>CM060245.1:9919796-10476512 GCA_030555515.1 Acutogordius australiensis
ACAAATAAATATTTTATATAAATAAAGACATTTAAGCTAAATTAAAAATTTCCTATTTCATTAATAAAAAAATAAGGGTTAGGTTAATGTTAAAAATATTTATGCTCCTTATATTTTATATTTTTATTCAATAATTCAATTAAGTCAAACAACTAAAATATAAAATTTGAATATAAAAAAATTATTTAACAACATATAATATAATTAATTAAAAAATGATATATGAGCAAATAAATTAATTAAAACATAGAATAAATCATAAGCTCTTTAATAAAAATTAAAAATGTGCAACCAATTGTTCCTCCAGTAGATATTTGGCAAAATTCATAAAGGCCATCAAAGACAGGACAATCTTCACCTACATTGACTAATTTAAATAAAATATATATTATATTCATTCATAAAATGAAGGGTGCAATATTAAAAACATACATCTTTGCATCTGTTTTGAGAATTCATTTATATTATCTGGTCTAATGCCTTTCAAAAATTTGACATATTCATCACTATGATATTTAGTAATTTCTTCCATTGATGCCTTGTGGGGCCTCTTAATAAAATCAATTAAGTTGAATAAAATAAATATTATCAAAAGGGTTGCAAAACAAATGTTAAAATAATGGGTACATATATTTCTATCTTTCTATAAAGGCCATAATTAAGAATCAAATTATGGGCCATTCTTATCCTGTGAGGCATAGGGTGACCTTGCCCATAATAATAATTTCCAACGCCATCTAAAAAGCTTTTAAAGTTTAAAACATGTGTAGCTGAGGAAGAGTCATGTTTTGAAAATAAATATACCACAAGGAAAAAATAAATTGTATAAAGTTAATTTTATTATAAACAAGGGACCGGCCGCCTAAAAAATATCATTAAGTTTACTTGAAATTCCTATATCATCTACTATTTAATTTTCAAACTCGATTTTTCTTTGCTACGCTAGATCTCGGAGACGGTATATAGATGAGTGGTGTGTTGGGTGGTTTTGTAGGCTATGTATTGTTATCTGGAATAAGAAAAAAATAATTAACATATGTTTATTATTAAATTCAAAAGAAAAAAGAAAATATTTTTTTAAATCCATTAATATTATATTGATTTAATATATATTTTTTTAATTATAACTATAAAATTTATATATACATATATTTATTTTTATTTTAAATAATAAAAATTATTATTATTGCTTTTATATAAATTTATACATGTGTCTTAATTTTTTATATATCTTACATAATATTTTGCTTACTCTCTAAATTAAGACAGTTGTCTTAAGGTACAATTATTCAGTATAATATTATTTTACTAAACAAAGGGGGTCCGGGCCCGGACCCCTTTGGTTAATGTAATAAATTAATATAAACATTTCAAATAGAATATATATGTATTATAAATAAAATTTAACTTTTACGTATTGCCTGCTTATAGGTGTAGTATCTGAAAATATATGGCCCAATCTTAGCAAAACAAATAAATTAGCTATGTCAATCACTTTATACCACGATAAAACTATCATTAAAGAATAGGATAAGACAAATTTTGATCGTTTTGGCGACCTTGTGTGTTAATTTAATTCGTACAGAGCAACATGATTTCCAAAGTTTGGCGCCCTAGGTCTTTCACACCGCTATAGCTGAAGAGCTTCAATTTGCATAAATTTTAAGGACCTAACTTGCTTACATATATTATGGATAAGGACGTTTAAAAAATATTTTTTAACTACTCTTTAAGACCGAAATCCCCAAAGGTACATCTATGTACCTTTCGGTACCGGGCCGCTAACTCGGCTCCTATGGGCTAAAAGAGTCTGAAATTTTGAGAAAAGGTAAAGGACTATACTATTATGATTCGATAAAAATTTAAGAAAAATCTGTAGTCAGAATTTTTGTCAAACCATCCCGAGTGTAAAGTTCAAATTTTAATCCCCTGTTTAACCTTAAATATCTCGGTAACGGAAGCTGATAAAATCTCGAAACTTTCCAAAAACGTGGGCAATATTATAATAATTAACCTAAAAAAAATTCAAAATAAAACCTTACCATTTAAAGCGCTGAGAGAATTTCGTCGTTTAAACAAAAAATAAAACTTCCTAGTGGATAAAAATACAAACTCGACATTGCTAGGCACCTTTTCGACAAACGATTTTTTTTTTATCGCTACTGCTCGAAAAAACTTTTTAAAGTTCGGTTTTTCACACTCACCGGAAGTCTCGATCGCTTCTTAACTATCTTTCCGCACACCTTCTCAACCTACCCTACAAAACGACACCTCACACGTCGCTCAACTACAAACCATCTCCGAGATCTAGCGTAGCAAAGAAAAATCGAGTTTGAAAATTGTATAGTAGATGTATAGTAGATGTATAGTAGATATATATATTTCTAAAATAAAAAAATTTAGGGCTAATATTAAAAAATAAGAATTTAGGTTTTTTGGTTTTTAGGATATGCCTAACAAAATATTTTGAAAAAAAAAGTTTTTTTTTGAAAATTCTATAAATTTTAATTTTTTTATTCACACTAGCCGCCTCAATGTTATTCAAATGATTGCAATTTTTTAAAACTTTTTTCACTAGCCGCAGCCTAATAAGTTATTATTAATGAATTTTGCAAACTTTATTTGACACATTTTATTTCATATTACATTAAAGAATTCATGTAAATAAATCGTTTCAGTATTAAAATCGTGTTTAACATCTAGTAGAACATATTTAGAGAATTGTATGAAAACATATTTTGATATAAAAACTTATGCTATTATTTACAACAAAAACTAGCAATCATAACACAGGTCAACAATTTTTTGAGAGTTATGAGTTAACTACAGAGATCAAACCTGCCATTTTAGATTAAATCCGTTTACCGTTTTTCTCAAACTTGATCAGTTATAAATATTGAAAATTATAGAAAAAAGGGCATTTTAATTAGAGGCAATACCATGGTTTTAACAGTTAAAATAAGAGTGTGAGGTCCATACGGACCTCACTAGAATTCATAATATTTAAACAAATTTTCTTATTAGACTTAGACCAAATTTCAATTACTAGTTTTGTTTTTTATATATTTAAGAAAAAAGTCACAAAAATTTCATAATAATATTTTTAAAAAAATTATTCAAAATGTGCTGAGGTCTCTATGGACCCCACAGTGCTATTCGCGAGTTAATGTCAACAATAGTATTGTTTATTCTCAAATTGTATTTTTAAGTATATTAATCATCAAAATTTTGATTATGCAATAAATTTGGCACCCACCGACAAAATTTAATATTGGTTTTTGATGAAAATATTAATTAATGAATGTAATTTATATTTTAATTGTTTTAAATACAAATAAAAATTTATATTTTTTTTTAAATTGCTTATAATCTACATTGTTTATAGCTTATTTATCAGTCTCATATTTTTAATATAATTAAATATTGTCATATTGCTAGCCAAAAATTCTTTAGCTCTTGGTCTAGGTTTAATAAGTTCCAATTGACCGACAGGGCTAAATGGTCTAAGCCTTGAGGCATATGCCATCTCTTATAATATGTAGGGCAAGGGGGGCATCCTTTAAATTTTTGCCAGTGTTGTAAAGCTTGCATGCTATAATATTCCGCAGAGTGCGGCGTCATTTCAATGGATATTATGGTATTGACGGAGAGACGCGCTTTCCCATTGGCCCTAGGGGTTAATGTCGTCCCAGAGCAATTTCAATGCTCCTAAAAAAAGATTTAAGTTTGATTAGAAAAAACGGTGAGCTAATTTAAAATTCACTTAAATGGCAGGTTTGATTTCTGTAATTAGTTAACGAATTTCATTGGTTGGCCTGTGTATTTTGAAATAACAACAAAGAATCTTTTATTTCTGAAATTGATGTTCTGTATTAATTACATATATTCAAAAAAAATCCAAACTTCCTTTTTGAAATTTCTGTGTATGTGTAGTTAGTTAACAAATTTCATTGGTTGGCCTGTGTATTTTGAAATAACAACAAAGAACCTTTTATTTCTATTAACTACATATATTCAAAACTAATCCAAACTTCCTTTTTGAAATTTCTGTGTGTCTGTTCCGTAAACGTGGTTTATACTATCTTTTTTCACTCGACAAAAAAAACGTAAAAAAATAAGTATCTAACCGTGAAGGTAAAGAGAAAGGAAAAATTATATAAACCACAATAAAATCACTGACTAACCGGCGCGCCAGGTAACTAAATACTAAAATTTTATTAATTTATTTAATCAATGTTCTGAACAATGAATTACCCTATCTGAAATTTTTAAGCACAATATAATTTTTTCCAACATTTTCTTTTTTTTAAATTTATATTAACAACAAAGGACTTAAATAGTTAAAAAAAAACGGACATTTTTTACACTTTAAGGTGTAAATTCTCGTGTTGTTTGCCCCTGATCCCCCCTCCCCCCATTTTCTATTTATAAGTTGATTTTTGCTGTATATCACATGTCAACAAATTTTGAGAGTTATGAGCTGAATAAAGAAATTAAACATGACATCTTAGGGGTTTAAAATTTTTTTACCGTTTTTTCTAATCAAACTTACTTCAGCTAGAAACATTAAAAATATTAGAAAAAATGTCAGAAAACAAAAAGATTCAAAAGCAAATATTAAAATATTTTATGCATGTCAACAACAAAACTATTAAATTCAAACTTTAAATAATAACATCCAAAAATCGATAATATATCTTTTCGTATTTAATAACGCAAAATATTTTGTATTATATAAATGCAGATATAAGAGCTTGATATTTTAAAAATTTTTATTTTTCTTATTTGTGATGATAAATATAAGTTAGAAGAAATTTTTATATGAAAATAAGATTCTTAAATTTTTCTTTTTAGGATATTCACCAGGTCGCAAAATCTGTTAAGAAGGCCATTTTTTATGGGACCTAAGGAGTCAAAGGTGGAAACTAAGTATTATAAAATTCATTTTTCTGACATTAGTTATTTGTTTACCTGTCTATTATAATTTATCGTTTGTTTTTGATAATTATGAAAAATATGGCCAAATAATTTTACGTTTTATGATATGGCAAAAGCCGGGTTGTTTTAAAATTTGGCCAGATCCGACCCGTTTTTTGTGAGAAATCAAAATAGACTTAGGCCTTCGGGTCGAACTTTATATTCGTGCATAAATTCCAACGACTTGAAAAAAGCGGGGGATTGATTTGGCCTTAGTAAAAGTTACAGATTATTTTTAAAAGGGTTAAAAAAGCTATGATCCACATTTATTGCTTTTTTAAACATCCATAAATTTAAATACTTAACGCATATCAAAGAAATTATGCTAAAGGTCATGTCAATATGTCATAATATAATACAAACATCAAGTATAAATCATTTTTAATGTCAGTTTATATTTAAACAAACGTCTATTCATACATTATTTTATTTACTATTAAAATGACAAATTAGCGAAAATGATAAAAATTCCGATTATTCTTCTCTTTTTTGGATCTGTTGCAAAGTCAATTTTAGAATTACCAGGTATAATTATTTTAATAGCATGGTTATTGTCAAAAATCTTTTTTGCTTATATCAATTTCCCTTTGATTTCTATAAAATAAAAAAAACAATTAAACCTATTTTCAGCATAAATAAACTTTTTTTTACAACCTCTTTTTTTTTAAGGCCGCCTACCCGTAAGTGCTTTGGCACTTTTATGACGAAAGTTAACAGGGCAATTAATATCATTCATTCGTGATAAATTAGCATTTAAGATGCCGATTTAAATATAATTAGTATATTCTTTTAAAAATTTACGATGCGGCCTTCGTTAAAAGATTAGTAATAAAAAATCAAAAATGGCATTATTATAATATTTCTTTAATATTTGCTGTAAAATTATAAAATTTAAATTTCTCTAAAAATTAGAAGTATGATACAAAGGATAAACGTTATATCATTATATCTAAAAGCTAGTTTTTAACAAATCGAAATCAAATTTTAAAATATCCAAAACAAACGAGTAAAGATAAGGAACACATAACACAGGTTAACAAATATCAATGTTACAAAAAATGAGTTTATGAAAACATAAAAGCACGTTTTTTGAGTTTCTCTCGGCCCGATAGATTTGTCCATATAATATGGCCTTCAATTTTGCGCCCTCATATACCCTGAAAAAAAAATTAAGAATTTGTATTTATAAAATCGCTTGTTATGTTTATTATCTCAAATAGTGAAATATAAAAGTTTTAGTCTATCAAGCTTTTACAGGTAACACAGAATATTTTGTGTCCAAACTTAAATACGAAACGATATATTATCGGTTATAAATATAATTTTTATTTGTTTAAATTTAACAGTTTCTGTTGTGTATATGCAAAAAAATTCGTTCTTTTATTTTTGAATCTTTTTTTGTTTTATAATGTTATAAATTAACACCGAGGGTCCGGAAGTGCTTGCAAGCTTGTGTTATTTCCACATATATGGTAAGGAGTGTTGAGCTTTGTTTACTGACTGCCAACAAATCCTAAGCAGCAACTAGTGAATTTTATAGTTTGCTGATCTACCTTATTCTTTTGAACATATAAAGCTTTGTGAATACCCTGTCAAAAACTAATTTTATAAAACTAGATCGATAACCTGTTTTATAGCCTATTTGAGTCTCAAAAGCTATAAATAAAACAAAAAAGGCAAGTTCTGACGAGTGAGGCATCTCTCTATACAAAAAGTTTAGGGCTTATATTTATACAATATTACATATCTGAATCGTGCTTAATTATGCTTACATTTGACTTTTACAATTTTTTTTAATATTTTTTACCTTTACACAGGAAATAACGACGATGGTATTTACACACGCCTGGTTTTAAGCACGTGCCCTAAAATAGATTGGAAAAGTTCGGAGAGATGGACAAGGGCCAAAACCATAACCACAACGATGAGGGGTGGGGGATTAGCCGGCTAAATAATAACTAAACTATGTTTTAACTTCGGTGCCCGCACTTTTAAGCATTTTTGGTCCCGCTTTTTAACAATTAAAATCTCAACGGATTAAAATTATTTAATTCTATTTTAATATTCTAGCCTGAGCTCGATATTTTATAATAATTATAAATTATTAAATAAATAAATGATAATAATAGTTATTGTATGAAAGAGCTGAAAAAAATTATACTCTTCCATCGAGCTAAAATTGATGGGACTTGATTTTGTAAAGCAAAACCAGACGCGAAGGATTTTGAGGCATGGAAAATATTTTGCAGAATGAACTAAATTGTCATATACCTAATTTTTACCTTTCAAACGTTTAAAAAGAAAAATAATAGTTAAAAAAATTTAACCAGGTTTAACGACCCTCCCCGCTCCTCCTCACTTTAAATAAATCACCATACTGATATTTACTTTCTAGGTCAACTTTAATTCTCCCCCCTCTTCCCGTTGGAAAAACATGGGTACTCTTTCAATTTTTCGGGGTTTCTTAAATTTACAAAAGAATTAATATTTCTTATACCTGCGATGCTAGGGTGAAAAATTTGTAACGTGAAGTAAGATCTAAATTCTCTAAAATCTCATTTGAATGATATTTTTTTTAACTATTTTAACCTGTGCTTCGTTCATACGAATTTCAGGACATCTTGATATTAAATAGCAAAAAATGGTAATCTTTTTTACTTTAATTTGATATAAAAATGAATTTTACTTTAGATCCGTATAAACCTCACGTGGATTAAGTAAAAAACCATGATATAGACTCAATATAATTTAGACTGTTTAAAACCTTATTTAGTTTTTTCATAATAATTTAATGGTATATAAAGAGCTTTTATTGTATTAATTTTCAGATAATGTTGTCTATATGAAATATCAGTTTTAAAAATAGCCAATAAAATTCTATTTTAAAAATTATTTTGATGCGTTTAAAAATGTTTATGACCGATAAAAAATTATTTATTATATTTGATGTATTTATATTTAAAATTATCTAAAACACTAAGCAAATCAAATTTAACCTTGTTATAAAAATTTTCATGTCTTAATTTGCGTTAGTTAATAATAATTGCACGTGCTTTTAAAAAAATAAAAATAGCTTTGAATCTTGTTATAGGTTGAATTTGGATTAATTCTCCACCAGGCACGATTCTAGACCCCTTTTTGGGAAGAATTAATTTTGCCCCCCCCCCCCCCCCTAAATATGATTTTTATTTTTTCTCTACATAATAGATTAAAATTTGCTCCGCCAAAAATATCTAAAAAATATTATTTTAAAAATATTTAATTTTTTTAAAAAATGTTATTCATCAACACTTCTCATCCGCTAGAGAGATCAAACTAACACAGAAATTATTTCTGTTTTTATTTGATATGTAGATAATTTTGATTCTACAGAAAGCTCTATATTTGTGAAAGCAATTCATAAATCTGATGTCTAAGAAATTTTTTCACTTGTCAACAATCTTTTGTTAGAATATAATCTAAATCCAAAGAACCTGATAGCACAATGCTACGATGGGGCGAACGTAATGCCCGGGGAAAAAGGTGATGTTTAAGTATTTCTAAGCAAAATAGCTGGGCATGTCCCGTATATTCACTGCTTTAACCACCGATTTTATTTTTAAAAAATTGTTTTGAAATTTTAAGTGAAAAGAAAGATTTTTTTAATGTTTTTTCTTCCCATAAATTTTTTCAACATGGTGCAATCATGCGGGACCATACCTCGGCTGTTGCCCCATCGGTGGCGTGGTCACTACGATTGTTTTTTTTTAAATTACACAAAAATATTAAATACTCTTTTGAAAATTAAAAACAAAACTTTTTTTTTAATTTTCAGGTCACAGGGCCAAAGCGTCTGAGTTTTTTGACCATATTTATAATCATCAATTTATTATTGTAATTATTTTATTTTGTATAATAAAACGAGATTAAAATATTTAATATTTATTAATTCATAAACTCGTTAATAAAGATTGTAACAAAATATTATAAATAAATAATAAATAAATATTTACGCAACAGTTGGTTGCCTTCATCAGTTTGAAAAATAGAAAATAAAATTACATATGCATTGCACACATACATAAAAATATATAATATTAATATTCTCTTAAAATTGAACTTTGTATAAAATATATAGAAAAATAAGTTTATATTTTCTTTAAAATAGTTTATTTTAATTTTTTAATTTTTAAATAAAAAGGGAAAATTTTTAACAAAATGTGAAGTTGTATTATTTAAACATTGGTTTAATTCAAATTTTCTATTTAAAAGATTACTGTGCGAGTTGATTTCAACTGTTTCTAAAAATTTTCTTTTATATAAATTTTTTTCAAGGTTTGGACAAATAAATATTTTATATAAATAAAGACATTTAAGCTAAATTAAAAATTTCATTTCATTAATAAAAAAATAAGGGTTAGGTTAATGTTAAAAATATTTATGCTCCTTATATTTTATATTTTTATTCAATAATTCAATTAAGTCAAACAACTAAAATATAAAATTTGAATATAAAAAAATTATTTAACAACATATAATATAATTAATTAAAAAATGATATATGAGCAAATAAATTAATTAAAACATAGAATAAATCATAAGCTCTTTAATAAAAATTAAAAATGTGCAACCAATTGTTCCTCCAGTAGATATTTGGCAAAATTCATAAAGGCCATCAAAGACAGGACAATCTTCACCTACATTGACTAATTTAAATAAAATATATATTATATTCATTCATAAAATGAAGGGTGCAATATTAAAAACATACATCTTTGCATCTGTTTTGAGAATTCATTTATATTATCTGGTCTAATGCCTTTCAAAAATTTGACATATTCATCACTATGATATTTAGTAATTTCTTCCATTGATGCCTTGTGGGAAGTTGAATAAAATAAATATAAGTTGAAGGGTTGCAAAATAAATGTTAAAATAATGGGTACATATATTTCTATCTTTCTATAAAGGCCATAATTAAGAATCAAATTATGGGCCATTCTTATCCTGTGAGGCATAGGGTGACCTTGCCCATAATAATAATTTCCAACGCCATCTAAAAAGCTTTTAAAGTTTAAAACATGTGTAGCTGAGGAAGAGTCATGTTTTGAAAAATAAATATACCACAAGGAAAAATAAATTGTATAAAGTTAATTTTATTATAAACAGCGGACGGCTGCGCCTAAAAAATATCATTAAGTTTACTTGAAATTCCTATATCATCTACTATTTAATTTTCAAACTCGATTTTTCTTTGCTACGCTAGATCTCGGAGACGGTATATAGATGAGTGGTGTGTTGGGTGGTTTTGTAGGCTATGTATTGTTATCTGGAATAAGAAAAAAATAATTAACATATGTTTATTATTAAATTCAAAAGAAAAAAGGAAATATTTTTTAAATCCATTAATATTATATTGATTTAATATATATTTTTTTAATTATAACTATAAAATTTATATATACATATATTTATTTTTATTTTAAATAATAAAAATTATTATTATTGCTTTTATATAAATTTATACATGTGTCTTAATTTTTTATATATCTTACATAATATTTTGCTTACTCTCTAAATTAAGACAGTTGTCTTAAGGTACAATTATTCAGTATAATATTATTTTACTAAACAAAGGGGTCCGGGCCCGGACCCCTTTAGTTAATGTAATAAATTAATATAAACATTTCAAATAGAATATATATGTATTATAAATAAAATTTAACTTTTACGTATTGCCTGCTTATAGGTGTAGTATCTGAAAATATATGGCCCAATCTTAGCAAAACAAATAAATTAGCTATGTCAATCACTTTATACCACGATAAAACTATCATTAAAGAATAGGATAAGACAAATTTTGATCGTTTTGGCGACCTTCTTGTGTGTTAATTTAATTCGTACAGAGCAACATGATTTCCAAAGTTTGGCGCCCTAGGTCTTTCACACCGCTATAGCTGAAGAGCTTCAATTTGCATAAATTTTAAGGACCTAACTTGCTTACATATATTATGGATAAGGACGTTTAAAAATATTTTTTAACTACTCTTTAAGACCGAAATCCCCAAAGGTACATCTATGTACCTTTCGGTACCGGGCCGCTAACTCGGCTCCTATGGGCTAAAAGAGTCTGAAATTTTGAGAAAAGGTAAAGGACTATACTATTATGATTCGATAAAAATTTAAGAAAAATCTGTAGTCAGAATTTTTGTCAAACCAATCCCGAGTGTAAAGTTCAAATTTTAATCCCCTGTTTAACCTTAAATATCTCGGTAACGGAAGCTGATAAAATCTCGAAACTTTCCAAAAACGTGGGCAATATTATAATAATTAACCTAAAAAAAATTCAAAATAAAACCTTACCATTTAAAGCGCTGAGAGAATTTCGTCGTTTAAACAAAAAATAAAACTTCCTAGTGGATAAAAATACAAACTCGACATTGCTAGGCACCTTTTCGACAAACGATTTTTTTTTTATCGCTACTGCTCGAAAAAACTTTTTAAAGTTCGGTTTTTCACACTCACCGGAAGTCTCGATCGCTTCTTAACTATCTTTCCGCACACCTTCTCAACCTACCCTACAAAACGACACCTCACACGTCGCTCAACTACAAACCATCTCCGAGATCTAGCGTAGCAAAGAAAAATCGAGTTTGAAAATTGTATAGTAGATGTATAGTAGATGTATAGTAGATATATATATTTCTAAAATAAAAAAATTTAGGGCTAATATTAAAAAATAAGAATTTAGGTTTTTTGGTTTTTAGGATATGCCTAACAAAATATTTTGAAAAAAAAGTTTTTTTTTGAAAATTCTATAAATTTTAATTTTTTTATTCACACTAGCCGCCTCAATGTTATTCAAATGATTGCAATTTTTTAAAACTTTTTTCACTAGCCGCAGCCTAATAAGTTATTATTAATGAATTTTGCAAACTTTATTTGACACATTTTATTTCATATTACATTAAAGAATTCATGTAAATAAATCGTTTCAGTATTAAAATCGTGTTTAACATCTAGTAGAACATATTTAGAGAATTGTATGAAAACATATTTTGATATAAAAACTTATGCTATTATTTACAACAAAAACTAGCAATCATAACACAGGTCAACAATTTTTTGAGAGTTATGAGTTAACTACAGAGATCAAACCTGCCATTTTAGATTAAATCCGTTTACCGTTTTTCTCAAACTTGATCAGTTATAAATATTGAAAATTATAGAAAAAAGGGCATTTTTAATTAGAGGCAATACCATGGTTTTAACAGTTAAAATAAGAGTGTGAGGTCCATACGGACCTCACTAGAATTCATAATATTTAAACAAATTTTCTTATTAGACTTAGACCAAATTTCAATTACTAGTTTTGTTTTTTATATATTTAAGAAAAAAGTCACAAAAATTTCATAATAATATTTTTAAAAAAATTATTCAAAATGTGCTGAGGTCTCTATGGACCCCACAGTGCTATTCGCGAGTTAATGTCAACAATAGTATTGTTTATTCTCAAATTGTATTTTTAAGTATATTAATCATCAAAATTTTGATTATGCAATAAATTTGGCACCCACCGACAAAATTTAATATTGGTTTTTGATGAAAATATTAATTAATGAATGTAATTTATATTTTAATTGTTTTAAATACAAATAAAAATTTATATTTTTTTTAAATTGCTTATAATCTACATTGTTTATAGCTTATTTATCAGTCTCATATTTTTAATATAATTAAATATTGTCATATTGCTAGCCAAAAATTCTTTAGCTCTTGGTCTAGGTTTAATAAGTTCCAATTGACCGACAGGGCTAAATGGTCTAAGCCTTGAGGCATATGCCATCTCTTATAATATGTAGGGCAAGGGGGGCATCCTTTAAATTTTTGCCAGTGTTGTAAAGCTTGCATGCTATAATATTCCGCAGAGTGCGGCGTCATTTCAATGGATATTATGGTATTGACGGAGAGACGCGCTTTCCCATTGGCCCTAGGGGTTAATGTCGTCCCAGAGCAATTTCAATGCTCCTAAAAAAAGATTTAAGTTTGATTAGAAAAAACGGTGAGCTAATTTAAAATTCACTTAAATGGCAGGTTTGATTTCTGTAATTAGTTAACGAATTTCATTGGTTGGCCTGTGTATTTTGAAATAACAACAAAGAATCTTTTATTTCTGAAATTGATGTTCTGTATTAATTACATATATTCAAAAAAAATCCAAACTTCCTTTTTGAAATTTCTGTGTATGTGTAGTTAGTTAACAAATTTCATTGGTTGGCCTGTGTATTTTGAAATAACAACAAAGAACCTTTTATTTCTATTAACTACATATATTCAAAACTAATCCAAACTTCCTTTTTGAAATTTCTGTGTGTCTGTTCCGTAAACGTGGTTTATACTATCTTTTTTCACTCGACAAAAAAAACGTAAAAAAATAAGTATCTAACCGTGAAGGTAAAGAGAAAGGAAAAATTATATAAACCACAATAAAATCACTGACTAACCGGCGCGCCAGGTAACTAAATACTAAAATTTTATTAATTTATTTAATCAATGTTCTGAACAATGAATTACCCTATCTGAAATTTTTAAGCACAATATAATTTTTTCCAACATTTTCTTTTTTTTAAATTTATATTAACAACAAAGGACTTAAATAGTTAAAAAAAAACGGACATTTTTTACACTTTAAGGTGTAAATTCTCGTGTTGTTTGCCCCTGATCCCCCCTCCCCCCATTTTCTATTTATAAGTTGATTTTTGCTGTATATCACATGTCAACAAATTTTGAGAGTTATGAGCTGAATAAAGAAATTAAACATGACATCTTAGGGGTTTAAAATTTTTTTACCGTTTTTTCTAATCAAACTTACTTCAGCTAGAAACATTAAAAATATTAGAAAAAATGTCAGAAAACAAAAAGATTCAAAAGCAAATATTAAAATATTTTATGCATGTCAACAACAAAACTATTAAATTCAAACTTTAAATAATAACATCCAAAAATCGATAATATATCTTTTCGTATTTAATAACGCAAAATATTTTGTATTATATAAATGCAGATATAAGAGCTTGATATTTTAAAAATTTTTATTTTTCTTATTTGTGATGATAAATATAAGTTAGAAGAAATTTTTATATGAAAATAAGATTCTTAAATTTTTCTTTTTAGGATATTCACCAGGTCGCAAAATCTGTTAAGAAGGCCATTTTTTATGGGACCTAAGGAGTCAAAGGTGGAAACTAAGTATTATAAAATTCATTTTTCTGACATTAGTTATTTGTTTACCTGTCTATTATAATTTATCGTTTGTTTTTGATAATTATGAAAAATATGGCCAAATAATTTTACGTTTTATGATATGGCAAAAGCCGGGTTGTTTTAAAATTTGGCCAGATCCGACCCGTTTTTTGTGAGAAATCAAAATAGACTTAGGCCTTCGGGTCGAACTTTATATTCGTGCATAAATTCCAACGACTTGAAAAAAGCGGGGGATTGATTTGGCCTTAGTAAAAGTTACAGATTATTTTTAAAAGGGTTAAAAAAGCTATGATCCACATTTATTGCTTTTTTAAACATCCATAAATTTAAATACTTAACGCATATCAAAGAAATTATGCTAAAGGTCATGTCAATATGTCATCATACATTATTTTATTTACTATTAAAATGACAAATTAGCGAAAATGATAAAAATTCCGATTATTCTTCTCTTTTTTGGATCTGTTGCAAAGTCAATTTTAGAATTACCAGGTATAATTATTTTAATAGCATGGTTATTGTCAAAAATCTTTTTTGCTTATATCAATTTCCCTTTGATTTCTATAAAATAAAAAAAACAATTAAACCTATTTTCAGCATAAATAAACTTTTTTTTACAACCTCTTTTTTTTTAAGGCCGCCTACCCGTAAGTGCTTTGGCACTTTTATGACGAAAGTTAACAGGGCAATTAATATCATTCATTCGTGATAAATTAGCATTTAAGATGCCGATTTAAATATAATTAGTATATTCTTTTAAAAATTTACCATGCGGCCTTCGTTAAAAGATTAGTAATAAAAAATCAAAAATGGCATTATTATAATATTTCTTTAATATTTGCTGTAAAATTATAAAATTTAAATTTCTCTAAAAATTAGAAGTATGATACAAAGGATAAACGTTATATCATTATATCTAAAAGCTAGTTTTTAACAAATCGAAATCAAATTTTAAAATATCCAAAACAAACGAGTAAAGATAAGGAACACATAACACAGGTTAACAAATATCAATGTTACAAAAAATGAGTTTATGAAAACATAAAAGCACGTTTTTTGAGTTTCTCTCGGCCCGATAGATTTGTCCATATAATATGGCCTTCAATTTTGCGCCCTCATATACCCTGAAAAAAAAATTAAGAATTTGTATTTATAAAATCGCTTGTTATGTTTATTATCTCAAATAGTGAAATATAAAAGTTTTAGTCTATCAAGCTTTTACAGGTAACACAGAATATTTTGTGTCCAAACTTAAATACGAAACGATATATTATCGGTTATAAATATAATTTTTATTTGTTTAAATTTAACAGTTTCTGTTGTGTATATGCAAAAAAAATTCGTTCTTTTATTTTTGAATCTTTTTTTGTTTTATAATGTTATAAATTAACACCGAGGGTCCGGAAGTGCTTGCAAGCTTGTGTTATTTCCACATATATGGTAAGGAGTGTTGAGCTTTGTTTACTGACTGCCAACAAATCCTAAGCAGCAACTAGTGAATTTTATAGTTTGCTGATCTACCTTATTCTTTTGAACATATAAAGCTTTGTGAATACCCTGTCAAAAACTAATTTTATAAAACTAGATCGATAACCTGTTTTATAGCCTATTTGAGTCTCAAAAGCTATAAATAAAACAAAAAAGGCAAGTTCTGACGAGTGAGGCATCTCTCTATACAAAAAGTTTAGGGCTTATATTTATACAATATTACATATCTGAATCGTGCTTAATTATGCTTACATTTGACTTTTACATTATTTTTTAATATTTTTTACCTTTACACAGGAAATAACGACGATGGTATTTACACACGCCTGGTTTTAAGCACGTGCCCTAAAATAGATTGGAAAAGTTCGGAGAGATGGACAACGGCCAAAACTACCATAACCACAACGATGAGGGGTGGGGGATTAGCCGGCTAAATAATAACTAAACTATGTTTTAACTTCGGTGCCCGCACTTTTAAGCATTTTTGGTCCCGCTTTTTAACAATTAAAATCTCAACGGATTAAAATTATTTAATTCTATTTTAATATTCTAGCCTGAGCTCGATATTTTATAATAATTATAAATTATTAAATAAATAAATGATAATAATAGTTATTGTATGAAAGAGCTGAAAAAAATTATACTCTTCCATCGAGCTAAAATTGATGGGACTTGATTTTGTAAAGCAAAACCAGACGCGAAGGATTTTGAGGCATGGAAAATATTTTGCAGAATGAACTAAATTGTCATATACCTAATTTTTACCTTTCAAACGTTTAAAAAGAAAAATAATAGTTAAAAAAATTTAACCAGGTTTAACGACCCTCCCCGCTCCTCCTCACTTTAAATAAATCACCATACTGATATTTACTTTCTAGGTCAACTTTAATTCTCCCCTCTTCCCGTTGGAAAAACATGGGTACTCTTTCAATTTTTCGGGGTTTCTTAAATTTACAAAAGAATTAATATTTCTTATACCTGCGATGCTAGGGTGAAAAATTTGTAACGTGAAGTAAGATCTAAATTCTCTAAAATCTCATTTGAATGCTATTTTTTTTAACTATTTTAACCTGTGCTTCGTTCATACGAATTTCAGGACATCTTGATATTAAATAGCAAAAAATGGTAATCTTTTTTACTTTAATTTGATATAAAAATGAATTTTACTTTAGATCCGTATAAACCTCACGTGGATTAAGTAAAAAACCATGATATAGACTCAATATAATTTAGACTGTTTAAAACCTTATTTAGTTTTTTCATAATAATTTAATGGTATATAAAGAGCTTTTATTGTATTAATTTTCAGATAATGTTGTCTATATGAAATATCAGTTTTAAAAATAGCCAATAAAATTCTATTTTAAAAATTATTTTGATGCGTTTAAAAATGTTTATGACCGATAAAAAATTATTTATTATATTTGATGTATTTATATTTAAAATTATCTAAAACACTAAGCTAATCAAATTTAACCTTGTTATAAAAATTTTCATGTCTTAATTTGCGTTAGTTAATAATAATTGCACGTGCTTTTAAAAAAAAATAAAAATAGCTTTGAATCTTGTTATAGGTTGAATTTGGATTAATTCTCCACCAGGCACGATTCTAGACCCCTTTTTGGGAAGAATTAATTTTGCCCCCCCCCCCCCCCCCCCCCTAAATATGATTTTTATTTTTTCTCTACATAATAGATTAAAATTTGCTCCGCCAAAAATATCTAAAAAATATTATTTTAAAAATATTTAATTTTTTTAAAAAATGTTATTCATCAACACTTCTCATCCGCTAGAGAGATCAAACTAACACAGAAATTATTTCTGTTTTTATTTGATATGTAGATAATTTTGATTCTACAGAAAGCTCTATATTTGTGAAAGCAATTCATAAATCTGATGTCTAAGAAATTTTTTCACTTGTCAACAATCTTTTGTTAGAATATAATCTAAATCCAAAGAACCTGATAGCACAATGCTACGATGGGGCGAACGTAATGCCCGGGGAAAAAGGTGATGTTTAAGTATTTCTAAGCAAAATAGCTGGGCATGTCCCGTATATTCACTGCTTTAACCACCGATTTTATTTTTAAAAAATTGTTTTGAAATTTTAAGTGAAAAGAAAGATTTTTTTAATGTTTTTTCTTCCCATAAATTTTTTCAACATGGTGCAATCAAGAACGTGTGTGAATGCGGGACCATACCTCGGCTGTTGCCCCATCGGTGGCGTGGTCACTACGATTGTTTTTTTTTAAATTACACAAAAATATTAAATACTCTTTTGAAAATTAAAAACAAAACTTTTTTTTTAATTTTCAGGTCACAGGGCCAAAGCGTCTGAGTTTTTTGACCATATTTATAATCATCAATTTATTATTGTAATTATTTTATTTTGTATAATAAAACGAGATTAAAATATTTAATATTTATTAATTCATAAACTCGTTAATAAAGATTGTAACAAAATATTATAAATAAATAATAAATAAAATATTTCGGCAACAGTTGGTTGCCTTCATCAGTTTGAAAAATAGAAAATAAAATTACATATGCATTGCACACATACATAAAAATATATAATATTAATATTCTCTTAAAATTGAACTTTGTATAAAATATATAGAAAAATAAGTTTATATTTTCTTTAAAATAGTTTATTTTAATTTTTTAATTTTTAAATAAAAAGGGAAAATTTTTAACAAAATGTGAAGTTGTATTATTTAAACATTGGTTTAATTCAAATTTTCTATTTAAAAGATTACTGTGCGAGTTGATTTCAACTGTTTCTAAAAATTTTCTTTTATATAAATTTTTTTCAATGTGTAAAATTTTAGGTGAAAAGTTAAAATTGTGAGAAAATTCCAGATTGTGTTCTGCTAATGCAGAGCTAATTGCTTTCTTGTTTTTAATAGCTGCTTGGTGTTCCTTAAGTCGTAAATTCACATTTCTGCCTGATTGTCCAATATAGGATGAGTTACAATCCTGGCAGAATATTTGGTATACACAGTTGGATGTTGCATGTTTAAGGGGTTGGAGTAGTTTTTCTACTGATTTTGTTGGTTTAAAATAAACAGTTACTTTTTGTTTTAATATATTTTTAATTTTAAAACTTAAATCCTTAATGTATGGAATGCAAATAATAGGTTTTGTAAAATTTTCACTCGTTGTAAGAGGAGATTTATTATTTAACTTATTATTATTGCTAACTGACTGCTGTATAACGTTATTTGCTGTGCTGGTATCCGGAAATGCTGTCGTCGATGAGTATGTTAAAAAAGCGATGTTTTCATTGTAAAATTTTGATATCGCTTTTTTAACATACTCATCGAAGACAGCATTTCCGGATACCAGCACAGCAAATAACGTTATACAGCAGTCAGGTAGCAATAATAATAAGTTAAATAATAAATCTCCTCTTACAACGAGTGAAAATTTTACAAAACCTATTATTTGCATTCCATACATTAAGGATTTAAGTTTTAAAATTAAAAATATATTAAAACAAAAAGTAACTGTTTATTTTAAACCAACAAAATCAGTAGAAAAACTACTCCAACCCCTTAAACAAGATGCAACATCCAACTGTGTATACCAAATATTCTGCCAGGATTGTAACTCATCCTATATTGGACAATCAGGCAGAAATGTGAATTTACGACTTAAGGAACACCAAGCAGCTATTAAAAACAAGAAAGCAATTAGCTCTGCATTAGCAGAACACAATCTGGAATTTTCCCACAATTTTAACTTTTCACCTAAAATTTTACACATTGAAAAAAATTTATATAAAAGAAAATTTTTAGAAACAGTTGAAATCAACTCGCACAGTAATCTTTTAAATAGAAAATTTGAATTAAACCAATGTTTAAATAATACAACTTCACATTTTGTTAAAAATTTTCCCTTTTTATTTAAAAATTAAAAAATTAAAATAAACTATTTTAAAGAAAATATAAACTTATTTTTCTATATATTTTATACAAAGTTCAATTTTAAGAGAATATTAATATTATATATTTTTATGTATGTGTGCAATGCATATGTAATTTTATTTTCTATTTTTCAAACTGATGAAGGCAACCAACTGTTGCCGAAATATTTTATTTATTATTTATTTATAATATTTTGTTACAATCTTTATTAACGAGTTTATGAATTAATAAATATTAATTATTTTATTTATTAAAAATAATTAATGATCAATTTCATTGCAAAACGAATTATGTTTTTAAAACTTTTAATTTAATACACCATTGTTTGTTAGAAATTAAACAATAAGCGGTACAAATACATTTAAAGATATATTCAAAAAAAATTTTTGATGTATATAATACTTTTTTAAATACAAAAATTTATTTGTGGATAAAAGAAAAACTAATCCTGAAGATTCTGATTTTTATTTATTTTCTACTCATAAGTTTGAGAATAATGTAAATAGTAATGATGAATTAAAAAGTATTCATTTTAATATTATTATTCTTTTGATAATAAATTTTTTACCGATAATATTTATTTAGAATCTTTATATTCCCCTCATAAATTTGATTACCCTTATTTTTAGATACAAATAAATTAGAGGCTCTTATAAAATAAGTATTATTGATAAAAATTTTATCTAAAAAAATTGATAGCCAAAATTTTTTAAATAAGAAAACTCAATATTTACAAAGAATGTGTTACTAATTGTTTGTAATTGATCTAATTGACCTTGTTTATAATTGATGGCCAACGGCCTTTACTATGTTAACTATTTTAGATTTCATGTTTTAACCTTAATTGTCTATTTTTTATATTTAGTCAAGGACAACTATTAGCCGCCAGGACCAAATATATACAAGACAATTAAAGTTAAAACATGAAATCTAAAATAGTTAACATAGTAAAGGCCGTTGGCCATAAATTATCAACAAGGTCAATTAGATCAATTACCAACATGGTGGCCAAGGAGTTAAACTCGCGACCTTGTGTAGGCAGGCTCTCTTCTCTTTGCTCACCTATCAGTGAGGCCAGTTTAAAACTTCCCCCTATCATATGGCATATAGATAAAATTTATGGCCAAAATCAAGACCTTATTTAAGTTTTTACCCACATAATTTTTCTCCTCAACAAAATTTATACCATCATCTATTATCTTAATATGTTGGCCTGCTTTATTAAAAAATATGCGTTTCTGGTTCCTAATCGAAAACCCATTGTTATCTTGAATATCATCGTCACTTGAGTCGCTATCAAAAATTAAATACCACGGGGCACTATCGTAATCCTGCTCATCGTCGATGACCCAGTCTATCAAGTGATCATCCTCCTTCACCATGACTTGTTGCCCCAATTCGTTTCCATACTTATCGTCGTAAGGTTCAGAGTACCGATTATAGTCCTCGTTCGTCTCGAAGGGTGTCCATATATTGCTGGGATCTACTTGTACAGCATTACTAATATCCGGTTCTGGCTGTGGTTCCACATCTTCGTTCGAATTGGGATAATCTCCACCGCTATGTTTATCGATTAACAGCCCGTCCTCCAAAATACCATCTTCTTCGGTAATTCGCGTGCCCCTTGATCCATTATTAACACTTTCAATGGGTTGAATTTCATTATTATAATTATCATTATTATCATCATTCTAGATGACTCATCCCCTTCATCAAGATAACGCATTTTCATGCATCTTACTCCCATATAAATTCTATTTGAATATACTGGTATAGGGTCTCCGAAAATGCTACATTGGCCATTACGATTGCTGAGTTCTAGACGATTTTTATAAACATCGTTACATTCGGTATTATTATTATTAGGTGGCTCATCACTTTCATCAGCGTAGTCATCATAATAATTATACCTTTGCAAATTCCATTGATCCACAGCAAAGTCATTCGAATATAATATTCGATTATCATTCTCAAAATTATAATAAGGTTCCTCGAATATTTCATAATTATTATCATCATCAATCATATTCATCTCGCCACTCGGGAGATTTAGTTAAACCAGCTTCGAATCACACGGCGCCATATTAGCAAAAGGTCGTGGTGTTTAACAAATAAGATTTTTGATATAAATATTTATTATATGAGAATATATTTCCATTTAAGCTTTTATACATTTAGTCAAGGACAACTTTTAGCCGCCAGGACCAAAAATATATATAACAGGCATTTAAGGTTAAAACATGAAATCTAAAATAGTTAACATAGTAAAGGCCGTTAACACAACGACCTTTTGCCAATACTAATGATTTTGTTAAATTTTTATATAATTACAAAGGTGCGGTTTTTAATCTATCTAACATTTATTCTATAAGTTTGTTATTTGGCTCGTTGTTGTTTTTAATCCGTGCGCTTGAAAAATGATGAGGGAGGCTCTGAGGTGTGAGCGAGTTTGTAGGCGGCTAAGATGGGGTTTGTCCATAGATCTAGGGGATTTATAGAGGTCCCATGTGAAAGGCACGATAGCCAATGTAGAAGATTGTCAGTCGTTTCTTTGCAGTCGATGCACTATCGTTTGTTGAATAGACGCGACCTCAAGTCTGCTAATAGATAACAGAAGCCTGATCTTAGCTGAGATAATAGGAATCTTTCCCGCCTTGTTACATTTATGTTGTGAAGTCAAGAACTTACAAACTTATTAAAGTTTGAAGTTACAAATGGTAACAATCCCATTGCGCCTTTCCCCCTTACTTATCGTATTCGTATTATTTGGCTCTTAACGTCGAGTTGTGAGGCCACACTATCTTTAAAAAGGATAATAACTTCCAGTAGGCTGGAAAGTAGTGACCTGCGTAAAGGTGATTTGGTTCTTCTAGGACACGAAAAATCATTAACTGGGACGTTGAATTTTGATAAATTTTTAATTTAATCAAAACAACTTCTAGCATAAAATTGTTAGATTAATACAATTTACTGATCATAATCAGTTAATTATTGCTCACTATATTTAGACATGGTTGCAATTTTTTTTATGCGCATTTAACGTTTAGGTTCATGTATTATTTAATATTCTACTCTAATATTAATTACTAATTATATATAGTGTTTTTTCTATATTCTTCCAAATTAGAATAATTATACAATTTGTTGTCATGATAATCAAACAATCTTATTTTACTATTCATTTTATAAAATCCAAAGTTTTATATAATTCATTTTTATCCATATATAACATATTTATTAATTTTCATATGCATTGTACCAAATGATAAAATTGTACTTACAATCAATTTTTAAATCTCATATCTTTTTATGCAATTGATATTAGTGAAAACAATTAATTTTAATTGGCTCCAATTTATAAACGCAAAAATTTTTTTTATTTTATGAATATAATAAATTACTATTGATTTGTTAAAAATAAAAATTTTGAACATGATTTCATTTGTACATGTACAAAACAAGAGCTAGAATCGGGCCTGCATTCCACTGATGACATTCGTGTAACAAATTTTACCCTAGATTTGGGGGGTAAAGAACACGTTATACTGGTATAAGTCATCTTTAGCGCAAATTGTATATTTTATGTACCAAGCTAATATTTTTACTTATAAGGACATTAGATTAATCTTTTCACTGTATTAAAATTATATCAATCGAGTTATATCTTTAGGTCTGTTGGAATGTTTTAAGAAAGATTCAAAAAAAAATATTATGATAAATTTTATTTTTGGGTAATCTAAAATGGATATAAAAATAAAATCACAATTGTTATACGAACTTTCTTTAATTATTAAAGAAAACTATATAAAAAGCATCTAAAAGTATTGTAATCTTTCCTATTTATTGCATTTTAGGGCACGTGCAAAGTGAGTTTTTATTTTCGTAAAATTTTCAAAATTTTGAAAAAAAAATTTTGTAATAAAACGCAAATTTTTAAAAAGTCGCCAAATTTAATATATGCACATAAAATGCTTTTTCTGAAATAAAAAATTTTTGAAAAAAATTTTGAAAAAAAAATAAATTTATAAAATTTTTAGAATTTTCAAAATTTTACGAAAATAAAAACGCATTTTGCACGTGCCCTTATATAACTTTTTGGTTTATACGAACCTAAATTTGTAGGTTTTAGACTTATTTTAATATTAAACTTCTACCAAAATTGCACTTAATATTACACAGGTTGACAGAAGAAAAGGTTTGTAAAAATATAAATTACTTCCCCAGGATAGAATAATATTGTATATATATTCCGTTCAAAGCCTCACCTACGGCTGTTTTGTTCCACAAGGAATAAATAGCCTACCAAAATGACAGATTGAGATTTTTAAAGGACCCTAAAAAGAAATTTAACAATTTTTGCATGTAAAAACCCATTTTAACTATTTAAAAAGCATAAAAGGTTGTAATTGCTACAAAAAATTTGTTTTTAAGATGGCAAAATTATAATCACTACTTTACTTTGATATTAATATGCTTCTCTTTCGTTTCTGTTTAAACATTATATAGTTTTATCAAAAAATTATTAGAAATTTGCAGATATAATAATTGTTAATATTTAAAATTCCTCAAAAAATTGATTTAAAGAAAGTTTGTAAAGGAAAGTTTTAAAACATTTTTTGGAATTTTTTGTTTTTGAGTCTTTCTGTTAATTGAGGTAAGTCTCTATGAAGCCCAACACATTTCCTTAGAATCATTCAATCTTGCCTTTCTAATATTTTCAAATAAAATATATCAGCTCGCGAACGCTAATTAAATTTAACGCACACGAATTACCATTAAATTTAAAAGGACTTAATAAGCCAGCTTACATTTAAACATTTAGGAAAAAGTCAAAAAAAACTATGAAAAAAACAATCAAAATATGGCAATTTTTTTTTATTAAAACAGTTAAACTGTTGATTAAACTTCAAATAACATTTTTATTATTTTATTTTTTATTATCTATATTATTAAAAATAAAATTTTCGGGTTTTTTGTTTACCGTTCAAAATCCACGAAAAAAATCGTTTGTGTAAATGGTGTCTGAGATGGTAAATTTTTTTTTTATCCACGAGGTGTGCATATTTTTTTATTAAAACGAAAAAAACGTTTTACGACTAAAATAATTGGAATATATTTTTGAAATTTTTACTCTATATTAAATATATCCCTATTAATGCACGTGAAAATTTTAGACCTCTAGCTACTTCCGTTATCCTATATTATTAGAAATGAAAATCCCGAGTTTTGGTGATTACCGTTCAAAATCGACGAAAAAAAAATCGTTTGTGTAAAATGTGTCTGGAAATGCCAATTTTAATTTTTATCCACAAGGTGTGAATATTATTTTATTAAAATAAAAAAAACGTTTTACGACCAATAATTGTAAAATATTTTTGAAATTTTCACTCTATATCAAGTATATCCCTATTAATGCACATGAAAAACAGACCTCTAGCTACGTCCGTTATCTATATTATTAGAAATGAAATTTTCGAGTATGAATGATTACCGTTCAAAATCGACGAAAAAAAAATTGTTTGTGTAAAAGGTGTCTGGGATGGCAAATTTTCTGTTTTTATCCACGAGGTGTGCATATCTCATAATTAAAACGAAAAAAATGTTTTACGCCCAAAATAATTAAAAAATATTTTTGAAATTTTTACTACATATTAAGTATTATCCTATTAATGCACGTGAAAAATTCAGACTTCTAGCTACTTTCATTATTAAGATACGATATTTTAAAACTTTTCAAAAATTGGGTTTTTTTACTCGAGTTCTATTATTTCAAAATTTTGACTATAAAATACCTTCAAATTTTAATAGCTTATTTAAGAATGTTTACTTGAAATTCGATGCAAATTTCAGCCTCTTAGGGTATATAGGAGCCGAGTTATGCATCAGGTACCGAAAGGTACATAAAACGTACATTATAAGAAATATCACTATAATAGCCAAGAATTAATTAACGGTAATAAATATTCTTTTTATTTAACATGTTTATCTATATCTTTTATATTAATTATAGTTTAATATTTTTAATATTTTATATTTTTAATTTCAAATACCATATGATTTCTAAATTTCGTATGTTAGATAGACACAACCAATTTTAAATTATAGGCTAATTCTTAATACAACGACCCCAGACCAAAGTCGTTAAAAAGAATTCTAGGTCAATATTGCATTGAAAATCCCTTATTTTCAATTAAAAACGTCGCTCGCTTACAGTTTTTAGGATATTAACGTTTGAAAGTCCAGAAATAACCAATTCATATCTACTATTTTTTAAGAATGAAATATTAATATCATTGTCCCCAAAGTCTGACCATGTACATTCTTACCTTTGTATTTTTATAAAGTAGCTAATCTTAAATTTAAAGCTATCTCTGCATTTAGTTTTTTTTGATTAAATATTTTTGATGCTATATAGCAAATAATTTGTGATAAACATTATAAATAGCACTTAAAATTATTGTATATTTAACCTTTTGTCAGAAAATATAAATTATTGTTATTTTTTTCATCTTCATTAAAGCAAAAGTACTGGAAATAACTAAAATTTTACACATTATCCTTTTATAATAAATATTAATAAAATTATATTTAATTATTCATAGATTTTTTTTCAGTTTGATATTGATGTTTTTTAATATAAACTTTTTATTGTAAATCTGGCCCATTTACTGCATATTATAGGTATGATTTTCATTTTAAGATATAACTAGAAATTTAAAAAAAGATTAAAACAGGAGTGTTTTCAGGATATTTTATTTAAAATTTTGAATATTAGATATAATCCTATTCATTTTAAAAATATTTTTGATATTTATACTCAAATAATAACATTTTTTTCCTTTGACAAGTTATTTTTTAACTGTATTCTTAAATTGCTTGCTATAATTTTATGTATCTCATCTTTCTATTCTCATTAATTAACTAATTTGCAATTATCTTTGTTCCACTTTATCAAAAATAGAGAAAAAAATTTTATTAATAAAGGGATATCCCGGGCGAAGCCGGGTCACATATTCTAGTTTTAGATTAAAAATATTAGTTTTTAGTGTGGGTCACTCTTTGAATAAAATTATTAACAATCATCAATACCAAAACCTCTTAAAAATTTCCTACCTAATTTTTATTTTTAAATTAAATAATTAAAAAATACAGACAATCGGCGTGGATCTCCTAATAAAATTTATGAGGGCAAGTTTGGCTTTAGTGTTTATGGATTATAAATAAAATTTAATGAATTTGTTGTTTTCAATCTTAAATATAAAAAACTTATTCTAAAATAAATTTTTTTAAATTTTATAATTTTTAAATCTTTAGTAAAAATGAATGAACTTTAAACTTAATCTTAAATATATGTTACAATATAAAACTCTGGCCGGCTATGCTTTTTTCAAGAAATGTGTTTTTAATTTTAAATGACACAATACTTAAATTTTATCCGACTTATAACCCAGGGCTGGAAAACAATGAGCCAAAAAACTTTGGCTCATTTTTTCCCCTAAAACATAAAAAAGGAAAGGGGGGCAAAAATAAAGGGCCAAAATAAGAATTCAAAAAAAGCCCTTACTAAGAAAAGGGGCAAAAAAAAACCCCACAAAAAGTGGCTCGTGAAAAGAGCCCCAAAATACCCATTTTATGTTTTCTATAATAATTTCAAAAAATTTTGATGGGTGGGTTATTTTTTCTTAAAGCTCCTAGGAGCTTTTTTTTAAGAAAAGGGGCTTTTTTTAAACATGCCCCTTTTCTTTAAGCAAGAAAAGGGGCTTTTCTTTTGCCATGCCCACGAGTTTGTGGGCATTTGGAAAAAAAAACCCAAAAACTTGTTAAAAAAAAGCCCATTTAGTTTTTTTTCCCAGCCCTGCTTATAACATGCTAAATATTGTTTAAAAATTAAGTTTAGTTTTATATACAATTAAGTCCTGCCAAGCCAACAAAGCTGAGTGGCAAATTTTACCCCCTCATACGCAGATTGCAAGTTCGAATCCTTGCACAGGAGGCTTTTTTCTTCGGAAAAATAGTATACATGTGTAACCACTTTGAAGCTGCTTAGTGGATTGCTTAGACAGTAGGCCCTAAACGATATGACTAAAGTGGAAGCCTCGGCTAAACACCTAAGTCGGCAGCGTGCGAGCAAATCTAAATATAATGCGTGAATATTAATTGCTTTCCTCGGGTCAAAAGAATTAAACTATTAACGGGTATGGCGCCCCCTAAATGGGAAAAGGTATGAGAAAAGCCTCATTACCATTGTTGAAGTCCTGCCATCTTAAGGATTTAAAACGGTTACACCTTCTCTTATCAAAATTTGCAAGCCGGCAAAAATTAAGGGTTTAATTTTTTCTAGTGAAAGTAAACACTTAATACTTAAATATTATGTATTAGTGTTCTTAGTCGGGACCCGAAAGACCGGTCGGCCCGGGCCCGTCCGGCCCAAAACGCCGGGCCGGGCCGGGCCTAAATAGAAAATTTTAGTCGGGCGGGCCGGGCCTTATTATTTACTTTTGGACTCGGGCCGGGCCAGGCCGGGCCAAAAATTTTCGTAATATGGCCATATTTTAAGCGCTTGGCGCAAATCCTTATTGTAAATCTCTGGTTTTATTTAGTTTTGGGTATATTTGCCCTCTAACGTTCAAATATGACAGTTATGAAAAAAATTGCTGGTTATAACAAAACGCTTGAACTTTTTAAGCCTGAACCTTGCAATGAAAACTAATCTTAACATTAACACTGACCCTAACTTAATCTAACACTAACCCTTAACCTTTAACACCACTTTGTACTCAAACTATTTTTTAAAGTTATTCCATTGTTTTTTGCAAGCAAAGCTTTGTGTATTTATTTATAGCATAAAATGAGTACATAAAATAAATTTCCAATCATTATATTAAATTTGACAAGCTTCGCCCTTTATTAAAAAATATGCTCTCTCTTACATTAAATTAATTGTTTTTTAAAAAATTCCATAACATTCGATCTTCATGGAAATTAAAGAGAAATTAGCAAACGGTGACCTCCGCGAAAAATCCTGTACTAACAAAAGCAAAGTCTAGAAAACGTTCAACAAAATATTCGACAACGATAAAATAATAAACTACGTAATATGCCAGACCTGTAGGGAAATTCTTAAATATTCGGCAAAAATAGGGAATAGTCATCTACTCAGGTAATCATATTATATATTAGTATAATTTTGAAACATTTTAAGCTCCTGCCCAAATTTTATTTATTACTTTTTTTGAAGGTGTATTTCATATTATAAAAAATTTTGCACAATTTTTGTTTTAAAATTGCAAAAAATAAATTTTTCTTTGTTTTTTTAATATCTATGCCAAGCATTTTGGTATAATTTTTGTGTCATCTACATGTTTGTCAAATCGGTCGATGTTGCTCATTTATTGTATATTATTACCTAACAGCAAGGTGCGTGAATTACCTCGACTAATTGTAAAACATAAAAATTAGATATCTCCCCACCTACGCCCTTCAGAGGCAAAAAAAATTTACACTTTTCAATTAAGCAAATGTCGGATTTGGCGAATTTATTTGTCGCGCTCATATTCGCAAATCTATTTCATTTTTCTATTCAAATATACATGTTATGTATGTTTTATATATATATATATATTTATATATATATAATTTTATTTGTATTTTACCTATACTATACGAGAAAAGTCGCATGTCGATGAATATCGTCTATATGAAACTTAACTTTAACACTAAACATTATTTGATATATATAATTTCATAATTGATAGAGCTCATGTTGTTTAGATCCTCCATTAATTCTTAATATTCTATTAAAACCTAATAACCTAAGAAGATTAGTCAAACAAGATATTTATATATGTAAAAACTATTAAGAAAAATTAGATAAATACAAATTATACTAATTAAATTGTCGGATATTTGTCCCTACATAATTTGAGACTAGCTTTTTGAACAAATCTAGTATTTCAATAAAATCTTTTATTAAACCAAATTCATTTTTAAAAACTCGCTAAGATAATGTAACCTGTAGGTAACAGCAATATTCAAATGAGAAAAAATATAAACAATGACTTAAATTAAAATTTTTTTTCTATAAATACAATTTTTATAATGTATAGTTTTTGAATTTCATAAATTATAAGCCTTCAAAATAGGTGAAACCTGTAGGTTACGTTTAAAACTCTTGGGTTAATTACGATTGTCCAATTAATAACCATTAACAAGTTGCTATTTTAGAACTTACTATATTTTGACACAGGCATCGTTGCAATGTTTCCTCTCAACCGATCAAGAATAACGATAGCATTACCAATCACGTTATTTTTAAAACTCCAAACCTTTATATAATTAAAAATGAAGTAACAGCAAGCTTAGTCAAGTTCATCTGTCAGGATCTTCGACCTCTCTCACTCACAACAGGACGAGGTTACAGGCAACACGCCCAACATCTTTTGGATTTGGGATCAAAATACAAATCTTTGAAAATCAATGACATTATGCCATGTTCAAACACTGTTACAACTCAATTAAAAATTATGGCTAACTGTGCTCGGAAACAATTGATACTTAAACTTATTCCTTTATTGGATAAGGAACTTTGTTCGGCAACGTTTGACATCTGGACCGATACTTTCAAAAGGAATTCATATCTCACTTTTGCTTTGCATTTTGTTGAAAATCAATGTTTAAAGCATAATGTTTTGTACACTTCGTTATTGCCTTTCGATGTAAAATCTGCCTCAAATATTGTCAATTTTCTTTTTACACGTTTTGAAGATCTCGACATAAACTCCAAATATTTACAAGGAATCATTTATGTGACGGATAGAGGGTCAAACTTAATTAAAGCCTTGTCAAACTACAAACACATTTCGTGTGCGGATCATATGATCAACACAGCCTTGAAATCTGTTTTTGATAATAAGGATCTAGCCATTAAGTGCCCAAAATTGCTAAATATATTAAATACGTCAAAAGCAATAACTAGATATATGAAACAATCAGGTTTAATTATGTTAATAAATTTGCTCATTTATTAGTAGTCTTATTATTTATCTTACATATTTAATTTATAGGAAAAAACAAACATTTGAAAACCACCCTAATCCAGGAATGCGAAGTAAGGTGGAACTCGAAACGAGATATGCTGGAATCAATTTACAATCAATATGAAGATTAAAAAAAAGAAAATAAAGATTTTCGGCATCTTAGCGAGTTTTTAAATATAAATTTGGGTTTAATGAAAGACTTTATAGAAATACTAGATTTATTCAAAAAAGCTAGTCTCAAATTATGTAAAGACAAATATCCTACAATTCAATTAGTAAAATTTTTATTTGACTAATTTTTCTTAATGGTTTTTACATATATAAATATCTTGTTTGACTATTCTTCTTGGGTTATTAGGTTTTACTAGAATATTACGGATCAATGGAGGATCTAAACAACATGAGCTCTATCAATCACGAAATTATATATATCAAAGAACAACTAATGCTTAGTGTTGAAGTTAAATTTCATATCGATGATATTCATCGACATGCGACCTTTCTCGTGCCCAAGTACAGGTAAAATACAAAAAAATTTATATATATATAAAAAAAATATACATAAGATGTATGTTTAAATAGAAAAATGAAAATGATTCGCGAAAAAGAGCGCGACGGATTAATTCGCCAAATACGGCATCGGCTCAATTTGACAAATGTAAACTTTTCTTCCTACGAAGGGGGCAGGTGGGAAGATGATGATGTTAAGACAGAAGACGAATTAGCAACCTATTTAAATCTACCACCGCAGGACGTAAATGATCAAAATCTTTTACAATGGTGGGATAATAATAAAATACTCTTGCCCAAATTAAATAGTTACGCAAACAAAATCTTTGCCACTCCAGCTAGCTCCTTTTCGACAGCCGGTCAGATATTTACCAAAAGAAGAAACCGTTTAGGCCAGGAAAAACTGGATTATTTACTTTTTTTAAATGATTATTATAAATCAAATGATACATTTAAATATAAATAATAGCAATAAAGATGTATTTGATGTTTAATTGTTGGAGTATTCACAAAAATGTTACGGGCCCATATTTATAGCTTCGGGCCGGGTCAAGCCGGACCGGGCCTTTAAAAAAAACATCGGGCCGGGCCGGGTCGAAAATAAAAATTTTGGTTTCGGGCCGGGCCGGGCCACACATAAAAAATTTTCGGGCGGGCCGGGCCTTAAAAATTCGGCCCGTTGAGAACATTATTATATATCTCATTTGAGATATATGTTACAAGTAGTTTTAATAAGCAAAAAAAACATTTTGTTTGTCTGTATGTCCACGCATAATTTGTAAATTTAATCGAATTTATTGTCATTTTATATTTAATGCCCAAGAAGGATGTATAATTTGTTTCAGTGTTACAATTTTTATTTTTTGCACATTGATCTTTGTCGACTCGTGTTACAAGAGTAGTTTACAAAACTTAGTTTTAATAGTATTTGCTCAATTATTCAAAAACGCTCACGTTGCCAAAAATTTTAGGGCTAACTCGCAATAATCGGAAAACTAACGATAACATTACTAACTCGAAATCTTGGTTACATCCTGATTTAGCTGCCCAATACGGACAAATACAAAATGATTTCCTATTGCATCATATTAGTTAACCGGGTAATACAAGCTATATAGGCGCATATGTACTTGAAATTTACAACAGGTCTAATCTAAACTTCATTTTAAAAAAACTAACAAAAAAAGATAAAAACGCTTTTTACCCAATGACGCATAAAATGTGCGTTAGAATCACATTGGTTGAAAATACGTATGCTTGATGGATACATTTTTAGGGTAAACAAACACTTGCTTGAACACTATTAAAAAAACACTTGACCAAACCGGTATTTTTAAGTGGGTTTTTGAGACCTTGACTTTTAAATGACAAACTTAAAAGGCTATAAAATTAAACAAATTTTTAAAAAATTTTTTTAAAATATTTTATTTGTGTTAAAAATATACGAATTATAAAGAAATGTATAAAATTTTTATTCTATTCGTAGCCCTTCATTCTATACAATGTAATTTTTTTTAAGTTTATGTCGCCTACAAACGGTTCTATGTTTTATATTTTTTAAATGGGCCTATGTTAAAGAGGAACTGTAGTTAAGGGCTAAATCATGCAAGGCCCAACTTGGTCTGCATTAAGTGTTTGAATAGCCTTTTTTCATATACCACAAGTCAACAAATATATGACACAAAATATAGGTTTATGACATATTAGCATGCTTCCTTATAATAGCATTATCTAATATATTATCAAAAACTGGCCATTTTTAAAACTGACAAATAGAAAAAATTAAAAAAAAATTTTTCATATAAAAATCCTAGTAACTTATGTTTGTCATCACAGATAACAAGAAATAAATTTTATATTCAAGCTTGCATCAGCATGAAAATAACATATATCGCGTCCAAACTTAAATACGCAAAAAATTATCGGGTTTAATAAATATATGTTTGTATTTTAAATTTAGCTATTGTTAATATGCATAATATTTGGGTTTTTTGATTTTTCTAGAATTTTCAATGTTTATAGCCAACTAAGTTATTATAAAAAACGGTAAACGAACTTAAGATGGCAATTTTTTTCTCTGTCGTTAACTCCTTTCAAAAATTTGTTGCCCTGTGTAATGTCTTTAATTTATTTGTAAATGATGTATTTTTTAAAGTATTATAATAAAAACCGACATGTTTACTTAATTTAGACCCATAATTACATATTCGGGGGCCCGTTTTAAAATTATGTTCTAATTATGATCTGAAAAAAACAATAGAATAAGTTTTTAATATAAATTTATAAAAATTTAAATAATTTTATAACAACATTTAAATTACCAATCAGGGATATATTTGGGTTGCGTTTCGTGTCACTAGTAAATATTTAAAAATCCTTTTTGAAAATAAATCTAGAATGCGGTCATAGTTAAACATTAAAAATCAACTAGCAGCCTAATAAAAATCTTTTAAAATCTAGCGCGGTTATTTGTTGAAATAAACTAATAATTGTGTGCAAATTACTTATGCTATGAATTCACACATTAATTAAAAATTCATTGACAGTTATGTCTAATGCTTGAAAGTTTTAATGATAAAGAGAAATTCTATGAATGTCATACCAAATTGAAAAAATGAAATACTATTTATTTAATTTCCTGGAAAACTTACGATAAGGGCTCTTTGAAATTATAAATTTACGCATGTTATCTACCATTTTGACTGCTATTATTTTGAAATATTTTTTTTGTATGATATGACCCTTTTACCTTCAGTCTATAAAGAAATAATTTATTATGAATAGTTTTGGTTAACTTTCCCATCAAACAAACAAAGCATAGCTTTTTAAACGTTTGACCTTGTTAAAATCATTTGGAAAAGATTATTAAATGGAAATTTAAAAAATATAATATAAAAATGATTTATGTGCCTAGTTATTAATATATTTTTATAAAGGTATAAAAAAGGAAGAAAATACTTGTTATTTCCAATTATAAACTTTCATTTTGGATGATAATTTTTACTCATTTTTAAATGGATTATTAGAATTTTTAAGGTTCGTGTCCATGTTAGAAAAAATTTAAAAAAATATGCTTGTTTAGTATATCTACTAGATTGATAGTTACACAGGTCAACAATTTTTTGAAAGTTATGAGTTAACTACAGATATCAAACCTGCTATGTTATCGAATATCAAATCCGTTTACCGTTTTTCCTAATCAAACTTAGTTAGTCAGTTATAAACATTGAATATTTTAGAAAAAAAAGGTTAAAAAACCAAAAAAATTTAAAAATAAAAAAAAATTGAATTTGTTTTTGCATATTTACAATTTTAACTGTTAAATTTAAACTTCAGATAATATTTTCATTAAATACCGATAATATATCTGTCGTATTTAAGTTTGGACGCGAAATATTTTGTATTATCTAAATGCCGATGTAAAAGCTTGATATAGTAATAAAATTTTTTTTCCATTATTTGTGAATAAAAATACAAGTTACAAGGAATTTAGATATGCAAAAAAGAATATTAAATTTTTTCTTTATAGGGCATATTTAGATCTGTCAAAATGGTCAAAAAAGGCCATTTTTCGTTATAGACGGATTTAAGGAGCCAAAGACGGAAGAAACTAAGAAAAACAAAAAACACATATGAGATTAGGCCAACATGGCGGTGCATTCTTTTATGATTTCATAATAATCTCGTTTCTGACATAAATATTTGTTGACCTGTGAAATTATTTATACAATTTTAATATACATTAAGCTATCGCATCGCGGGAAAAAAAACTGTTATACATAGGATGTGAATAATTTTAATGCATTAAATTCGAAAAAAAATATGTTTTTTAGACAAACATCGTAAAACTCCTTACATAATTTTTAGGCGCTCGCTTCCTTAAAGACATAGATTTGGCTTACAACGAAACAAATGGCATAACCCAAGTCAAGCTTTAAACAACTGGTCAATCCACATGGCTATAAGTTTTTTTATAGAATTTGGAAAATAACTCCTGAAAAACCGGCCGAAGTGGTTGCCGAAAATATCACCATCTCTGAGAGTGTAACTTATATATATATATACTAATTATGCTAACCGTTATGGCACGTGAGTTATTATTTTCGTAAATTTTGAATACTCGGAAAATTTAAAAAAATATTTATCTCAAAAAAAGCATTTTATAAGCATAAATTAAATTTGGCTACGTTCTAAAAATTTTCGTTTTATTACAAAATAAAATTTTTTAAAAATTTTGAAAACTTTACAAAATTAAAAATTTACTTTGCACGTGCTAAGGAACATTTTCATAAAAAATTACATGTTATTTGTTAAAATAAAAAAGTTAATAAATGGTTAAAATACCCTTAAATTTAATTAAACTTGATTTTTTTAGCTTATTGCGATGGGTTAAAAAATTAATAAAACTACCTTATCAACCTTGCAATCATTTTTCAATTTTCTAAATTAGTTAATAAATTTTAAAAATATTTTTATATTTCCATTATTATATTAAGAATATTCATCGTTTAGTATTTAATTTTTTTAAATTTATATTTAATTAACATATAGAAAGGCAATTATTCCGCTAATATAAGCCATTCATCTATCATAATTGGGCTTGAATCAAAAAAACTTTACTATATCCGTGTTTTCGTCCTCCGCGAAAACAAACCACTCTCCGAATATTTTTCTGAATTTAAATTTTTTAAAAGTAATAATCTATACTAAATGGCATATAGAATAATTTAAAACTCAATTTACTGAAATTTAGAGTTGGTAAATTTGGTTAAGCAAATATCGTCCTTCCTAGCTTTGTAAATACAAAATTCCTTAAAACAAATGTGTGTTGACATAATTGAGGCTCAAATATGTCATTTAAAACTTTTGATTTTTTATTTTGTCTTAAAAAATCATTTTTATCGGGTTTTATTATTTTATTTTTTAATTTTTTTTAATTTTATCTTCTTATTTAACCACTATTCCTGTTTCACTACATCTTGATTCATTGTTTACATATGTGTGTTAATGTCTAAATTAAACACAATTTAATTATTAAACTAAAGAACGACAATAAGATTTGTCTTTAAATATAAACTTAAAATTATATTAAAACTAAAGCTAAATAGCAATTATTATCCTTTATTAAAATATGATTTTTGAAATTGTGTTTAGTTATTTTGGTTTTCCAAATATTTAGTAAAAAAGATTGTAAATTTATTTACAAATATTAATTTAATTTCTTGTTATATTAGTGTTAACAGTTAAAAATTTTAAATAATTCCAGTTATTTATTTTTTTCAATATATATTTTTCTAGCAAAATTTGAGCTTGAACAAATTTGTGAAGATTGTTTGCATTCTGCAAAAGTTTTATAGTTTATTTTTAAAACAATGAACTATGTCATCAAAAATAAAGAGATCTAAATTTTTTAAATTAAACTTTAGATTCGGCTTGTTACAAACCGAGAAAAATTTAAATACAGAATTCATCGGTATGTGAGCTAAATTAATAGTCGAATACACACAGGGGCGTATTGAGAGAGGGCAAAGGAGGGCAATTGCCCCCCTTTAAAAATTTAATTTTTTATGATGTAAGCGGGGAAATTTATATATCAAACAAAAAGAGAATAGAAATCAATTAAAATGCTGTTTTTTGGAAAATGCACAGCCTTATAAACAAATTTCGCAAATAAATATCCATATTAAAATTAAATCTGTAGTTCCTTTTCTCCAAAAAAATTTCTTGCCCCCCTTTTAAAAATTTTCTGCATACACCCCTGAATACAAAACAGGAAATTAATTGCGATCAGGTCCTATCCAAATTTTAAACAAAATATATCCAAAAAGCAAAAATAATAAGCTCCAAAGAGACTTAAACGATAACCGGGCAATATAAAATTAATTTTGTTTTTAATCAATATTTTGTTTTCTTCACTTGTTCAATTGTTTTGTTTGCACAATTTTCATTAAAACTTATGACATTTACAGTTTAAAAACTGTCCCTATTAATAGTTTATTAAATATGAAAACATGAATGATAAATTACAGCTAGAAATTAAACATGTGTAAAACAATTCAAAATTTAGCAGGGGAATTGTAATAAAACTTGAATTTCTTGGGTAAAAAGCATTAAAATTGTCATGCGGCGACATTGATAACCCGCCCTAGGCTCAACAGGATTAAGCGCGTCTCTACGCCAATACCATAATATCCATCTGTTGCACTCTCCGGAATATTATAGGATGCAAGCTTAACATTTGGCCAAAGTCGAAGGCCAGAGTCATTCACCTGCTAACAATGCCCCCCTTGCCCTACATCAAAAGAGACGGCTTACCCGTCAGTGTATAGCCCTTCTTATGGGTACTAGGCAATTACTTAACCTAGACCACGACCAAAAAAATTTGTGGCCAGCAAAATGACAATATTTAATTATATTCAAAATTTGAGACTGATAAAGCCATATAATATCAGTTAACAATACATTATCACATTTATTTGAAAATTCATGCAAGTATATTTAAATTCAAGTAAGCTTGGCTAATTTGTTCTTAAAATGCCATATAGTATTATGCAATTTAAATTGTTTATATTTATGCATCTAGTTGAATATTTAAGGATCAGAAAATCTAGTAAGTTTTTACATTTATATAAAATGGTTTATTTTAAATTTTGAAACAAATCCAATTCTAATTTTTGTTTTAATAAAAATTGTTTTTTTATAATAGTCTATCAATATCGACTATTACTGTTCTATTGGTGCTCATATCTATAATACAGGTCAACAAATTTTTAAAATTGGCTGACAAATAGAAAACCTGGCGTAATTAAGAAACATTCTTTAGCCGTTTTATTTAAACAAATTTAAAAGGTCATCTATAAATATCTAGAGATGTCAAAAATAAAAAAAAACAAACATAAATTTTGTTATATTTTTGCATATTTACAACAACAAAACTGTTAAATTTAAACTTCTTAATATTCTTATACCCAATAATTAATTTGCTATTTAAGTTTAAAAGCGAATTATTCTTAGTGCTGATGTGAGAGCTTGATAAACCCAAAAATTTTCAATTGTAAATTCTTTTATTTTACAAGAGAATTTTATATTAAAATAAGACTTTTTTTTTAAATTTTCTCTAAATAAAATATTCTTATAGGCGGAAGAAACTACTGCAAACTAGATAAGGCCAGCATGGGATTATATGCTGTTTTATATAATTATTTTTTGACATTAATATTTGTTGACCTATTAAATACAACGGTAAAATGAATTTACAAAATGCCAGTTTTAACTGATTTATATTAGGCACTTAAATATGTTTAAGCTGAATTACAAATACACATTTAAAGGTATGTATTTAATTTTTTTTAGGTCTGGCCCATTTTGATTAAATAGCCTGCTTCAACGTTATATCATCCATTGCAAGTTCTTTCATAAAAAACATTGTAAATTCTTTTTTATTAGGATTGTACCCTGGAGGTCTTGGCACGTATCATCTAATTAAAACGGATAAGGATTATGCTATGCAAATTTTTAAACCATGTAACTCAACTAACATTAAAGGTTTTATTTTGCGAGTATGCGACGAAGATTTACAATGCCAACAAAAGAATATTTCTAAGGTATTTCTAAACTCTTTTTTCACCAGAACAAAAAATTCTTATAAGTTAGGTGGTCAAACATTTTTGTTATAGAATTAAAAAATTTACGAAAGGCTATAGCTAATACCAAAAATGTTAAAAATATTTTAATCAAAAAATAAGAATTAATGCAAGGTTCCGTTTTAGATAAATATTTCAAATTTTTTTATTACTAGTGATCTTTATGTAAATCAAGTCTGTATACAATTTTCTTTCTACTTTCAATCCTCAGTTAAACCTTAGATTTTTCGCTATAATTAATTTAAGCCGGATTTTTAATTGCGTTCTCAGATTTAGTTTTTTTAAAATTTTATATTTGGTACCAAAAAAATTAACCTTTATTTTATATAAAACTTTGTATTCTAAGTAATTGCTTCATTAGAAACTTTATTTAGGGGTGAACCCCAGCTTTCATATTTTAAGATATTATATAATTTTGGCCTAATTTTTGTGACTTTTTTCTTATTTATATAAAAAAAAACTATTAATTAAATTTTATCTAAGTCTAATAAAAAAATTTGTTTAGAATTGAAAAATTAATTTGGGGTCCGTATGGACCCCCCATGGTATGTTGAAAACCATTTTGCCTTGTAAATTTAAACTTAAATTTGCCACCTTATATAATTATTTTTTCTGGATAATATTACAAATTAAGTATATAAAATGTCTGTATTGTATTATGATAATAGAAATTATTATTTTTTCTTTTTAGTAAATAATAGCCAAAAATAATTTTTTCTTATATAATGTTTTTTCCCATATATTTTTTATAAGCGTTCGACCTAAAAACACAATTTTATCATATTGATATATTTTTATGGATAAATATTTAATGTATTATAAAAAAATAAAAATTTTATTTTCCCAGATTTTTTTCTACTTTGTGTCAAAAATTTTGAACTTTTCATTAATGATAGCTTAGATATTTAAAGAGCTTGTTTTTTAAATAATCTGAAAATAAAGATCATAGCTTTAAAATTAAAGTTTTAAAGATTTGAAATTGGGGTTCGTAGGTACAAAAATCTTCTTACCTTACCATTAGCGGGTTAATTTTATACAGATAGCCTACTCTTTTCAAAAACAATTTTTTTAAATTTATAAAACAATTATTATCTAACCAAAATTTAAAAAAAAATACATAGGTTTTGATATTTACTCTAAAAGTGATAAATTTTCAACGCGTGCAATTAAAGAAAATAATTTTGAATCTAAACATAAATGCGAGAAGTTTTCGAGTAATTGACAAATTATCTATCAGCAATTTTGTTAAATAGGATTAATTTTTATTAAATAATATTCACGTATTTTAGAACAAATTTTTCGGCCATTGTAAAAACATGTAATCTTTTAAACTATATTAGTGTTAAACCTAAGTGGCGTATAAATAATTACTTTAAACAAAAGCACGTCTCATATCTTGGCCTTGCTATTTCATCTAATTTAATCATAAATATTTATTTATACTTTAGTTTTAAATTATTTTATATATTTTCTTGAATTTTCTTGGTCAAGCCAACATCCTCTAAAGAAAACATTTTATACTGGTTTATCTTTATTTTTGACTTGGTATAGACGCAAAATAATTAAATTATATTTGAAATTTAAATGTTTAAGGTCTAAAACAGAATAATATATCAAATTTCATATTTTATATTAATTTTAGTATAATAATGCAACTGTACTGCCTATTCCTAAAACGTACTTCAAGGCGGGTAAGGAACATTCAATCGAACTAATAACGTTATATAACGACTACCCCAAAACACTGACCGAATATATGGACCGAAGATTTATTAACTATGAGTAATTTGGAAATGAAAATTTTTTTGCTCTACAATTATTTAACCAAAAAAACATGTGGACCTATTATCAAATGCCAATGTACGTTCTTTTTACAAAATTTATCGAACAAAATTTAATATAGATTACAGGTCGACAAATATAAATGTCAAGCAGAAATTAAAAAAATAAAATGAGTTAACCCCTATAGTGGGCTTCATATATTTTTTTCCATAGCTTTGGGCTATTTTACATCTAAAATGGTCCTAATTTACCTTGACAGATTTTAAGATTTTGATTATAGCCTAAAAAATTCAAAAATTTTATTTCATCTTAAAATCGCATGTAATATATTACCTCGGATAACAAAATACAAAAAATTGTATAAGCTCTTACAACATGTCTTAGTTAAATGATCAATTACTTGGCCAATGAGATTTACATGAGTTAAAAGAAAATAGTGTCTTAAAATATTGCCGTATAAATACATGAAGATTTTTAAATTAATTGGCTTACTCAATCATTAATAGAGATTTTTTAACGAATTAATTTATGATCTTTGTAATTAATTTATTGATTATATGAAATATATTTTTAATTTTTACTTTTTCATTATTAAAAAATTTACTCAAATAAATTGGTAGTTTTGGACCAATAATATTGGTGTTCTCACAGATATCGAAAAAATATTTAAAGGGACCAAATAGCGTGCAATATGAAAGATATTGGTAAGATATGAATTTTATATTCGTACAAGGTAAAACATTATTTTTTATATGTGTAGCCTAGTTAATTTAAAAAAAAACAATTATAATTTTTAATATACTTAGTCCACATTTTTTTTAAAAGGATTTAATGGTTTAAAATAATTTTTTTGTAATTTTATAGAGTCCTTGCTTTTCTTAAAAGTTTTATACGTCATTTTCAAGGTGATTTTTTAGGTGTACGTAAATTAGTCGAATATATAGTTGTGCTTCTCTTTTAGTACTCATTTAAAGAGAATAACATATTACGCATTTGCGCGGATTTTAACACAATGCAAGACTTTCTATCGCAATAGGTCGCATCAAGGAAAAGGGGAGGAATCTAGGTCAAAACAAATGCTCATTTCTTTTGGGAAAATAAATTATTTAGGGCATGAACCGATTTACATAAAAAATTTATTGGCAAGAAAATTTTAACTCATCCGCCAGTTAGCAAAAGTTAGTAAGAATAACTAATTCAGTCACACTTTTTAGGTTACAGTATATTTTTCGGAAATTTTCAAATTCAAACGCCCATAATTTTTTAATATCGTGAAGGTATAAACTCTAACAAAAAGATAGACCCCACATGGACGAAATTTTTCACAATTGTTGCTCATAAACAATTAAATTAAAAACAATTAAGTTTGGCAAGTACCCAATTTTTTCAGCTAAAGACGCTCGCCTTGCTATTGAAGCGTTGCATCGGACGCTAAAAATTACAATTTAATAAATTTTTTAAAAAGATCGCGAATACAAAATATATAAAATAATATTCAATTTTTCTTAATTATCAAGCATAAAGAACCGTGACATTTCGTCCGAAATTGGCAGGTGGACGGTCTAGTGTTTATAGTCTTATGTTTTTTCTTTTATAGATGCTTATTTAAAACCAACGTTAATATCCCCAAAGTTTTCATTTCCCGCTCGACGGTGATATATTATGAGGGAAGAATTAGGTGGGCATACTAAATAAGTATAATTAAAATTAGCCGCATATTTTATAAAACTATGGTTATACGCTGAGAGCCTAAAATATAAAAATTTGAACCATTTTAACTGAAAGCAAGGAAAACCCACCTTTGTATGATAAAATTTATAAAATTCTTGATAATTAAAAGTTAATTTTAAATTAAAACTTCAAACCTAAATCACACCTTGCAATGCCCACGTGTTGATTAATTATGAATCGGGACTCAATCAAAGCGACAATCGCCAATCAAGACCTCCCGACTATGAGAATACTTAATACAATAAGAAACAACTCGTTAAAAATATTTTTTCCGAAAAAGAGGACTACGCATATTTACATTAAATTTTTAACTAATATACATAGCACAAGACAACAAAAAAAACAACATAAACGATTTTTTGAGGGTATTGTAGAGAATGTTCTTATAACGATCCGGGGCTTAGTTTTTTTCCCAATGCCTCCAATTTTTTTTAAACCGCGTTCAAAGTTTAAAAAATTTACATAATTTCTTAAACTATAAATTTTCCAAAAATATTGGCATATTTAGATTCCTCAAAAAAACATATTTAAAAAGGGTTATTATAAAATTATTAGAGGATCAAAAAACGGATTTTATAACAAAAACCACTAATTTTATAAAAATTTAAAAAAAATTTAAATATGATAAATTTAAACGCCTTACGTTAATAATGAATGTTTCCGTTATTTAAATATATTTATAAACCTTTGTTACTGCCCATAGGTTTTATAATACAGAAGCCCAAAATATCCCCAAAATTAAAAAATCTCGACTTTGACACTAAATAACTAAAAATCTGAGGCATTTGCTAAAATTCTGATTTCATATTCATGATCAGCGCCAAAAACTTGACCAAAAACCATAGTTGCCTTGAATTATGCTTAAGGTCGTCCAAATTTTGTTGTCCAGTGTAGTTTACGTTATACTTTTTGTATGGGGTAAGGTGCTTTAGGCATATGATTAATTACTTAGATATATTAAATGAGTTAAAAGAAAACGGTGTTTTAAAATATTAAGGTACACATGCAGATTCTTTAACTTAGTTGTCATACCCAATCATTAATAAAAATTTTATATTAACGAATTATTATGTGATCTCTAAAATAAATTTATTGATTATATAAGATATATTTTTAGTTTTTACTTTTTCTTTATAACAAATTTCACTCTAAATAAATGGATTTTACAACAAGTTTTTTCTTTTATACTACACAACATTCAGATAATACAGAATTAGGCATGCTTAGGTTAACAAAAATATTATTTGAATTTAACAGTTAACCTGTGTAGAGTATTTAATAAAAAATTTTTTCATTTTTTTTTAAATATTTTTTTTCGCAATTTTTTTAAAATTTACAATGTTTACAGCTGAATATGATTACAAAAAACGATTAACAAAAACGATTAACAAAAGAAAATCCTAGGATGGCTAAGTTCTCTGTTAAACTTTAAAAAATTGTTAAACAGTCTACAAAATTCAACGAGGCTCGACGATATTCTTAAATAATACAATTTTTTTAATTATAAACATTTAAAATTTTTTAATTTCTAAAATTAGTCATAAGTAAATAATTAAATTTTTATTTATTATTAACTAATTTTACGTATCCCGTTTAATTTATAAAAATTATTCACTGCCATGAATAAAGAGGCTTCTCGTCATTACTCCTCATGTTAAATGAAAAAAAATATGTAATGAAAAATGTTTCAAATTATAATTTAAAAGCACGTCTTTAAAAAATATAATGTTAAAATTGTTCAATTTTTGGTACAGTAGGAACCTCTTAAGGCTAAATTTTGTTTTATTGTAGCGGCAAAAACTTTTTACCAATTGGTTCACTTTTATCTACACTTATGTATGAGAAGCACGTTATATTTTGTATTATAAACATATATATTGAATATAAAAAGTTATAACACTGGAAAACAAAATTTGAACGACCTCGAGCATCATTTATAACTATCGTTTTGTTTTGGGGTTAATTAAGAATACAAAATCATAATTTTAGCCATTGCCTAGATTTCAATTTTAACGGTATTTTGGGCTCCCTTATCATAATAATTATGAGTTACCAATCGAGTTTTACTTTTAACGTAAGGCTTTTAATTTTAAAACATTAAATTTTTATTATATTTATAAAATTAGTGGTTTTTATCAAAAAACCGTTTTTTGACTTAATAACTTGTAATTCGCTTAAAATTAAAGGCTATAACCTTCATAAATAGTATAAAACTGAATATATCACTAGATTTTCTGAAAAACTATAGTTAAAAAAATTTGTAAGTTTTTTTCAATCTTTTGACGCTATACAAATAATTTAAAAGCAATGCAAAAAAAATTAAACCGGGATTGTGATTGCAAGAAAACTCTCTACAAAACCCTTAAAAAATTGGTTATGTTGTTTTTCTTAGTTGTCCAGTGTAATCAATCAAAATCCTAATATAAGATCACAGTTTTTGCAACATAGTTTCTTATGCATATAACAATAATAATGATCTCAGCTCTCAAAAATAATTTAAAAGAGATAAAAGTGCTAAAAAATATTATTTAGTATTTAAAAAATTTACAGTCACCTTGTGTTTTTAGCCTTTTAATTAACTTACCTCACATACATTTCATTTTTATAATTTTTAAAAATTATGCAGTTTTTCTGTACATTGTAAAATGTTGAAAATAATTTTGAGCGTTATTTAGAGAAGTCACGTTAAAATGTTATCTATTTTGATAATTAAAAATCACTAATTGTACATATAACGCCCTGAATGTAAAATACTGTAAAAGTTGGTAAAAATCTTTGATTTTAAACTTTTTTAAATGTGTTACTAGTTTTACACATAAAAAAACATATATGAACGCGAGAAAATTTATTATTTTTTAATACCTGTTTGATTAAATTTATTTTTTATTAATATATTAAAAAATAAATATAAATTAAACTTTAACAATAAATCAACAGTCAATTTAAACGCTTATACTTGCATGAATTAATATCTTCAAATAAATGTGATAATATGTTGTTAATTGATATTTTAGGGCTTTCTGATCAGTCTCAAATTTTAAATATAATTAAATATTGTCATTATGGTGGTCGAAGATTCTTTAGCTCTTGGTCTAGGTTAAGTTATTGCCTAGTACCCGACAGGGCTAAAAGGGGCTATGCCCTGACGGGTATGCCGTCTCTTTCAAGAGATGTAGGGCAAGGGGGCATTGTTTTAGCAGGTGAATGATTCTGGCCTTTGACTTTTGCTAGAGTTGTAAAGCCTGCATGCTATAATATTCCGGAGAGTGCGGCGTCATTTCGATGGATATTATGGTATTGGCGGAGAGACGCGCTTAATCCTATTGACCCTAGGGGTTATGAACGTCGCCGCATAGCAATTTCAATGCTCCTCACCCAAAAAAAAAAAAAAAGCAATTTTTTTGTCCGCTTTTTTAGGGACGCGTTCAAACTATTTATTTTTAGAAAAATTTAGGAAGGGGGATTTTTTTTTAAACATTTTTTCTTAATTTTTTCAAGGAAAGTATTATAGACAACAATGAATAGTAGAGACTCTTTGTAAATGCGTTCAATGTTAAAAATTATCAAATTTTTTAAAATTTTTATGGAATGCAAACGCGCTCTAACATATATTTTTAAAACCGAATAGCAAAATTCTTATCCAATTGTGCATATAAACTTGCTCTAGTCATATTAGTTACCTGTTTGGTTGTTTGCTCACTCTCTTATGAAATTATGCTAAATGCATATGGCAAGCCAAGCGTATATGTTTCAAATTATGTCACGAAAATATTGGTAAAATAAATAATGAAAAACAATATATTTAACAGGTAAGTTGTACTTTCAGGTACAAATACTATTAGAATATTTGAGTTTACAAATAAAAATGGCCGTTTTTTAATGTTCTTTGGCATATTAAAGTTAAAATAGCTAGGCATTAAAACGAATACCTAATATCAAACATTGACTGCAGTAACTGTTCTGTTGGCATGTACACATTTAGAATCAGTAATTAGGAATAAAAAAGGGCATAATAAATTTTTATACAATATAAATAAATTTTAATAAGTTTATCAATATTTTATTTTTATTATGATTTTACAGTTGGATTATATAGGCATTTGATTTCCGGCCCTTGTTAAAATTAAATTTTGCTAAGAAAAATTTTGATTACACAGGTCAGAGTTATGAGTTAACTACAGAAATCAAACCTGCCATCTTATGGAAATACCAAATCCGTTTACCGTTTTTTCTAATCTAACTTAGTTAGTCAGGTATAAACATTGAAAATTAAAAAAAAAGTCAAAAAAACAAAAAATGTTCAAAAACAAAAATAAATTGAAATTTTTTTTGCATATTCACAATAGGTAAACTGCTAAATTCAAACTTCAAATAATATTCTCATTAAAAACCGACAATTTATCGTGACTTATTTAAGTTTGGGCGCAAATTATTTTGTATTATCTAAATGCCGATGAGAGCTTAATATATTAAAAAATTCATTCTCATTATTTGTAATTTTAAATTTTTACAAAGGATTTTTATATGCAATAAGGACTTTTAAATTTTTTCTTTTAAGGGTATATTTAGATCTGTCAAATTGGTCAAAAAGTCATTTTTCGTTTTAGACGGATCTAAGGAGCCAAAACGGAAGAAACCTAATTAAATGAAAAGTATATATGAGATTAGGCCATCATAAGGATGCATTTTTTTATGTTTTCATAAAAAACACGTTTCTGACATTGATATTTGTTGACCTGTGTTATTCAATAGCACAACCGAACCTCGTAATTACCTGCCAAATTTTATTTGTTATTGGTATTGTTTTCAAACAATGAATTAAAACCGTCGCCATATAATAAAACCGTTCTAATTCCGGTTCTTTGAGGATACTGATTCCGGTGTTTCAAAAAAAACGGTTCCGGTAACGATTCCATAAATTTTCTTCTTTATGTTAACGCAAAATAATAAACCAAATAATATAATGGAATGGAACTAATATCAATTAAAGGCTTCAGGTTCCTTATAATTTTACTGGTTGGTTCTTTTGGCCGGTTCCAATTCCTTATTTAAACCCACGTCTTTGTGTGAACTTTGATAAGCACTGTAAAAGTTATTTGAGAAAAATTTAAACTATGTCAAGTTTGATTTTTGACAACTACTGGCCCTATAATGCCATATTTTACCCCGCCCCCTCCCCTACGCCCATACCCCCCTTTCCAAGGTCTCATCACAAGAAAATTGTGTTTACTAAAAGGTAAATTACGTGATTCGTATCAGTTACATATTTTGGTCGGTTTTTTTGAATGTAAACAAAAACTTAGGCTTCTCATGCATTAAAAATATCTAGAACCATCTAGTGGGATAAATTTTTAAAAGAATTAATATTAAGACAATTTAAAATTACATGTGGTTTTATAAAAAAAACTTGCCTTAGCAGTTTAAAATATATGGAACGCCCGACCTAAAAGGTGCCTAATAAGGTCATAAAACAAATACGCTTAATAGCGTAAATGCCTTTGAGATAAACAAATCCATTTGGTTTCAAACGACAAGTCGTTCTAAAAGACCCAAATCGTAAACCTATGACATATGTGTAAAGTCTTATTTAGGACAGGTAGGATTTATTTGAATTACATTGGTTGCCTAAGTTTGTTTAAAAAACTTTTTAACTGAATGTAAGTAATAAGGCGTATATTTTGACACAATTTGACCTTGGTTTTTCTAAAAATGCCTTTATAAAAGAGAGAATTTTGGACAAGGCGTCTTTTTTATTTTTATTTTTAAACCTAAAAATAATTGCTTGTGTGAGGATCCCCAGGAAATTGCGCCCAAATGATTTTTACCATTTTAATCATAATCGCTGCCCTGAAATCCGTTCACTGTAAGAATTTTATAATTACAGAGATTTAGTTTAGCATGTTTCACCACACTAATTATATCCTTTTCCAGCAAAAGTTTTTGCTAAAGATCGGTTGTTTAAACACTTAAATATACGAAATACATAAAGAAGCGAAATGACCCATTTTCTAATTTAGCCCAAAACAATAAGCCTAAACCAGGCACGATTCTAGACCCCTTTTGGGAGGGCATATTTTTTCCCCCAAAGTTTTTGATTGCCCCTCCTCCCCCCTCCCCCTTAAATTTGCTCCCCCCCTCAAGATACATAGTAATTTTATGTCTGCTCCCCCAAAAAAAATAAATTTGCCCCCCCCCCCTCTCCCCAAAATACGTATAAATTTTATTTTTTCTTCCATATAATATAATTAAATTTGCTCCCCCAAAAATATCTAAAAAATATTATTTTAAAAATATTTACTTTTAGTGTTTTTATTCATAAGCACTTCTCATCCGCTAGAAATCTCAAAATTTCTGTTACAGAAAGCTTCATATTTGTCAAAGCAATTCATAAACTGATGCCTAAGAAATTTTCTCACTTCAACAATCTTTTGTTAGAATATAATCTAGAACCAAAGAACCTGATCGGAGAATGCTACGATAGGGAGAACCTAATGTCCGGGGAAAAAGGTGGTGTTCAAGTATCCTTAAGCAAAATGGCCTACACCATGTCTCATATATTAACTGCTTTAACCACCGATTGCATCTTGTTGTAAAAGATTGTCTTAAAATATTAAGTGAAGGAGGAGATTTTTTTGATATTTTTTCTATTAATTTTTTAAACATGATGATCAAGGTAGTTAGTGAATGCGGGACTCTACCCCGTCTGTTGCCCCATCGGTTTTGTGGTCACTCACTACCTGACCATTGTTTTTTTTAAATTACACAAAAACATTAAATACTCTTTTCAAAATCAAAAATAAAATTTTTTTATATCTTCAGGTCACAAGGCCGAAGTTTCGGGGTTTTTTGACCATATTTGTAATTATCAATTTATTTTTTTGTATTTATCATTTCACAAATTATTTCATTCATTAAAAATAAATAGATCAATTTTAATGCAAAACGATTTATATTTCTAAAACTTCTGATTTAATACACCATTGTTTGTTAGAAAATAAACAATTAAGATACAAATACATTTGAAGATTTATTCAAAAACTGTTTTGATATATAAAATACCTTTTTAAATGACAATAATTTATCTATGGATAAAAGAAAAACCAAATCTAAAGATTTTTCAGATTTTTATTTATTTTCTACTCATAAGTTTGAGAATTTTAAATATTATTAATGATGATGTAAAAATAAAAAAAATTTATTTTAATATTATTGATTTATTTAGATTCTTTTGATAATAATTTTTTTATTGATAATATTTTTTTAATATCTTTGGATTCTCCTCATAAGTTAGATTACCCTTATATTTAGATATAAATAAATTAGAGTCTCTTATAAAAATAAGTAATATTGATAAAAAATTATCTAAAGAAATTGATAGCCAAAACAAGAAAACTTAATATTTACAAAAAATGTGTTACTAATGATTTTGTTAAATTTTTATATGGTTACAAAAAGATTTTTAATCTGTCTAACATTTATTCTATAAGTTTATTATTTAGCTCTTGAACGTCGAGTTGTGAGGCCACATATTCTTCTTTAAAAAGAATTATAACTTCTAGTAGGCTGGCAAGTGACCTGCGCAAAGGTGATTTGGTTCTTTTACATGAAAAATCATTAACTGGGGAGATGAATTTTGATGCATTTTCTATAATCAAAACAACCTCTAGCATAAAACTGTTAGAATACAATACACTGCTCATAATCAGCTAATTATTTACAATATTAGGACATGGTTTTAATTTTTTTATGCCCATAAAACATTTATGTTCATGTTTTATTTGTTTTTTTACCCTAATATTAATTACTAGTTATATATAGCTAGTGTTTTTTCATATATATTCTTCCAAATTAGCATACTTATACAATTTGATTTCATGATAATCAATCTTATTTTACTATTCATTTTCTAAAATCCAAAGTTTTATATGATTCATTTTTATCAGTCATATATATCATATTTTTAATTTTCATGCGCATTTATACCAAATGATAAAATTATACTTACACTTAATTTCCAAATCTCATATCTTTTCAAGCAATTGATATTAGTGAAGACAATTAATTTAAATTCACATATTCAATTTATAAACGCAATCATTTTTTTAGTTTATGAATATAATAAATTACTATTAATTTGTTAAAAATAAAAATTTTGAACAAGGATTTAATTGTTGTATATGTAAATTTTTTGCCGTGACCGAAGGTCACGGTCAATTTTGCCGCCAAAGGTGGCAAAAAAAATTTCTGCCCCCCCCCCCCCACCCCCCCAATAAAAAACTAGAATCGGGTCTGGCCTAAATAAATACACTTAGGCAAAAAATTGCCGGCCCGATGGCAATATTGACTCGATCACATATTTAAAGCCCTTATTAATTTTTCAGATAATAGTTTAAATCAATTATTTTTGGTAAGGTATTTTAGCCCGATCAGGTATAAAATAACGAGCCGAAAACATTTAATATAGCTGCATATGCAAACAACAGTATTTTAGTATGTGAAAGTAACAAAAAAAGTATCAAGCAAATTATTTAAAACAAAAATAAATTAGATTTGTGGGTAACAAAGAAGTTAGTATTGTAAATAACAGTTATTTGGGAACCTTATTACTACATTAGACATTAAAACTTGCATAAATTAAAAAAATGTTAAAGTTGGATAAAGATTGTCAATATGGACGCAGTTTTTCGTACTAAAATGTTATAAGTGGAACTTGGATTTATGTGTGTTTATGTAATGTCATCAAAAATTGTCATAATATATATTCCCACCAGGTGCGCATTCGATAGAGGATATAACCTTAAAGTATGGTGGAACAGTCAATGATAAGGCTCATGTTAATTTGTCATTTAGGAGCTTTATAAATACTCTTGGAAGCGAATACTTCTTCCGTGTTTGGAAAATCACGTCATCTAAACCGGCTTCGGTTATCGATCAGGGTGCAACTATTCCCGAGACAGTACATCATATATCAATTTAAATTACACCACTGATTTAGGACACTTATACATACTGGCTCTAACGGGCCTAGAAAAAAAAGCTATCTCTTAAAGGGGGTGATTTATAAATTTTTGGCTCCATTTTTTCTTATAATGGTGCTTTTTATCTAAAGAGCTTCTTGGGTTTTTAACTAATAGCAAAATATCCCATACAAACTGTTTTTTAGACCTTCATGTCAAACTTTAAATTACTCATTATTTCGCCCCTTACGCCCGAAAAAACCTTCTATCTTTAGCATTCAGCATTTAATTAAAATGTTATATTTGTAACAAAATTTAATTACTTAAAACAAAACCTGACGACCTTAACCTGTGACACTGGGTCTATTTGGACCTAGGGCCATCTTATTATCTTGAAAAATATAATATATTTTTATTCATTTAACAAATATACATAAAAAAGTCTAAATTTTGATAACAGAATTATATGAAGTTTGTATGGGGTCCTGTAAAGTCCACATTGTCAAATTAAAACTTACCTCTCAAAATTTATTTAATTTATAGTACAAAGTATGGGCAGGAACCAAAAATATAAACTAATTTAAATACAAAAAAAATTATAATTTGGGAAAACTTCTATGAAATTTTATTTTCCTTTAATATTTTTTGTTTTTTAAAAAAATTGTTTTTATCTAAAATCGTTAACACAGGTCAACAAATTTTTGCAAGTTATGAGCTAATTACAATTACCTGCCATCCTATGGATTTTCCATTCCGTTAACCGTTTTTTCTATTTAAAATTAATTTGTAGCTATAAACATAAAATTTTAGAAAAAATATTAAAAAAATAAAACAAAAACAAAAGTAAATTGAAATACAACAGGTCAACTATTATTAACCTTATATATAAAAAACTAATAATCTTGTCATTATTTTTAAGCGAAATATTTTGAATCATCTAGAAGATGATGAAAGACCTTGATATACTAAAAAAAATTTCTTCGTATTTATCAAAATGACAAATATAAGCTTCAAGAGATTTTGCTCAAAAGAAAAATTTTTTCTTAAATATTCTTAAGGTAGCAAAATCTATAAAAAAAAAGCCATATTTTTGATAATCTAAGAAGAAGCCGAAGGAGGAATAAATTACGAAAAATGGAAATACGTATGTTCATCATGGATATGTATTTTTTATGTTTTCATAATATTCATCTTTCTCTCGTTGATATTTGTTGACCTACTTAAAATATGGAAATTGACAAGATAAACAACTTTTTTATAGTTATTTTAAAAGATAGTGATAGATTTTTTAAATTTTTAAAACTATATGGATTGTTGTGCATTATGAAAATTAAAGAAAGCAAAAGACAAACTAAATCCGGAATCATAATTGCAAGTAAATTGTTATTTATTATCGGTATATACAATTTAATTTTTAATGTTAATTTAAGTGGTAATTATACAATTAGATAATTGTATAGTTTGTAAGAACCTCTTACATGAAAAAACAAATGTAAATCAAAAGCAACACAAAACTTTACTTTGAATGTGCGAAATATCGCCTTCGATTAGGGTACTTTAAAAAAATGTTTACTAATTCACTAAAATGCCGTAATTATAAAAGACAATTTTTTGTGTTTAAACTAATAACCTAAATTGTTAATCTTAAAATACTCTTATAGTAAAGTTAAAATTATGCTGTAACTTAAATACAATATTTAGACCCATATCAAATATTCAAAATTTTTTTTAAACTAAATAAGCTAAATGTTATTTAAAACAGTCCGGCTTTTGCGGCTCGATAATCGGCTCGATAATCAAACAAGATGCCGTTATTAGAAACCTTGACTTCAACTCGCTTTACTTCATTCGAGTTTTCTTGCTTCGCAAGCAAAAGGCCCTTTCGGAATACTATTCGGAATATAAATTTTTTGCAAGTTTGATAATTTTCTTATAATTTTATTTAATTTACACAGGTCGACAAATAATATAAGATTAACCTATTTTACACCTCAACAAATTAATTTATATGTTGGGCATATTCCCAATATATTTTTCGTTCTTGAATTTGTGATGGCCAATATTTAAACTGAATAATTTTCCTTCTTCGGAATATTTATAAAAAAATAGCCAAAAAAATTTTTTTATTTTTGTAATTTTTTGTAATCTGAATAATGTTTATCTTAAACTAAGGACAAATAATAAGTGTACTAATCTCATAAAAAGGGTTATAATTTTCACCTATAAAACAAATTTTTTCGGGTATTATATATAATTTAATATTAATTTTTGATTTTGAACACTTTAGTTAATTTTGTGACTTAAAAAGTTAAAACTAAGGTAAATTGATAAAACTCTGGTATGGCATGCTATTCAGAGTTGGCTATTTAGTTTTGTTATCTATTGAATATCTGGTTTAAATAGTCTTTAATGAGCAAACAAATTTAAAAAAAAAATATTTAAATAATAAGGATTGAATTGAATGTTTAAAAAACAAAATATTTTTACTGGTTTTATGGCTAAAAAGTTTAATTTTAATGCTTGTTACTTTCATTTATAAATAAGATGCACTTCTGCGCGATTGTTTAAATTTTATGTCATGTCCGACCAATTTTTATACAAAATAGGCCAAATAAATTCATATTAATTAAACATTTTATCATTCAACAATTATGTGTGCAAAAAAAACTCCGGGTCTACCAACCTCGCGTTATTATTTTTTGCAAGACCTTTAGATATAATTTATTTTATTTTTATATTATAACGCAGTTGACAACGACAAAGTGACCATGCATAGTATATCATTTAATATAGAATTAATTTATAATCAAAGTAATTTAAACAAATACTTTTATTACCCTAATTTAACTCGAAATTTATCAAAATGCATGCCACACTCCTATTTATATGTGCTCTTTATATTTAAGCCATAATTTCAAAATGTGATATATTGACAGGGTAAAATTTATAATGGCCCTATAGGTATTTAGCATAAGTTTACGTTAAACCTAATTGATTTATTAAATTTTTTTATATGGATACAAAGGTTCTTTTAGGAAGGCCTTTTTACAAAATCTGTATATATTTTTTTCGACCCATTTTGTGTAGTTGTTTTATAAAACATTTGAAAAATCTTCTTTAAAGGCTGCCCCCTTTTTACAATCAAAACTTTAAATTCTTTTGTTTTAGAGTATTTTTAAAGAATGATTCTATTAATATCAAAGGGATCGTATATCATTTCAAACTAGCTTTGCCGCTTGTATTATTAAAATAATCATGTTTCAGTTTTATAAGTCAACGAAAAATAATTATTTATGTAGATTTGTATCCAAACGGGCTTGGGACCTATCAGCTTCTGGAAAAGGACAAGAACTATTCCATGAGAATCTTTAAGCCATGTAACAAGCCCACCATTAAAAGTTACATTATGCGAGTGTGCGACGAAGATTTGCACTGCCAACAAAAGGATATATCGACGGTAAAGAGTGTCAACATAATATGTCACCCCCCCCCCCCCCCCCTATCCATCACCTAAAACTTAGTCAAACTTGGCAAGCTTCACTATAATGAACTATTAAAAAAGGTTTAGCATCGTGCCTCTTAAGCTAAAAATATCTATAGGATTGATCACACGGCAATTAAAAATTTTTATTTTTGGTTTTTAGAATGTTTCTACTTTAAAAAATCCCGTTTGTCGGTTTATGGTTTACACAAATTTACAAGGTAGCAAAACAAGTATACAATTTTGAAAACTCGATTGTGCTAAGGTCAAACATCTTCCAGCTAAGGCGCTTTTTTACTCTACGATACTTAGGTATGCTCCTGGGTGAATTTTTCTATTGAAGCGTTAGGGTGTCAAATGTAAGCTCAGTAATAAGAATTAAAGACTTCTTTAACTTCAATTAATTAAAAGGCTTTTTGAAAAGAAAACCAAATATAATCTTAGATTACACCTCATTTCCCAACGTATTATTATATTTCTTTAAAAAAATGCTGATTACTTCTGTTCAATTTAGTTTAAGGACACCAGCTTCTTTTATACCATCTACTTTGCAAATAAGGTTGTTTTTTATATACATTTATTTAATTGGTAGTAAAGCTTTAAATTTATTTGTCTTTTAACGAAATGAGTTTCAAAATGTTTTTGCAAAATTAGCTCCACACAAAAATTGTATTCTTTTATTATATATAATAATTAATAAACTATTTGACGTATTGATAGGGTCATATTGGTCGTGGAAGAGATAGTGTGAAGCATCTTAAAAATAGTTGAAAGTTGCCAGGAGTGTAGGTGGGATAAAGCAAAAAAAAATATACTTTGATAGAGATTTAAGCCTAAATTCCTAGATGTATTTATTCGGTGTATTTGCCTACCTAAAAATTTGAAGGATAGGATTTTTAAGAATCTATCTTCCATTTGCAACTTTCTAAAAATCTAGAGGACACTATAATACTAAATAATATGTATGTTTAATGGTTTGAAAATTTACAATCCCATTTGCAAATATATACTAAATGACGATTGTGTGAATTGAAAAATCACGGTCTGTTAACGGCATATAAAATTTTCACATTCTACGACTGATTTTTTAAGCTAATTAATTACAAACCTGCCATAGATTTTTAAATACCGTTAAAAACTTCGTGTGAGTTAGTTCATAGATCAAAAACTTTGAAATAAACTAAAAAATCAAAAAAGGAAAAATATTGAAAGCTGTATATAAGCCAACTCAAGTGTTAAATTAAAAAAATATAATTTTAAACTAATAAAGTATCATGTGCTGCGAATCTGAAATGCTACCTTTAAACCTAAATATCAATAAAAATAGCTAAATATTTTTATAATGTTTTATTTAGGACGAATAACAAAGGTTAAAAATTTTAATTTAAAATAATTTTTAGGTTGAAATATTTAATTTTAATGGCCAATAAAATTAAGTGTGCTTATGAATTTAACAATTACATTCGAAATAATAATATATTTAAATGTTGCAGTAATTTGCTAAACACTTATTTTTTATAGGCTCTGTATTATTAATTGATATGATTTTAGATAAATCAACAATATCAATTATTTTGCAAAATTATTATTGGAATGTAGCTTAAATGTTATTTTACATACAATAATTATTATGGAAAAGTTGGAATTGGTTTTTTTGTGTTTTAAAAAAGGGCTATTTAACTTTTAGACGTTTTAGTTTATTTTTCCTTTAGGCCGAAGTAAAGTTTTGATTTAGTAAAAATTTGTCCTTTTTTGTCAAATAAGCTAAAAAAAATTTTTTGACTTGTTATAAATATTTTTATTTGTCCGTGTTTTAATAAAAGTTTGCTATTTAAAGTTGTATTACTAATTTTTTTATTGAGTTTAACTTCATTGATAATAAAAGTCAGGGGCTAATTTTAATGTTTAAAATTTTAGCACAACTTATAATTATTTCTCTTAGTTCATAGTTCAAAAAATAGGTTACAATACAAAACAATTATTTGTTAATTGTGCACATTATTAATAACTAAACATTTGATAAAAGTTTTATTAAAATACTTTCAAAAAATTATAATTATTTTGCTTTTTTAGCTTAAATTTACATTATTTTGCATTTTTAGTGCATTAATTCCACTGTCATTCCTATACCAGCGCCTTTTTTTAAAGTCGGGAAAGAACATTCAATTGAGTTAATTACGTTGTATAAGGATTACCCAGGAACGCTTACCGAATATATGGACCGTCAATTTATCAATTATTAGAAAGTATTCTATAACACAAATTATATTTCGTTCTTTGGTGATTGTGCCTTTTATGATATTGCTTGATCATTTGGCTAAGGGTTATTTAGATTATGTGATTTAAAATAAAATATCTAAGCATTAGACTAATAGTTTAAAATACATAAATCTTATTGTATTAATGCTTTACAAGTTTTTATTTATATATAAATTATATAAAATTGATTACACAGGTTAATTTCTAAAAATTTATGTGCTAACTACAGATGTTAGACCTACCATCTTAGAAATTTTCGCATTCGTTTCGCGTTTTTTCTATTCAATTATTGTAAATTTTATAGAAAATGTCAAATAAAAATATTCAAAAACAAAAATAAATTTTATTTTTTTTAATAGTTACGAAAGCTAAACTGTTTAATTTTATTTTCAAACGATATTTTTATTAAAACCTATAATATATCGTATCGTATTTTTTTAACGAGATATTTTTTTCAAGTGTTAGTGCAATTTGTTTTAGAAAATTTATTTCTCTATTTTAGATAATAAATATAAGTTTCAAGGAATAATATATCAAAATACCCTTTTTTTAGGGTACTCTCGAAACAAAATCTGTGATTTTGGTCATAAAAGGACATATTTTTTGCATATAGTCTGATCTAAGGAGCCGAAGCGGGAAATTAAAACAGAAATATGAGAGAGGGATCATGTCGATGTATGCTTTATGTAAAAACCTTATTTTTCTAAACATTTTAATTTGTTGACCTGTGTTATACAACAAAGGGTAATGACCAAATATGTATTTAATCAAAATACTAATAATGACCTTTGTCATCGGTTAATTGCCAAGCTTAAAAAATAGCCAAAATTAAAAAATGACTGATTTTGCAACCTCAAGAATGTAATCTCTGTCTTTTCTACAATTATTTTAAATATTAATTACCAGCCGCTTAGTTTTTTTAACTTTACAAAATAATGTATCATACTTATTTTTTATTTATTATGTAAATTTTTAACAACAAATAATTTGTTTTTTTAAAAAAAGTTATATTTTAATAATAATATTTTTTTCAGTTTTCAAAAATTTCTTTTATAATTAATAAGTGTAATAATATGTTTACAGAATTTTAATTTATTGCATAAGGGGCGGCCTATACTAAATACACTAAGAAATGATTTAATTATAAAATCTTTTTATCTTGTTTTAAATCATGCAAAGATGTAATGCCGTCATAACTAATATATTTTATTCAACGGCCCACAATTTAACTTACCTATGATATGATAAATATTTTTTTAAAACTACATACAAAAACCTTTAAATAGATTTTTTCGTGCAATTAAAAATGTGCTATGTGAAAATTTTTTTCTTGTTTTTTTGAGATAAGTCGAATATTTTCAAAACTCTAAAAAAATTTTACATTGAACTATTGTTTCAAAACTTATGCCAGGAACATTTAACAGTTAGATATTATAAATCTAATTTGATAACAAAATAGCAGATAATCATTTCAATACAATTTTTTTTAGGTATTTTTTATTTAATTTTAAAATTTTCTAAAAAAGGAATTATATCTTAAACGCGCCCTAAGAAAATTACACTCAGGCAAAATGCTCAAAGTGTGCGATACCTCATGGTTCGGTCATCACTAAAAATCCTGACACTTTGGGGCCAAACACTACTATTACCGCTTTGAAATAGTTTATTAGATGGTTTATTTACAAGTTATAAAAAAGATGATGCAAAAATAAATATTCGATTGCAAACGGAGCTGTTTGAAATAGTATTGCTCTCGTGAAAAATCTAAGATTGAAAATTTTATGTTAAGACTTATAGGCAAACAATTTCGGTCACTCCTCATGTTTGCTTTCGATATATTTAATTGTCAGGGTCATTATTAGCCTACTATTTATATCACTTTTCAAAGGTCTTATAAAAGTCGCGGTGGTTAACTTATAATAAAAAAGAATTAATTTCATATTGATTGAGATTCTTCGGCCTATCATACATATTTTTATTGCTACGGACACAACATCTGATGCATTCCATTTTTATATTTACTTCAATATTAGCGTTGACATTCGGCCAATGTAAGTTAATATTTTTTCAAGTTTTACCATGGGTGGGATCGCCAGGGTATTCGCATATGGGAGTGTTTGCCTAACGTTATTTTTGCAAAAAAAACACATTTGATCTTTAAAAATTGGGCTTAAGTACGATACTTGAACAAAATGCGATTGATAAAGTATGTAAAATGAAAGGTTTTCAAAGTTTTTCCTATTTTCTAAGCTAGAACTTTTGGTAAATGGGTTTTTAGCCTAAGTTATATCCGAGGCAACTGTTAAAAACACTGACACCTCAAAATATAGGCCCTGCTGCAAAGTTGATAAAATAGCTCAATAATAATATCATTGGATCAATCATTATCTGTTATAAAGAGCAGATTTTTTTTTATATTGCAACTTGTAATTTAATTTTTTTGAGCTAAATTTAATTTTTACACTAATTTGCAACGATCGGTTTAATTTTTACCCAATATCTTTAATTTTTAATTTAACTTGTGGAAAAAATTTACACAATTACTTTAACTATTAATTTTAAAAAATCTAAGAATTGTATAAAAAATTTATCTTAAAAAGGTTATAATTTAAAATTATTTAATTTAAAGTTATTTAGAAAAAAAACGATTTGAGGAAATTCACAAATTAACAAAAACAAAAAAAATATTATTAAAAAATTTAAACTTTTTACTTAATAATCAATGTTTTTGCAATCTAAAATTTTTAAGCTTTTGATTCCAACCATATGTATTAAAATATAAAAGCAGAAACAGCAAAAAAACTAAAAAAAACTCAATTTATACTTCGAGTTACTAAGTGAGACATTGGCTAATATTCTGATTTCAGGTGCATAACTAGTACAGCTTGACTAAAATTCATATCATAAATGTCCAAGTCGTTCAATTTTTGGACTAAGTATTAAGGGCATTTTAAATCCGATTATTGTTTTTTTTTACAATATTAATAGAGGTAAACATAGTTATAAAAAAAATCTAAAAAAAAATTATAAAAAAAACAACTAAAAACATTTGTAAAACAGTAAAACACATAAACCTTAAATATTAATTTTAAAAACTGATAATAAACTAAGTTACATTTTTAATGTGCCAAATAATGTTTAAAAGTCTGATGATGCAGGGGCTATATATACTTAATTTTATTTCTAATCATTTTAGATAATCATTTCTAATGACAATAATTTTTTATAGAAAAACTGAAACATTAATTTTTTTAGTGTAATCTAGGTCGCAAAATCTGTTAATTGGAAAGCCATTATTTTGAATAGACAGATCTTAGGAGTCAAAGGAGGAAGAAAATATGAAAAATTGAAAATGCATATGAAAGGTCATAAAATTATTTATAATTTTCTAAACATTTATTTCTGGCATTTTTATCACCTGTGTAATACATATTAATGATATGGTGGCAAGGTGGATAAAATATTTTTTTTCGTTTCGTGAAATTCGCCTGGACTGTTGGGGAGTAAAAGGTTGATATGGCCTTACCTGAGATATTGTAAAATCTAAATATTGCTTGAATTACTCCGGCGTTTAATCATTTTTAACTTTATATTTTAATATTTAAAAAAAAATTAGAGGAAGAACGCAAAGTAAAGTAATGAGCTTGTTATTAGAATAAACTATACTTAGGAATTAAATTCGATTAAGTTGGCAGGTAAAGGTAAATTCTAGTTTAACAAAAACAAATTGAGCTATAAAAATTTATAAATATCACATATATATGGTTCTTGATTTTTAAATAATATTTTTGAAGATCAAATATTAATTTCTCTCACTTAAATATCAAAGTATAGCACAAAATTATAAATTAATAAAAAAAATTGTCAATGTTGTTTAGGCTTTGAAATAGGATTTTTTATGTAATTACGGCTATTGTAAAGGAAATAAAAACATGATTAGTAGGGTGGCGTGTGAAAAAAATGTTAAAAAATTAAAATTTTTTCAAAATAATTTAGAGGTATATCGTTTAACAAAAAAAAGACTTATTGCCGTTGAAATTTTTTTAAAAAATGATTTTATAACTATTTTTAAGTTAGTGATAGCCGCATTTACTATATATTTTGATATGCACACGTGTGATAAATTTGATTTTAGAGAAAATAAATATAAAAATATAATTTCTATATTGATGCATATACAATCACGCAAACTCAATGTTATAATTATTAAAATTATATTTGATATTTAAATAATTCACAGCACTTTTAAGAGTGGAATACTTGGGCGATGACAATTTTAATGTTAAATGGGATGGAACCAGAGGCAATTGTGGCGAATACGAAATTACCGTCATTGGTCCTAACGAATTTATTCTCAACAGCGAAATTGTTAGTTTTGGCATTTTTTTTCTTCTAAAGCGTGGGATAAAAGTTAGACTTTAGTTTTATGCCCAATTGTTAATTTAACTCTCTAAATATTTTTTAAACTCATTTTATTTGCAATAAAAATGCCAAAAATATGAACAATTTTCAATTGAAATCATAAAATATAATTACTAATAAGTTGTTTTTTATTTAAATATTTTGCCCATTAATTTTTGTTTTTGATTTTTTTTTGTTTTTTTCTTTTTAATTGTTTGTAGCTGTCTTAGGGTTAATGGAGTTTTGGCTTAAGATGTTAGGTTAGTTCTAGAAGCTAGTTTTTATTTCTCAATATGATCTAAAAGAACGTGCTATGCCAAAAATATTTATGAGAGTTATTAGCTAACATCGGAAATCGAATTTGCCATCTTAGAGATTTTCAAATCCGTTACCGTTTATTTAATCAAACTTAGTAAGTCAGCTATAAACATTAAAAAAACCCGAAACAATAAAAAAACAAAAATATTTTTTTCTTGCATGATTACAACCTCTAAACTGCAAATTAAAACTTCAAATAAAACTTTTATTTAACACCGATCACTGGAAAACAAAAAAACAACATAAACGATTTGAAGAGGATAAAAAAAAAATTCTTGAGATAACGATGGGTTTAGTTTTTTTCACATCCATTTTTTTTTAAACGGGTCCAAAGTTCAGAAATATTAACAAATATTCTTAACTATTTTTCAACTATTGACATATTCAGATCTCATGAAAAACCTCTGAAAGGTTTTAGCTTAAAAGTATTAGTAATTTAATTTCAAGTTATTTTGGATTAAAAACGGATTTTATGACGAAAACAACTAACTTAAAAAAAATAAAAAAAAATAAATATTTTAACTTTTGTTGCTACCCATACGCCTTATAATATAAAAGCCCAAAATACTACATCGAAAAATCTCACCTTTGACATTGAATAACTAAAAATCTAAGGCATTGGTTAAAATTCCATTTCATGTTAGCCCCAAAAACTTGACCAAAAACGATAGTTCCCATATGCTTAAAATTGTTTTCCTGTGTAATACATCATTTCGTATTTAAACGCGAAATATTTTGTATTATGTAAATGCTGAAGAGCTTGATATACTAAAAATTTTATTCTCATTATATTTAAATAATAATAAGTTACAAGGGATTTTTATATAAAAGGAGGTTCTCAATTTTTTTAAGGGTATTTTCGATGTGTCTAATTAGTCAAAAAGGCCATTTTTTTCACTTTGGAAGGTTATAAAAAGCCTAAGCCGTAAGAAACAAATACGAAGGCATATATGAGATAAGGCCATTATGGGGATATATTCTTATATATTATAAAATGTTTGTCATTGATATTTAACTGTTAACTTCTAATGAAGGAATCTAAAAATGAGACTTTTGTGCCAACCATTAAAAATAAATATATTATGTAGACCAAAAAGCAATTTCATCACTATTTTAGAAAATAATATAATTTTATAACTTAAAATTATAGCTATATATTTTTAAAGCGGTACCGGTAAAGAAGCTCATATTAACTATCTGAAAATCCATTTCATGGCTACTTTTTATTTGATACTCTCTCGTCATTTTTGAATATTAATATGGAATATGGTCGGCCAAATTGCATAACTTTGTATAACCGTTAATGTGTTTGTGTATCAAATTGAACTATTGATATAATCCACCATTGAAATTTGTTAACAATTTATCATCTTAACTTTCTCAGGATAGTGGAAGGTTTCCAGCTATATTCTTAACTTTTTTGATGATTTTTATAAAAAATATATCAATTAGGGAAGGTGGTTGTAGAAAATTTTTACCCAATTAAACCTTATTAAAAATTCCACGCTAAAAACTAGTTTGATTCTTTATTGTAATTTTCAATTACGCCGATAAAAAATTTCACTTCTCTCTCATTTAGCGTACTGAGTTTTTTCTGGTCGCTATTTTTATTTTATTTAACTAATGCTATGTAAAATAAATTTTAATATTAAATTTGTTTTCCAAAAAACTATATATATGCTTTCGGTAGGTCAAAGTGGGCTTGTGGGATCACCTGATATACCCTATAAAAGTCGACTTGGATGGTTTCTACAATATCAAGGTTCAATGCTATCGTCCGGCGATCGATGGTTTTAACAACATCCGTCCTAGATCACCAACGGTCCTTTTGGAAGATTCTTTTTATCTGGAAAGATCTTAATTTGTACAATGTTATTAAAATCAGAATGATATATGTTATAATTAAAAATTTAAATAACCTACATTCATTTAAATATAATTTTATATAGTAACGGGTTATTAAAAGTTTTTTTATAATAAGAAAAAATACCTTACATATTATATCTACAAATCTCTTTTCATCAAAAATGATAAACAACATACTCATCAACATTTTTATGCATAATATTTGATAGATAGAAAATATAACTTAATACTTCAATGCGAAAAATTAAAGTTTAATTACTGTCAAGTTGTTTTTTTTAAATATTTTTCCCATTTATTTTTGTTTTTAATTTTTTTTGAAAATAAGTATTTTAATGTTTATAACTGGCTTATTTCATTAGACGTTACCGGGTTTTGCCTCAGGATGATAGGTCAGGTTTTTAGAGCTAGTTCATATTTCTCAACACTTTATTAAATAATCAATTTTCATAGAGAAAAATGATTTAAAAGCTAATATATTCTTACCTGCAAATTTTTAATTTTTTAATTTACAAGCCCATGTAGCTTTCAAGGTTTTAACAAAAATCTTAATTGGTTATTTGAACAAGCACTCGAAAGCTTTGGCAGTCAATATATTTTAAAATCGATAATAGAAAAATCTGTGTTAGCCATAATCAATTAAATTTTTATGATTTGTTAAATCACAGCAATGATCATTTTAGGGCGAGTTCAGACTCTTTTTCTCAAACAATTTATAATTTTTAAAAATTAATTTCTTTTAGTCAAAAAACTGTTATGCTAAAAACAAAGATTGGCAACTTTTTGTTTAAAAGCGATCAATATCAAAAAATAAATATTTTAAAATAATATGAGTCTAAACGCGCCCTTAAGTACAATGTTGAAAAAGGGCAACATAGTAATATTGCACTGAACAACAAAGACGACCCTAAGCATTATTTTTGACATCTATAATTTTTGGTCAAGTTTTGGCCCTGATCACGAATATTTAGCCAAATTGGGATTTTCAAATTTTTGGGTAACCTATGAATAGTACCAATAATTTTAAACATTATTTAGATAAAAGAAACAGCCATTGGTAACGTAAGGCGTTTGAACTTTATAATAAATTTTTTTTTAATTTCTATAAAATTAGTGGTTTTAGTCATAAAATTATTTTTTGATGATAAATAAAGTGAAAGAAAAATGGTTTTAGGTATTAAATTTTTAAGATACGTTTTTTATGGAATCTGAAGGCCAATAGATTTATTAAAAAATTTAAAAAAACTTAAATTTTTTTTTGAACTTTGCGGTTTAAAAAAATTGGAGGCCTTAAAAAAAATTAAACTTGAGTTCGTAATCGCAAGAAAATTCTCTACAAAACCTATAAAAAATCGTTTATGTTGTTTTTTGTTGTTGTCCAGTTAATTATTAATAAATCATTTCTTTATATTTTAAGGCCAGGTAAAAGCCCTGCAACTTTTTATTCAACAAATATTGTTATTAATTCTGACGAATTTTTATTTTAAAAATTTCTTGCATAAGTAGTTATTAAAACATTAAATTTGCGAGGTTTCATTTGGGGAATAAAGCTTGTAAGTTAGGTATGATTGATTTGATTATATATTTATAAAAACCTGTAGACATTCGAGTGCATGATCTTTTTACAATTATAAGATTTAAATAATTATAGTTAGGTTCCTTGAAAATAAGTTAATTAATTGAACTTATAAGCAATTTACTTTCAAATAACACAGATCAACAAATATTTATGTCAGAAACGTGAAGCAGGACAACAAATATCAATGTTATAGACAAAATTTTTATAAAAACATAAAATAATGCATCCCCATGGGCCTAATCTTACATATATCTTTCGTTTTTTTTAGTTTCTTCAGGCTTTCGCTCCTTAGATCCGTCTTTAATGAAAAATGACACTTTTTTACCAAATTGAGAGATCTGAATATACCCAAGAAAGAAATAACTTAAAAATCTTTTTTGCATATAAAAATTTCTTGTAATTTATATTTATAATCATATAATGAAATTAAATTTTATTAATATATCAAGCTATTACATCGGCAATTAAAAAATACAAAATATTTAGCGTCCAAACTTAAATAAGACACGATAAATTTCGGTTTTTAACGAAAATATTATTTGAAATTTTAAAACAGTTTAACAATTGTAAATATGCAAAAAAATTCAATTTTTTTTTTGTTTTTGAATTTCTTTTGTTTTTTGACCTTGTTTTCTAAAAAAATGTTTATACCTGACTAACTAAGTTTGATTAAGAAAACGGTAAATGGATTTAATATTCTCTAAGATGTCAAGTTTGATCTCTGTAGTTTACTCATAACTCTCAAAAAATTGTTGAACTGTGTTATGAAAAAATAATTTATGACAAACTAAGTTTGATTAGGAAAACGGTAAACAGATTGAATATTCCCTAAGATGGCAAGTTTGATCTGTGTATTTTACTCATAACTCTCAAAAAATTATTGACCTGAGTTATGAAAACATAAAATATTGCATCCCCATGATGGCTTAATCTTATATGTTTTTCGTTTTTCTTAGTTTCTTTCCCGTTTATAATAAAAAAAGGGCCTTTTTTAACTTGACAGATCTAAATAAACTCCAGAAAGAAAAAATTTTAAAATCTTTTTTGCTCATTATAATTCACTTATATTTTAATCACAAATAATGGAATTTTTTTTTATTAATATATCGAGGTCTTACATCGGCATATAGATAATACAAAATATTTCGCGTCCAATCTTAAATAGGATACGATATATTAGGTTTTTAATTGTATTATTGGAAGTTTAAACAACTACTAATGCAAAAATTTCAGGTTATTTGAGTATTATAATCGTTTTTATTTCTTAACCTTTTTTCTAAAATTTCAATGTTTATAATTATAACTAAGTTTGATTAGAAAAAGTGGTAAACGGATTTGATATTCCCTAACAGACAGGATTAGACCCCTTTTTTGGGCATTGACCCCTCCCCCCCCCAATATTAAATTTGCCCCCCCCCCTTCCCCAATATTAAATTTGCCCCCCCCCCTCCTCAAACATGGTAATTTTATTTTTGCCCCCTCCCCCCAATTTGCCCCCTCCCCAAAATACGCATATATTTTATTTTTGCCCTTCCACCCCTATAAAATTAAATTTGCTCCCCCAAAACTATCTAAAAGTTATTATTTTAAACAGAGCTGGGAAAATGCCCATTTTTGGGTCAAACTCATTTTTTTATTTTTCGAGATTTAGAAAAAATAAAGGGTTTTAGCTTTAATCAAGAAAATATTTATAAAATTTAAGATTTTCTGCTTATATTCTGTATTTATTAATAATTTATTTTTTTAATCTGTCATACAATTTTTAAAAAACAAAAATTTGAGTTTAGTCTAAAAATGGGTTTTTTCCCAGCTCTGATTTTAAATACTTATTTTAAAAAGTGTTTTCGTTCATTTTAACACTTCTCATCCGCTTAAGAGAGTTTACTTACACAGAACATAATTTTTTTATTTGAATGTATGGTTATCGAATAATATTTATTTTTTTTATTTTTGAAATAATTGATATGTAGTTACAATGTAGTTATAAATTATAATGCCGAGTAAGAATTTAGTTGACAATGTTTCTTGTGTTTGCTGAAATTTTTGACTAGTCATTATTCGTAAGTTACAATTTGCAGAAGGTAATTGAAATATTTTTGTACATTAAGACCAAGATGAAAGAGTTAGGTCATATGTCAAAACCATTTATATCGAGGTCAAGGGCAAACAACGTAATGTAAATTAACTATTATCTTAAACGTGACTAAATGTCAAATCCTTATTATGTATAGCTGTTGTTTTTCTCTTTAAATTAAAAAATTTTAAAATAAGTAAAACCATTATTGTACGACTATTTTGCACTACATTGTTTATGCGAAACAATTATTGAAAATTAATTAAATTGAAATATTTTTATTGTTTTATAAATCTGTTTTAAAATGCAAATTTTAACCATTATACTTGAAGTTTATTGAAATTCTTTAGATAGTTGATTATGTCAGGCAAGAAGCAGCCTTTAAAATGCTTACGGTTTATTGTTAGAAAAACCCACATGGACCAAAGAAAAAGGATATAGAATTTTTAAAAAAATTGACCTTCTTACAAAGCCTTATTGAAATAGGAAGCTTTCATTTAAGATATATGAGCTTAACAATGTAATTTAGAGATATAAGGGGAAAGAGTATTTTTTATGGGATCTTATTTAAAATTGCTAAATAATTTATCCTTTTTCGGCCTAAAGGAAAAGCTCAGTTTTCCTCATTCAAACAAACTTTTTTCAGTCATTTTATCTTATAGACCTCAAAAAAATAAAATTGACTAGATCGGGAAAGAAAATTTTGAGGAATTGTTAGGATTAAAGTAAAATTATGGCTCCTAAAAAATTGCAAATGGTGAATTAGAGATTAGTTAGTTAGCGAAAAAGGCAATGTAACATGTTAAATAAATCAAAAAAATCATATTTTATTATCTTGCGGAAAAATTAAATAAGTGTATAAATATTTGTTGCTAATTCCTTTTTTTTACGATTACCATAAAAATACATTTTGTTTAAGCTCCATGTACTTTATATACACAATGTTATTTTAAAAAATCATTAGACGTGTTTTACACATATATTATCTTAACGATGGTCTTCTATATTTTCTCTAGCTCTCTACAAAGCTCATTAGAAAACTTGCACTTCAGTTTGTCATCTTATTGACCATGTTGGAAAAATACGGCGAGTTTTAATAATTATAAGGCTACAAAATAACTAAAGATACTTTTTATAGTACAAAAAATATTGATATTTTAAATAGTTCACCAAGTTTCTTTTATTGATGCATTCTAGCAAAATAATCATAAGTAAGCATTAACTTTAAGATCGAATGTTACCTTATAAAATTATAATCATAATCAAAACAAAAAAAAAATTTTAAATCTTTTTCTTATGTGTTTTTGAAGTCGCAAAATCCGGCAATTTGGTCAAAATAGGCGTTTATTTTAATACGGAGCTAAGGAGCCAAGGCAGGAAGAAACTAAAAAAACGATATACGTATATAAGATAAGACCATCATGGAGACGAACTCTTTTATGTTTTCATAATAATCTCCGTTTAACCATCGAAATTTGTTGACCTGTGATTTAAGCATATTCAAGGTGGCAAACGTAAATGCTGCACCTCACTCATTTTCATCGTTAACAATACACAAATTAGTTCGAGATGGCTCTATCAAAATAGGTTATTTATTCAATAAATAAACGTTTTTAAAAAATTCATAAAATTATAAAAAAAAATTGGGAAATGGTTTTCTTGGCTTTGATCTTAAGTTGTGGGGGGCGGTCGTGTTAATATTTGCAACCCGTTGTTTATTTCGGCATATAAAATTCTATTATAAAATTTCCCTTAAAATAAATTATCTATCAGTGATAAATGATTTGGCAAGGCTGAACATTCAAAATATATTATGTATCTCATCAAAATCGTCTGGGTAAATATACAATTCTTTAGCGTAAACTTTATCACCCACATTAAATTCGGTCCGATAGCCAAATCTTTCATCGCCAAATTTTTCATTCGTGAAACTTTTCCATTCACAGTACCTGTAAAAAGGTGTCATTACAGAATATCCCATTAATTTAATGTTTTTTAACTTGGGTTGATCTGAATTATTGCATGGAAGGTACGAAGGTCTAGGGTATTGCCACCGGGCATATTCTGCATTATCCAAAATTGGTGTTTTGCTTTTAAACATTTGATCCGGCACAATTTGCAAAAAATTGTTTAGATCGAAAGATGAAGAATTAAAAAAGTCTGGTTTAGTGGCGTCGTTTTTGGTAACATTGATTGCGGTCCATGCTCTATTGGCTAAATCAGCGAGACTTTTACCTTCGGTACAGGTTTTTTCAACGTAACCATTTTGGCATTTTGAAACTTTATGCGTACCATTTGAAGCTAAATCAACCAATGTAGGAAAAAAGTCAAGAAGCTCAACTATTTTTGGAATAATTTTAACTTGGACAGCTGGTAGATTTGTTTTTGAGCGTGTCTTTGGTGTAGAAATGATCAAAGGGACGTTATTTGTCACACGAAAATTATTATATTTTTCCCATTCTTGATGCTCTCCTTTATAAACAATTTAATAAGCACTATATATATGGTGTAAAACCCGCCTCGCATAGGCCAACAAATTGCATATCGCATAACTAAAAAGAGCAATGCTGAAAAAGGGCTAAGGGAAACATGGATTTTTTTAGAACTAGAAAAAAGGGGGAAAAGCTTATAATATAAAATTTTAATACAAAAGTCCCCAAATAAACTGGGGATTGGGGAAAAAGGCTGTTTAGTTTTTTCTTCTTAAACCCAATAAGCCTTTAGATATAATGCCCCTAACTATAAATAAAAATGGGACCTCTTCCTTTTTTACTAGCTTTTTTAATAGAAAAGCCCTTAGCAGTCCCATTTAAGGGCTGGCTCTTTTAATTTCACAGGCCTGAAATAGATTAAGAATTAGTTTATAGTGTTAAATTTATACAAAAATTAGGAAGGAAACATATTTCGTCATTTTGCATTCTATAAAATATTTGATCCACCTAAAGAAATAATTCTAATGTTTGTATTCCATGGGTATTTATACCTATCCTTTATTTCATATTCCTTGAGTTTTAGAGGTTTCATAACATCCCTGTTCTTCCCCCGTTTTTGTTCTTTGCAGCATATATAGGTTATTTTAAATTAAAATTTTTTGCTTTTTAGAGCTAAAAATTATTTACAATACTACATATTTTTTTTAATTAATAAAAGAAAGCAAGGAATACTTTGTTTTGTAATCCTTACCTAATTTATCAATGAATAAGTTGATATACAGGTCAACAAATTTTTGAAAGTTATTAACTATACATACTAAACCTGCCATCTAAAGAATTTTTCTAATCCGGTTTTTGTTTCTAATCAAAATTTATAGGTCACAAAATTAAGAAAAAAAAGCTTGGTGGAGGATTAATATTTAATTTGTAATCCTTAAATGATAAATTGAATTTGATAATATGCAGGTCAACATATTTTTGAAAGTTATCATCTACACATACCAAACCTGTCATCCTAAGGATTTTTTAATCCGGTTTTAGTTTCAAATCAATATTTGTAGGTCATAAAAATTGAAAATTTATAAAAAATTGAAAACAAAAAAGATTTGAGATCAAAAGTGAATTGAAGAATTATTTTTATATATTTGCAAGCTAAACCGCTAAATTCAACTAAATAATATTTTTATTTAAAATCGATAATTTAATTTAGGCTAGGGTGCCACTCTATAATCTAAATTTTGATACAAGAGTTCAAAACATCAGAAAATTTAGTATTTCATTATGTAATATTGTGAAAAAAAATCTAAAAAATTTTCCCTTTAGAGCAAGAGCTCGAAAAATCAAATTTGGTAGCTGCCTATTTTTTAATAGATCTGATAAAATAGTCTAGGCGAAAGATACATCGGATGTTTAATATGTATAAGACAAGGTGGGAATTATTAAATTTAAATCAGGCACGATTTAGATCCCTTGGGGGGGGGGGGGGGGGGGGCCGTGCCCCTCAAAAGTTTTTGATTGCCCCCCCCCCCCAAATACATTGTAATTTTATGTTTGCCCCCCCCCCCAAATACGTATAAGATATTTTTTATTCCACATAATATATAATTAATTTTGCTCCGCTAAAAATATCTAAAATATATTATTTTAAAAATATTTATAAATGTTTTTATTCATCAACACTTCTCATCCTCTAAAGCAGGGCTTCTTAAACTTTTGTAATTGACCCCATTGATTGCGTGTTTCTTAACTACCCCAACAAATATAAAAGAAAAATAAAATATTTTTTTGATGATATATTTATTAGGTAACAATATACGTATGCATATGAAAATATATAAATTTAACATATAAAAATCTAAAATTGAAATTTGCACAAAATGTTATAGAAATGTTTTTATTATAGTTTCAAAAACAAAATTAGATTCTGACCGTCTTAATTCTCTCGAATATATTCAAGTAGTTGGGTGGTAAATATTAAATTAAAGTTTACGTTAAAAATTTAATGAGATGGATGTGCCTGTTTTTTATTGCATAACAAATCAAATCGTGGTGTAATGTTTGTAACTGCTGGACGTAAGGCCTCTTCATCATTTTTTATCGCTGAACGATATTGGGATTAAATGTGTGTTAAAGCTGATAAAGTAACTTCACATTAAATTTCTATAACATCTTCTGATTCATAGTAAATTTATACAAGATATTATAATGATCGGAATAGAAATGCTGGTATAAATAGTCCCGTACCAGAAGATTTTATGAATATTTAGCTACGATGATTGTTATTTTTCTTTAAAACAATAATTTTACAAGTTAAAAAATATTTTTTGTTAAATTGTATTTTTATCATTCGCGACCCCATAATTTTGTTACACAACCCGAAATGGAGTCGCGACCCATAGTTAACAGAGACTACAAATGGTATATCTTCTCCCCCTGCGTCTTCTCACCCTTAATTTCTCCTACTAACACAGAAATTATTTATGTTGTCATTAGATATATAGAAAATTTTGATTTTAGAGAAAGCTTTATATTTGTGATAGCAATTCATAAGTCTAATGCCTAAAAAATTTTCTCACTTGTCAAAAATTTTTTGTTAGAATAAATCTAGAACCAAAGAACCTGATCGCACAATGCTACGATGAAGCGAACGTTATACCTGGGGAAAATGGTGGTGTTCAAGTTTTTTAAGCAAAATAGCTGGACACCATGTCCCGTATATTCACTGCTTTAACCACCGATTGCATCTTATAAAAGATTGTCTTGAAATTTTAAGTGAAGAGAAAGATTTTTATATTTTTTCTTCCCTTTATAAATTTTTTCAACATGATGCAATCAAGGAAGTTAGTGAATGCGGGATCATACCCCGGCTGTTGCCCCATCGGTGGTGGGATCATGACAACGTCATTATTTTTTTTTAATTACATAAAAATATTAAATATTCTTTTGAAAATTATAAAAATAAATTTTTTTTTATATTTTCAGGTCACAGGGCAGAAGCGTCGGGGTTTTTTGACCATATTTATATTCATCAATTTTTTTTTCGTATTTATTATTTGAAAATTATTTTGATTATCAAAAATATAATAATTTATAGCAAAACGAATTATGTTTGTAAAACTTTTGATTTAATACATTATTGTTTGTTAGTAATTTCACAATTAAGAAATACAAATACATTTAAAGATTTATTCAAAAACTGTTTTGATATATATAATACATTTTCAACAATAATTTATCTATGGATAAAAGAAAAATTAAACCTAAAGATTTTTTTGATTTTTATTTATTTTCTACTCATAAGTTTAAAAATAATCATTAATGATGCATTAAAAAGTATTTAATTTAATATTAATAATTTATTTATTGATTCTTTTAAAAACAAATTTTTACTGATAATATTTATTTTGAATCTTTAGATTCCCTTTATAAATTTGCTAATCCTTTTTTTAGATATAAATAAACTAGAGCCTCTTTTAGAAATAAGTAATATTTATAAAAATTCATTATCTAAAGAATCTGATGTAGCCAAAAAATTTTTAATAAGAAAACTTAATAATTACAAAGGTGTTACTATTAATTTTGTTAAATTTTTATATGATTACAAAAATGCGTTTTCTAATCTATTTAACATTTTTTCTATAAGTTTGTTATTTGGCTCTTCAACGTCAATTTGTGAGGCCAAATTTTCTTTTTTAAAAAGGATAATAACTTCTAGTAGGCTGGCAAGTAGTGACCTGCGTAAAGATGATATGGTTCTTATAGGACACGAAAAATCATTAACTGGGCTAAATTTTGATGAATTTTATAAATTAAACAATACAACCTCTAGCATAAAATTGTTAGATTAATACAATATACTGCTCATAATCAGCTAAATATTGCTTACTATTTTAAGACATGATTGCAATTTTTTTTATGCGCATTTAATGTTTATGTTCATGTTTTATTTAATTTTTTACCCTAATAATAATTACTAGTTATATATAACCAGTGTTTTTTCGTATATATTCTTCCAAATTAGCATACTTATACAGTTTGATTTCATAATAATCAATCTTATTTTACCAATCATTATCTAAAATCCAAAGTTTTATATAATTCATTTAAATCATTCATATATATCATAATTTTAATTTTCATGCACATTGAAATCAAATGATAAAATTATACTTAAAACTAATTTCCAAATCAATCTTTTTAAGCTATTGATATTAGTGAAAACAATTAATTTTAATCCACATATCCAATTTATTAATCATTTTTTTTTATTTTATGAATATAATAAATTACTATTAAAATTTTATGCCCCCCCCCCCCACATTTTTTTGCCCCCCAGAAGTGGAAAAGCTAGAATCGGGCTTGATTTAAATGTCATAACTTTCTTTTTTCAGGCATTGATATTTGTCGACTTGTGTAATCAAATGTTATAAAGAATTCATTGCATTCCAAATGGCATTTTTAAGGGCACGTGCCATGTTTTTTATAAAAAATTTAATAAAATATTTTTAAAAATTTATTTTTTTTTTCAAAAAACACAAAATTGTTATATATTCAAGTAATACAGATCAACAAATAACAATGTCAGAAAAAAATTTTTATAAAAATAATAATATAAAAAAATCCCCAAAATGGAAGTCTTCTAATACATATTTTTGTCTTTGGTAATCATCTTCGGCTCCTTGAATCTATTCATATCAAAAAATGTCTTAATACCAATTTGACAGAGTTTGCTATTTTGAGAATATACTAAAAAAAATCTCAAGAAAAATCGCTTGTCTTATTATCTCAAATAAGGAGAGCTGTTCTAAATATATCAAGCTCTTACATCAACTTAGATAGTTATGGCAACTCAACCTAAATATGATAAGGTTTTAATAAATACGTTATTTAAATTTTCAATATGTTTTTAGTTCTTTCTTGCTTTTTTTGACAGTTTTTACTAAATTTTTACATAATAGCTGGCTTACTAAGTTTGATTAGATAAAGGCGGTAGAATTTAATCCCTATGACGTTGATCTCTGAAGTTAATTAATAAATCTTGAAAATTTGTTAACCTATAAAAATATTAGCGTTTTTGCTTAGCGTTTGAGAATAAAAATTTAATATTTTGAAAAGCTAATAAAATTGTTATATTGCAAATAAAATCGTATTAGTACTTATTAATAAATGACAGGGTATGGACTATAAACAAACAATAATATGATAAATATTTTTCATTCAACTATAAAATTTGAGAACTTTACTGATACAAGATTCTTTCTATTGTAAGACTGACCTGTTTCTGAACAAATAGCGACCAAAACCAAAGAATTAAGCTATTGATATAAAGCTACAGTTACGGATTACAGTTGAAACCTTAATCTCCGTTTCTGATTTACACAAAAAAATATAATCCTAATTTTTGTATTATTATTTCTTTTGAGCTTAAATGAGCTTAATATGATTTATATGTAAAAGACAACCTAATTGCCATCCATGATCACTTGTAAAAACGATGATAGAATTATCGAAAAGATTTGTACGTTTAAGTCCTTGCAAAATTTCACCGACCAGCGTATCAATATAAGTTATGGAGGCATAGTATGCTTGAATAATTAACTTCTGAAACACAGAAAATATAGATTTTTTGACTAATATCTAATTGCTGTTTATTAATCACGACACAAAAAGGCCATATAATAGATTTAATTGTTGAAACCCTAGGAATTGCAAACCTTAATTTTATTTTTCAAATTTGATAAAATGTTATAATTTATATAAAAAATCTTGCTCTTTGAACATAAAAATAATAACTAATTTAAATAAACACAGAGGTGTATATATAGCTTTGGCCAGAATAACTTAGGCAGACCAAATTCGAACGAATTATTAAATTTATGGCAATTGTCGTTTTTAATCAAGTTTATAGTACGCTAAAAAATTTGAAATTAAATTTTAGCTAATGCCTTTATATTTTAGTTCGGTGTCAAAAATTAGAGTTTGCATATTTGAGGTGTTTTGGGTCTATTATAAAAATAGACCAAAATTTTAGTATATTTGAATTTAAAAATTACGTATTGGTTTTAATTTTTATAATATTAAATTTATTTTTTATTTTTTTTTTGTAATTTACTTGTGCGCTTTATTACTTAAATAAATACGATCATTTTAACGGAACTTGTTTGTTAAAAATTTTTGTTATCATTAAAGTTAAAATTTTCAATTTATAGAAACAATTGCGTAACTCAAATAAAATTAGATTTTAATGATTTCGTATAGCCATTTCGAAATTATGAATGAGCTAATTTTTAAAAAAACTGAGATCTTATATATATTAAAGTTACCGTTTCCAATCAAACTATAACTCAGGAACATTAAGATTTTCTAAAAAATATTTGATAAAACAAAAAAAATTTAAACTCATTTATTTATATGCTACATTAAAATTATGCTTTAAACAATTTTTTTAATAAACCGTAAAACATCGAATCCTATTTGAGTTGGGGTGCCAAATATTCTGTATAGTCTTAATGTTTAAGTAAACTGTTTATGCGTAAAAATTATATTTCTAAGTATTTGATAAGAAAAACATAAGTTACAGGTGATTTAAACTAAAAAAAATTTATCTTATGCAGAAAATATATATTTGGATATACAAATATCTAAACCTGCATAGGGTTGGGCATGTAGGCGTAAGGTAACGATAAATTTAGCCGGGCAATATCGTCACGGGACCTCAAAGACATCCAAGGATTCCAAGCGACTTCTGGCAACCTTTTTGGATATTTTCTGTTATTTAATAGCTTGATCGTCCTCATTGGGTATAAATCTTAAAACAGATAAAAATTTTTGATTTGAATTTTTGAAATAACACGATCTTTCAGCACTTGCATTTTAATATATAAGATGTTATTATTAATTCACATTTTTTTTATAAATTGTAACATATAAAAATAAACCAAATTGATATAAAATAGCTTTTACTTATTACGTTTAGCTTTTTATTATAACACTTGCCATTCACCGGTTCTAACATAGATTTGTTTTGTTAAGTCAAATATTAAACTGCGGTAAGGTTTATTATTATAATGGCAAATTAAAAAAGTAAGTAAAAACAAAAATTATTAGTATTTATTAAAAAAAATTTTTGAATGATGTTGGAATTTGCTATATTTGAAAATCAATAAACCTTGTGGTATTGGATAAAAATAGTTTAATTGATTAAATGCATGCAATTTCCAACATTTATATTTTTTTTAGATAGACTAAATTCCTCACATAAATATTAAATAAATTTATTTAACTCAAAAAATGTTCCGGAAATTTGAGGGGCAAATGAGGTTTATGGTAGCCGAGAGCTAGGAACAATGGATCTTTTCTTCTCTTTTGTGAGTGCGCTCTCATAATTTCGACTGCATGTTGAGTACTTTCAATATCGGGTAGAGTTCTCAGGGGTTGATTCTTGACCTTCACCGGGCAGACCGCATTTCGTTTTTTTTGCTTGTAAACCTTTAATGAATTCGATAATTCTAGGGAACCAGGGTTGCGGTAGTCCGGGCATGTCTAAGAAAACCACAAATATATCCGATATTTGGCAGGTCCTAATTAAATTTGTTAGAAGGGGCTTAATACAGATATACCGAATTAGGACTTTAAAAATAAGCCAAATAATATTTTTACAAGTTAAAAAAAAAATTTTTTTTGCAAGAATTCAAATTTAACTTGTTGTCTTCTTTGAATCACATGAATTTAATTAAATGCCATAATTGTTTCTTTATAAAAATTGAATTTTATTTTAATGTAGATCGAATAAAATAATCTTATATACTGGTTCATTCATCCATCTCTCTGAGGGCGGATGATAGGGTAGAACGGTCCAACTTAGCGGATAGTCATCGGTAAAATTAGATGCTCGACCTAGAAAAAATAAAATTTTAACGAATTAGCAAACGATTGGAAAGGCTAACAAGCTAAAGAGAACACTTTAATATGTTACAAGAAATTTTTATATTTTGGGCACGTGCAAAGTGAGTTTTTATTTTCGTAAAATTTTGAAAATTCTGAAAATTTTAAAAATTGATTTTTTTCAAAATTTTTTCTAAAATTTTTTATTACAAAAAGCATTTTATGTGCATAAACTAAATTTGACAACTTTTTGAAAATTTGCGTTTTATTTCAAAATAAAATTTTTTTAAATTTTGAAAATTTCACGAAAATAAAAACTCATTTTGCACATGCCCTTAGGCAAGATCTTTTTTTTATTATAATTATGCGCGCTAATATTGATTAAATATACCAAAAAAAATAAATGATAAAAATTGGAAATATTTTATGGGTTAGAATAAAGTTTGACAATTAATTATGATTGATAATGCTAGATTCGTTCAATAGCATCATTGTAATTCTACAATCGCTCTCTCACATTTTAAATGCATTTATGATTAATTTATACCAATTAGAAAATTTAATATATCATATCTGATGATCACTTTAATCTTAACCCAAACTAAATAGGATCTATTTCTAATATAAAACTACCTTGTCCTAACATTTACTTAACTTCAATTTAACCATACTAACATATATCTAATTCAAACCGAATAGATAGATGCAATATCATTAAAAACGTATAGTATGTGCAATTTTGCAGCTTCCATGTAAAACTTAACTTAAATAAGAAATCATAGCATAAAAATCTTATTTTGCTGTACTATATAAAATAAATTTTTATTGGTAGGGTTTCAGACCATATACTACCTTAGCAAGTGTGTATGTGAATCATAATTTTGAAAGAATACATTGAACCTGGATGGAAAATTTTGCCAACCGAATAGGTTTCATACCCTAGCACGTCTTTAAAATACTGCGGTATTGTTGTGAAATTCCCTAAGCTCGATAATCGCCAATAGGTATGTTGATCAAAAACTCGCGTCTTTTCGGGTAATCGACTGGTTAGTAGAGATGTCCGGCTTGGACCACACAGAGCCTGCTAGTCTTAATAAAATAAACTATTTTAAGGATAACATGATTTTTTTTATTTATCATAACATCAACTAAATTTGGACGACTTCAAGTATCATTTCTGGCAAATCGATTTTTGTCAATTTTTGAGTGCTGATTACGAATATGCAAAAAGCTTTTAACCTATTCAGATTTAATGTTTTTTGATGTCAAAAATGAGATACTGTTTTGGACGTTTTTGAAGCTACTTTATTAAAACCAAAAGTTTAAAAATATATTGAAATTAAGGAAACATTTACTGTTAACGTAAGAAGTTTGAATATTTTTAACTTTGCTAATTCTATGCATTTGTTAATTTTAGGGTTTTCGTCAATAAATTCGTTTTTTGAACATATATAAGGTGAAAAAAAATTGCTAATAATCACAGGTCAATAAATATTAATGATAGAAACGTTAATTTTATGAAAACATAAAAAAAAATGCATCCCATTGTATGCCTAATCTTATAAATATTTTTTGTTTATCTTAATTTCTTCTGTCTTTGGCTCCTTAGATTCAACTAAAACGAAAAATGGCCTTTTTTGACCAAATTGATCTAAATATACTCTAAAAAAATTAAAAATCATTTCTGCAAATAAAAATCCCTTGTAACTTATATTTGTTATCACAAATAATGAAAAAGAAATTTTATAAATATATCAAGCTCTTCATCGGCATTTAGATAACAACAAATATTTCGCGTTTAAACTTAATTACGACACGATGTATTATCAGTTTTTAATAAAAATATTATTTGACGTTTGAATTTAACAGTTTAACTTTTGTGAATATGTAAAAATAAAATTTCTATTTTTAATTTTGAATCTTTTTTGTTTTTTTTTGACCTTTTTTTTAAATTTCAATTTTTATATTTGACTAGCTAAGATAGACTAGGAAAAACGGAAAACGGATTTGATATTCTCTAAGATGGCAGGGATCTCTGTAGTTAACTCATAACTCTCAAAAAAGTGTTGACCTAAGTGATTTCAAGAAATAACTTTTATATGTTTTTCACAAGGTATATTAATGAGCAAATAAGTTTTTAGTTTTAAAATATATGTAGATTACAGTACTAGCTTTAATAAAGTGGCACATGTTAAAAATAGAATGATTAATAGACACATAAATTGTGGCCACCTACTTCCATATTTTTGTCGTTGTGACTAATATTGATCACAATTAAATGATCTCTGTCACAATTAAATGGGCAAGATGATGTTTTCTTGATAAATATCAATATGTTATGGCTAAATGGTCATACAGTGATGTTTACCATGAAATCATCATATTGGCCATTTAATTGTGATCGTTATTATTTAATTGTGATCATGATTATTTTATTAGTGACACCGATTAAAAATATAGTAGTTTACAGTGCTCACTTCAATAATGTGGCACATGTTAGAAATAGAATGATCAATAGACACATAAAATGTGAACAGCAACTACTATTATTTTGATCGTTGTCACTAATAAAATGACCACGATCATAATAAAATGATCTCTGTCACAATTAAATGGCCAAGATGATAACATATTGTTGTTCATTAAAAAAAAAGTTTGTTTTCTTGTTTAAAATTATTTTTTGCCTACTTAAACTGTTTTCTATCGAAAATATACTTCCACCCCAACCAATTCACGCAAAATTTATTCAAAATGGAGCGAAGAAAAAAGAAATTTAATGAAAAAACTTAATAAAAGCAACACACCTACCAAAGAAATATCCAAATTTTTGGGTTTATCAAAATCGTCCATTAATAGATTTAAAAGTGAAGTAATTCCTGAAAAAGAAAATGAGCCTCCTAAAGTATAAAAAAACGAGGCAAAAAACCGCAAGCCACAATTTAACTCGATTCTTTTGTCTTAGATATTATAACGCACAACAATTTCGTTTCTATTAAAAATATAAGTAACTAATTACCTTCATATCTGCCTAAATCTCATGGCACCATATCTGAAACGATTAAACGTCTAAATTGATCCAAAAAGGGCTCACAAAGAACCCAAAAAAGGAAATTTCCCTGAATTAATTGAAGTTCGTTACACAACGCATCTATCCATACATCTTTGGACACCTTCAATCATTTATTTCTACCATAATCGCCCCAACTGAATCCTATTGAAAACTTCTTTCGGGTCGTCAAAAGTAATATTTAAATAGTCCATATTTCGTTATTTTATCGCCAAAATAAGTTATTTTATTTTACATCAAGTAAATTTAGATGTGCTCAACCGAGACCTTGTAATCGGGACGAAATTAAAGAGCTAATCTGCAATATATTTAATGGATATCGTACATAAGATTTTCCATCTTTCTATAACGAATCGAACAAATATCTTCAACTATCTTTTCGTCGTTACCCAATACAAACTTTTTTTTATAGTATTACTATTGAAATAAATCATAAATTAGTATGTAACAATCTTTAAAGCCATCATGACAAAATGAAAAAAAAACAAATTTTATCCTTATTTTTGATCTCGACCATTTTGTGACAGAGATCATTTAATTGTGATCATGATCATTTTATTAGTGACAACGATCAAAAATATAGTAGATCATGGCCACATTTTATGTGTCTATTGATCATTCTATTTCTAACATGTGCCCCATTATTGAAGTGAGCACTGTATGGCCACATTATATATGTCTATAGATCATTCTATTTCTAATGCCACTTTATTAGAGCAACACTGTATACCAAACTTTGGACGCAGTATAGAAAATTGAAGGCATTGCGAATTCCTCATTGAGAGAAATTTCCTATAATCGTTTATTTTTTTTTGTTGTCATAAATAAATTAAACGAAATTATCAAAAAATTGACTTGAGAAAAAGCATTTTGAAATATCAATCCACCCGCCGCGAGGGCGTCTATGTTGGGGGTGTAAACCGGAGCTCCCAATATACCTATATCGTTTCTCATATCATCCGCCAAGATAAAAATTACATTGGTCGGTGTTGAAAACACGGCTAATGAAAAATATTAACAATATAATAAATATACATTGATCTCGGAAAATTCTTACATAAAAAATTAATTAAAATATGTATAAATGGGTAGGTGGCCTGTTATTTTATCAAAAAATGGAAAAAAATATAATTTAAAATTTATCTTTAATATGAAACAGGAAACTGCCAATATAAATATGTTGTTTAACGAAAATCTTTTTCGTCACATTTTCTCTATACCTTAAAGAAAAAAAAGTAAATTTACCTTGATTATTAAAAATCGAATATACTATATTCCAAAATATATAGGATAATTGATAGAAGAATTTCATTAAAGAATTCTTCCTTTAGATCTTAACCCTTGAAATACGATACAAAGTCAGGTGCTTCATGCTATACAAAATTCAGCCTTGATGGATGCGCATACAAGCCATTATAGCCGTAGAGATAGAGCTTCTGAAAAACCGGCACAAAAAAACACAATTTAGAATGTAAAATATAAATTGTATAGCTAAGTATCTAAAAATTTATGAATAGTGTAAAATTATTTTTAATTTCACTTTGAAGATGCGCATTAATTAAATAGTAAGTTTTTACAAGTTTTGAAAGATTTAATAATACCTTAATTGTATCTGCACCTTTTGTTTTCCTATATCGTTGAAATTCGATATATTGTGCGCTAGGATTAGCATTTAACACTTTATTATTATTGAAATGCAAATATTTCATATATTAATTTGAAGCAATTGCGTTTGGGGTTTTAAACATACTTTTCCTCATAACAATCGCCCTATCAGTTTAGGGCATTGACTCATCGTAAAATTTGCTCGCATGCCGATCACGAGTCTGGCGTCTCATTTAAAGAACATTGTTTAAGTTAAATTGTATTAGTAAGACATAAGACATTCAGCAGTTTCGAAGTAATTGCAGATGCGTTTTATGATGCCAAATTCCAATCCACAGCCATCTGCGTGTAAAGGTAATCATCAGGACATTACGTATGAATGTATAAAATTAAATTAGGGTGCGTTCAAAGTTTATTCAATTTTTAAAATTTTTTGTCTGTGAGGAGCGTTGAAAGTGCTATGCGACGTCGTTTAGGGTCAATAAAATTACGTGTGGCTCTACGCCAATATCATATTTTCCATTAAAGTCTCCACATTTGGAAGATTGTGCCATGCGCTCTTTACACCCTTGGCAAATGTCGAGGCCGGAGTCATTCATCTGTAATCAATGGCCCCCTTGCCCTAAAATTCTAAATTAATAAAATTTGGGTTGCATTAAAAATTAGCCATATTACATAATTTTCTTACTCCAGGTGCAATTCATTCATATATTTAGCACCTTTCAAATTTATATTCAAATTCATATAAGCATAGATACAACGTTTAAAAGAGTGTCTCTACGTTAAATTAAGCTCTGTTTAAACTGAAAATATATGCGAGATACAATAATACTCATTGGCCTTTTTTTTGAAACTTTAAGTGAGCTCACACTCCTTATTTATCTAATTTGCATTTATATTCATATATATTTTATAAAGATTTGTATAATGATTAAAATTTTTTAACTTAAAAATTTGTTCCTTTAACCCCAAAAAATCAAAGTCATAGCCAGCCAAGGGGATTTTTCAACAAAAAGGAAAGAAGGGCTTTTTTAACTGGCTCCATTTATTGCTTGGTAAATTGAAGGGCTCTTATCTGAGAAGTTTATAAGTAACTTTAATGAATGTCATTCCTCAAAATAAAAAAGAAAAAAAAGAGCATTTCCATGTTTTGGCTTTTATGTAAAATTTTAAAATTACTTTAAGATTATTTTCCCCTTTTTTAGGCTCGAGAAAAAAAAGTTTAATTTTTCCACCTTTTGTACTTTACTTCATAATTGAAAAAAAAAAATAACATAAAAAATTAAACAATTTTTAAATAAAATATCTATGTAATTTGTCAGTTAAAGGTGATCAAAATAAATTTTTGTAAAAAATTATTTCATTTCTTACAATTATTATTACACTAGCACCTTTGATGTTAACAATTGTGTTCATTTTTTTTCTACTAAATTTTTTTTCCCACAGCCGAACTTAAATGTGAATCCATGTTATTATCCTTATAATTAATGATACTATATAATCTTCTTAATCTTGCTCGATTTTCAAAAGTAAATATTATATACGCGATAAAAACTTTGAGCAACGTTATATGATACCAAGTTATTAGCACAACAGTTTCATCATGTCTACGATGTGATGATTCAGTAAATTATAAAGGATTTTATTAAAATATATAAATTATGACACCCAGCTATGAACAGTTGAGACAAATAATAACGTAGACTGGTTTATTATCGTGTTGATATTGGCACAAAAAAAAGTGGTGACAGAATTATTGTTGTGAACTGTGATGCAATTATAAAGGTCCAATTTCAGATTGAATTGACTTTTTTTTAATGGTAAACTCGGCAAAACTAACAATTAAATTCGGGGCTAAATCAATGATTTTATAAATTTTTTTTGCAAAAAAAAATTATATCCCCTTTAGAACATATTATGATGGAAAAACTAAAACTGAAACGAGAAGGCGTATACCCAAAATTCATTTAAGGGTGAGGAATTAAGTTAATGTGGAATAAATTGTGAAATTTATAAGCTAGGTTGCCATATAGGCCTAATCAACATTTCACAAAAATGGTCATTCATCAAGGAGGGAAGGGTGCCCGCACCAAGTACAACTCCCACACTGGGTACGTCAATGCTGAAAAAAATTGTTTGTTGATTAAACTAAGCCAGCACAGATGTCAGACGGGAACATATCTTGTAAACCACGAATTGAATTTTAGTTATTTATAATGCTAAATAGCGGTTCTATAACACTGGTGAACAAAAAAAATATGAACAATTAGAAGGGTTTTGTAAAGATCTTGCGATAACGAAACGAGTTTAGTTTTTTCCCAATGAATCCAATTTTTTTAAATCGCGTCCAAAGTTAAATAAAAATATAAAAAATTTCCTTAACTGTTAATTTTTCAAAAAAGCTATTGAAATATTCAGACTCCTAATAAACCCATCTAAAAAAATTATAGCTTAAAAATATTAGCAATTTATTACAAGTTTTTTGGAATAAACTATGACCCACTAATTTAAAAATGAAAAAAAATAAAGTATTATAAAAATAAACGCCTTACGTTAATAATAAATATTTTGATAATTTAAATGTATATTTAAACTTTTGTTACAATATATATGCTTTGTGATATAGAAGTCCAAAATACCCCATCGAAAAATCTTAACTTTGACACTGAATTTCTGATTTCATACTCGTAACACCAAAAACTTGATTAAAAACGATAGTTGCCACGAATGCTGGGAAGAAAAACTAAATGGGCTTTTTTTTAACAAGTTTTTGAGTTTTTTTTTCTAAATGCCCACAAACTCGTGGGCATGGCAAAAGAAAAGCCCCTTTTCTTGCTTAAAGTAAAAAGGCATGTTTAAAAAAAGCCCCTTTTCTTAAAAAAAACTCCTAGGAGCTTAAAGAAAAAATAACCCACCCAACATTATGATAAAGAAAAAATCAAAATTATTTAAAATTATTATAAAGAAAACATAAAATGGGCTTTTTGGGGCTCTTTTTGAGAGCCACTTTTTGTGATGTTTTTTTTGCCCCTTTTCTTAGCAAGGGCTTTTTTTGAATTTTTATTTTGGCCCTTTATTTGTAGCCGCCCCCTTTCTTTTTTTCAGGGGAAAAAATGAGCCAAAGTTTTTTGGCTTATTGTTTTCCCAGCACTGGTTGCCACAATTGATGCTTAAGGTCGTCGAAATTTTGTTGCCCAATATACTTAAGGATTTTTCCCAAAAATTTAGGTCTACACATTATAATTAAGGGGTAAGTAAAATATGAAACATTCATTGTCAATTAATCTCTATTTGTATGAATTTAATTTACCTAAAAGGCGGATAATGAATTGGCAAATTTTTTAGAGATTTGAACGATTTAAATGGCTTAAGTTATATGCCCCAGCTTTTTACATATAACGGCTGCGTTTATCCGAAATTTAAACATTTTCCGGAATAATTACCATATTTTTTGCACACGACGGCAAAACCATGTTTCTTTTACAGAATGTGACACAACAATTTTTACGGCTGAAAGATTTGAGTGATACTAATTAGTTTATAAAGGTTAAAAATAGATAAAATTGAATAAAAAATATAATCAAGGTTGATATTTAGAAATATGGTTAAGGTGGTATCTTATGTTGAAAGTTTTTACAAATTAAAGGTTCATTACCTGTTACTTTACCAATAATCAAAGTTATTCATGTAAATTAGATAGAGTAGTAAAATATTTGTTTTAGATCATCAATTTAAAAAGGCTATTGAAAATTAATATTGTTCTAGGTAAATATATACAATATATTATATTTATCAAATTTAAATTTGTAAAAATAATTTGAAAAGAATCCATGTGTCAACAATTTAAAATCAAAGATAAATGTTTTTTATTATCATGTATGTTTTTTCAAATAATGGTCAAATTTTGAATTAATTTTTACAGATATATTTTACAAATATTAACATGTTTGTTTTGAAATAAACATAATAAAACTGAACTTTATTTTAAAAGACACACAGTATAGAAGAAAAAAATTTAAAGCTTAAAATATTTTATTACCTATAACATCATTTCCAAATTAAAATTTATAGCTATTTTAAACGAAAAAAATTTTGAAATAAATAATCTACATTTTTGGTTTTTATCATTTATTGACTATTTAAAATCCATTTATTTATCAAACACTACACAATATGAAAAATAATTATTAAAAAAATTCATTAATGATATAATAATTAATAGATTGTAGGTACTATTTAAATGAAATTATATTATAATTTATAAATTGAACATTGATAAGAGATCAAGTAGTATAAGATTTCCATTCCATGCCTTCAGGTGGTTTAATTTCCACTGTTTTTTTAGAGACATCATCCCAATTAGTACTTAACACAGTGCATCCCGATTCAATCTAATTTCAATATACAGTATGTAAAGGTTATTTTAAAAATACTAAATGTGATCTAAAATCAATGGAACAGTACAAAAACAGTTATTATACATTATTTAATAATATTACATAGGATTTATTCATGGCTCGTTTGACATCATCAGATCCATCTGCATATATTTGTTGAAATAGTTGATTTACTGCAGATTCACCCTCTGGTTTAGCATCTTTATCCTCCTAATATTTGTATAATTTCTTATAAAAATAGAAAGCATAAAATTGTCAACAATGGGTATCATAACTTTTTCAATTTCCTTTTCCATCCTATTCCAATTTTTAGGGCCACTTGTTGCAGAAGTGGGGTATGTATGGGATATATCTAAATGTACATAATTTATACAATATGAAGATAGAAATGCAAATCTCCAATTTTACCTTTGTTTTTTGTAGATTCATCTTTGGTTAAAAAAGGCCACAAATTTGGTATAGAATGAATTTTACGCAGCTTAACTTCAATCTAAATATATCAATAAAACATTAAACATGCATCCATAAAAATTCTGAAATCAATATAATCATAAACTTTGGTTGGCAAAATTTTCCAAGAAGAACATTCAGGATCAATTTGAGAAAATAAATTAAACAAAATATGTTGATTTGGAGTTAAATTAAAATATTCAACCTAATATAATTTTTTGTTCACTTTACTTGACGATTTGAAATACTTAATGTCACTTCCCCAGGTTGAGCATTTTTTACAAAAATATCTATCGTAACGTGATCCTCAGTTTGAAACCAAGTAAATCTTAAAATTAATGTTATAAATTTTTACTTGGTAGGCACAGTCATATGTTTCTAATTTAATTTATTAAATTTAATAATTATATTAATAAATTATATTTTTTCACCTGATTATAAAATTTAAATGAAGAGCAGAAACCCAAAAAATAAATTTAATTTAACTATACCTGCAATAAGCGGTGATGAATCAAAAGAGTAAATAATTTTTTGAAATTTTTTAAAACTATTAGCAGTTGATATGTATGTTATAATAGAAATAAGGATGTATCTAAAAATTTTGAGAAGTTGCAAAAGAGACTCTCAGAACTTGATATCGATGATTTGGAAAGGAATAGATTAGAATCATTTTTTAAGCAAAAATCTCAAGTTTTAATTTATATTTTGCATTGTAGATTGGCGAATTGATTCCTGAAGATTTTGAGGTCCTTGGAGAATTGGGTGCTGGAAATGGTGGAGTAGTGACCAAAGTTTTGCACAAGCCTACTGGAACTATTATGGCAAGAAAGGTAAATTGTTTTCACATATAATTATTTTATAAACAACGTTTATATTGTTGATTTAGATGATACATTTAGAAGTTAAATTGGATATTAGAATAAAGATAATAAGAGAGCTTAAGGTTTTGCATGAATGCAATTCACCACAGATTGTTGGATTTTATGGTTCTTTTTACAATGATAGAGAAATTAACATTTGTATGGAATATATGGTAAATTTTTATGAACCTTTAATTGTATTATGACCTGCCAAGAAAGTTACAAAAATGTTTTTAAATCTTGTAATTTTGACATTTTTTCTACAATTCTTCTGAATTTTTAGCAAATGCAAAAACATATACAAAACTTATATGTTTACCTTGAAAATGACCTAATTAAAAAAATGTTCTTCTTGTTACCTGTCTGTGTTTTATTATCTATTTTTTTGTGTTTTCTTTTTAAATTTTTAAAATTTTATTTTAAAATAATCTATATTACTTTCACATTACATAATCTTAGTTATTATCTGTTGTTAATGATTTTGTTGTGGAAAATACCAGAAAATTACTGAATGTCAATTTTTTTGCGCAATGACTTTTGTTTAAATCTCTTTATGCCATCTACTAATTGATATTATTTTGCTCTTCACAGCCCATGATATAATTTTTTTAATGGAGGATAATGAAATTTAAGTTAATTTAAACCTGATAAATTCTCCTTCTATCTAATAATGGGTATTTATCTTTGTTTGCAATTTTAATTGGTAACAAATTTGATGGGTCAATAAATTTTTATAAACAAAAAAATAATCTCAAAGTACATTGCCTTTTATTCTTTACTTAATTTTTATTTAGACACTTCCTGGCTAATTATTTAAACATTTATATTCTTTTTTTATTAAATTGTAAAATTCTAGGTAGATTTTTGACCTAAGGTCTACAAATTTTCGACAATCTACATCTACTCAAACTTTGTAAGTGTCAGCCATAAACATTAAAAACTTTTAAATGTGGTAAAGAAATCAAAAAAATGTTTGTATTAAGCAGTTAATGTTTTTCATTAGAAAAAGTATGGGTCCTGTTTATCATATGGTCAATATATTGTATAAATTAAATGACGGTGTAAGAGCTTTGTTTTTAAGTATATTTATCGTGAGATTTTGAACGTACATTACAAGAAATTTTTATATAAAAAACTTTTTTTTCCATTTGGGAATCTTCTCAAGATTGTAAAATCTGTCTGTTACATTAAATATTACCATTTTTTAGTGTGGACTAGCAAAATCATCAAAGGAATAAGAAACTACAAAAAACGGAAAATATATATATGAGTTTGTTATCATGGGGATGATTACTATAAACGTTTAATCAAATCAATATTTGTCAGCCTGTGTTATAAAATCATATTTATTTGTATATGTAAAGATAAAAACTTAGTGTCATAATTTTTAAGATATAAGCTGTTGTTAAGGTAACATTACTTTTGCTTTAAAACAAACTTTGAAGGTGGATTTTATTTTACATTTTTTTTTTGTTTTAGTCTTTTTAAATTAAATAATGTCTGAACCAAAGTAATAATTTTTTTTTAAATTTACTATACCGTTTTATACAAAAATTTTACATATGTCTTCAACTCAGTGAAAAAAAAATGAGATATGAAAAATAGTAAACCTAGAATAAATTAAAAAAAAAATTGCATGACTTTGTTTTTTTATTTGCTCTTTTTTTTAAGTAAGTTAATTACAACTTAAGCTTTTACTACTTATTATCGAATATTTTTTGATCATTATTAACAAGGATGGTGGTTCACTTGATTTAGTTTTGAAGAAAATTGGAAGAATTCCAGAACCAATTTTGGGCAAAATAACAATTGCGGTAATATTTAATATTTGATGATTTTTGAAATGCCAATTCCAAAATAAAAATATAATCGTAGGTCTTAAAAGGACTCATGTATTTACGAGATAACCATCAAATAATTCACAGAGGTATCTTTAAAATTTTTTTTAGCATTAAACTTGGTCAATCTATTATTGTTTGTATTAATATTATATATAAGCTCTTCATCACTATTAAATATTAAATTTAAAAAAATTAATTTTGTATAGATGTTAAACCCTCCAATATATTGGTCAACTCCTGTGGTGAAATAAAAATGTGTGATTTTGGGGTCAGTGGACAACTCATAGACTCGATGGCGAACACATTTGTGGGAACCCGTTCATACATGGCAGTATATTTTGAAGCTTGTTTAAAAAAATGAATTTTTGTACGTTTTTTTTTACCTTGCTAAAAAAATATGTTGTTGTAACCATTTATAAGAAGTTATTTCGTTAGAACGGCGATAGGGTTTTGATGATGTGTCTAGAACCTAGGCCTTAAAAAATTATGGTGACAGCACTCAATAGCTGGGCATGTAAGTGTCCTAAACTTGCAAGGACAAAAAAGTCCCAAATTTAACAAATAAAACAGGCTTATAAATCGATAGAGCTTGCAATTTATTTATATCCCATGAAAATCATACAGCGGTTTTTTCATTACATCACTTGTTACAAAAAAATTAAATAGGCTTTTTAAAATTTTTATGTATTGGTGCGATTTATAAACAACATATAAAAGTAATGTAGATTAAGATATTTCTATGGGTATTGCGAACAAACCATTCACCGTTTTAATATCATGTTAAAATAACTTTATATTTTGGCTTAAAAAGTATATATAAAATGCTCTATAAATTGGTCATTTTAACTTTACATTCAAAATGTACAAAAGATTTTAATTTTTTTATTGGTATAATATTTACCCAATTAGTTTTGAAAATAAACTAACAAAATGGTAGAAATTCCAGAAGCAGAAACTTTCAAAATCAAAATAGCCCATCTAAAAATATCATTGTCACATTGCAAGATAAGATAACACATGGGGCCAAGGTTATTATAATATTAAAAATTTGTATTTAAAACAATTTAATTACTAAAATGCCGTAAATTTTCACTTAATGGATGTGTATATAAGAATGCTTACAAATTTTGATAAAGGGGCACAAGTCTTTTCTTTTTTTTAAATCTAAGTAGTTATTATTGCGACCAAATATTAAAATGTCGGTATGGGAATACTTTTTTTATCAAGAATATATAGCCTCACAAATGACACCATATATTTGTTCTTAAAAATTTGTATACCTATAATAAAATTTTTATAATTTTTTTTGGGCTAACCAAACTATTCTTAATTTAACCACTTATAAACCAGGAGCCCAGGTTATAAAACTGGTTTAATAATATTTCCTTATTCACTATATTAGCTATTACCAAAAACATTCGGCTCCAAAATTTTTGTTACTTTATCATATAGCCTGAGAGACTGCAGGGAAATCAATATACAGTTCAATCGGATATCTGGTCTCTCGGTTTGTCACTCGTAGAAATGGCTATAGGCCGGTACCCTATACCACCACTTACCGAAGCTGAGCTAAAAATCCTCCTACGGAATCGAAAATCTCTCATTCCAATTAACATGGCTAACAAAAATCCTCAAAACAATAAAACTAATCTAAATATTAATACGAATAGCCTCAATGACAGCAATGCAAACCTAAATATTGGATCCAATAAAGGACCAGGCCCTGTAAGCATGAATACATCTTCTAATCTATTACCTCCTAGCTGGAGCACAACCAATTTAACACTTACTTCTGCCCCTTCATCCCATGATATGGATACTACTAATAGTAATTTGTCTAACAATATTAACGGTACAAATAATGCTAAAATACAACCAAATTTGAATCTGGACCATCAAAATGACCAAAGAATATCCAATTTAAATAGAAATAATATACATGACGCCATGTATGATGACACAAGTATTATAGCCTATAAGTGTTATATATGTCTTTTAAAGTTTGCTAATTATTTTGTCGTTAACATAATTTATAATTTTTTATAGTTATTTTATTACACAGGGCAACAAATTTTTAGAGTTATATGCTAACTAAGATCCAACCTGCCTTTTTAGGTGTTTTTAACCCCGTTTACCGTTTCTCTTATCATACTTATTTAACTATAAACATTGAAAATTTTTGAAAAAAATGAAAAAACATTTAAAAATCAAAATAAATCAATTTTGTTTTTGTATCACAACCGTCACTCTTGAATTTAAACTTTAGATAAAATATATAAAAAATATCTATAATATATTGTTTCGTTTTAAGGTACATATTTTAAATATATTGTTATTTATTTGGTGATATAAGAGCTTGATAGATTTAAAAATTGTATTTTTTTTTCGAAATAAAAAATATATGTAACGAGTGGTTTCAATATGAAAAATTCATGTATTTTTTTATGCTTGTCACGAAATTGCAAATTTTTAAAAAAGAACTACCATTTTCTAAATGGACGGAATAAATCCGAAAGTAAAAACTACGAAAAATGGGAAAAACTCATGAAATAAGGTTATCATGAAAATCCATTCCATGCTTAAACTTCTTTTTTCTTATATTGATATTATGTGTTATCATTACTAATCCTTAATGCCACATTTTTTGCAATAGAATTTATAATATATATTATATTAAACATCTCTATATAAATTATATGGGTGTTATTTTACTTTGTCTATAAATTTCAGATGACTTGTCCGTCCCTGTGATACAAAAAATGTCCATATTCGAATTATTAGATTACATTGTTAATGAAGTAAAACAAATTTTTTTTAATGAAACATATTTTTTTCATATATTATTCAATTTCTAATAAAAACATTTCTGACCGAAATTTATAATTTTTATGTGTAAAAAAACTAAAAAAAAATTTTTTTTATTTTTTATATGTAGAAATATTATTTTAGAAAAAATGTGTTTATGTCAAATCATTTATTATAGCTTTGTATAAATATGCGTTTTGATACGAGAAGAAAATAAAAAATGGTTTTACTATAGTTTGAGATAAACTGTTGTATCAATTGTGCAATAAAAGATGTTTCATTTAAATATATGCAAATTTATTGTCGAAAATGTTTTTTACTATATGCTTAATTCCTTTATAATATCCAAAATAAAATTTGATCATTAATAATTTTTATCTTTTTTTCAACATAGATAATTTTTGTTAATTAGTTTTATTTATTTTGTATGTAATTAGGAGCCGCCCACCCTACCTCCAAGCCTATTTTCCCACGAATTTGTTGATTTCGTAAATAAATGGTAAATTTTTTTAAAAATGGTTCTTATAAATATCGCAGTTATAAATTTGGTGCAGCACAAATCAAGTTCCTTCTTACATAAAAATTTATTATATGGACATGGAATTATTAATATGTTTATAAAATATTGGCATATTTTTATTTTTTTTTAAATAATAACAAAGGGATAGGTTTTTTATAGAATGTTTTTTAAAAATATTTTTTTTTCCTAAGATTGGAGCGGTTATAATTTAGTAAATATTAGTCCATGTTTTAATGTTCTTTTATAGTAAAATAAAGGTGTGTTTTAACTTGTGCCACCGTTTAACTATAAAATTATATATACTATTGTTTTACATAATCTTTTTTGTTTTTTGACATCTTTTATTTGCCAAATTGTTATAATATAACGAGTGAAGTTAAGTATATTTTTGCGACTCAAAGCTTGCAAAATTATTACAGATTTTATTAAACGTTCAGTTTTTGTAAACATAAGCCGCCAATACATTAGATTATCCTGGACAACAAAATTTGGACAATCCTAAGCATCATTCATGGCAACTATTGTTTTTGGTCAAGTTTTTGGCGCTGATCACGAATATGAAATCAGAATTTTAGCCAATGCCTCAGATTTTCAGTTATTCGGTGTCAAAGTTGAGATTTTTCAATTTTTGGGGTATCTTGGGCTTCTATATCATAAAACCTATGGGTAGTAACAAAAGTTTAAAAATATACTTAGGTAACGAAAATATTCATTATTAACGTAAGGGGCTTAAATTTTTTTTAAATATTTAATTTTTTTTATTTTTTTCATTTTTATAAAATTAGTGGTTTTTGTCATAAAATCTGTTTTTTGATCCTAAATAACTTGAAAGTAATTTGCTAATGATTTTAGGTAATAACCTTTTTTAGATATGTTTATTATAAGGAATCTGAATATGCCAATGGATTTTTTGTAGCATTAATTGTAAAAGAAATTATGTGAATTTTTTTCTGAACTTTTTACGCGGTTTAAAAAAAATTGGAGGCATTAGAAAAAAAACTAAACCCGGTATCGTTATCGCAAGAAAATTCTCTACAAAACCCTCAAAAAATCGTTTATGTTGTTTTTTTTGTTGTCCAGTGTTATTAACACCGGACAACAAATTTTTAACGACCTTTAGCATCATTTATGGCAGCTATCGTTTTTGGTCAAATTTTTGGCGCTGAATAGTTTTATAAAATTAAAGTTTTAGTCAATGCCTTTTCTGATTTGTTGTTCGGTATTAATTTTAGATTTCCCCTACTAAGGTGTTATGGATATTATATAACCCAGGGCTAGTAACAAGAGTTTGAAAATATATTTACATTGAGGATATTCATTATCTAACAAGGCTTTTGAATTTTTTTATGATAATTAATTTTTCATGTTTTTGAATAAACTGTGGTTTTAGTCATTTGTCTTTTTTTTGCTTTTTATATTTTATGCCATTTTTCAAAATTTTACTAAAACTGTAACCAAATATATTGTTTAGTTAGTTAATTGGAAGGCGTTTTGTAAGGGAATTTATATTGGATAAAGAAACTTTGTTTTACGACAAAATTATGCAAAACCTAATAAGCTCATAATTAAAATATTATTTCTTTTGCCCAATTTTTTATGCAAGCTATATTTTTATTTTTTATAATTTAGCCTTATCAAAAATCCTAACAAAAGAGCCGACCTTAAAACCCTACTGGTATATTTAAATATTCCTCAAGTTTGTGTATTTGGCTAAAATTTTTACTATTTGGCCGAGTTTTGTAAAATAAATATTGATTTATAGATAATAGGGGCCTTTATGTTTTTTGTCAAATTTAAATACCATTTTTGACCCCTTGTTGGTATTATTAGCTTAAAAGTCTTGTCTTTTTGATTTTTATAGCACATGAATAATTGTAACATAAAAATGATTTACAGATCGATGTCCTACCCCCGTTTCAGGCCAATAAATAAGCCCGGCTGGGCTTAAATAAAAATCTAGTGGTTGACCGAGGCTGAATTAGAACAAAAATATATACTTATATCCCAAATAAATGCTATTTTGGCGTTTTTGCCATTGCACTATATAATTTTCATTGATTTTTGATTAATATGCTTTATTTTTTACCCACGAGCTTATTGTAAAAGCTTTGAATTTAACTTTATCCAAAAAAAATAATATATTTATAAAAAAAAAGCTATAAATTATACCGTTTTTATACTTGATTTAAATTTTTTAATTTTAATTTTTTTTATTTGACCAGGTTTTTACATTGTGTGATAGTTTAAAATAAGATGGGGAAAATAATTTTTTTAATACTTTTTAAACATGTTCTATATTATATAAAACTGGTTTAGGTAGTTTAATGGTAAACACCTGTCGGTTTGGTCTAAATCCGTGCATAGACGTCTTGTTTCATTAAACAATATTACACATGTGCAGTCATTTGAGTTGCTGAGGTGATTGCAGGCAATTGCCCCGTTCAATAATATGCCTATTGTTAGATAAGCTAATTATACCTAGGTTACAAGCGTGCTAACAAATCTAACTAGTCCATTCTTTGAGATATATTTTTTTGTTAGGGTTAAAAATTCAAAGCTTCTGACGGGTGACGCCCTTAAATATGAATAGGTCTGGGGGAGAGATACATTGTTGTTTATATAGCGAAGTTTTGCAAATTTACATGTTTGAACTTGATATATATTTATTTATTTTTACATTAGGAACATCCATTTGTTAAAAGGTCCTTAAACGAAGATATTGATATTGGTGATTGGGTAAGGTCTTTTACACCACCAACCACATGATTTTGCATATAACATTAAAAAGGTCCAAAGAAAATTATTAATTTATCGTTATTTTATTATTTTTACATAGGTCTACAAATTTTAGTTATGAGCCAACCAACGAGATTAGATCTGTCATTTTTTAATTGTTTGCAAGTCTTTTGTATACATTGAATATTTTAAATATCACAAAAACATTGAATTTTTTTTACATATTTGCAACAGAGAAGCTGATTAATTTAAAAAATATACAAAACCAAAAATATATTGTGTCCTATATAGGTAGAAATGCCAAATATTGTATCATCTAATGTTGGTGTTAAAGCTTGATATACTTACAAATTTGATATCTCAGTATTTGAGATATAAAATTTGATAAATATTCTTAAGGTGGCTCTGCCAACATTGTCAAAAGGTCCTTTACAGTATGGACATTGCAAGAAAGAAACTACGGAAAATATATATGAGCTAATGCCATCAAGGGGATAAACTTATTCCAATTGTCTACAACTTTTTTTTAAGATGCACGTCGACCTGTGTTATATTATTTATTTAATCAATATATGTCTCTAGAACATTCGACACTAACGTCCTTTCATACAATTTTCTTTGATGCTATATATATTTATTATTTATGTAAACAGTAATTTTATATATAATTATATGAATTATAAAAAACAAAATATATTTAATTTTGATATGTGTTTAAAGCAGCCATTGTCCTCACATTAATTTTTTTTAAATTTGTTTTTTTACCATTTTTTGAATATTTTTGTGCAAAATAGTATTGAATATTTGGGTCCATTACTTTTTAATGCACGGTATGACATTATTGGCAAATTTACTAATCTGTTTCCTAACTTATTTTGCCACACCTTATTTTTTTAATAAATTATTTGTATTATGAGTTGCCGTTTCTCAACAATTTCACAAGATTTTGATGGTAGAAACTTTTAGTTGTAATTCAAATAAGTTGTTCAATTTGCCGCTTATATGTATCCACAATTTATAGAGCTAATTGAGATCAAACCTGCCATCTTGATTTTTAAACCCGTTTACTGTATTTTTTTACCAAAGTTATTTAGTTAGCTATAATTGAAAAATTTAGAAAACCAAAAAAACAAAATTAAAAACAAAAAAAACTAAATTTTTTGTATATACAACAGCTAAACTGTTAAATTCAAACTTCAAATAAAACTTTTATTAAAAAATTATATTTATGTCGTGTCGTGTTTAAGTTTGGACGCGACATATTTTGTTTATTAAATGCTGACGTAGGCGCTTAATATACCAAAAAATTTTATTCCTATATTAAAAATAATTTTTTTTATAGGGTATTCTCGATCTGTCATTTTGGTCAAAAAAGGGCATTTTTTTGATAGTAGGAGTTGATGCCGGAAGAAACTAAGAAAAACGAAATATATATGAGATAAGGCCATTGGGGATATATTCTTAGTTTTTAAAAAATTAACGGCTATGCCATTAATATTAGTTGGACCTGTGTTTTATATAACTAAGATTAGTAACTTTTAGTGGAAATTTTGCTTTGAGAGTTAAAATTTAATTCTATAAAATGAAATAACTTTGAACGTACCTAGTAAGAGTGATTTTTAGAATCGCGCGGCTTTTTTTATATATAACTATTTCAGTTATCAACGTAGTGTTATTTTAGGCTCTGATTCTGGTTTCTTCAACGCAAATATGGTCCCAATAAGCGTGGACTGTTTTGCCGGAAAGGGCGGAACAATGATCCAATTGGCGGCCATGTGCGCTATCCTCTCCATAGAGTAAACCCGGTGAGCATTCCATTGGATGTAGCCGTTCTTTTCTGTAGTGAACGGCACTTCAAGTAAAAAATAGCCTCCAGGTTTAGTCAGGCACCAGGCTTGCGCCATAGCTTCTAAATCGCCCCAAGGATTGAGCGGGTCCCCGTACCTACCTTAATGTTTTAATAAACGAATGCCTTTTTTAATATCATACATCAGTTATTTTCAAACATGGGCTTAATTTTAACCGAGTCATATTATTCCGGCCATGCCCACTACGCGATGTTTTTCATATAGGCCAGACCCGAATAATCCTTTATTAGGCCTGGCCCACAATCGAAAATAAGATCTACAAAATTTTTATTACAAGATAAATACCGATGTCTAGTATTAACTAGGCTTTGAGATTTAAAAGTAATTCAAATTTAAGATTATCATTTATTATAACCAAAAACGATAAGTTTAATAAACCACATATCAATTATTTAAAATTGGCGTTTAATTAGTCCATATCATGCTTTAGAAATAATTTATCTAGGCTAAATTTGTCGCACATAAAAAAACTTTTTTTACTGAACCCCCTGGCGCTTCCGTCCCCAAATATTTTGTAGTATTATTACCGAGTCCAGAATGTTCGAGTGACGAGTATGAGACACCAATGTCAAACAACGGTTCTAAATTTTCTAAATAGTTTTTAGAGAACGTATGGGTAGATTTTATTTCAGTAAAAAGTAGTTTTCTTTCAATTTTGTCAAATTAAAAATCTATTTATTTAGCCGAAAATGCCACACTTTGCCTGCATAGATTTAATAAACAAAATAATTTTTTTAATATTTTTATTTGAAACTATTAGGCCTCATTTATTATATTTTCTTCACCTTAAAAACATTAAATATAGTATTTCGTGAGCCGATAATTGCTCACTTTTAAATTCACTCTCAGTGAAACCTTTTAAAAAATGGCTTGTATTTAGGCTTTAAGCCATTTTTTTAAAATTGTTAAACATATCCATCAACACATTTAAAATTAATAATTTTAATGAAATTTTGGTTAAACATGAAACACAATTATTGTTAACATTTACGTATAACTCTTATTACAGAGGTCAACAAATATTAATGGTACAATTTTAAATTTTATGAAAACATAAAAGAATTTATTTCCATGAAAGCCTTATCTCATATATGTATTTCGTTCTTGATTTCTTCCGGCGGCTCCTCACTATATCAAAAAAATGGCCTTTTTTGACAAAATTGCAGATCGAGAATACCCTAAAAAGAAAAAATCTAAAAATATTATTTTCATATAAAAATCTCTTATAGGGGAGACCGGGGCGAAATATGGGGTGAAATGATTAGTGGATATATCTCTGCCAAAAATTATTCAATACATATAAATTTTATATATGTTGACTTTAAACAAGCTATTGATTTATTATATTTTTTACATATACATCCATTTAAAAAAATTTAGAAAATCTCAATTAAAGAAAAAATGCTATTTATGTTTTAAGCAACAATAATTTTGCTTTATTAAATAAAATGTTACCTCGAAAATATTATTATAACCAAAAGATTAAAAAAACACTTCGTTGTAAGAATATAATACATTTTTAACTTAAAACTTAATATTATTTAAACATTATTGATTTTGCAAACACTACTCAATGCGGGGCGAAATGAACAACATCCTGTAAAATATGTTACTGAGGATCCAGTAAAATGAATTATCCTATTTAAATAAAGGCACTTATTATTTTGGATAACCATGTATTTCATATATCCATAAAAGCAGTGAACTTTTTTAAAGATAATGGGATTAAAGTGGTCACACTACCATCTCATTGTTCACATAGACTTCAACCCCTTGATGTTGAGATTTTTGGGTTACTGGTAATTGATTATGATATAATTATTGATAAATGATCTAAATCTCTATTTATTTTTCAATATCTAAGGTTTATTTGAAATTAAAGCTGTAAATTTAATAAATTTCACACTTTCATTTTGCCCCATGGGTGTTTCATTTTACCCCGTATATGGGGCGAAATGGTTAATACTAGTGGGTTTATACATTGTTCAATATTTTTTGACAGAATTATATTTTTTTGGTTAAACAAATTATTTTATAAAATATAATGAATTATCTATAAAATGAGCTATTAATTTTTTCTTTTGGATTAAAAATGTGTCAGCAGCAACGATTTTGCAAAAATATGTTCATTTCGCCCCTCCTCTACTTATAATTATCATATCAAACAATGAGGAATTAAATTTTTTAGTTTATCAAGCTATTACTTTAGCATTTGGATAAGACAAAATATTTTGCGTCCAAACTTAAATACAACGCGTATTAATAGTTTTTAATAAAAGTTTTTTTTGGAGTTAGAAATTAACAGTTTAGATGTTGTAAATATACAAAAAATAAAATATGATTGTTTTTGTTTTTGAATCTTTTAGGTTTTTTTGGCATTTAAAATTTTTGTTTATAGCTGATCAACTAAATTTGATTAAAAAAAACGGTAAACGGATTTAAAAATCCCTAAATGGGCAGGTTTAATCTCCGTAGTTAGCTCATAACTCTCAAAAATTTGTTGATCTGTATTATAAGTTCGTTTCAATTAAATTATTTGTAAAATTAACCATTAATAACGCTTCATTCTTATGTAATACGGCATTTACACTATTCTTAGAATTAAATAAAATAAAGCAAAAATGAGGAGGGGGGGTGGGCAATTATTTTAAAGAGCTGCTTCTTTTTATATCAGGCCTGAATAGTCCTATTCCAAAAATTGAAAGAAGTATTTTGTAACAAAGAACGGCTAACATCCAAAAATGTAAAAATTATGGTTTTATTTTAAGAGATGCCTTATAAATAAACTTTTACACTAACTATTTTATGTAAATCAATTGCCTTCAACTTTTTTGAGCCAAACACACCCATTTAATGGGTTTATTGACTTTTTCAAAAAGGAATTGTTTATATATTACAACAAACCTATTTAAGTCAGCATTCAAAAAAAATTTGAAATAATAAAAAGTTATATTAAAGCGTCTTACAATCTCTCATGCAAATTTCAATTGGACTTTTTATTTTACTTCCTTTCGTCTCATCTAAGATCTTTCGGGCCAATTCTTTTGGTGAAAACACCTTAATTTTGGGATGAGCCGAAACAATTTTTGAGTATTCCAGTGTAGTGATGTTCCGAATTCCCAATTTAAGTAGGAGCATTTCAACCCAGAAAATTTGACTCCCAATAATAAAACCTGTTAATTATTGTACATACGTTAAATATATATGCGCTTAATAAATCTTATTTATATTAAACAGGTCGTATATCAATGTCAGAAGAAAGAATTTTTTCTAAAATAAATTAATTCCGATGATGGCTTTATCTCAAATATATTTTCAGTTTTTCGAATTTTTTTCTCATTTGTCTATCTTGCTACGTCCTTATCGAAACTGGAAAATTGAAATTTTATTATTTCAAAAGGTAAAAAATATTAAATTTTTCACAAATTTAAAACACTCGCACTATATTTTTTTATTTTAAAACTGGATATAAAATTTTTAAGTATTTCTTGTATGGCAGCCTAACCTAAATATGACACGATATAGTATCGATTTTTAATAAAATTTTATCGAATATTGAATTTAACAGTTTAGCTATTGTGAACAGAGCTGGGAAAAACCCATTTTTCGGCTGAACTCGAATTTTTGTTTTTTAAAAATTTTATGACAGATTAAAAAAAATCAATTATAAATAAATACAGAGTTTAAGCAGAAAATCTTAAATTTTATAAATTTTTTCTTGATTAAAGCTAAAACCTTTTATTTTTTCTAAATATCGAAAAATAAAAAAATGAGTTTGACCCGAAAATGGGCATTTTCCCAGCTCTGGTTGTGAATATAAAAAACTACTATATTTTGTTTTGAATCTTTTTTTTACTTTTTTTTTGAAAATTTTTTATGTTCATAGTTGGCCTATATCAGGTTTGATGTCTGTGGTTAGCTCACAACTCAAAATGACCTGGATTTTTCAATTTATAGTTTAAAGTTTTTCTTCAAATTGTTTATTTCAATAATATAAATATTAAATGAATTATTTTACAATTTACCTACTAAAAATTTTAAGATTTTTATAACAAAAAATTGATTTTCCATCATATACTGTGAGTGATGAAATTTGATAAACTGAATATAGGTACATAATGATATGAGGATAGCAACAAGTGAGATATCTTAGAGGTTAAACCCATCAAAATGGCCTAAAAGGATATAGGTCGTTTAATTAAATTAATTTATTATACCCGCACATTACAAGGAGACAAAATAATTGATAATTAGTTCGTATGTAAAAATGGATGTATAGATATGTTATTCAGCCTATATACTAAGACAATATTATGGCTCTTTAATGAGGAGAGTAGATTAAATTTTTAAAGTAATACTTGACATTTTATTTATGTTTCTCTTTGATGTTTTTATCAATTGGTCCAACGTTTTGTCAAGAGCTTCGGTCATATACAACCCGTATGATCCAATATCATAGTGTTTGCTCTCGTAAGACTTTCTCAAATTTCGGATGGTTTTCACGGATAAAGTTACTATCGTACTGTTTACCTTTGTATTTTTTAAAATTTATATTTTACACACAGACAATTTCTAAATTATGAGCTACCTAGAGATACCCACTCTAACATCTTTGAGATTCTCAAATCCGTTTATCCTTTTTTTCTAACCCAAACATTTAGGTCAATTATGAACATTAAAATATATTAATGGCACAACAAGTAAATGCTTAATTAAAACTTTAAATAATGTTTTGATTAATTGATAAAACATCATGTCCTATTTAGGTAAGGATACCAAATATTCTTTATTATCTAGATGTTGATATGAGACAAAATTAAAATTTTATTTCTCATCATCTTAAATCAAAAATGCTACTGATTTTAATATGGAAAAGATATTTAATTTCTTTTAATGTGTTTTCGGGGTTACAAAATTTGTCAAACTGGCTATTTTCCGATATAGACGTGGATTGTCAAAGGCAAAAAAAAATTTTTAAAAACTGAAAATTTTTGTGAGATAAGGCCATGGAAACCATTCATCTTATCTAACTTCTTTTCAGGTATGTGGGTGTTAATTAAAAAACATGTCAGATAGGTCGGGCCTGAATATTATAGTCACGTGTTCTACTTTAAAGAAGGAAATTAAACCAAAAAAACATAAGTTACCGGTCTTTCGTTAATATACCAGGGAGTGTTTAAGGGCATGCGTCCATCCATTGTGTAATCGGCCCTTAACTCCTCTGGCATTTCCATGGGTGGCACCTTAATTGGGTTCGCATCTCCTTCCGGCTGGAGAGCCATTCTCGTTAAAATGTCGTGGCAATCAAAATCTTTACGTATGATCGGCTTCGATTTTTGGGCATATTCGATTAGGTTCTCGTACGCCAAAGTTTCCAATATCGGAAAATGGTCGAGTTTTGTATCGCAAACGGCACCACAATCCGGCACAATTATAGCCCAGCGTAGCAAATAATCACATATCTTTTTGATAAAATTAATTAAGTAATTTTTCGCCCGATGGAATAGCTCAGCCAAACATCCTTAGGCTTCCAACTAATGTGTAAGGCTTTTTTGTTCAGAAAATAACACACTTAACCACTTTGAAACAGCTTGTTGGCTTTAGGCAACAGGCCCTTAGCGAAATGCCTAAGAAAGCCTCGGCTTAACTTAGATTGTGTTAGCACATTTTATTATTAGATTTGTCACTGGCAATATTGTCTCGCTCATGTTCTAGAGTGCAAATTTGGAAGATGTCCCTATGTGTGAGGCAAATGTTTATTTTAGTCATTTATTGTACAATAATGTTGCATAAGCTGCGATTAATTTAAAATATCCAGGGAAATGTTAAATTTCTCATTTTGTCAAAAAATAAAAGATATTGTTTTTTTTATGTCTAAAATGCGAAGTTTAAGAAACGGTCGTTTTAAAATACGAAATTTTTTTTGGCATAATACCCCTTTAGTTAAAAAGGATTAATTAGTCTGCCTAGATAGGCTATTTTATATACAATTGCGACAAAATTAAAGTATTATATTTATTTATAATTAAATTAGTATAGATAGAACCTTACCATATATCAAAACATAGACTTACCAAGCGATCGAAAAATTCTTAATTGGCAAAAAAAATAGGTTTCGTTATTAGTATTTATCACATTTTTTGTGAATAAAAAAAATATGATAAACTTCTTTGTAAAAAACTTTAAAATGCATTATTAATATTTATGTCACACATGCACAACATTACCTTAATACATACTTTAATTAAATATTTGAAATAAGGAATTCATATAAGCCAATTATTTGTTTTGTTAATTTGGTATTTAACAACAATAATTTCAATGATTTATATCGCTTGCATAATCTTATTATAAATTTATTAATTTTTTAACTTGGATTTCCTTTATATAATGAAGAACTTGGCTAAATTATAATGTTGGTTACACGATTTTGCAAAAAAAGCAGGTAAACTAGGTCGAGCTGGGCTAAATTTAAGAATTATTGTAAACTGGGGCTAACAGGGGCGTATGTAGAAACTTTTCTAAAGGGGGAAAAAATAATTTTGGAGGAAAAAAACTACAAATGTAATTTTAATATTGATGTTTTATTTGCAAAATTATTTTATATAATTTCCAAAAAATAGCAATTTCATTGATTTCTAGTCACTTTTATATGTTTGATATATAAATTCAACCAGCTGCATCATATAAAATGAAAAAAATTTAAAGGTGGGCAATTGCTCTCTTTTGACCACCCCTAAAAACCCCCTGGGGGCTAAGTCGGGTAAATTTTTGTTAATGCCTGGCGTATTTTAAACTCCAATCCGCCAAATAATTATCATTTTATTTTTTTTATTAATGAAAGTGTTTTAATGTTAAACGCCCTTCTTTGTTGTTAAACAAGCGGGAATTAAGTTTAGATTGTTCTATTATGCACCAGAATTCATAAATCGATAAAAGGAGCGCCATTTTATTAAACTGAACCAGAGAATACCTATACGACTCTGCAAAAAAGACTATGGCTAGCTTTCAAATTTTTTTTTACAATTCTTTTTTTTCAAACACGTCAAATATTAAATTTACGGCTTTTTCTTTCATTTTTATATAGCCAAATTCATAAAAAATGTATTAAAAATTCAAAAAAAATGGTATTTTTTTAGATGATTTTGAGACTATGTGTTGTCTAACAGGTTTGATTTGATGGACTTAATTATGTTCCTCTATATTAAAAGTTCTTTTTATTTTATTTCTGTTAATACTTGATGAGTAGAATTCAATAAAAGTTGTAACATAAAATTTCCAATTTTATGGCCGAATGTAATCAAAATATGACGAGGTTTTAAAAAAAATTACAATTGGCTCCGTTAGATTTTTAAAAATAATATAATAAAACAAATATAATATTATTGTGTGAAATTCTTTGGTCGTTGTAATTTAAAAAAATGTTTAATACATCGCGAAAGGTATATAAATCGTACGATTTACTTACGTAATTAAAATAGGAATTGCAAACGCCCCAACTCATAAATATAATTGCCACGGTTCCACATAGCACAATGAGACTTCGAGATTTCATATTAGTGAAAAAATTTGTAAGGCAAAAATTTTTTATTGATATGGATGGCCCAATTATTTTTGGTATGGAGGAAATATACTAGTTACTATGTAAACATGTCGCCATCTCATAAATTAGAGTTTAACAACTTTTTTTTAACTTATCCTAAAATTCAGGAAAAAGGTATTTAACACCTGTTTGAATTTATGGGGTATACCGTAATTTCTGTCAAACTTTATTTCATAAAATTTTTTTTTACATATTAATTAAATATTATGTGTATATATAAAACTAAAGTTTTTACGGGATAGATATTTTGTATGTTTTATTAGGCCAGGGCAAAATGTAGTTTATTTGTTAATATAAGCATTTAAATCGAACCTCAAGAAAACTTAGAGGATGAATTGAATCGCTCTAATATTATGAATAAGGACAGAGCATTGCAAATATGTAAAATGATTACTTTGTTGTTGTTTATTGCCCCATCCAACGAAATAAGGGAAGATAAATGATACCTTTTGTGTTCTCTATAGAAAACATTACTCCACGGCGTAAACGCGGTATCTTTAAAGCCAAAATGATAACTTTATTTTTCTATACCGATTTATAATTAATATGATTTTAATTGGGTAAAAGAATTTTCATTTTCATTTCCGTAAAGTAATAAACTTCCTACCTGTTAGGACAATTCATGTACCAAAAAATTAGTTGTTTTTTTCTAAACTTTTTACGAGAATAATCCTATTTATCAGGTTTTAATTGTAATAGTAATAATTCATAAATTATTTAATATGGAATATTAAGCGCCCAAACACTCTTAAAAATTGTATGGCTTTATGATTTACTGGCCATTAAAACTACTAATCATGCGCTCTGCCTAATTTAAGTAATTTTTTTTGTAAATTTGCATATTTAGACCTGATATATATTTACGACCTGTTTTACTTTAAATACATTAGAAACATCCATTTGTTAAATGATTCATATATTGATGGTGGTCGATCAATAAGGTAATTCACACCACCAAACACATAATTTCATTTATAAAAATGTCCAAAGATATAATAATTAATATATGGTAATTTTATTATATTAGTTATATGTTCATCCATTTTTATAATTTTTTGCCTTGTTGCTTATAGGTATATTTATTTATGTAATTAACTATAAAATTTATGTTATCAACAATATACTTATGTATAATTGTTTTGATTGTATAAACTATAAATTAAAATGTTGATGAGTAGATAAAGCAGGCATTCTTCATTAAATTTATCTTTTTGTTTTTTCTTTTTTGCGCAGAATGTTGCATACTTGGGTTAACTACTTGTCATTATTATAGAATCAATGGCATTTTTAATAAATTTGATTATAACTCTTAACAATATTAAATATCCTTTTTCTAATTGATTCTAATTAGTAAATTATTAAGTTTGGACTCATTACTAAAATAATTCGAGACACTGTGAGAAAACTTATACCCGGGATAATATATAATCTGTAAAATACGTTTATGTTGTTGTATATGTTATTAAAGCTATTTTTAACGTTTTCAAACTTTTGTAATCAATATTAAATTCAAATTTATAACTTCAGTTGAAAAGATGAAACTAATTTTGAACGGGCCTACAATAGCATTAATTTAAAGAATTAACTATTTATGTCAACAGCGCAATAAGCGTGTGGTTCTGGCTTTTTAAGCACAAATACTGTCCCAAAAAGTGTGGACTCTTTTTTTGGAAAGGGTGGAACAATGATCCAATTGGCGGCCATGTGTGCTATCCTCTCTATCGAGTAAACCCGATGGGCATTCCATTGGATGTAGCCGTTCTTTTCTGTAGTGAATGGTACTTCGAGTAGAAAATAGCCTCCAGGTTTAGTCAGGCACCAGGCCTGGGCCATGGCTTCAAAATCGCCCCAAGGGTTGAGCGGGTCTCCGTACCTTCCTTGATATTTTGGAATCATACAAATAGATATCTTTAATTAATTAAAAAAAATGAGCTATTGTAGAATTAGATGATAGATATGTATTGGGTCCTCAACATTTGAATGTAAATTGGGCATAGAAAATTCTTTTATTTGACCTGAGTTTAGATCTCAATAAAATTAGATTTCACCGGAACGAGGGTGAAAAGAAAGAATTACAAAATATATTGACGTCTTAAGGCAAAGATATATAAAATTTTAACGTATTCAGTGAAATGTTCTCGTGTTAAGTCAAGTGCATAGTGAGTTTTTTTAGTAAAATTCAAAATTTTAAAGAATTTTATTTTGTAATAAAACACAAATTTTTAGTAAGTTGCAAAATTTAATTTATGCACACAAAATGCCCGAAATAGAAAACTTAAATTAAAAATTTTGAAAAGATAAAATTTATTTTTGAAATTTTCAGAATTATTAAAATATTACGAAAAAAATTAATATCATAAAATGGCCTTTTTAACCAAGCTGGCAAATTTTGCAATTCGAGAATACCCTAACAATCTCAGTTATGAAAAGATTCTAAAACAATCATTTAAATGAATACAATTCTTTATCATTTCACCTGAAACAATCATATGAATATAAATAAATAGATACAATTCTCTAATATTTTACCTGATACAATCATTTGAATATAAATATAACGAATCTTACCTAATATACTTAAGTAACTAGTACTTAATAAACTTCTCTATATATGTAACTCATAGTTGTACAAATATCATAAATTATATTTATTTTTTGTTTTTCCTCAATAAAATTATTACCATTTTAACATTTTCATATATAAATTCTTAAAACCTTAATTTATCATCAATGAGAAATTAATGTATATCAGGTCTTATATCAAGATTTAGATTAAACAAATTATTTGACATCCCAACTTTTATGGCCCAATTTATTTATCTGTTTTTGATAAAAATATTATTTAAGGTTTATAACAGTTTAAATGTTTTAAATAATCGTGATTTTTTTTTTTGATATTTTTTATAAAATTTTCAATGGTTCTAGCAGACACACGTTTGATTAGAAAAATTGGCAAATGGATGTAAAAATCCCTAAGATGATTTTTATAGTTAGCTCAAAATCTTTAAAAATTTGTTGAACTGTATGTAACAAGTAAGGGCCAAAGGGTGTAAGTATTGTGATACAATATATTAGCTATTGAAAAGCCATTTGAAATAAATATGTCTTTAAAAATATTACCGAGTCCAGAATGTTCGAGAGACGAGTATGAAACACCAATGTCAAACAACGGTTCTAAATTTCCTAAAAATTTTTTAATTACGTATGGGTATGTTTGTAATTTAAAAAATATATTTTCTATATTTTGTCAACTTACAAATAAACTATTTAGCCAAAGATTAGTTTGACATATTGCAATAGATCTAAATACGTGTATCCATTTTAAAAATGGTAATTTAAAAATTGGTATAGCGCCAAATATTATTTTTTCTTAAATATGAAAACCTTTTACTCAGGGCTGGGAAAACAATGAGCCAAAAAACTTTGGCTCATTTTTCCCCCTAAAACATAAAAAAAGAAAGGGGGCCAAAAATAAAGGGCCAAAATAAGAATTCAAAAAAAGTTCTTACTAAGAAAAGGGGCAAAAAAAACCCACAAAAAGTGGCTCTTAAAAAGAGCCCCAAAATACCCATTTTATGTTTTCTATAATATTTCAAAAAATTTTGAGGGGTGGGTTATTTTTTCTTAAAGCTCCTAGGAGTTTTTTTTTAAGAAAAAGAGCTTTTTTTAAACATGCCCCTTTTCTTTAAGCAAGAAAAAGGGCTTTTCTTTTGCCATGCCCACGAGTTTGTGGGCATTTTGGAAAAAAAAACCCAAAAACTTGTTAAAAAAAAGCCCATTTAGTTTTTTTTCCCAGCCCTGCTTTTACTCAATTTGCGATTTTATAAAACTTGCTTGCTAAGCAAATTCTAAGCCATTATTTTTAGAATAGCTAGAAATATTTATAAATTAGCTTTTTTACATGAAATTGAAACAAAACTGTTGATTTACCCAAAAATACTGTTAACCTCTTTTGTAACATAAGATTTAAATACCACAAATATTCGAGCTTTTTTTTACTCTTCACAGTTTGTGAAATCAAATTCATATATATAAATAATGTTTCAGTTTGAACCACATTTTAAATTATAAATTCGGGCATTTATACATATAATTTATACATTATCAGTTTTTAAATGCCACTAAGTGGTCAAGTTTTTTTACTGTTTAATACATTTTGTGGAATCAAAACCAAATAAAAATAATGTTTCAAGTTTAAAGCACATTCCAATTTTAAGTTATAGATTATGGCATATATATACATAATTACAGTATCATAGGCAGCTTTCATAATTAAAATCAATGGAAAAGAATTATTAATGTAATTTGCCCATTTAAAAATATGTCTGATAAAAAATGGCATCAAAGTTTATTTGTTATACATTTCATAAAAAAATGTTGGAAGCATTTAGGTTAAATAAGTAACTTTACATTAATTAAAAACTATTTTTTTTTTAATTTTGATAATAAAGTTTTTTATTATACTTGCAGCAATTGCTCTAGATATAAAAAAAAATTGTAATACAATGGTTAATAATTTTTTTTGTAGCTTATAAGAATCAAAACTTTTAGAAAAAAATAAATGAACCCTGATTGGCTCCATATACAAGCCCATTTATGGTTAATTAAATGCGTTCAATTGTTTTTAATAACTTTTTCCCCACAGCCTTACATGCGCATTTTTATTGATTAAACGGCAAGCCTTTAAAGCTGTGTGTTTGGCATGCATTTAATCAAACCATTTTTAGCTCGGCATTTAAATTCATTTTAACCATCAAAGTAAAAAATATGGCGCCTTATAATGTGCTATTAACTCCATGTAAGTTTTATAACTTAACACCCTTAATCTTAGTTATTAATTTAATTTTACTTCCTTTTGTTCCAGCCATAATTTCTCTAGCAAATTCTTTAGGCAAAAATCCTCTTATTTTTGGATGGGTCGAAACAATTTTTGAGTATTCTAGCGTAGTAATATTCCCGACTCCCAATTTTAGTAGGAGCATTTCGACCCAAAAGGTCTGACTCCCAATGACAAAACCTGTTAATTATTGTACATGCATTAAAAAAAATGTGCGCTGCTCAAGCATTGACAACATAGATCCTGCTTTAATTACACATATCAAAAAATTTTCGAAAATATGAGCTAACTTCGGAGGCCCTACCTGCCATATGGTTTTTTTCAAATAAAATTTTGTAAGCCAGCTATATAAAAATTGTAAATAAATATTGAAAAACATATTTTAATTTTTATATCAATCAAACTGTTCAGACTTCAAATAATATTTTCATACATTATATATAATGTCTTAGGTTTGGGGTGACAAATACCTAAATTTTGATGCAAACGCCTGATTTATGTAAAAAATTTATTGAGATAAAAAATATGCTTTACAACTAAATTTAGTATGCAGAAAATTTTTTTTGAATTTTAAAGTCAAAAAATAGTAATTTGATCAAATTCGGCCATTTTTCGATATAGTTTAAGAAAATAGCCGAGGTGAAAACGAAAAAAATCTTTAAATAAGGTAAAATTATTTCCCCTACCATAATATTCTTATTTTACACATTGATTCTAATCGACAAACAATTTTATTATAAGTTCCCATCTAAACTTTTTTGTCTTTTTAATAAAAAAAAAATTATTTTAGAATTTTTTTATTTATTTTGAATAGAGTCCATACTTAACATAATTTTGTTTTTGAACCGAGTGTGTCAGGTTAGAAATCGCGATTTTGTGATCACATTCAAAAATAGAGTGGTCGATGGCCACATTTAAAGACCATTTTTTCTCTAGCACAGGACACTAATATGTGGCCTTGTAAACATTTATTTAGAAATTAGGTGGTTAAATTAAATATTACTTGACTTCCTTGTGCTTCCCTTTGATGTTTTTATCAATTGGCTTAGCGTTTTGTCAAGACCTTCGGTTATATATAACCCGTATGATCCAGTAAAATAGTGTTTTCGCTCGTAAGACTTTCTCAAATCTTGGATGGCTTTCACGGATACGGTTAGAATTGTGTTGTTTACCTTAAAAATTATTTTCAAGACCGATTAAATTAATTCGCTAAAAAATTAAATAAAAGGACTCCGACCAATATTATTTTTAATAATAAATTAAGGTGACAGTTCTTATGAAATATGTTGGTCAGGAATAATAAAGGTCAGACAACTTTGAGCGCATTTAAATTGTTGTGTTACACTCAAGTTAAGCAGAGCCTGGTTAGTAGTTAAATGGGTGACCGCCAGCCTATAACAAAACCGTCTATATTTTTGAAAGCTTAGGCTTAAAAGTCTAAATCTGGCGCGTGCTTAGTCTCTTTTAAATCGCTAGATGCAAGGTTAAAAGGCAAAGAATTGACGGGTAAACCGTCCCTAAATGGGGAAAGAGGTCTAAAAAATCTCTTATCCCACGGGATTTTTCAATGTTTAAAAAAAATAATAATTTAAATTTAATAATTTTCAAATTTTTTGTAGTGATAAAAAATTTTAGCTAAAATTTTGGTAGAACTCGATATTAAATAGTTGTTCTTGCTCTTAGTTATTTGTATTAATCGACTATTTTTGCCTAATATGATTTGTTGTTTTCTCAACTTACGTTTTCTTTCCCAACATTATGAAGCTTGGATTTTTATTTTTTTATTACCCAGTGTAAACAGTTTTTACAAAAAAGGACTACATTAGTCATAACTGAAAATGTTAACCATTAAAGACTAGCATATACTCTATTTTTATTAAGGGCGCGTTTAAATCATACTTTGAAAAACAGATTTTAAACAATTAAGTTGAATGAATATTTATTTAACATTTCACTTATATGTGCTTACATAAATAATCAAACCACATTTAATATTTTCTGAAAATTAATTTTATTTAGCCAAATTCTATTATAGGTACAACAAGTAAGTTCATCACTAAAACAAAAAAAATTTGAATACACAAATAAAATAAAACTTAAATTTCCTAACATTTTTATTTTTCTAAATTAAAATTTTTTTTTCAATGTGGTAACAATTTTTGTATTTTTTAATTTTTTAAAAGTGGTGCTGAAAATATATAATGATTTTTACCGTATTTTTTTCCTCTAACTTGAATAACACATAAAAACCAGTTTAAAACCTTAGCTTCGTTTTGAATTTGGCCTAAAGAACCAAAAGGCGATTTAAAAAAAAATTTCAAAAAGAGCTATGAAATGCGAAAAACCGAAAAACAAAAGTTACCGGCTTATCGTTAATATACCAGGGAGTGTTTAAAGGCATGCGTCCATCCATTGAGTAATCAGCCCTTAACTCCTCTGGCATTTTTATGGGTGGCACCTTATTTGGGTTCGCATCTCCTTCCGGTTGGAGAGCCATTCTTGTTAAAATGTCGTAGCAATCAAACTCCTTGTGTATGATGGGGCTCGATTTTTTGGCATATTCGGGTAGGTTTTCGTACACCAAAGTTTTGAGTTGCGGAAAATGGTCAAGTTTCGTATCGCAAACAGCACCGCATTCTGGCATAGTCTTAGCCCAACGCAGCAAATGCTCACATATCTTTTTAAAATAATAACGTGTAATTTTTCGGACGGTTCGGATAGATCAGGCTAATAAATCCTTCTTTAACGTAAGATTTTAAAAATAAATTTTCAATGCCTTTTTTTCTTTAAGTCAAAAGTATTAAAAAAAACAATTTTGTTGAAACAGTATTACATGTTAATATATGTAGTCTAATTTAATTTATTTTTAACATATAAAACGATGAAAAATAGGGCTGTTAACACGGTAAAAATTTGATTATCCAATTGTCTTTGTCGTTATTTCTGAAAGAATATTTGGTGCCTGTCAACTGTATTACAATCTGTAAGATACTATGGTAGAAAATTAATGATTACAATGTTAAAAGCTAAAACTACGGCGCTTGTATAACAATTCTTACTTAATATGGTAGCGCAGCTTGCAAATTATTTATGTGTCTTAAGTCATAAAAATTTCTAGATAAAAATAGTAATTAAAAATAAAAAACAAAATAGGAAAAGTAGATTAGTGGGTCAAAAAGGAAGAAACTATAAAAGCATTACTAATATAGGCAAAATGATTAACTGGTTCACTTGGAAGAAAAAGGCGTGGGCACGAATAGGAGGAATATAATGAAATAATTATGTATTTATAAAATGTATTTTAAGAGGTGAGTGCACTTAAAGTTCCTAGTATCTTAATATAGTAGATTTTGTGTTAATTAAAAAAAAAGGCAAAAAAATATATTTGGGAAAAAATTATATTAATTACTAACCAGTGAGCCCTATAAGGCGATACAAGAATCCAAGTCGTAATATTTTGGCCCAGCCCGGCCCACGTGACATACATAGGCCTGGCGGTAAAATTAAACTAATTATTTTTATTCGAAAATTCTGTAACGTAAGTTATTTGGCTTGTTCGGCTTGAGGTTGTTGATTTGTTAGTAGCTCCTGTTCGTTGGACCTAAAAAGTTGGATGTAGAAGTGAGTTTGAGTGCCACGAGGGCTGGGTTAAGCCAAAGATCTATCGGATAGATAGGAGGCCCCCGGTTTGGGCAGATGAGCCAATGTTCGATACTATCAGCGGATGATTTACAGTCATTGCAGATATTATTAAGAGAAGGATCCATGTGAGCTCTAAAGTCTGCCAGTAGTTGACAGTGACCAGAGCGAAGTTGAGCTAGGTGAGAATGAATTTTTCGGGATAAAGAGGTTTCTAAAGGCGAAACGGGAGGAGTTTGACCGTTTAAAACCCCTTCTTTGGACTTACACACCACTTCAATATGAAGACATCCGTCGCCTCTACTCCCATCAACATTCTACAACAATATTAATGGCTATTCCCCCAAAAAACAAGAATTGATCAATTTTATTTCGGCAAATCACATCAAAATTATTGCTCTACAAGAAACCAAGCTTTCCCATCATTCCAATGACCCAAACATCCATGGTTTTAATTTTATTCGAAATGATCGTAATGTTCATGGCCGAGGACTAGCTTTTTTAATTCACGAATCAATTTCTTTCTCAACAGTATCCTCTTCGACCAACTCTACTTTGGAATCGCTAACTGTCAGGATTCACACCAAAGATATCGGTGACATAACTATCACCAATATTTATATTCCTCACGTCGGCTCCTGTCCTTCCGACTTTGTACCCTCGATCAATAACTATCTGTCCATCTTCCCAGGTATTATTCTTGGAGACTTCAACGCATATCATTCAAACTGGCATTCCAATATTCCCATGGACTCGCGTGGAAATCGTATAGCTGAAGAATTAGAAGAGTCGAATTATGGCATTCTAAATACCAATCATCATACCCGGCTGCCTGCTTTTGGCAGACCGTCCTCACCCGACCTCTCATTAGCATCCCTTTCCTTGATGCCTATCCTTGATTGGCGCACAGAAACTACTTTATCCGACCATCTCCCAATTATCATATCTCGGCTTGAGGTTACATGCAAAGCCGTCAGATATAAGTTTTGTGCAATACAAATACAGTTCGTCGAAACATAGACTTCTATTGAGTAATTTTAAACAGTTTATTTAAATACTTAAAATTGGCAAACAAGCATTGCAATTTGACTAAAATGGCTTTCAATTGTTTTTATTTAGGATCAATTTTAAGTTTGGGTCAAGAAATAACTAAGATATTGCTAATTTATGCAACATTTTTTAAACTTCATGGGCTAGCTTTTTTTGGATTAATTAAGCGGTGCCAGCAGGAAAGAGAGAGGGCCTGAGTCATGTTTGACAAACCTTTCTCCATTTTTGGGCGCCATACCCGTTAGGGCTTTGACTCTTTCAACCCGAGTAAAGCAATTAATATTGTCGACGGGTTAATAGTAAAATTTGCTCGCACGCCGGCGATTTAGGTTTATAGCCTAGGCTATCACTCTAGGCACATCGTTTAGGGCCTACTGCCTAAGCAAGCCACTCAGGAGCTTGTAGTTGCACATATATACTATTTATCAGAGGAAAAATGGCTACTATGCACGGATTCGAACTCGTAACCTCCTGCGTCTAAGGCAAAAGGTTTGATACTAAACTAATTGAGCCGACAATGTGTGGGTTGAAAGATGGGGCTGACTAGAGAACAGGTAGCAGGGCAGGCCGGGCCAAATTTGAATATATATGCATCTTTTGCACCCTTTAAAATTACATTTTAAATTAGGTAGTGCTTATTAATAAGTTTTTAACACTCGCCGTTAATTTAAAGTCCATTAAATACTAAATTTTGATACTAAGGTTGGAGGGGAAAATTATAAAAAATGGTAATAAAGATAATAATAATTTATTTAACTAAAGAAATTTTAAAATACAATAATAATAATAATATATTAATAGAACTTAGTCAAAAAATATAGAATAGCACATTCTATTCATACATACTCCCCGGATTGAAATAATCTTCCAATATCCCGTTCAGATGTAATTGGGAAGGACATAATTTGATCACGCCCTTGTAGTGTAGATTATTTCACCGAATATCGAATCCTTCCTGGGTGAAGTTAATAACTCGACGGTTTTCCACATCAAAGTATTTTCCAACTAGTACAAGTGACCTAGTTTTATTGTAGATGCCCCTTTCCATTTGTTTCGACGTTGTAGATGAGAAATATTCCGACCATCGAGACCAAAAGTCACCATCATTTCGATATCTCCATCCGCATGAGATGGGACCCGTCAGATTTCTCCAGTGAGGATGTTATTGATCCGATCAAAAATGACTGCACATGCTCAAATCGTTAGGTCATTTGACATCGGAGTCAAGGCGAGAATTAAGAATTCTTCGATTTGAACAATGTAATTCTTCTTCTAATGAAGGGCCCGATTATTCTTTTAGATGGTGTTTGGTTGATTGACACAGCTTCCCATAATTTGCAATATCACAAGAAGAACAAATTTGAGGTTCGATAGACCTTCGATAATGACCATATAAATTGCACTCCATATGCCTTCTCACTCATCCGAAATTCCGTGAATTTCCATCATGGTGGCTAAGATGATTGGTTGTGAGCGAGGATTTGTGGTCATTAGAATCAACAGTTACTCGTAAGTTGGAACCAATCCTTACAGTGATATTTGTATGGGACACCCCAATCCCAATTCAAGACCCATAATTTTCATCATTTTAGTTTACCGGATAGTCCTACCAATCCAAGTGACGAAACTCGCAATGTGGAAGATATTTTACGTTTCGTTGCTAGAAAGATTTGTTAGACTAATATTGAATACCAGGTATCGTTCTGATCTCCTCATGAAAATATCTTTGTTTCTCAGATTTACTACATCATCGAGAAGAACCCAAGATCGTTCGACATCCATTTGTGTAAGCAACCCCATGTTTATAGTTTTAATCTCCGTATCTTCAACATTCAGATACCCTATCTCCCCTGTCCAGAGACCATCAACGTATAAATCTCTCAGACGATTTTTGAGCCGATAGGAAATTCTTTGACTTTTTCATGACAACTGTTTCAGAGTTTTGATCGCTAAATAGGGGTTGGAGAGCGAGTGATTGTCTTCAAATCAACAGAAACTACTTTTTCTGATAGATTCTCTCTCCAACAATCCGATTGGCAAAATTCCTACACATCTGCTTCAAGTCGGTAACAATCCAACCTTTGCGCTTCCGTTCATCAATGACCTTGTTCCGATCTGCCGGTGATATACGTGAATTGCATCTGTTTATGTTTTGAATGTACTCATCGATGTTGGTCAATGTTGATGTGATTATTCTTGCGATTGTCTATCTCTCCATATAGGTGGCTTTAAGAATTTGCAACGAGTTTGAGAAATTCAACAAATTCGTTTTGGTGGGAATTTCATCTTTCGCTAACGATGTTTCCCACCCTTGATCGTAACTGAATCTAGTTTCTTGGAAGTCATGTATCAAGAGCGCCCATATTCTCTCCGCTTCATGCTCAATCCCCTTATATGTTTGTTTAGTCCATCTACGATTTGTCGTAATAGCAGATAATTTTCTTTATCATCACGGAAGTTCGAGAATTCATCCAGTGTTTTTTCAATATTATCGTTTGTTTCTATCTCTCTTTAGGGCACCCACGCTATTTGGTAGTTTGCCTCCGAGATTTCGAGCGATTGAAGAACCTCCGATCACTTCCCTTGACAGATCTTTGAGGTATTGAACTTTTCAATACCTGTAATATTTTGTGAATGAATTAATGAGTTGAAGATATCGTGGAAGTTATCCAGTCATCATACGATCCAGAGAATGTTGGAAGATGAATCTTAGGAAGACATATTCCTGTTCGGAATAAGATGCTACCTCAGATTTGTTAATAACATCGTCTGAACCATTAACTCAAAGTATTGATTCTCGACCTCCTCTATTACCTTATCGTTATTCTCCTTACCTTCCGAATCTAATTTCTTGTAATTCTTCGAATTCGTGAACAAATATTCGATCCGTGCTCGACGACTTTAGTTTTTCAGATTAGTATCGTTACTGTTTTACATACCGTCACGAAATTTCCGAATCGAAAGCACCATTTGATTTGTCCCTGTAAGAGACACAAATCCGATGTAAAAGATATATCCGCCCGAGACCAAAATGAAATTAAAATAAAAAGAAAAAAATTTATTATAAGAATTTTAAACAATAAAAAAAAAAACTTAGCAAAAAAGAAACACATTCTTTAATACAAAGGTTATAAACGTTATTTTTAGCTGTCATCCTTAAATAGAAAGTGAGCGATTTAAATAGCTAATTTTTTTAAAAATATTAATTGTAATTGCTCGGTTCCATGCTGAATTTTTATAAAACGTTTCATCGCTTCAAATTTTATATAGCAACCTCTAATTACTCAGCGCAGATAGAAGTTACTTATTTTACTAATGGTACTAACAGAATGGTTAATATTATTACTTACAAAACTAATGAATGTTTTTGTAATTTTGCTTGTTTATTAATATTAAACTTCTTTATTGTTGCTTGTTTTTCGTTTCTAGCTTGTTTTTTAGTTTGCCTAGAATTTTTATTTATAGCTTGTTCTACTTTTTAATTTTTATGCATTTATGCGTTATCCTAGCTAATTTGATTTACTTTGTCTTTTTTGCATTTTTTTCTATACACTATGTTGAACCTTTAGTGTAAGCAAGGAGAGATTATAGTAGCCTTCTTAAAAAATACCAGCCTAATTACATTTCACCATTTCTCAAGCTAATCAATACCCCTAAGACTCTAAACCAATATAAAGACCCTTTCATAAGCCAGATTGTAACAAAACACGGCGAATGCGTATCTCATTTTTCTGTTTTTTTTTGACAGAACCATGTGCCTATCCCACCTCATATGTCTATCAAATAATTGAAAGGATTTTAAAAGAAAGTAACATTTTTGTTAAGTTTTTGGTAAAAAAATTAGAAGATTAAAATTCTGTCACTTTAAAATTTTTGTACCTCAACATGCTGCTAAAAAATTTGGTAAAATGATTAGGAGTAAAAAATTATCTAACTGGTCATTAAGAGCCTCAATTAGTGATGAAAAACATAAATTAGTCAAAATTCTTATTAAACTCTAAAAACCCAACTCAACCAACTTTAGTGGTAAATTAAAAATTATTTCATATAATATTAATAGCTTAATTAACAAAAAACATGAGCTAGATTTTTTAATTAACAATGATAAAAGTATTTTTTATATTTTAGGATTACAAGAGACTTGCATAATGGAACATTGGAGAATAAATTTTAATATCTTTAATTGCCTTGAAGAGTTTTATAACAAAAATGTAGCTGGAGAAAGAGGAGTGGCTATAGCTTGCAACAAAAATATTTACTTAGTACAAATAGGTGAAAGTTTTGGCAACATATTATGGGCCAAAACTATATTTAATAAACAAACTCTGATTTTAGCTTAAGTCTATACCTATTAAAACTTACAAATTTGAAAGAACTGCTGTAATAAAAAATTTGATTAACAGTACTGTCAAAAAAAGTAATAGATTTAACTGGCCAATTGTTATATTGGGGGATTTAAATATGGGGAAAGATGAGGCATAGGTTCTCGTAAACAAAATTAATTCTAACCTAAATAGGGACATATTTACTCTTGTTGAAAATACCAGAGTGAGTTTTAGTAGAAAACACTTAAATCAAAGAGTTTCCACAGTGAATTATTTCATTGTAAATTAGCATTCTTTAAATTTCTCTCCTGTAATTACTGAGGAATCTTAGAATTCATCTGACCATTTTCCCATTAGTATTGAAACAGAAGTTTTGCTTAAAAGATAAATTTCAACAAAAAAAAACATTGGGTTCCACCATCAGGTTTTGTATTACTAAGGTAAAAGATAACTATTCAAATATTATTCACCATAATAAATTTAGTGTCTTAGAAGATTTAGGGCTCTCAAGATTTAAATACTGAAGGACTTAATTTGACTACACTATTTTAGAGGTTGCCACTGATTTAAAACTTACTAAAACAAAAAGAGATAAAATTTTTTTCTGTCAAAAAAACTTAGGAACAAAATTCTATACAAAAACTGGTTATATAAAAAATGGTTTCAGTCTAAAAATAAAAAATGCTATGATGAATATTTGAATAGTAAAAAATAAGTAAAAAAATTTTTTAAAAGCAGAAAAAAAAGTAGCTTGGAATAAACTTTTATTAAAAGGTGTTGAGGATAGAAAAAATAATCCAAAAGCTATGGTTTAAAAATTTAATTAAAGGTCAAAGTACACTTAGCACTGGCACAATTGGAGATTCGTTTGGTGTTTTACAATCAGATCAAGAATTAATTAATTTATGTTGGAAAAAATATTATACCAATCCAAAGATAGTACTGGCCTTAGTGGGTCTATGGAAGCTTGGGCCAATGTCCGTGTAAAGTTAATTCTGTGTGTCAATAGATACCCCTTTTACATGGGGGGAGATTATTAAGCAATTTTATTTATACCTTCTTCCAAAGCCCCAGGCCCGGATTCTATATCAGCTGAAATTTTTAAAAGTTTAAGCTTGGACTCCTCGGCCCCAACACCATCGTCATATTTGGGTAAGTGCGTTTTTCGGATTCTGAATAAAATATATACTCAAGGTGCAGTACCAAACCAATGGAAGCTCGCCAAATTAGTTTCTATTCCAAAAAAGGGTGATTTAACTTTAATGGACAATTATCGTGGTATTTTCCTTTTATCGGTTGTTTCTAAAATTTTGGCTACTTTAATTAATAAAAGAATAGTTAGCTTCTTGGAGAGTAACATTTTAATATGCAGAGAACAGACTGGCTTTCGTAAGAACGAAAGTGCATAGGTCAAGTCATTTCATTGTTTGAGAGGGTCATTAGGCGTAAGTATAGCAATTTGTAAACTTATTTAGCCTTTATCGATTTCAAAAAGACATATGATATGGTACCGCATCAAGCCCTTTTTAAAAAACTTTACTCTATAGGAATAAGAGGAAAAATTCTGGCCATAGAGGTAGCGCTTTTCTAAAGCCTTTTAACGACTCTGACCTGGTCATACTAGAAAGAGGTCTGAAGCAAGGCTGTCCGCTATCACCTATTCTTTTTAATGTTTATATAAATGATATATATACAACGATATACCAAGTAATTTAGAAGTTAGTGTCCCAAATGTTAAGAATAAGCTTAAAGGTTTATTATTCGTCGACGATTTGGTTTTTTGCGCAGAGTCATGTGAGGATCTTAAAACAATGCTACCATCTTGTAAATGGGCTAATAGGTGGAAAATGGTAATTGGAGCTGAAAAATGTGGCATTATGATAAACAATCCCTTAAATTCAACTCCGTGCGAGTCAATTCAGGGGAACTCTATACCTCAAGTATTAAACTATAGATATCTGGATCTTTTAATAAATGAGGACTTTAATATCGACAAGATTATTGAGGAGCGGGCCTTAAGGGGGATGAAGGCTATTTATTTATACGGCCCGTTCCTGCGGTCCAGCTCCATACCAAATGTTTAATCTTTCATATTTATGTTTCAGACATTCTACCCATTTTAACTTATGGAGCGGAATTATTTGGTCTACTCTCTAATAAATCGTTGTCCCCGCTTTCTAAGACTCAAGATCAAGCCATTTGCTGGATGGTCGGAAAATTTGGAAAAAGAATTGGGCCTAAACTTCACTTGTACTTAGACCTCAATATTAGTACTTTTGACATTTATGCAAAAAAAAATCCGTGCTTTTTTTTAAAAATCTCAATATAGTAAAACATTTATAAAAGATCTAGTCTTATCATAACCTAAGTCTCGCAAATGGACGTGAATTTCGCGTTGCTCTAGGTATTTTAATAAAAACAAAATATCGTTTAATGGACACCCAAGACTTTTAAAATCATTTGGTCTAAACCTTGACAAAGCTAGTCTTAGCGAAAGTAAGTATAAAAATGACACATTGTTTAAATCGTACAGTAACCCTTTTTTTCTTTAAAAAAATTAAAAAGTATTGATTGCATTGAGTTTTTTTTTCGGCTGCAAACTTCTGCTCCATATGAGGACAGGTAATTGGTGGAATTGTAAAAAAGCAAGACTATTAAGATTGGTTGCAAGTGACTTCGACTGTCCGTGTTGTAAATCAGTAGTTGATGACCCACTTGCTCATTTCTTTTTCCACTGCTCTGCTTTACATGAATTTAAACGCTTATACTTGCATGAATTAATATCTTTAAATAAATGTGATAATATATTGTTAATTGAGGCTTTCTGATCAGTCTCAAATTTAAATATAATTATATATTGTCATTATTCTGGCCGAAAATTCTTTAGCTCTTGGTCTAGGTTAAGTGATTGCCTAGTACCCGACAGGGCTAAAAAAGGCTATGTCCTGACGGGTATGCCGCCTCTTTCAAGAGATGTAGGGCAAGGGGGGCAGTTTTAGCAGGTGAATGACTCTGGACTTCGACTTTTGCCAGAGTTGTAAAGCCTGCATGCTATAATATTCCGGAGAGTGCGACGTCATTTCGATGGATATTATGGTATTGGCGGAGAGACGCGCTTAATCCTTTTGACCCTAGGGGCTATGAACGTCGCCGCATAGCATAATGCTCCTCACCCAAAAAAAATATTAAATGTGTTCGCAATACAATTTTTTAATTAATTCATGGCAAAAAAGCAACAAAATTGTTTTTAGTATCTAAATAAAGTGCCAAAGTCCCAACAGGTACGGCGGCCTCAAAGAAGAGGCAAAGAGATGGTTTTTTAGCAGGTACTCCTAACCCCGCGTGAACCGGTGAATTATTAATAAAATACAGACATCAATGCGGACAATTTAATATCCCATATCAACAAACCTTTTGCTCATTTAAGCACTGATCCATCTGTTCTTCTACGAAATTATTGATGTATTTGATGATCCCTTCCAGTTAATTTAAAGGCTAGCTTTGGGATCAAACGAGCAAATTCCACCCCCTTACCAAAAAAAAGTATATTAATAATTACGTTTTCAAAATATAAATTACTGAAGAAAAATAAGTCGTATATGGGTCAACTTACGTAATCAAAATAGGAATTATAAAGGCCCCATGTCAAAATTAATATTGCCAAGGTTCCACATAACACAATAAGACTTCGAGATTTCATATTAGTCAAAAAAAATTTTTTTTTGATAATATATATGTTTGTTATGCAGGAAATATTTTTGTTACAATGTAAACAAATCCACCATCAATTTTAATTTTTGGAAAAATTTAACGTATTCGTTACAACCTAAAGTGCAAAATGTTCAACACTTACTTTCATTTGTATAATACCGAGACTGATATTGACAAAATTTAATATCCATAAATTTAATATCATGTCTTGGCAGGACGAAGGTTAATGCTAGAGAGTTTAAATCAAACTCATGTAAAAATTTTAATTAATAAGAGAATGAAAGTTTTAAATACTAAAGTAACTAAATAAGGATAGATAATTGCAAAAGTGATTTTAACGATCAATTTTTCTCCTAATTTTAAAATCAATCTCCTGTGAGCAAAAAAAATCTCCCCATACCTACTTAAATTAATGAACGTGCTACCTGTTAAGAATTGTGGCACAATACACAGGTAAATATTTTCCAATTTATTTTAGAGTAGCCGTAATGGTCAGGGCTTTATCTTAAATAAGTTTAGAATTTCAAATAGAATTTAGCACATGCAGGTAACTGATGATTTTGAGCCTTAAAAACTTTTACAAAAATGAATAGGACTGCAAATCAGCATTTGACGATATACAACACTGGCTCATATGCCAAAGCGCGGGCCTGCTATCCATCCTATAGATCTTTATATCAATCCATCCCTAGATGCCCTCAAGCTCAATCTTACTACAAACTTCCAACGATTGGGGTAAGAAACAACAACAACCACGTATAAGGCAAAGTGATTCCCACCTTCAGTGTAACATAAAATATGAGCTTGCATAGGGGTCAATAAATAGCTCAATTAAAATTAAATGCAAGACTAGGCGGCCTTCAAAAGGCTTTGAGATTTTTATTATAAGGTTACTGAACACTACATAACGGGGGGGGAAAAGGTTTTAATATATTTAATTTTTCAATAAGTTAAGATCATTCTACCATGGCCAGTGTCTCCAACTCTGAGGTAGGAAGGGGGGGTGGTAGGAACCAAGCGGTTTTAATAAATCGGCCGAGGGGGGTAGGTATAGTTATGGGGGTATTTTAAAAAACAGGGTAATTATAGTAGTCAAAGTGGGTAATTTATTTAACAAGAATATAATATTTTTCTCAATTTTTTACACGTCTACACACAAAACATATGTTGATTCTAGTTTAAAACAAAAACGCGGCGAGGTGGACGTAATCAAAAGGTAAAAATAGTATATAATTTATAGCTACCGTATTAAAACATATTTTAAAGCTTTGGATCTTATCTTGATGCAATTTTACGAAAGAATAAATGACGATACTTTACAATTTTAATAAGGAGTTCTGTATTTTATCACAGCTTTATTAAAAAAATACAATGAAGTAAATGTGGAAAATATAAACGAGATATGTGCTTTTTACGACCTTAAACCTTGATTTCTGAAGAAATGAAAATGTTTATTCTTTTTTTCGCAAAGCTTTAATAGATGGAATCATTTCTACCCAATATTTAAATGGTTAATATTTTTTTTAAATTCTAGAATCAAAAAATACTACAGAGAGTTTCTGGAACTATCCGGAGGACGACGTTGGATGATGATGAAACCTTGTTTAGTTCAGATGACAATTTTTTACTATCTTATAGGGCTTTAAGTAAAATATATCAACAGTTTTGAAAACCTTAAAAAAATATATAAAATCTTGCTCACAATAACGATCTCCAGCTGTAGCGCTGAGAGAACAGTGAGCAAGATAAAATTAATTAAAACTTCTCTTCGTAACAAAATGGGAGATATGTTTTTACAAAATCTCCTTTTGTTAAAATCTAAAAAGGACATTTTATTGCAGTTAGATAATGACTTAATTTTCAATAATTTAAACATTTATATCATTATAATAATTCATTATAATAAATAAAATTGAATTAATTTGAAGTGGCTGCTTATAATCAGACAAATAATTGGGTGGGTGGGGGGGGGGGATAAAGTTATTCCCGAGATTTTGCCGAGGGGGGTAGCTCTTCCATAAAATTTAAGGAGTAGGAGACGCTGTTATGGACGGAAAAGGTTTCATTAATAAAATAAACGGAATTAGCGAAGGCAAATAGAAAATTTTAGAATATGGAATAAAACTTTATCGGTCAATATATATCCTATATGATGCAACAATAATTATAAGTTGAATTTTTTTTAAAATAAATATAGGCTGGTTAAAATTATTACAGAAAATTTAATTTTATGGTTATAAGGTCCAATTTTAAATTTAAATCACCAATTGCGTGATAATACAGGCGTTGACATTTTTAATTAATTATTTTTAATTAAAAACTGACTGCTTCGTCGTATACCATTTTTCAGATACTCATTAAATCTAAAATATAATTCATTTTAAGTAATCTTCAAATATTAAACATAATTTTAAATATTAAGGTAGTGTTTGAAAAAAGGTTAATTAAGTTAAGTAACAAGGATTGATATTAAAGTCATCTACTTCAATATAAAGATTTTTGCAAGCCATAGGTATAAAAAAGCTGTAAAAGTCACCATTTTAAAAAAATGCATAAAAAAATTTAATAGATCTTAGAAGCTAAAACAGAATTATAACATATAAATTGTATAAGATAATTTATAAGGTCTAATAAAAATTATCATAAAATTAAATAACAAGTGAAATTTGAACTAAATCGTAAATAACTATCGTAGCATAATAATAATCTTTTCATAAATTTTTTTTTAACTTAGGCCACGTGCAAATTATATATTTATTTTGGCAAAATTTTTAATTTAAAAAAAATTTATTTTGTAATAAAACGCAAATTTTTATAAAGTTTTCAAACTTAGTTTATGCTTATAAAATCTGAAATAAAAATTTTTTTAAAAAAAAAATTTAAAAAAATAAAATTTAAAATTTTTAGAGTTTTCAAAATTTTACGAAAATAAAAACTCACTTTGCACGTGCCCTTAAATAAAAATATAAAAATATTTATTACATTTTATATCTTAAAATTTTTTATAAATTTCTATAAAAAAATGCACCAAAAAATGTGGAAAATTTTGTAAAAATGGGAATAGTTTTTCTTTAAATTGAGGGGTAATTTTAACAATTTAAACAATTGAAAAATCCATTTTTTAAGAAAATAAAAGCATTTTTCTAAAAAAAAGATATAGTACTTGTTTGCATCATGTATTGTTTAGGGTTTAACCAAACAAAATTATCCAAAAATAGTTAACAATTCTTCTGTATTTTTGTTTACCAATCACATTTACCTCACAAGCACCGTGCTATAATTTAGTGAAGCATAATCTTGTCAATAAGCCTACTGAGAGAAAAAAATTTTGAACCTCTCATCCTTAATATTTTCCACTTAAAATACATTTTTCACCTAGGCCCCTCCGCCCCCTTTTCTCTCTTAAAAAAAACTGTAGGTTTTTTTGAAACGCTTTTATTTAGAAAATAGTATTAAATAATTACAAATGGTTTTTTTTTACAATTTTTTTATATAAAAAATTAATTTTGGAATTACATACTTTGCTGTTTGAAAAAAAAACGCTAATATTGTAGTTTTATTAAATTATTAAAAATAGGAATTTGTTTTGTAAAATATTAATTTAAATATGATTAAGCTTATTACAATACGTTCTTTTCTGAGGCTAATATCTTTCAAAACTATAAAAAAATATATTTCTTAATAAAAAAAATTTTAGTGGCTAATATCAAAAAATGTGAAGTTAGGTTTTTTGGTCGTTTTAGGATATGCTTAACAAAATATTTTTAAAAAAATTTTTTTTTTAAATTTTAAAATTTAAATTTTTTTTACATTAGCCGCCTCAATGTTATGCAATTGCGTGCAATTTATTTTTGTCAAAACATTTTTTTCCACTAGCCGCACCCTTTGATTCACTATACACACATAAACCAATTGGAAAAATGGGCTATTATTTTTTTTATCCAAAAAAGGGATATTGATTTTGTTAAGAAAGTCGTCAAATAAATCAAACACCATTTTGAAGCTAAAAGGGGGAAAACCTCATATAAAAAAAGAGCTGTGAAGAAGCACATGTTTGGCTTAACTCGTGGTTCCAAATTTTATGATAGATGGGAAATTAATTATGAAAGGGTATAGAATTTAAACAAAAAAATTTGATTTAGAAATATTTTTTGATTATAAAGCCCTTTTTTAAATTTTAAAAAACAAAAAAATGTATTTGGCTTATTAGAAAAGATCAGACTACAAATAAATTTTTATTTGTAAATTTTTGCTTATGGTAGTTTGATTGTGAGCTTTTTTAATAACCTTTAAAGGGCAGGCTCTTTTTAATTTTTGCCCCAGGTTCAGGCCCGATTCTAGCTTTTCTATTTTAGGGGGGCAAAAAAAACTCGTAGGGGGGGCAGAAAAAAAATTTTTTGCCGCCTTTGGCGGCAAAATTGGCCGTGACCTTCGGTAACGGCAAAAAATATACATGTACAACAATAGAATCCATGTTCAAAATTTTTTAACAATAATAGTAATTTATTATATTCATAAAATAAAAAAAATGATTGCGTTTTTAATTTGGATATGTGAGTTAAAATTATTTGTTTTCACTAATATCAATTGCTTAAAGAGATATGAGATTTGGTAATTAATTTTAAGTATAATTTTATCATTTGGTGTCTATGCGCATGAAAATTAAAAATATGATAATGAATGATAAAAATGAATTACACAAAACTTTGGATTTTAGAAAATGAATAGTAAAATAAGATTGATTATCATAAAAACAAATTGTATAAGTATGCTAATCTGGAAGAACATAAATGAAAAAACACTGGTTATATATAACTAGTAATTAATATTAGGGTAAAAAATTAAATAAAACATGAACATAAACGTTAAATGCGCATAAAAAAAATTGTAACCATGTCTTAAAATAGTAAATAATTAGCTGATTATGAGCATATTAGTCTAAACAATTTTATGCAAAAGGTTGTTTTGATTAAATTATAAAATTCATCAAAATTCAACGCCCCAGTATATGATTTTTCGTGTCCTAGAAGAACCAAATCACCTTTACGCAGGTCACTAATTAACAGCTAGAAGTTATCATCCTTCTTATAGAAGAAAATGTGGCTACATCGACGTTGAAAAGCCGATTAACAAACTTATAGGAAATTGTTAAACAGATTAGAAAACGCATCTTTGTAATCATATAAAAATTTAACAAAATCATTAGTAACACATTCTTTGTAATTATTAAGTTACTTACTAAAAATTTTTGGCTACGTCAATTTCTTTAGATAATGAATTTTTATCAATACCTATTTTTAAAAGAGGCTCTAATTTATTTATATCTAAAATAAAGGTTAATCAAATTTATAAAGGGAATCTAGAGATAAATAACTATTATCGGTAAATAATTTATTATCAAAAGAATCAATATATAAATCAATAATAATCAGGTTCTTTGGTTCTAGATTATATTCTAACAAAAGATTGATGACAAGTGAGAAATTTCTTAGACATCATATTTAAGAATTGCTTTCACAAATATAAAGCTTTTTGTAAAATCAAATTTTTCTATATATTTCTGTGTTAGTTTGATCTCTCTTGCGGATGAGAAGTATTAATGAATAAAAACACTTTTAAAAAAAGTAAATATTTTTAAGATAATATTTTTTAGATATTTTTGACGGAGCAAATCTAATTACATTATGTGAAAGAAATAAAATTACTATGTATTTTTTGGGGGGGGGGGGGCAAATTCAATTTGGGGGGGGGGGGGGGGGCAAACATAAAATTACTATGTATTCAATTTTTTTGGGGGGGGGCAATCAAAAACTTTTTTGGGGGGGGGGGCACTGCCCCCCCCCCAAAAGGGGTCTAGAATCGTGCCTGCCCATGTTACACCTGGTTTTAAGGGGAAATGTCGTATAAAAGGTTTAATAGATTTTTTTGCTAATCTAACAAAATGGTAAAGTCATTATTGTTAACTCTATAAAAGAATACTCAATAAACTTTTAAACTTATAGATTAAGCTAAGGACCCCAATATGCAAAATTTTTTAAAGGTGGATTTAAGTTATGGATGTTTAAAATTGAGTCCCTATGAACCCCACTGCATTCGCGTTAGAAATTTACCCTACCATTTGCTGGTTAAACCGCGATTAGCCCTGTGCGGTCCATATGAACCCTAGTACATTTTGAATTCTGAACATCTTTAAAAAATTATATATTATGGGCTAATTTTTTTTGACTTTAAATACTCAAAACTAGTAATTAAAATACAGTCTATGTTTAAATTTATTTAGAATTTAGATTGGGGGTCTATATGGACCCCACATTAACCATGTTATAGCCTCTATCAATATTTAAGCTTAATTTATTAGAGCCTTATATTCTAGTTAATTTTTTAATTTTAATTAAAATGTAAAAAATGTTTATATAGTATAATAATGATATGAATTATTTTTTTTCATTTCTTATATAGTTTTTATGTTAATTAATAGCCAAAAATAATTTATACCAAAATATTTTTTTCATGAAACTCTTAAAATATGTTCTAAAAAAACACGATTTGATCAATGATATTAATACATTTAATTTATTGACTTGATATATTTTAATGTACTATAAAATAAAAATTTTCAGATTTTTCTACTTTGTGTCAAAATTTGCAATATCCATTAATTATAAAATATATTAATTTAATTTTAATGAGCACGGATAAAAAATAAGAATCCTAGCTATTAAACTCTTGAAGTTATAGAGTTTTAAAATATGGGTCCTTATAAACCCCACTATAGCATTCGCGTTACAAATTTCTTACCGTCCCATTTAGGGGTTCATAAAAACTTGGCACAAATTATATAATATTTTAATAGTATTCAAATTATAAAAGTGCTGGGTCTACATAATGGTTAAGTAAATGTTTGTAAATTTAAATATATACTAATTATTTGTTATTACCCATAGTTTTTGTAATATAGAAGCTCTAAATATCAATATTTAGACATTAAATAACTAAAAATCTTTGGCACTAGCCAAAAGTCTAATCTATAAAGGCAGCATCAAAATATTTGACCAAAAACAATGCCATAAATTATATCTAATATCGTTTATATATTTGTTAGTGTGCTAATAAATTAAAATTGTAAAAAAAATAAATTTTATGTTGTTTGGTCATTATAGAATATAAAAGTTTTTTTTAATTTAAATTTCATTACACCTGACCCTAAGATAAAATACGTTCATTTTTTTAAATTTTTTAGTTACTGCAGACAACCATACGCATATATAATTAATAAAAAAATAATAGAGACATTGATTGATGTGTGAACATATGTTTAGCAGCTGAATCGACCTCATTCCAAATTTATTACGAGACTCACTATGGACATCAAGGAAAATGTGAGCTTTTATTTATGCCATGTCAAAATTTCAGATTTTTAAATTAAAACATTAATATAGTAAATCTATATGAATTTTGCTGTAAATAGTGATTGAATTAAAATTAGGTTTTGTTTATTTTTTTACTAACTAGACCATTATTAAGAAGCTTGTTTTTGCTTAGTATAGAATTTATATTTATTTTTGCTTTGTTTTTAATTCTACAAAATTCCATAACCCTGTTGAAATGTCTTAAATTAATTTAATAGTTACAAACATATCTGTCATGACAGAATATACCTTTAGAAATACTTAAGTTTTTGTTTTTATATTTTAGAAATGTCCTCAATAACCATTATATTTTTTGCCTCCATATTAAATGTTCTTTTGTTAATCCTTAATGATTAAAATTTATTAATTTTAAAAATTTAATTAAATTTTAATCTTATATAACACAATTAATTATGTTTTAGTCTGTATTATTATTTTCCTCTTTTTAACATTTCTAACTCTTACTCTTCTATGCTTTATAAAAACCCTAAATTTTAAAATCAAATATAGGTCTATGCTCCTAATAAAATGCATTAATGTTTATACAGTGGATTTAAACCTTTATTTTAATTTATTTTATGTGTTAAGACCTGTCCAGAACACTTTTTGATGCCTTTAATTTTTATAAAGTGGTTTATATTGGTTTTAATTAGCTCTCTATAATTCCTTATCTCACCTACCATATTCATATGCACAAAGGGTGAGATAATATATAAGAATTTAGTAATGACTTTTTAAACTTATTTATGATGATATCCTAATTATTTTAGAAAACAGTTATTTTTTTTTAATTATTTTCTGAATTTTTTTAATATTTTAAATCTACTTATTTGATCCCTTAATACACCATTGTAGAAAGAATCAAACCAATATAGGCGTCTAAGCTCTAGCTTTATTGGACATTTGCGGAACAAATAATCCCAATCTCTCTACCCCCCTAAAAAAATTCTCCAAAAATTTTCTAAGGCTAATTGGACTTTTAAATTTTTATAAATCCTTTATAAAACCATTCATATAATTCAAATAATATTCATGTTTTTTAATTTATGTCTCCTAGATATAAATATTGATTTATCAAAAAAACTTGAAACTAGAGAGGTATGATATATTTTCATCACACTAAAGAGTTAGTATTTTCTAGACCCTTAAATTACACCCCGCTCCCACATCCCCCATTCAAAACACAATATAGGTTTAGCCCCCGCCAGCTATTTCATTAATATTCCACTTTCACTATGATTTCCATTAAAAACTGCATGTGAGAGAAGAAAAAACTGGGAGTTTTTTGATTTCATTAAAAACATTATTTTTATCTGAAACGCGACGCTTAGATTTAGACTATGAGAGTCTGATTATTACATAATAATGCTACATTAAATTTGACAAATTGTCCTGCATTAAATTAAAATTTTCAAGAACTAGGTTTGGGTCGAATATATATCGCGAAAATATGCGACATATAAAGCGTAGACAGATTTAGAAATTGTTATTAAACTCAATTATTAGTAAATATGGAGGTTCATTTTGGACAGCACCGTGAAAGATTTAACAATCTTTAGCATTTGCTTTCATTAAATGCGCTCATAATTTTTAGTTTTAATTACAAGTGGTTTTAGCAATAATGAGGCCTAATTGATCGTTTTTTAAAATGAGAAACCGGACGACCGCATATAAATTTTGTTGTGTTACACATTTCAAGTTAAGCAACGGTGAGCCTAGCTAGTAGGTGGGTCGGTAACCGTCACCGAATTACAAAACCATCAACTTTCCTGACAGGTTAGGTCTAAAAACTCAGGTCAGGGCGGGTGTTGAATCCCATTTAATTCTGCGAAGCCTGCAAAGTTAAACACACTAAACTTTAACGTGTAAAATCTTTGAGGGGATAAAGGTTTGGAGGAAACTCTTATACCATTTTTGGGGTGGAATTATCTACAATCTTAATGTAATGATTGGCAATCAGTTGAAATCTAAATAATTTCTTTTTATACGAAAGTACGATCGAAGCCAAAAGACTATAGCTTTAAAAATATTTTAGTAAAATAATTTAACGGGTGAGAAATTTGTAACGCGAATGCTATAGTTGGGTCCATGCGGACCCTAATTGTAAAATTCTATAATTTAGTTTAAAAGCTATAGTATTTTTTTATTTTGAAGAGAAATACGTGCTCTTTAAGTTATTTTTATTGAATACTGCAAATTTTATTTGACACAAAGTAAAAAAAAACTGATTACATTAAATAAATCATGTCTAAATTAAATGTATCATTTTTATTAATCAGATCGTGTTTTTTAATAGAACATATTAAGAAAGTATTATGAAAAAAATATTTTGAAATAACGAATTATTTTTGGCTAGTACCTTAAAAACTAGATATTTTAAAGTCAAAAAAAATATATTTCATATCATTATTATATAATACATACATTTTATATACTTAGTATGTAAGACAATTTAAAAAATAACTATATATTACATTTATTTAAGTTTTAATTTACTAGATAATAAAATGGTTTTCAACATTGAAATTGAGCCAATAGACTAATTTCTAAACAAATTTTGTTATTAGACTTAGACCAAATTTTAATTAATTTGTATATTATATGTTTAAGAAAAAAGTCACAAAATAGCCCATGATATATATTTTTTTTGAAGATATTTGAAAATATGCTGGGGCTCTTATGGACTCCACTGTAATAGGTACACTATTTTTTTAGACGCAATTTTCTACAAATGTAATTAAAAATAATTTTTTTTCCCCAAAAATAAAATTTGTTTGGACATCTACAACAACAGAAATTTTGTTTTCCACAATGTATCCTGTCACGATCTGTAAGTAAATAAGAATTTCGTTTAACGACATGAAAACGGGTCAAGGTATTTTGAACTTTTGACCTATATCATCAATTAAAAACATTCTTTTTATATAATTCACACAAATTAAACACAAATTTTCCATTTTCCAAAATTCGTATGTGTTTTTAGAAAGGAGATAAACTCGCACTACCTTGGGTCATGTAATGTTTTATATTTTTAAACATTGAATTGAGCTCTAAACGATAAAAAGAAAAGCACAATTATTTCAATAAAAAATTAAGGAAGTAAAATTATATGAAAATTAAACTATATCTTGATTTTTTAAAATTTAGACTCTAGTGATAAAAAAAATTTGTAACTCTACTTACTTTTTTAATTTTGTCAATAATTGGGTTTTTAATTAAGAATTTTAAGAATAAAAAATTTTTTTTTGAATTAAAACTTATTTTTTGATAAATGTTTGCCCTTAGTTAAATGTATTTTTTTGTAAAAAAATTGTTTTTGAAATATATTAAATTAAATCTTGAATATTGAAATTTTCGAACCAATAAAGTCTGAACGCACTCACTTGTTTTGGATTATATTTTATTATTGTTAGCCCAAAAAAGCCGTAAAATCAAATTGTATTCCAAATTTTTTCATAATTTTTTTTTCTAAGTTTGACCAAATTTTTATGCGTTTAGAATTTTTATAGATTCAGAAAAAATAGCGAAAAACACATTCATAATCTAAAGAAATTAATTTTCTAATTTAGTTTTTTTTATTTTTTATCATTATATAGTTTTACAATTATGTCATATGTCAGCAATTTAAAAAAAAATATTTTAGGTCAAATACATGTTTAATTTTCTGGCTCTCTAAGAAATTTGAGCCTTTAAGTGATTAAAATTATTTAAAAATTAATTTAAAAAAACCTTAAAAACAAAAAGAATACTGATAATTAACAATAAAACAAATTAAATTTGAGGTTTTCACAAAGCTCTAAATAAGCGCCATACACATTGTTGTCTTTAGCTCTTTTATTGTGAACAAAGCAATTGATATCGCCTATGTGTTAAGTTGCGAAATTGGCTGAACTAGGTTTTTAGCCTAAACTCTCATTAAAGATATAGTTTAACTTAAGCGGGTCATTTGGTAGCTTAATGCAATTTCTCGAATGAAAAGATGTTTAAGCAAATAATTAAATTTAAACCTTCCAATATGACTGAGACGTTTGCCACTCAACTAACTGTGCCGACATTTTTAAATCATATGAAACAGCGACAACTCTTTGATTTAACCTTGAAAAATATTCCTAATTTGACCCTTTTAATTTGTTGTATATAGTTGATAAAATATTTTATATGACCTAATAGTGTATTCTCCAGCTTAACTAAGATTATATTTCAGCCGCTAGAATTACTAATTCGACACTACTGCATTTACTTGTAAAGGGCACCTCATAAATGTTTTATTTGCAGTTTTGTATAGCTAGCTAGCATACATTTTTCACTTTTGCCTAAATAATATAATGAAAATTTTGTTGAGAACTTATCATATTTTTAAAATGACTCTTTACATTATGTTGTGGTGTTGTACAACTTTATATGCATAAATAATTAATAACTGTCGTTTTAATTGAAAAAGTACGGCCAAAACTGTCCTCGGGGAAAAGATTTTTTGATTAATGTTTTCCTTCCTACCCATTAATTTTTTATTTATATACAGGTCTACAATTTTTTGAAAGTTATGAGTTAATAACAGAGATGAAACCTGCCATAATATCAAATCCGTTGTTTTTCCCAATCAAATTTAGTAGTCAGTCATAAACATTGAAAATGTTAGTAAAAAAGGTCAAGAAACCAAAAAAGATTCAAAAACAAAAATGAATTAAAATTTTATTTTTGCATATTCAAAATTGTTAAACTGTTAAATTCAAACTTCAAATAATATTTTTATTAAAAACCGATAATATATCATGTCGTAAGTTTGGACGCGAAATATTTTGTATTATCTAAATGCCGATGTAAGAGTTTGATATAATTAATAAAATTAATTTTCCATTATTTGTATAAGAATATAAGTTACAAGGGATTTTAATATGCAAAAAAAGATTTTTACATTATTTTTCGGGTATAGTTAGATCTGTCAATTTTGTCAAAAAAGGTCATTTTTCGTTATAGACGGATTTAAGGAGCCTAAGACGGAAGAAACTAAAACAAAAAGTATATATGAGATTTGCCATCATCGGGATGGTGTAAACAGATCAACAATTTTTTGAGAGTCGAGAGCTATTTACGGGGAGGAAACCTGAAATCTTAAATGTTAGTCTATAAACATTGAAAATTAAAATAATGCCTAAAAAACAAAAAAGATAAAAACCAAAGTAAACTGAGTTTTTATCTATAGTCACAACAGCTGAACTTCAAACCTCAAATGACATTTCTAACTGATAGTATATCGTGTCCTATTTAGGTTGTATAAGGAATAAGGCCGTTTTTGGAATTAAATTATTTTAATTTTCAAAAACCTATATTTTTAATTTGTGCAAAGTGTCCTTTTTTCAGACAATTTTAATTTTTGTATTACAAACATCTCAATTTTTATTCAAAAGAAACAACTTAATTTTTTTCATTTATTAAGTCTTACTTTACAATTTTTTAAGAATGCCCTTACTGACTTGGTGATAACCTTCAATAAATCTAATATTTGATTCTTGATTCGACCGATCGGTATTTCATCTAATAAAATAGATGACTAAATGTATAATATATTTTTATAGATGATCACGGTGCAGACCAACCTAGGGTTCCCGCTGAACGTCTTTTTCCATGTATGATTTAATAATTTTTATTCTCATGCATTCATTTATTTGACCGCGTGCAAACTCATCGTTAAACATATAATATTTTTGTATTTTTTTTAAACATTTTGTCAATTATTCATTTACAGCTTTGGAATTTTTTGCCTGGTTGGAAAATTTCGCTTTAATTTTTTTATGTCGACGTTCTTTTTGTTGCTACACACTAATTGATTTGCGACACGCGCATTAATTAAATGCCTTAGGCTCTCAAATAGTAATTAGGCAATAGCACATATCTCACATTTCCTGTATTAATTGGTTCTACGGCCAGCTTTACGAACTATCTTCTGTTATATTGATATTTTGCACCTAAAGTGTAAGCCATTTTTGTGACCAACAATGCAAGTAGTGAGGGCTAGGTCTAGTGGTCAATCTATTATTAGGCATTTCGTGATTTAATCTATATTTTTTGTTTTTACCTTATTCAATCAAAATCACCGTAATTCAATAAAATGTTTATTTTACTTAATCTATGATGTAGGTCTTTTTAAGATATGGTCACCATTAGGCTTAATTTGTAATGGGGGTTTTTTGTATTGTTTTTCATTGAAGGAGGTTGGGCTAAAAGCAAAATTTTTAAATGGCAAAATCTTAATCTTTGACTCACAATTGTTTTTTGATGTATTGGAAATTGTTAGGAGTACAGAGAAATCTAAGTTCTTGTTAATTAATCATTGTTTCTCTTTATTCAATATTTATTTTAAATTATTTCTATGATTTTTAAAGCATACCGATTTTGAGATCTAACTTCAATTTTGTGATTTATGTTTCATAATTATTTTGGTTTGTCAATTAAAAATCTTGACAATTTACTGCTTTCTGTAATTTTGCTATTTAACATAGGGTTTAAGTTTTCAAACATTCTTTATTATTTTTTTGGCATTTATTGAGTATGTAATCTTAATTCAAAGTATCTTTTTGATTTTTTTGCTACAGCTACTTATAATTATTATTTTGCTTGTTACATGTATCTTTTTTTTGTTTTAAATTTTCAGTTCTTTTATGTGTAAAACTCCGGGATTTGTTTGGATTTGCTTTTCACATTTTATTTTTTACTCATTTTAAGCTTTTTGCCTGAAACATAACGACAAAAATTGCTTTAAACATAATATGCTTAAAAATCTACTAAACTTGGACGAGCTTAGAAAAATTGGCAAAACGGTTTTTGAAAAAAGAACGTTAAATTACTTTGAACAAAGGAAAAACCTACAATAAATAAACACTGAAAAAATTAAGGAGATTAATTTAAAATAAAATTTCCAGTAAATGAAGATCATCAAATTCAAATATTTTTGACCGAAATTAAAAATTTGTTTAAGAATTAAAACCCCAAAGCGTAAAGAATTGCTACGAATGAAGAATACTTGCTTGTAATAGGGCCCAGTTTAGAGGTTTGGTTTGCAAAAAACAGTGTTTAATTATTTGTAAGAGTTGGAGTTCAAAATATTTGGCAAAATTAGCCATATTTTGAACTCAACTCTTTACCATTTTCTACCCCCCCCCCCCCCCCCCCCACCTTATTTAAAAAAATTTAAATGAAAAAAAAATTTCCTTTCTCTTGCAACTCACCTCAAAAAAAATTTCTAATTGTAAAAATGAATAATTTTTAAAAAATGCATTTTGTTTCTTTTCTCCTTAAATAAGCTCAAATGGCTTCTCCAAACAAGCTGAATTATCAGTTTAAACTTTAAGATTATCACAGGGAACTGCTGCCAAATTTGGGTATAATTGCTTTTGAGTGTGGATTAATTAAAAACGGCATTTAGTACCCAAGAATACCAAATTAAGGAAATATTATTATAAAATAAATTTGAGCTTGCTTAAATTTTTATTATTATAATAAAATGTAAAAATAACAAACATGTTTGGCCATATAAAAAATTAATTTCCTAAAATTGCCCAGAGTACCTCACTCCGACTCATTCGAAAAAATTCCATATTGAAAAAAAAAGATAAGAGGTTCATCAATACTATCAAAACTCCGTTTTACCAAAAAATAAAAAAACTGAGCTCGTTTTTATTAAAATGAGGAATATTCATTTTTGTAAATGAAAATTTTTCATTTGAAAATTTTTCACACCCGTGAAAAATTCCCTCATATTCACTTTTTTCTTTCCTCACCATTCACTAGAATTGTGGAATTTACTGCGACTGAATTCTTTTTTATTAAACACTGCAGAAAAAACTTAAAGATCATAAAAATTACTTGTATAAGGTTGATATAAGCTTCAAAAATTTTAAGAACTGGATTTTAAAATGATTATCAGCTATGTTTTTATAGGTTTGGATATAAAAATAATATTTTTAGATACACCGGACATTAAGGATGAGAAAATATTATAAAAAAAATGGTCAATAGTTTTTGATATCTAAAAACCCAAAACACAAAAATTTTGAATTTTTAAATGTTTGAAATTTTTTCGAAATATGGTTAATTTCAAATGCCTGTTTAATAAAAACTTTAAGAACACTTTAACAAAATTAATTTGTTGTCCGGTCGCTTTTGTAAAATTTATTACTTAAAATAAACTCCCCGACAGAACTAATTTTCCGATCTTTTTCTAAAATTTCGCTTAAACCCTTACCGCACTGGAAATTTTAATGAAAATGCCAATAAATAAACTTAAGGGTCTTCAAGATTTTTGTGTTATGTTTAAAGGTTGCAAGACCGTATTATAGGATAAAAAACTGTGGTCGTTTATGAAAATTTTGTCAACTTATTTAGACTCTCTAGTTATAAAGGCTTTTTTGTTAAATTTTTGTCGTACATTGTAATCGAAAACGGCCATTTTGACTTTTTCTTTGTAGGAAAATAAATTTGTGAATATGAATTTTTCTCGTTTTTTTTTCATTATTTTCTTACCGCACTATTTTTTTTATATTTAGGCTATTAATATTAAAAAGAAGAAGGTACTGCTAAATAAAAAATGTAATTTTTACATTTTGGAGAGATTAACTAATCGGAACATATTACACTCATAAACATCAATTTTTGATGTCATTTTCGTTTTATAAACTGTTAAGTATTTTAATATTCTTTTTGACATAAAGCATTTTAACAAAAAAATTTTGTTTTAATTTTTAGTAAAATCTATTTCTAAAATAAAATGTTAAAAAATTTTGAAGATAGAAATAAATTATTAAAAACATTTAAATTTAAAAAAAACACCCGTTCATAGATTTTTTAATTAAATTTTAGTTTAAAGATTACAAAATTATAAAACGAATTATTGGTGTCACTCTAAAGGGGCAAAAAACAATATGTGTTTTTACAAGAAATCATTTTACAAAATTGAAAAAAAAATGACCTTTTTTCAAAATGCTTACAGACCAAATTAAATTAGACATTTAATTAAAAAAAATTAAATTTGCTAATAACTTGTAATCTTTTGGGTCAATACTTTTTATATTTATTTAAACAAATATTTTATTAGTGTTAAAATATTATTTTTGTAAATTAATTCGCCACATTCAAATATAGATTTATAGAATTTGCAATTTTTTAAGCTTGTCTAAAAATTATTAATTATACGTTTTGATTTCAATCTCGAGGTCGTACAAAATTTGATATTTATAACTACGGGTTAATATAATTGTCAAATCAAGAAAAATATTTTTTACGCCTATCATTAATAAAAATCTTGCATGACCTAAGTTGGCGTTGTAGTTACAATTATTAGATTTGGGATTTATATGTTGTTTTAATTATTTCGACATTTATTTTGTATATAGTTAAATAGACAAAATATAGTAGTCTTGTTAGAATTCATATTAAAAAAATACTTTTCATTTTAAATTAGTCGTCTTGATAATGCAGAATATTCTACTTTCACTGTATTTAAATCCTTATATGTCAGATTGAAAAAAATTATGATAAAAACAAAAAAAATTAATAAAAATAATTACAAAGAAGAAAATTTTTTAAAAAATTTAGTTTGAATATATGTAAACCCATGTTTTTTATATATTAATTGAAGAATTTGTAAGTTATTCTTCCCTGCATGCCCAAACATAGCATAATCGCTCTTATAATTAAAAATTTGTTCGTCAGATAAACTCATGTTCGTAAATTAATGAAAATACAAGATTTAAAAAAAATAGGGAAAAAATAATCAAATTGACAAATTTGCAAGAGGTAATTATTATTATTTTTGACTTGGGCCAAAGGGAGAGGTTATTATTTGGGGTAATCCGGGGGCCAAGGGTAAGGGAATAATACTGGCGTGTTCCGCGGGGAAAAAGACCGGGATTATTATTAATAGAGCGAATATAATCTTTGGGGAAAAAATCTCAATTGTTTATGAACCTAGGCATGGGCATTAAGAATAATGAATAATTAGTACTTTACTGCTTTTATATTTATTCAAATAATTAATTAATATCATTGCATTAAAACATCAAATTTTCCACAATACTCCCGACACCACGCCAACGCAAAAAAATCTTTTTTTTACCACCAAAAAACTACAACTTAAAAAACGAACCAAAATAATAATGTTTTCTTATATCCTCTCAGGCTTCGTGTGCGTTGCCACGACGACACAAATGAGGGAAATTTTATATGAGGGCGCAAGCATTTTGTTAAAAAAATACATTTTTTTATTCACATCGCATTTTCACAAGTTGTGTATATTATTTATTAGCATTATAACTTAAAAAAAAGTTGTTAAAAAATTTTTCATGATTATAATTTTTAGTTTTAAATTTTTTAAAAAATTTAACAGAACGCTCTTTTTTAAACATTTTTTAAGTAGAAAAATATTCTATAATTGCAGGGATCTGATTATTCCAATTGACGCTATTCAATAGATATTTGAGTGTTTTGAGCTAGTTTTAGCAGACCTGCCATCTTGAGAATTTCAAATCCGTTTACCTTTTTTTTAATTAAACTTACAGCTAAAAACATTAAAAATGTCTCTAATATTATGTTGTACAACATAAAAGTTTTAGAATAAAAACAAAAGTTTTATATTTAAACTGTCAAATTCAAACTTTAAATGATTTTTATATGAACCCGTAATAATTGTAATCAAAGTTTGCCTAATATTCTTTATAATCTAAATGATGTAAGATTAAATTTTTTTAATGATTTATTTCTTATTGATAAATTATATAAGTTTAAGTGATTTGAATACGAAAAAATCCTTAAATTTTTTTGGATATTCATGTGGTCTCAAATTTGGTCAAATTTGGCCATTTGCGCTATAAATCCCTATTTAATATAGCCAAAGTCGGCAAAAAACTTAAAAAAACAGAAATTATATATAAAGCCACGTGTCAAGGGAGTTTTTTGCAAAACTTTACATGTTCGGAAAATTTTTTAAAAAATTTTTGGAAAGTTTTTAATTTCAGAAAAATGTTTTATGCACATAAACTAAATTTTGTAACTTTGTAAAAATTTGCGTTCATACACCAAAATCAATTTTTACAAATTTCGAAAATAATAACTCATTTGCACCTACCTAAGGCTAGGTTTAAATTGAATTTTCAATATCAAATATATATGATAAATGCCAAATTTTTTTTTAATTTAAAATAATTGTGCATCACATTTATTATATAACAAATTTTATTCTCGTCCGATAAGGGCAATTTAGTGCTATAGAGCGCCAAATGGGGTTTTTAGCTAATTATTGAAAAAGAACGTAATTTTAAAGTGTCCAAAATAGTTGGCACTGGGACGTCGGTTTGGTTGGCCACCTATTATTAGGTAAATTTTTTTCAATTCATTGCAATCGACCTAATGTTTAATAAAAAATTGAAAAATTTCTATATTTGATGTTTTTGCAAAAATAAATTACATTTTTTAAATTTGTAATACAAATAAGTATTTTTTTTAATTACTTGTACACCCTTTTTAAGAATTTTTTTGATATAAGACTTACCCAACCTGACCAAAAAAAATTATACGATGTTATAGTCTCAAATGTTAGCCTTGATATTATAGTTTATATGTCTGAAAAATTTGTCGAAAATATTTAAATTTTTCTACTACTAATTTTTTTTATACAACGTTCCGCTAATTTGCAATTATATATGCAAGCAGGTTGCATAATAAATTGCCTTAATTGCTTTGGCCTAACACGTTTTTATTCATTTTTGCATCACATAGTTTATCTACACTGTTAAATTATCGTTGTTTAACGGTTTTTAAAATTAATTTAAAAAAATATTCTAAATACCATTGAAAGATAGAAATAAATTTATTATTTGGGTTGCCATATGGCAGAATATAATGTTAGAAAAATTTGATATTAATTTAAAAGCGAGCTTGACCGCACTTAATAATATTCGACCTCTTATAGCATTTTTCACCACAGTTTTGGTTAATAAATTGTTTCTTTTACCATTTTTATTGTCCTTGTTCTGCCTCTTTTATGATTTATTGCAACCTTTATTTTTATTCTTTCAAGCAGGAAAACGAAAAAAAAATCCAAACGAAAGAAATTGCACAAAAATAACATTCACAATAAAGTAGACCGGGATCAAAAAGCGACGACAACAAAAGAATATTTTATTTCATATTAGTGCCTAGAGATGTCCACACTTATACTCTATATTTAAAAAAATTCTTCTTCGTTAAAATTTATTGAATATTTGGGTAATTATAATTAGAAACTCAATTTTTGAATTTTTTATATATAATTTTTTAATAATTTTAATTAAAGTAGCAATAATTAGTTTATTATGAGAATGGATCTAGTCTCAGCAGTTAATAAGTGTGCCCAATTTCAATAAAAAACAGGAAAATAATTTATAAATGCAAATTTTCTTTATGTCGAAAATTAAGTCTTTTTTAACCCTTATTTTTATATTCAAGCAGTTATTTGTTTATTTTGCCTCATTTATAATAATGCCTTTTTTAAAAATTGTTTTTTTTTAATTAAACACTGAACGCCTTTCTAGAATGTTTCATTCTTCAAAATATATTAAAATACAAACGGTAAAGCCTGTTTTTATCCGATTGTAAACATATCTGCCTATGAGTTCAACTTTGTTTTAGCCTGTTTTCCTGATGATTAAATTCAAGAGTTGTTTTTGCCGTTGACGCTAATAGAGTTTCTCTTTTTCAAAAAATTTCATGTTTTGCCAAACTCTGACACCACAGGCCGAATTTATTTTGAAGTTTTAAGATGGCCCATTTTTGCAAAAGTAATATTTTGTAAGCCATTATTATAAATGTTGATTGCTTTAAATATATTGGTATCAAATTAGTTTTTAAGAAATACCAACATGAACCATTTTTTTTAATGCTTATATTTGTTTATACCTGTGTATTTAGAGTACTAAAGAAAACGTCAAGAAACACCCAGTCATATTAACGGTCCACGATATGGGAAGCAATCGTAATCAATTTTTTTTATTACCCATGCCACCTTAAGTGTTTTTTTTTATTATTAAATAATATGTATTTTTTTTCAATTTATGGTTTGCTAAATAATTTTTTTTTAAATTTTGAAAATATATCCTACCTAATGTAAAACTTTGGAGAGCTTTTTAATAAAATAACTTTTGCGAATATGATTGTAAAAAGTACATTTTGAAAGTGGCCATCCGTAAATTTATCTGCTTGTGCGTTGTAAATCAAGCGTGGTTTTAACTATTAAAATATTTCACTCGTAAATATACACAAACACATATGAATTGGTTAATGACAATAATCTACAGTGCTTTTGTGACAATTTTTTTACTGAGTTGTTTAGTTGAAAAAATATATTAAATTAAAAATCTTATCTTTTCTGTAAAAAATATATCAAGCGGGGCTTTTTTGCAAAATTTGTATCAGATGACCTAAAAATTAAATTCATGTTTCAACATTATTTTTTGGCAAATTATTATGATACCATTTTTATTCTTATGTTATTAGGCCAAATTGTTGTTTATATGCATATATTAATATACGTGCTAGATACAAGTTTTCATCATTTCATTTTCGATCCATCTATGGACGAGGTCAGAAAAAGGGCATCTTTCATAGAAGTCGACATTTTGGGGCAGGGGGAAGGTGATCCACAGCTGCCTACAACAAAGTATATGTTTAAATCTGTTTAAATATATCATTATCGTTTTTTGTATAAAACGTATTTTTGTATTTTATTTTAATTTTTATTATCATTTTTCTTATATTTTATGTAGTGTCCAAAATTATTTTTGTAAAGGAATATTCTTAAATAACTTTTCAACGTGAGTTTATGGTAAAATAAAATTTTAAAAACCGTTTTAACAAACATTCAGCCTAGTATATTGTGAGTTTTAGGAGCATAAGAATGTGCATCACATCTTGCCTTTATATTCAATGTAAAAATTTATAACTCATGTTTTATTATTTTAGAGTTTGATATTTTAAGATTTTGAGATGTTTTAGTGTTTTAATTTTTTGGTATTAACAAAATGATAATTTCGATTATTTATGCTTTTTCTATGTAATTTTAGTTTTCGTTTTCCAACGCTTCAGGAATTGGGTGAATCTCTAGTCTCAGTCTTAGATGCCTTTGAGTTAAATAAATTTTATTATTTTTTCGTATGTTTTAATTATTAAAGTCCATTTATTTAAATTATATATAAAAACATGAAGATTTTATTATGATATTTTTTTAGTTTAAATAATGTGCAAGTTTAATTTTTTATAAAAGTTAAATTTTTTTAAAAAAAGAGTATTCAGCTTGTTTAATGGAGCTATGATTACATTTCAAATGTTTCAAAAATGATTTTTATTATTTTTATAAATATGTGTTTTAGGATTCAATACGTTGTTGGGTTGGGAGAAGGTGCTGGTGCTAATATTCTTGCCAGATTTGCTGTATATTCCTTTTTTCCATATATTTGCCTTACACTTATGACATAATTTACAAGCATCTGCTCTGTTAAACTAAAATACATTAAAATTAAATTTTTATTTTAAATTTTTTGGTACGTATATTATGTATTAATCGAAATTTGCTTTGCAAATCTCATGCGTACTTTTTAGTTACAATATAATTATTGTCACGTTCTGTTCCTTTAAAACCAATAAATGAAAAAGAGTTTTTTTTACTTTGAGCTCTTTTACTAGTTAAAAGATTATTACTATATTTATTAAAAAACATTAAAACAACATTTATATTTTTTTGTGTAGTTTTTTCAAACCTTTTTTTGTAAATTTAAAAAACGCTTATATTTTTCTTTTATAATTTTAGACAATTCTTTGTTTTTTTTGATTAAATTAACAATTTTAACAATGCTTATTATATGCTTAGGCAACTGAAAATTAATTCGTTTTTATCTTTGTATATTGATTTAGATGGCCTTTCCACTCAGGTGCATGGGAATATGTCTTATACATTGTACCTCGACCACTGCCGGCGTAATGGAATACTTCAAAGATAAAGTGCGTTCACTTTAAACCCATTTTATAAATACACAAGTTAAGAAAGATGGAATAAAATTTACAAAAATAAAGGATTATAAGTTTTTTTGCAAAGAAAATTTAACAGAATAAATGGAATTCATAAAACTTTAAAGATAATTTAGGGTGATGTTAAAATTAGCCTACACTGCCACAAGGTTTTGCAGCCTTATATTTGGCTAAAGTCAAAGATTTTAACCATGAATTTTTAAAGTGTAAGCTTAAATAATTTTACATTGAAATCAAAACTTTAATTTTTTACCAAAAAAAAAATTTATTTGTATACAATTCATTAAAAGAACCAAATAATTTGCACTATGACACGATATTTTATTAAAATGTAAAAATATCTAATTTTATATTTAACATTTTTATTGACTTACAAATACTTTTGATGTTTTACACTGTTTGAATGTGATGAGATCTAAGTATAAACGTGCAAGCACGCCACCCAGTGCCTTCTGGTTAAAGAACGAACTGGGCTAGATAAAAATCTATGGTGTGTTGTGTTTATTAAAAAAGAAAAATTAACGTATTTTATTTTTTCTAAATTTTTTTGACTGTTGCTTAAAATAACTATGAATTATTGAATTATTATCATACGATAAAGGATGTTTTTTCTTCTAATTAATATATAAAGCAAAATATCTTATAATATAAGCCCTAAATGTAAATTCTGGCAAAGTTATAATGAAAAATTGGAAATTTATCGACTTGTAGTTTTAGTTTGATTTGTAACTTATATTTCAAATTTAATACCACATTGTTTGTTTATATAGCTAATAAACTGGAAATTAGAATCTGGAATGAACCCAACGGCCGAACAATATCTTATTTTTCATAAATTTGGATCGGTAAAATTTAATTATATGTTAAACTTGCGCGTCTATACAGATTATTTCAATATGATTTCCCATGATGTTTTGATAATATTTTTTAAATTCTTACACGCCATATTAGTTAATTGGAGCAAAGATTATTGCTTACTAAGCCGATACATAAAATTATAAACGCCTTTAAATAAATATACCGTAAATCACTTTAACAAATTTAGCCCTTTTTTATTTTCAATTTTTAACATTTGGCTATTTACGAAAAAATTGTTATTATTATTGTCATTGTTTTTAGGAAATAGAAGCTGAACAAAATACGGAAAAGCGAGAACGCCTCATCCAATCATACGCTGATGAGCTACGCATGCGCATTAACCCCAATAACTTACGTTATTTTTTAGAATCCTTCCTAAAGTTTACTGTTTGCTATTTTTTTATATAGGAGCACAAATTCAGATTTATATTTTTCTTGTTTGTTGACTACAAGAAAAAATAAGCGTGCCTTATTTTACTTTCAATAAATATAATTATTAATATTAAATGTCCTTAAATATTTTCTTAAGAAATTGTATTTTATATCCATTAAAATCGAAGCCAAATGGTAGTATCTTATTTTGAACGTTCTATTGCCGTTTTTTATTTTATCACCACAGGTAAATGAATTAACTAAGAATTCAAGGAGCCTTAAAAAAACACATTTTTTTATACTAAAAATACTTTATTACTTTTTCTCCGAAAAATAACTATTGATAATGGACTTTAGGCTTTTTAAAAATTTTCGAATAAATAATCATTTTTTTTTATGTTTTAAATTATTATATACCGCATTTTCTTTATAGTTTTTCCGTGACTATTAAAATTGTGAAAATTATTAAAAATATTCAATATTGTCTGTATAAATTTTTGTTCCTTAAACATATACGCTGCAAATGAAATTTGCTTCAAAGTTTGACTAAATTAATTTTGATGTCTAAAGTTTTCTACTAACGTCAATTATATATTTTTCTATAATTTTTCTAATATTTTAGGTGAAAACAGCCATTAACTATATTATATATTTATAGTAGTCGATAATAATTTTAGCATTTATTACTGTTTAATTTTAAAAATATGTAATGGAGGTGGATTAAAATATTAAAGAAACGAAGTTAGCAAAGATTTTGAGGTTATAGCTTTAGTATTAGTACGGGCCATTCATTTTACAAATTAGCACTTGCGGGATGTTATATCCTAATCAAGGTTATTTTATTGCATGCCAAACCAATGTCTCGGCACCTTTTCAATTTTTTTTTAAGCCGGAACACTGATTTGGATTTATTTTTTTATCCTCTTTTTTAGCTATATAGGTTGCGTGCTTTTACTATTACAAAAAGTTAAATTTGCATTAGAAAGCATAAACCTTAAACATAGAAGTAAAATAATTTTTTTAAGTTCATGTAAGTAAATGTTTATTAAAAGTATTTATACACCCCCAACAAACGATTTAATGCCCCTAGATTATTAATTAGCGGTAACCTAAAATCTTTTATGATTATCTCTACTATTGATATAATTTAATTTATATAATTTATATTTAGCCGAACCGATATTTCACAAAGGCTTGAAAGGGAGTTGAAGTAGAAATATTGTTAGATATGTAATTTTAATATTTAAAAAAATTCATGCTTCCTAATTAATAATAGGTTTGGCCATAAACTCTGGCATCAAAATATTACAGGATTTAATTTATACAAACTTTTTATTTGTTATCTTTTGCTATTTTTTTCTTTTTTTGTCATTTAGAGCTTTACATATTTTAAAATTAACTACCACATTTTATAATATATAGAAAAAATTAACACAGTGAAAGAAATTAAAGAGTTTTTGTTACAAATTATGGCATTTCCCAATAGCATGGTCGCCTTATCCAAAATATTCTTTTGATAGTTTTCCCGGATATTTTTATAGATAAAAAATTATGAATCAAATTGACTAATAATGCGATCTCGAAAAGGCCTAGACAAGAATAAATAAACATTGTTCCCTACATAAATTATATTTCACTTCTATTTCTCGCCATAATAAGAAAAATCAATTGATATGTCAATTATGTACAGTATTTGGTACCTAATAGTAAACGATTAGCATAATTAAAATATTGTTTGAAATTTAAACTAAATATTTTCTTAGTTTCAAATATTATTATTTTAAATTATTATGTTTATGCTTACAGAGTTTAATATGGCAGGATATTAATTTCTTATGCAGGTCTGTTCATTAAAGTTAGCTCGTATATCAATATTTTTCTGGCTGCTCAGGCAAGATTTTTTTAAGATTACATCATTTAAAATTTTTGTAATATTTCAAATAACCGCAAATAATTTAATAGGCTATTTTTTTTAATTTTGTAAATATACTTTGTCAAAATTTAAAAATTTATATTAAAAAAAAATTGTGTTTTCTTTTTCTTTTTGAAAATTTATGGAGGTTTTTAATATTTAAAATTTTCAAACAATAGCGTAGACACTCTACTTGTTACGGGTACCAAAGCTTCCCACCTCCACACAGTGTATACAATGTACGAACACTTGAGAAAGGATAAATCTTCCCTGCTGCAGATTAATGATGTTGGTGATGCACTTAATGAAGCGGTATACTGATTTCTAACAAACTATCATTCATTTTTTAATTAAATTAATTTTTTTTATGTTTTTTCAATTATAATTTTTTTGGATATGGATAATAGAATTTTCGTCTTAGATATCTTTGTTTTCAATATTATTAGATCAAAGTTAGCGACACATTTCATTTTTTGCCATGAGCTCAAGTTTAATAATTCTTGAGAAAAAATGGTGATTTTGGTGGTCAATGTCTCTAACCTTAATTTGTGGTTTTTATTTTTAAAATGAGGTACTTAAATATGAGTTTGATCAAAATATTTGTATAGTTAAACAGTTTGGGAGCATAAAAGTTACAAAATTTTAAAAATAGCTTAACCCTAAATAATTTAACATATTAAAATTGTATGTTAAGATTACAAAAAATACATTTTGCCGATAATTATATAAAATAATAGAAAATTGTTTTTGGTGATTTTTTGAAATTAATAAAATTTAAATAAAACTAATGATATAAGGTAAGTTAGGTGAATAGACTATTTTTTTTGATATGCTTATAATAATTTGTTGTCATTATAATTTTTTTTGCTTATCACATATTTTTTGAATTTTATTGCTTAAAAATTAACTGGAATTTAAATGTCATTAGTTGCTATATAACTATATCGATAATCTAATTTTATGCTACAGCCCGCCAAATTGGCCGAAGGATTCATCTTCTTCCTAAAGGGAACCGGATTTGGTAAGTCAATTAATTTTTTGTTATAATATGCGGTCATATACATTTTTTATTTATTTTCACAAATTCTACACAAAATATTTATTTAAAATTAGTTCGGATTTATTTGTTTATGTTTTTTTATATTTAAAATAATTGTTAATGCTCAAATATAAGCGATTTTTTAATTAAAAATCTATAAAATCATTTTTTTCCGTATATATACTAATTTTCCTTATAAATTTATAAATATCGATAAAGTATTTGCAAATTGACATATTTTAAATTTTTTATACTTTAAGTTCAACCCTTTTTTTAAATTTTTGCCCATCTTTATTCTATTTATTAATTTTATTACTCTAATATATTTATCGATTTTTAGTCTCGCATATTTGATTTTAGTAGTCATTTAAATGTGGCAAAATTTGTGATGATATTAAAATCGGAGTTAGTTATTGGTAAAAAATTCCATATGTGGGCCCTACCTCTCAGGTAATGCTAGGCAAATATCCTTGGGTAGATTACCATTTCCCACACCATGCGGCATTGATATTTTATTTTTTGAATTTTATTTTTGTTGAAAAGTACCTGCCTTACCTATGCCCCATACCCCAAGTATTTCGGGACCCACTTTTGGTAAAGCCGGGCCTGGCGCTAAACACGGATCAATCAGCGTAGGCGGGTTTACGTCAATGCAACAAGCCGATAAACCTGACTTTAGAAGGTATAGCCGAATCGATTTGCCTACGCCCTCGGCCAGTTCAACCACGGCAGCGGCCGTTAATGCCGCTGTGGGTCACGCTAATAACACATCATTACCCACACCACCTTAAACATCTTTTTTACACTTCACGATTACTTTTTAAGGTATAATATCTCAATATCTTGACGTAAAAAAACTGACGTTTCTCTTATCCAATTCTTGTTGATAGATAAGCATATGCATGATTTAAGGCTCTGAAATGTAACAATTTCAATAAGTTTTTAATATATGTAGTGTCCTCTTACAGTTTTAAAAATTTTATTTTCTTTTTGCCCAACCCAAATTCTTTAAATTAGTTTTTTTAAGCGAATACGATTATATAAATAATCAAGATTATTTTTATCTTTGTTATAGCCTAATTAAAAAATGTCTTTTATTAAAAATAATATATATTAGATATATAAAAAAAGTATCATTGCTTGGCACAAACTGCCATTTGTGTTTAAAATTTTCTAGATACTTTTAATAAAATCATTTAAATTTTAAATGAGAGTAATTTTTTAACAATAATTTAGCATGAATTATATGAATTAATATACATATTTATATTATATATCCCTGTTTTGGTAACTAAACACCTTTTTGAGCATTCACTTAATTAATTTTTATGACTGATATTCATTATAATCTTTTTTAAAAATACTTATGTTAGTCGAATTTTAAACTATTTTATATATTCGCGTTAATTTTTTAAAATGTATTTTTGTCTAAAGTCATAACCCACACACATCTATAGTGCATAATTTAAAAATAAATAATAGTCAAAAAACAATGCAGATATTTTCAAAAAAGTTAACAGCCAACAGCGTGTTTTATAAAACGATATGATCACACTTGTTTACAAAATACTAAGTTTTTTTATAATGCTCTAATATTTTTTATTAGAGATTTAAATTATTTCCCTAATTTTTATTTCAAAATATGTTAAATTATTTTTAATCTTTACAGTTTTTAATTTGATTAAATTTTATTTAAGGTTAAAACAGCATTTTAATACTAATACTCTCAGATTTAGATATTTTGGTTAAATTTACGAGTTGACTATTATTTAATGTTAGATTTAAACTTATTTTTGTGAAAAATTTATTTTATATATCATACAAATTAATAAATATTTAAAATAGTTTTTATCATTTTAAAAACTATTAAATATTTTTCTACATTTTATACATATGTATGTTCGAAATAATAGTTTAATATAAATAAAATAAACATAAAATATACTTCACTATATTAAATTTTTTTATATGTATTATATATCAATATTATAAACTTTTGAATAAATGAAAATTATAATCAATGGTTTTTTTAAAAAACTACAATAAAATGTATGGTTTTAATAATAAAGGACAAAAGTTTATTTTTTGAAAAATTTGTAGATAAAAAACTTAACATGTATTGTAAAACTTTATATTTCATTTCTTATAAATAAAAAATTTAACCTCAATATCCTCTGCCATTTTTTGGCCCTTTACCAGTTTTTTAAATTTTTGATAGTAAAACATAGATCTATTTTTACATTTTAATAAAACGTTCTATTATTTTTTTTTAATTTTAAATTTAATTATTTTGATTATTTTTATACATTTTACTTTAGGGCCACGTGTAAAGTGATGAGTTTTTATCTTCGCCTTTGTAAAAAAAATTTTTGTAAATGATTGCATTTTATTAAGTTGTCAAATTTAATTTATGCATATAAAGCACATTTTCTAAATAAAATTTCTTAATAAAAAAAAATAAAACTTTACATTTTTAATTCTTTTTAGGTTTTGAATCTTATTTTTCACAAATGTAAGTTTTTAGCAGGCTACAAAATTTTTTTTAAAAAAAGATCAACATATAAAAAAAAATATTAGGTATGGTTGATCTCAAAATTAAATGTCTTAAAAATTTGCGAACTGCTTTTATTAGATTATGCAACAAATTATTTTTGTTTTATTGCCTAATTGTTGTATTTAATAAATAATAAAAAAATTTATTTTGTTTGATACTCGTAAAAACTAATCGTAAATGACATCAAAAATAAAACACATCGAAACTTTGTATTTATAAAAATGCCAAGCAAATATATAGTTGTCATATTTAAATCATTAGTGCCGGCTGTTCCACTTTTGGGACACCAAATTTGAGGGGTCATAACTTTGGCTTGGAAAAAGATTATAAAATAAATTTAATATCAGTGCAAAGATCAAGTCCTTAACTATATAAAGGGATAAAAAAATTAAAAAAAAACGTTTTTTAAGAAGAAAATGCGGTTTAAAAATTGCAAAAAAATGAGAAATTTTTTTTTGATTTTTAATGGCCCATAAATAGGGCCTTATGATAACTACTTAAAGATTAAACAGTTGGGGTCTCTAAAGAATCATAAGTGTTATATTATGTATAATTTTAATAACTTTGGCCTAACGTGCCAAAAAATATTAAAGTTTAAAAATTTTTGTTCCATTTTTGGAACATCCGGCACATCCGTAATTTTTTAGAAAATTTAAAAATAGATTTTTTGTAAGAAAAACAACATAAATCATTGGCGTAGGAGAGGGGGGGGTTTGGGGATGAAACCCTCTCCAAGCATGCCATATCCCCACCCAAATTAAAAAAATTTAGTGCATATCCCCCCCCCCCAAACTAAATACCAATTAAATATAAAATTTATTTACATTTAAAATTCCATTAATATTTGGCAAAAATTTTTTTTTGAAACCCCCCCCCCCCGAGCTTTAAAACTTGCTACGCCCTTGACTTAAATTATACTTAGCATGACAGCTTAAATGATTTTTACGACTTTTTTTAAAAAAAAAACAACCCAGCTGTTCTTTTTTCTTGTTATGCCCGTTTTTCAAAATCTAATCAACGCTCTTGATTTTGCTCACGCCAATTTGGGAAACGATGAAATAACTGTGAATCCTCCAGACAATTTTGGGGATGTGACGGACGAAGAAAAAAGCGATGATGATTTGGTCGTAAATGTAAAAACTGATGTTGCTGGAACATTAGAAATTTTTCCTCATGAAGAATTAGATGAAGATTTGCAAAATGTCAATTAGAAAAAACATATAATCGTAAACACGCTGCATATCCTCTCAATACATTGTCACTATTAGAATTTAAAAATTTAACGCCTTATAATCTTTTTCGTAAATTTTTTGATGATCGTTTCTATAATTTAATCATCGAACAAAGTAAAAAATATGCTTTTCAACACAATCACCATTTACAAATGGATTTATATGACTTAGAGGCATTTCTAGCGATAATATTTATCAGCGGATACAATTCCTTACCCCGAGAACGCTTGTATTGGCGCAACGAAGTTGACGTTCACTCAAAATTCGTCAGCTCCTTGATGCCAAGAGATAAATTTATTGAAATAAAAAGATATCTACACCTTGCTGATAACACTTTGATCAATAAGTCCGACAAATCGGCAAAAGTAAGACCTTTTTTAGATATATTGCAAGAAAATCTTTGTTTGGAGTTTTTAAAAAAAAATTGTCGTTGGATGAGCAAATGATCCCTTATTTTGGAAAAAGTACTATCAAAAAAAGATCATTTAGAATTCAGACGCGATTTAGTTAGAGAAATGGCATTACAAACACAAAATCGCCCCCTCCGTATAATTTCTTAGCCTTGCGCATCCTTAAACTTTGGATTTAACACATATCCTGACCAAAGCTGCTAAACAAGGCCGGTGCAAGCTCTTCAAGAAGAACACGCTTTTAGAATGCCAGAAAAGAAGTTTTACTCCACAGAAAATGTTTCGCCGATTATCATAAAAAAAGATATAGATGTGCCGGATGTTCCATTTTTGGAACAACACATAACTAACCACAATTTTATACAATTTTTTTATAATGGATTGTTTATATATGATGTCCAACAATAAATATTATAACAGAATTAATTTAAGTTTCAAAAATTTTTGTTCCTTCGGCACTAATGGGTTAATTAAACAATATCGTTGAGCCTGTATAGGGCCTACCTCTTTAAAGCTTTAATACATAGTGTAATTCTCTTAAACGCTGGCAACCTGGGTTTTTAGCCTAGGTCTTTACTTTATGCAGATCGACTAGGGTCTACTACCTTGGGCTACGCGGCAGCTATAAAATGGTCGCTCATGCTTTCCCGATAAAAGACGCCTATGCACGAAATCGAGCCCCATCCTCTTGCGTACAGAATTGTTTGCCACTGCGCTTATGTAACAAAATAATGAGAAGGGGGAAAGGACAGTTTTCGACCGCCTAATATCGTATTTCTCGTTTTCCAAAGTTTCACAATTCGGCCAGGTGTATATCAAAAAAGGCCGACGAATCAAATTAACAGATTTAGCTACAACGATAATACCGTAAAGAAAAAAAACAGAATTTGCTTTTATAAAATTACCTGCAACCAGGGGCGTATTGAGCGGGGACAAAGGGGGACAATTGCCCCCTTTAGAATTTTTTAAATTTTATGATGCAACCAGCGGTAGAATGTATAACAAACATATAAAAGGGAATAGAAATCAATAAATGCTATTTTTTAGAAAATATACAGCTTTATAGAATAATTTGTACAAATAATATATTAAAATTAAATTTGTATCTTACCTACATAAAAAAAATTTGCCCCCCCCCCCCTTCGCATAAAAATTTGAATTTGCTCCCCTTTAGAAAAGTTTCTGCATACCCTGCTTGCAACTTTTATATTTAAATAGTGAATAAATCTATGTATAACATATTAGGTTATACAATATATTTGGCACTCCGACTTAAAGAAAACACATTAAACTATCGGTTTTAGGATAGTGACCAAAATATAAAAACTACTTGTATTTTCAACATATTTAAAATTTGCAATGTTATAACTTTGATAAGAAGCAAACATATTTAAAAACCTTAAAAGAGTCTGTTTTCTAAATTTACCCTATAACTTTAAACAATTTTCCAAGTTGTTTAACAAAAATATTAACTACCTAGTAAAAAGGACAAAACATTCATTTAAATATTTAAATCTAAGCTTTTTTTTTGCTACTTATATATAGAATATAAAATAACACAAGATATTAAGCCTAGATACATATTTGATATAACAATTTTAATTTGCCAAAATATACCATCATTGGCTGCGGCTAATGCAAATTTTTTTTTAAATAAATTTTTATATTTAATGGCACCTGCAAAGTGAGTTTTTATTTTCGCAAAATTATCAAAATTTTTTAAAAAAATTTATTTTGTAATAAAACGCAAATTTTTAAATAATTGCCAAATTTAGTTTATACACATAAAAATAAAAACTTTCAGAATTTTCAAATTTTACGAAAATAAAAACTGACTTTTCACGTGCCCTGAGAAAAAAATTTTAATGGCTAATATTAAACGAGAATTAATGTTTTTTGTCGTCTTAAAATACAACATTCTTTATTCTTTTTACACTAGCCGTCTTTATTTCAAATGCGCACATTTTTTTTTCTTCAAACTTTTTTTTACTAGCCTCAGACATTGCCAGAAAATTAAATTGAAAGCTAAACAAATTTAATTTTTTTAAAAAAAAAACTCATTTAAGCTCAAACTCAAATTTTTTAATTTTAGCTCTATGAATTGTGCTTATATATTGAACATATACAACGGTATAATTTGTGAGCTAGCCAAATTATCATACACAGCCTTCCTTCACCTGAAGTTTTCTCAAATATCTTTGGCACCTTTAAACAAGTGGATGGGCCTGCACGAATAATGGACACATTGTAAATATAAACATTTTTTATAATTAGGTCTGAAAGGGAGTTTTTTTGTTTCGCCAGTATAGGTATAATGAGAAACTTGTATTAGATCACACTAAAAGGCGCGCGGGACATTAAAGATTTGTGATTAATGATAATGGTCAAGTCATGCCAATGATATAAGGATATAGGTGTGTGCTGTATCAACCCCCGGCTCTAAGTAGAAGTGCTAACATTATTTTTATCGATTTTATTTTCATGCCTAGATTCTACAAAAAAATGTGGATGTGATTTTAGGGGTTTTGCCTGAAACGGGATCGCATTAGCAATGGCTGATGTATCGATATATATTTTATCTTTTGACATTGTAAACTAATTGACCAGCGTCCAGTGGATATTTAATTAGCTGTGTTGTGTGTATTCTTACATTTCCTATCTGTTTTACGTTTTTATATAACCAACTACAAATTGTTATTATCAATTATATACAAAGATCTGGTTGCTGGCATCTAACATAGGCGTTAATTAGATTGTCAACTGCAAATTGTATCTCACATTGGATGGACTCCATATAACCCTTTTTTTTCTCCCTCTAATAGAATAAATCATCTAATGCCCACTATGATTAGAGAGGCTCATCGTAATTAAAAATTATATTTGACGCGGACCATTGAGTGTTGATTTCTAGCCCTAATATTAATCGCATTTAGTATAAGGCTAATACCTTTGATCGATATTCTTTTTAAACAAGTAAACCGTACGACTGGTTATTTATATGCGCTTATCGGCTATAGTAGTTTAAAAATAGGCAAACTGTTTAGATTACATTAAACTAAGGTAACGGGTGCGCCTTAAAATATATTATTGGTTATGTCGTTAGTTTTATTCTTATTTAACAGGGCCAAAATGGACTTTTTAAATTTCAATACCTTATTCAATATCATAAGTTAGGTTTAGCGAATAGCTCCTATAACCCCAAATGATGTTTAAAATGATCACTAAATGTTAGGCCATGAAGCTACTTGCTTAATTAAGCTGTCTGACAGGTAAAATATTCAAGACGCATGCAAATAACGTTGTACTATTTATATAAAATATTTTGTAAAACTACGGCTCTTTAATAAATTTTGAGCTTGATTGTTAATCCATTAAATATACCTTACCGTTTATTTTAAACAAATTTTAATATTTTAAATAAAAAATTTGTGGTGAACTAGGTTACTGTTTATGTCATTCTTAAATTCAGATTAAAACGAGTCAAATGCAAAAGGCTATAGCTTATCTCAAATTATGTGTCTTACATGCACGTCCTAGCTATACGGTACTAAAATTTGTTTGGTGGTCATCGGTGCGAATGACAAATGAATTTGTAATTTGAATTCATAGCATTTAACCTTTTTACTTTTTTTTGGACATATTAAACTGTATAATTTTGAAGTTTCATAAAATAAATATGGTTGATCCTTGGAGGCTTTTACGCCTTGCGCAAGCTCATCCAAAGATTCATGTAAAATGTAGGATGTAAAAGGTGCCGTAAAATCTCAAGATATTTTTTTATCAACTAAAAAATAGGGAAATAAATTGAATTAGGTGATTAAAATACCATTCGGTAAATTACAAAATTTCCACTAATCTAACGTTATTCAAAAGATATATTGAGATTATAATAGGCGAACACTGTGGCTTATTTAAAATTAAATTAGAAAAATATTTGCTGATCATTAATTTAGGCAGGTTCTTTTATAAAGCATTTTAAATCGAACTTTTTAAAGGGCACGTTTAAAATGTGTTTTATAATCACAAACAGATATTATTTTATAATTTCATTAAATTTTTCTGTTACAGGCTCAATTTACACTCCTTTAATGATACAAATGGACGTAAAAAACAGTATAGGTATAAAAATAAAAACCTGTGTAGATATTTACCTCATACTATTAATTAATTGTGTGCACACCTATAAATTTGCTGGGCATCATTATTCTAACAGTATTACTGTCATAAGAGTTAAATAACATTTGAGGCTTTAACACCTTGATTTTGAGTCCCAAGTCTCTCGAAAATGTGCAATTTCACTTTCCCGCTGGTCCATCATCCATGTCAAAATATTGAAGCCTGCTATACCAACCCATTAAAAATGTATGTTTCGCTTACATAATAATTTAGGTGACATAAAATGTAAGTTTATAGAAAACCTGGCCAATGAAGCATGCAAATATATTTATAAACTTAACGCTAATTGCCCTTTCCCGCATCCTTACCATTCATTCACATTTGTTAAATGTCCTTTTTATTTTAAAAAATTATATTTTTTTATTTTTAAAAATATATTCATATCTTTGTGAACCCTTACTTTTTGAAAATTTATTATTTTTGTTACAAACGTGCGCAATGTAAAAATAAATGACCTCAATAATATTTGCAAAGATAGCTATAAATAAATCTTTTTATACGGGTTTCAACGACATTCAAAAATGTTTATAAATATTCATGCAAACATGTTATTCAACGGTTCTGTCCAAGGTTTAATCCTCCTCAAAATAGTTTCCTTCCTCGTATTTATTATTATCCAAAATCTATCGGTCTGCGTCTGCAACAAGGTTAGGAAAACGGATTATTTTTTTGACAACGTTCAAAAAAATCACTCTTCGACCGACTCTATAATAAGCAAGACCTCATCAAAAATTTTCGAACCAATAACTGTTCAAAGCGACGAACATGATTTGATTGAGTTTGGAAGCCTAGAGGGGCCGGAAGAAGGCTTGAAAACGTTTGATGAATGGCCCTTAGACGAAAAAATAAAGGGGCAGGACATAAATTCGGATGATCAAACTATATTACAAGAATATCTGTCTGATCTAAAATTAAATTCTAATCCACCTTCAGGAGACATTAAAACACCGGTTTCTATAGACATTGTCAATAAACTCCCACCTACAAACGATCCAACAAACAAGGCTCTAACGCCTGAAAGGATAATAATTACTTCTTCATCAAATGAAGCGGATTATTCAGAGGGCGGGCAACTAAAGTGTCTCGTACACCCGAGGTATGAACTTGAAAATGAAAACATAGTTTTACCGGGACAAAGTTCAAGCACCATAGGTGATTTCCCGCAGGCTACCCGGAGTACCAGGTTTCCCTTTCGTGGGAAATACACGCAAAGGCTCGATCATTTAGATGAATTTTCAAGTGAAATTTCACGGGGAAGTGAGTATTACGATGATGCTTCCAGAGATACAAATAACAATTATAATCCTTCATTAACCATAAACACAGCTGAAAACGAAAAACCTCTTTTTGTTCGGCCTCTTCAAAGGTTGCGACAAAGGCACGACGAACAAAAAGCATTCAATCCTAGCGTTGACCTAGAATCTTTGCCCTACCCACTCTTGCTCACTCCCACTCCTCAAAAAGGGATGGAAGCGTGTCAGGCCTATAGGAATAACTCTTGCTGTTCGGTTGAACAATCTGACGAATTAATGTTGCCGGTTATTGTTAAAATATTTATTATTGTGGCACCACTACTTCATATTGGGGCATTTAAACCGATAGTAAAAAAATATGGAAACTTTCCTAGATGATTTCCTAAATGCTCATTTTTAAAACATATACATAGTCTATTTCAAAAAAAAAGCCTTCGAATTTAAATGCTTTAAAATCTCTTTTTAAAAATCCTACAACAAAACAGCCAGAGATAAAAATTAAAATTTGCTAATTTTCCTTATAATGTGGTTTGTCTCCCCATCAAGGCAAAAATCCAATAAAAATTCAATAAAATGCATGTTGCTCATATTTTTTTAAGGTAGGCATCAAACTTAAAAGAATTTACGACATATAGCGCCTAGCCAAAAAATATTTTATTTGACTAAGCACGTTTATTGTTTGTCTAGAGCCATAGAAGGAATAATAAATGTTGTAGGTTTGTTTTTATAAAAAAAATTATCGTATGTGCCCAAATCTGGTTAATATATAGATTTTGCCGTCCCATATTGGCGAATACAATGTTCGTAGGGTTTCAAAATAACACAGGTTAACAAATACCAATGGCACAGCCGTGATTTTATGAAAACTAAAAATATATTCCTATAATGGCCTTATCTCATATATTTGTTTTTCTTAATTTCTTCCGGCTTCGCCTTCTTCGTTTACACCGAAAAATTGCCTATTTTGACCAAATTGACATATCAAGAATACCCCTTAACAGAAAAAATTCAAGAATCTTTTTTTCACATATCCCATGTAACTTATATTCCATATCTCAAATAAAATAATTTTAGCATATCCTTACATCCAGGGCTGTGAAAAAAAATAAATGGGCCTTTTTTAACAAGTTTTTGAAATTTTTTTACTAAATGCCGACAAACCCGTGGGCATGACAAAAGAAAAGCCCCTTTTTTCTTGTTTAAAGAAAATGGGCATATTTAAAAGCCCCTCATCTTATAAAAATCTTAGGAGCTTTAAGAAAAAATAACCAACCCAACGGTATTATAAAGAAAAATCAAAATTTATCGAAATTTTCATAAAGAAAACAAAAAATGGGCTCATTGGGGCTCGTTTTAAGAGCCACTTTTTGGGGGTTTCTTTTGCCCCTCTTCTTATTAAGGCTTTTTTTAAATTTATTTGTAGCTACCTCTCTTTTTTAAGTTTGGGAAGGGGGGGGGGAAGGAAATGAGCCAAAGTTTTTTGGCTCTCGGTTTTTAATATTTGAAGTTTGAATTAACAGTTTAGCTGTTGTAAAAATGCAAAAACAATTAATTGTTTTTAAATTTTTTTATTTATACTAAAATTTTTATTGTTTAAAGCTGACTAAGTTTGATTAGTAAAAACGGTAAACGGATTTGAAAATCCCTTTCCCTAAGATGAAAGGTTTGATATCCGTAATAAGCTCATAACTCAAAAATTTGTTGACCGTAATATGTTAAGGCATTCAGTTAGAAAATAAAGGTCGGTTATTGCTTGTTAAGCAAATTTTAAAACAGTCTAGTCTGGATTGGATTTAACCCACAACTGGAAAGCCTATTTTTTGGCTAAATTTGTTTTGTAATTAAGGAGTTGACGCGTCTTCAAGCAAAAAAACATTAAAAATCTTTGATAAACTTTGTATTCAAAATCCTAATCTCTCATAAAAGTAAAAAGAAAACGAACACCACAAAGATAACCTTTATTTTGATTTTTGTAACATTTTTAATTCATTTAAAACATGTCCATTTATTAACCTGACTAAGGGACGGTATAATCATAGTAAGTATTAAATTATTGATCACTGTGTGCATGCCATGATGTCAAAAGGTATTTGGGTGCCCTTTAACCCGCGAATACTTGAATAAGTTGTAACACGAGCGCATCAGTAAGGCTATGGACCACAAATTTACATCCATGCCTTTATGAGTATTAAAGCTAGACATTATTTTTTTTAAAAGAGTAATATTTAAAAAAAAAACCTCAAAAACCATTAATCTTAGGCATATAATACAAAGCAAAAAAAAATCTGAAAAAAGGGATTTTTTTTTCTTTAAAATTTCAAAAAATTAATGTGCGAAAAAAGAAAATTATGACAGTTAGACAAATTTGGCTTTACCTCATATGTATATTTCGTTTAATAGGTTCCTTTTAGGTATATATCAAACGGCCAAATTTGACTAAACATATTTAATAGCCTCTACAAAATAATGCTTTTTACCTCGAAATTTGAGAAATAAATTTAAAGGTGTATCAACCATCTACATCTAAATTACACAAATACCGGCTCCCCAATTATAATAAGGAACGACATATTATCGATCTTAAATAAATATACTTTATAATTTGATTCTACAGTTTAGATGTTCTAAGTATTTTTTTGCATACCTTTTAATATGTTAACTAAAAAAACTTTTATTGAAAAACATCAACAATAGTTGCAATTATTTCATTGAATCAAGAGGCAATATCATTCATTTTAACACTTATTCACCATGTGAGATCCATATAGACCGCGGAATTTTAATCTATAAACAAATTTTATAAAGAGACCTTGACCAAATATAAATTACGGGAAAATTTAATTAATAAGTATACGGGGAATGTTAAAAACAGTGTACATGTTGTAGAGTATTAAGAAGCCCTAAATTAAGCAATTTACCAAGCTTCAAAAATAAATATATTCCAATTATTGCTAATGTTTATAAAATCTATGCTTAATACCTAAAAATACAAAACAATCTTTTTGTTTTTAATTTATTTATAATTCCGGGAACCTTTAATAGTTTATATGTCACACATAAATCGGTAATTTACCTTTAAATACCGGAGTAATTTTTCACCTTTGCGAGGAACAAATCTATGTTAGGAGCTTGCAAGGCTAAGGCGTGAGCATTGGATAAACAAAAGAAGTAAAAATAAACGTAAGCGTTAGACTGAGTAGCCCCAAGCTTGAAAAACTTATTTTTCCTATTTTTGTCATTTTTCGGCTACCGTCTTTAACAACACTAATGTTAATTAGTTTATTTATATAATAAAAAGAGGATTGGCAGTAATGCGATATGCCATTAGAAATTTAGTCTATAGTTTTATTAAAAATACATAGAGATATTTTGTATCCAATTAAATTTACATAATAAGGATAATTTTATTGATCATTAAAAAATATTATACGAAAACATAAAATATATTTGATGAAGAATTGATTTAATAACAAAATATAACCGATTCTCTAATGCCCTATAAGTAATAGGGTAATATTAAATCGCTTATTGCCCAACAAAATGTATGCCCCCTCTTAAAAGCGGTCAAATTTTAGCTGCTTCTATGACTTTTATCTTTAATATTTTTATTAATTTTAATAAAGAAATTTCTTTTATTTTACAAGTATTAGGTGGCATATATTGTTTTCACATATTTATCTCACAGGCCAATATATTTTTGAATGAGATAACTACAGAGATCCTGCCATCTTAAGGATTTTCAAATCTTACCGTTCTAATCAAACTTAGTTATTAGGCTATAAACATTGAAAAATTTTGAAAAAAAAGGTCAAAAAACCAGATTTAAGAACAAAAATTAATTAAAAATCTGCATATTCTTCACAGCTAAACTTTTAAATTTAAACTTTAAATAATATTTTTAAAACCGATAGTATATTGGATCGTTTTTAAGTTGGGACACGAAATATTGTTTATTATCTAAATGCTGATCTAATAGCTTGTATTAAAATTTTATTCCTCATATATTATAAATATAAGTTATTAGCGATTTTTATATAAATAGTAGATTTTAAATTTTTTCTTTTTAGAGTATATTAAAATCTGTCAACTTGGTCAAAAAAGGCCATTTATGGACAGATTTAAGGAGCCAAAGGCGGAAGAAAGTAAGAAAAACGGAAAATATACATGAGATAAGGCATTCAAGGAAATGCATTCTTTCAGGTTTTCTTAAAATTTATTATTGATATTGTAGACTTTGTCATGTTTTAAAATCAATCATGATCTAATCCTCCTGACAGTGAATATCATAAGATATTGATATAGAAGATAAACAATTCGATCGAGCATATATATATCTTAAACTTCATTTTAAACATCTTCTCTTTTGTAGATCAGATCTCATTCAGGTATCCGGTGGAATTTATGCGGGGAAACGAGACCCGAATGCAACGGTATTATGGCACTGCTCGAATGTTTCCACGAGTGTTCGCCTTACATATCTGCCTGGCATGAATCAGAAAATCAGAATTTTCACACTCTAGATGGTGATGTAAAAGGTAAAATAAACCACGTTAAAAAATTTTTTATCAATAAAATTTTGTTTCCCTTGAGCTCCAAGCCTTTTTTTTAAATTTAGGACAAAATTTTAAATAATTTATTTCTGTTTACAAAAGGTAAAACTGACATTAATTTTTAATCAAATGAATTATTCTTAATGTCATTTGATAAAACCGTGTAAAATATTTTTCATGTTGCTCATATAAATTACCCTATATCGCCTAAATGTAGCTGCACGTTTTGAACTTGCATAAACCATACTAACCGATTTAGATAATTAGTCGACCTTATGTTTGAAAGTATTCTTTAGTTACCGAAAATCAGCGAGAAACCATTGTGATATTAGTTAACAACTTTACTATAAACTTTGAGTTGAATGTAAAATGTTCTCAAACACATAGTTGATGGTATATCCTTAAAATCATTTTCGCACTTAACACAGGTAAAAAAATTTAACTGTTGCCGAAACTTATCATACTGTCATTTTTGCCATTTTTATTTGCGGAGATTTACCACGTGAGATAAACCAGCCCACTTGACCTATATTTTTTTTTGTAAAGCGAGTCTCAACAATTGGTAAATGTGTAGTAATAAATGGTATGACAACTCCAGAACTATAAAAATTAATCTTTGTGCCTTTCGCAGAGGCCGCTCAAACCTTAAAAATTTCACTGTTGTTATTTCACTAATTCACTGGAATAATTATACCAGTCTTTAAAAATAATTCTTTGGAAGACAAAATATAAGTGCCTCAAAAATTTATAGCTATGTTTTATTTTACTTTGGAAAATATACCAAGATCAATAAAATTATGCATGTCCTACTTTTTCGTTTTTTTTTACACGAACTTAAAAACAAAGGGTCAGCCAATGTTAGCAGCAAAATTACTATGTTACGAGTTTAGTTTCCAATAAGGTGAATAAAAAATTTATACAAATTTACTTTGTAAGATTGTCTCACCCCCTACTACACCCTCCCCCATTCCCAGTAGGTAACTTTACTATTATAGTTTAAACAACTTGTATCATAGGCAAAATTTTAATTATTAGCTAATTATATAAACCTAATACAGTTTATTTTTTTAACCTGTTTAACCTTTTTACTATTTAATACAGACATTGAAATTAAAAATGCTTAAACCAAGAAGACAAAATAAAATATTAATTTAAATACGTGTTTTTTAAAGTTACACCAATTTAAAAGTTATTTTTACAAAACCTAAATAATTGGTCATATTTAGGTTAGGGTGCCAAAAGTTATAACCCAAATATTGATGTAAATTTCGTTTAATAAAAAAATTTATTTTAGAGATACAAGCATAAATTTTAATAAAAAGAATATGAATTTTTTCTCTAGATTATTCTCGAGGTGTAAGAGTCTGTCAATTTGGTCACTAATCGCCATTTTTTTGATACAGACCTAGCAACCGAAGGTGCAAAATTATAAGATTGGAAAATATATATATAAGTCGTGGGGATGTTTTTGTACTGACATTTATATTTGTTAACGCTTGTAATTATACCCAGGTCAGCGAATTTTTACTACCTATAAATATTCGGATAACAGACCTACGTAAGTCATTTTCGATTTGCTGTTTTTTTATTTAACTTTAGCCTCATAAACATCAAAAATGTTAGAAAATAAAAAAACAAAAGAACAAAAAAATATAAAAAAAATTTATATAAACAGCTAAACTATTAATTTAAAACTTTTAACAATATTTTTTGAGAAAACGCATAGTGTGAGATATTATTTAAATTAGGGCGCGTATTGTCTTGTTATATTAATGTTGATGTATTAAATTTATATGCAAAGATATTTTCTTTAGTAATCTTGAAGTCGCAAAATTGGTCAATTAGTTAAATTCTTTTTACAATCGGCGAAAGAAACTTTGAAGAACAAATGAGGTAAGGTCGTTATGAGAATTATTTTCCAGGGGTGTCTTATTATTTTTTTTTCATATATTGAATATTGTCGACCTATGATATAATTAAACTGTGTGATTAGTTGTGAACGATTTGGGGGTAGTATAATCCCTTTTTTAAAATTTCCAGAGGTATTAATTTGTATCTTTATGTATACAGATGTTCCTCTATGTCCTAACTTTTGTGACATATGGTTCGAAGCCTGCAAACAGGAACGAACATGTGCTGAAGGCGGTGATTGGATAAATGGGCACGTTACATACCATGTGGTAATGCCTGATTTATACGAATCAGCTGATTCACAAAAACAACAGGAACAACTATTCCGCGGTCGAAATGGTAAAATTATAGTGTGAAGATTTAATTTAATGGCAAAACAAAATATTCATGCGCCATAAGTCAAAAATTTATAAATTCTAGTTTTTTTTTAGAATTTTAAAATTTTTTCTCATAGAAAGTATTATTGCGTGCTTAGTTTAAAAAACTTAAAATCTATTTTTACTATATTAAACTTTTTAATTTATTTTCAGGATAAAAAAGTTTTTTTAAACCTAGCCTCTAAATAGAGTGATAATTATTATGACTATAGAGAATGAATAATTTCCCTTAAAGGCATTTATATTATTAAAACAATTTTTTTAATGCTAATTTCAATAAACAATACTGACGACGTTTTGTAAAAAAATATTTTTTAACAAAGTCTGTACACGCTCTTGCGTAAACCAGAGGCTTGAGGCCTCCATTTTTATAATATGTTTTTAGGGTTGTTCAAAAAATGCAAATTGAATTGCATTTAATCGAAGCAATTATAATCCAACAATCTTAAATGTAACTACTCTTTAATCTAAACGCAAATTAACAATTACCGGCTGACGCGAAATATAAAAATACAAATTTTTATTCTCCTATCCTTTAAAATTAACCGAAAAGCCGTCGGAAAGTTAAGCTAAATAAAATCGATCATGTACACTTAAATATAAAACAAAATACTTTAATAGGTCGTATCCTAGCTATAAACGATTGGCCTTAAAAGTAGGCCTGGAGATAATCCAACCCTTAGGGTTTTTTCTATTAAATAAACGTAGAGCTTTTTCCGGAAGCCTCATTTATCCATTTTCAATAAGGAGTTTTTTAATTAAAGGGTTTAAAGGGCTAAAAAACTATAGAAAACCACGTTAACTGCCTCCGCCACCTTTTAGTTTAGCCTATATATAAGCTTTTGTTAAAGTTAAAAACAAGGTTTTAATTTTTTGAAATTATATTTTTTTTGCAATATAAATTTGCAATGTGCGAGACATTTCCATTATAAATTTTGTTTATTTAGTTTAGCTTAAGTCATCTAGGTTTGCTATATGTTTAGTAAAAACCACCTGTTAAATGAAGAATTAAAACCTCGCGTATACCTAGGGTTGCCAAATGTCTTCCTTTCGGGAGGACGGCAACCTTTTAGCTGTCCGTCCTCCCGTCCTCCTTTAAGCTGAAAATGTCCTCCTTTTTGAATAAAAATGAAAAAAAAAAATTTTTTATTTAAAAAACTAAAAATCATTTCCCATACCAGGGTTGGGAAAACAATGAGCCAAAAAACTTTGGCTCATTTTTTTCCCTAAAACATAAAAAAAGAAAGGGGGGCAAAAACAAAGGGCCAAAATAAGAATTCAAAAAAAGCCCTTACTAAGAAAAGGGGCAAAAAAACCCACAAAAAGTGGCTCTTAAAAAGAGCCCCTAAAAACCCATTTTATGTTTTCTATAATAATTTCAAAAAATTTTGAAGGGTGGGTTATTTTTTCTTAAAGCTCCTAGGAGTTTTTTTTAAGAAAAGGGGCTTTTTTTAAACATGCCCCTTTTCTTTAAGCAAGAAAGGGGCTTTTCTTTTGCCATGCCCACAAGTTTGTGGGCATTTGGAAAAAAAAACCCAAAAACTTGTTAAAAAAGCCCATTTAGTTTTTTTCCCAGCCCTGTTCCATACCTTATTTACCCATAAACAACTCAAAAGAAAATCAAACTTCACTTTTAAATCCCTTAAAAAAAATTAACACCAAAATTTAAATAATAGATGGCATTTTTTATACATAACTTATTAAAGATTTTTTAAAATCATTAAATTTTCGCATTTATCTTCAGAAAAATATTTAGCTGCTATTATTATATTTTGTAGATAAAATTGGCAATATAATCAATTAAATATTTATAATAAAATATGATTTAATAAATTTTTTTCACATTCATTAAAACATTTGGGTTTTTTTGATTTTCCGCCAAAAAATTTCAAATCAATTTTCAAAAAGAAGAGAGTCTCTCAAAAAATTTTGCGATGAAGTCCAAATACAATTTAAGGATATTCTTAAACATGTTGCCACAAGATGGCTTAGTTTACTACCATGCATTGAACGGCTTTTAAAAGAGTGGTCTGGATTAAAAGAATATTTTACATCTCTAAAAGATTGTCCCAAGATTATTGATCGTTTATTATTTATAAATGGAAATTTTGATAAAAATATCGAAATATATCTACTTTTTGCCCAACATTCGCTTCAAATATTTTAAACAACCATATGTTCGTTAGAAAGCAATTCTACAACCTATGTCCATCTAAGGGATATTATGATTCAGCTCCATAGTAATTTTAAAAATAGAATAAACAATCAATTTTTTGGATACAGCGTCAATAAAAAACTGGCAGTTGACGTTATAAATTAAACAAAATTCAAAATTCACAGCTTTCTATAATAAGGCGTTAATGTATTTAGAAAAAAGATTTGATTTTCATGAGGATAATTGGATAGCCCTCATCTCTAAAATAAATTTAAAGAAAAAATTTTCCTTGTTTGATGAAATTATGATAATAGTAAATAAACTATCTTTGATATCTATATTAGAGCTAAATATTGATGCTCTCTACACAGAAATCATTCTCATTAAAGATGATTTCCTCAAATCAGCCGATGATGCAAATTTTTTTTGAGGAAACCCTATGCAAAACTTGGGGAAATTTATTAAGCAAACAAAGTCTTCCTAACATTGAAAAAATAATACGTTTTTTATTCAGTCTACCGGCAACAACTGCGTTTATAGAGCGCGTGTTCTCAGTAATGACTACAAAGTGGCGCGCTGAGAGAAATCGAGCAAAAAGAGAACTTATAAAAAACGAAATAATCATATATATTAATACAGATTTACAATGCGGAGATTTTTATAATTATGCTTTTAATGATACAAAATTGTTAAAAGATGCGAAAACTTTTTATAATAATTTTAATTGATCATGTTAATTCATAAATAATAAATAAAATGATGCAATTAATTTTAAAGTCATTTTTAAGCTTGCGCGTTGTTTTTTTAATTTGTCCTCCTTTTTGACACAGCCGTCCTGCTTTTTAATTCAAACCTGTTGGTAACCCTACGTATACCCTATTTCGAGATTATATAAAAAACTACAAAACCACAGTTTTTATAAGCCATTTTGCATTTTCGCCAAAAAAAACTTTAATCAAAATATCCTAATAATAAAAGGATAAACAGCTGTGAATACACTTTTAATAATTTGTTATTACAATTACAAAAAAAAGCTGCTTAACAGTGTTTATTAAATAACTAAATATATTTATAAGGTCTATTCCTAATTTCAGGACTCATTGCCAACAAACCACTTCAAAGTAGCTTAGATTCTAAATGTCCTTCTGGAAATGAATGTCGTACATTCGCCCAAGTTTATGGAGATGGCCGTAAACTTTGTAACACTCTATGGGCAAATCGGTAATACATTTATACATATTGTGAACATGCCACCGTCCAATGGCTACAAGCCATCAGCAGATTGTAGGATTTGGACGCTGACATACATGCATATAATAATAGCTGTGATCTTTGGTCAATTTATAATGGTTAATTTGTTCCTCTAATTTCGAATAAATTTTAATTTAACTTGAATAAATGGAAATTTAATTTTTGCTTCGCTTTATATAAAAAAAACCCCAAACATATTCAATTTTGTGATATTCCAGAATATATTATAAATTTGAATTTATATTATATGATAAAGAACTTCACTTTTTTATTTATCTTATATTTTTTACACATAACTACTAAATGGCTAATTTTATTCAGAATGTTAATTCCATTAACAGATAATTACTAAATCAATGCTGAACTTAATAAATAAAATTTTTTGGTTGTTTATGAGAGCGTTTGATTTAAAATTGTTTCTATGGGTTTGTACATAAATTTTTATACAAAATTGAAATAAAAAAGTAGATATTAAAAAAATTAAAACGTTACATAAAATTTAATTAAAATTAGTAATAAATTTATCAGATTAAAGAAAAAAATATGGAAAAATTTTTATTTTTTGTACACTTTTAAGCTTACCGCCTTATTTAAATTTCTTGGATGCAAAAAAAATGTAAAAAAAATAAGGGCATACGATTAATTTGAGGTAAAAAAATATGAAATATTAAAATCGATTGTCAAACATATTTTAAAACGAACAATATGCGTGAATTTTTTTTTTATACTTGCCGGTAAATTTTTATTTTTAACAATTTAAAAATTAGCATTTAAAGTAACTACCTATTGTAAAGCCCAATAATTTTTTTTATGATTCATAGTTATAGATATAGCACTGATAACGGAACCTGTTTTGATCCTAGATACGTTTCTGGTCATATGAGTATATGGAAAGCCGCTAAGCAATCAAAAGCTTCAGCCATTTTTCCTTTAGCAAGATTAATTATGTATATGCAATTGTTTTATCTCATGAAACTTTATATTGTTGAAGATACGTTAACAAATATTTATATAAATAAATATCTATAATTCTTTTCATAAATCTTGTTAATGTCTAAAAATTGTATTCATCCTAGTTTTGTAATTATTTTTTTTTATTAAATTAAAAACAATGGAATATCAGTCATGCTTATTAAACTAGTTTTTTTACAGGCTCTCAAACAAATATGCAAAATTATCAGGTTCGTTGAATCAAGTTTCCATAATCACTTTTCACTACCAAAAAATGAGATATAGCCACAAACTAATTAATTTAAACGTACCTCATGCATGATAAGGTAAAATTACCTCAATTAGTCCCGTAAAAAATCAAAATCATTCACCTTTCGCTTAACAAATAGGTATGATTGACGGTCTTTTTCTAGTTAAATATTGTAATTAATGACTATTAAATGCAAATAAAAAATAATAAAAACACTTTTTAATAAGCTCAACAACTATTTTTTTGAAAAAATTACCCGAAAATATACCAAAACATTTAATTATTTTAGATTAAGATATTTAGTGCGATGCCCAGACCTGTAGGCTGGGGATACTAATCTAATGATATATTATGCCCTCCTCAATTATTATTTTTTGGAAAATATCGTGTTTTTATTAGGCCACTTTTGAAGTACATTTCTAATTTTTAACTATTTTCAAACAGATGCCACATTTATTTTTATGCACATTTTTAGTCAAACATTATTTGAAAATTTTAAAAATAAGTATAAAAATTCACTTTGCACATGGCCTTAAATGGGTCAGCAAAAGCAAATTCGATGTTAAAATTTTTTAACTTGTAAAATTAATATTATGAGGCTTGTTTTTAAATATTAAAGTCAAGCCGAGCCCAAATTTAAATAATTAAATTTCCGATCGGACCAAATCAAACCGCTCAATAGGGTTAGTCGGGCTGAGCCTGCGTAAATTATGTTTCCAGGGCCGTAACATCCCAGTTTTAACTCTTATAAGTACCTAATAAAAGAGAGGGCGTAAAAAATTGTATTAAACGCAAAATTAGCATCAACTACCTTGATTTTGCAAAAAAAAATTTTGATCATTAAAACTCGTTTTTCGGACTGAAATAATTTCAATAAGTTTTATTTTTGGTAACAATATGCAAAAACTCAAAGGTACAGAATTGATAAACTTATAGCTAAAATTTAAGCTAGAGACATGACAAATTTCAAATTAAAAAGAGAAAAGGCATATTAAATAAGTTAGCATTCTGTTCATATATGTATTTTTGAAATTAATCATATCCCTAACTTTTTACTGCCAATGCTATAAAAAATTTGACACTCGATACACAGAGCTTTGTTGAAACCCATTTTTACACCTTTATATCTTCATAAGTTTTTAAGCAATGATGGAGTGTTTAGTGGGGTCGGCATACCTTATTATTTAATCATCTTTAAAGGAAATTACGTGTTTGTTAATCTAAATATACCGCAATTTTTTTGCCGAGGTTTACTTCTTTACAAAAAAATGCACAAATTAATTGTCAAATTTTATGCTGTATAAAAATTTTAAGCAAGCGCATAAATTATGTCTCCAGATGTGGTCACATGTTCTTATTTACATTAACCCGCAATTAGAGCTATATCCTTACCCAAACACATCTTGAATTTTCAATATCTTTAAAATATTACATATTATAAGCCAAATGTTGGTGACTTTTTTCTTAAATAAATAATAAACAAAACTAGTAATTAAAATTTGGTTTTAGAATTGAAAAATTCGTTTAAAAATAGGAAATTGTATTGGGCCCATATGGACCCCTTTATCTCAATTTTGTTGAAAGCTATGATATTGCTAATGTAAAATTTATCAGTAAAAATTGCCAATTGTTTTTCTAGGTTCTTTCATTATAGTTTCGCATAAAAAGTATATAAAATTCTAGTGTATAATAACATATGTCAGCAAATATTTGGGAGTTATGAGCTAACTATGGAATAAACCTGATATCTAAGGGATTTTCAAATCCATTTACCTTTTTTTCTAATCAAATTTAGTTAGTCAGCTATAAACATTGTAAATTTTAGAAAAATTGCCAAAAAAACACAAAAAGGAATCAAAAACAAAAATAAATTGAAATTGAATTTGCATTTACAACAGCTAAACTGTTAAATTTGAAATTCAAATATAGCTTTTATTAAGAACCGATACCATATCGTGTCGAAATTAAGTTTTAACGCGAATATTTTGTATCATCTAAATGCTGAAGTAAGAGCTTGATCTACTAAAAAATTTAATTCTCATTATTTGATATGATAATTCTAAGTTACAAGATATTTACAGGGTATTCTCGATCTGTCATTTTGGTCAAAAAAGGCCATTTTTTTGATATGAACCGATGTAAGGAGCCAAGGCAACTAAAATTGAAATATATATATATGAGATATGGCTATCATGGTTTTCATTAAATTTACAGTTGTGCCATTGATATTTATTGACCTGTGTTAAAAATCATTATTTTTTTATTGAAAATATCTAGTTAATAAGGTGAATAATAGGCAAAAATAATTTTGTAGTTCATTATATTTTGAATCTTTCATAAAATTTTCTACCCGGCTTAAAAACAAGATTCACAAAAATATTATTTAATTTTGGTCTAAGTCTAATAACAAATTGTTTAGAATTTAGAAATCGAATTGGAGCCCATATGGACCCTATCCTTTCAATTTCAATGTTGAAAACGTTATTGCCTCTATTCAAATTTAAACTCAAATAATGGCAACCTTAAATTCCAGTTATTTTTTTAAATAATTTTAATTATTAAGAAATTATTTGTATTGTTAAATAATAATATTGAATTATCTTTTTTTTTCTCCTTAAAATATATTTGTTTTTTTCATAATACTCTCTAAATATGTTCAAATAAACGCAGGGCCGTACCAGGTTTCTCAAGCGCCCCTAGGCAAAAAAAAATAAGGCGCTCCTTATTTATTATATAGAAAGAACAAGAGGTAACAATAAAAATAATTTTTTTAAATATCAATTTATTGAAATATGATGCATGGTAAAAATCTAATATAATTAGAATATATATGATAAAATAGAATTCTAAACAATGCATAATATTAAAATCAAAATAAAAATAATGTAGCGCCCTCAGCAAATGTCTGACCTATGAGATAGGCTGGTACGGCCCTAAATAGACTAAAAACACGATATGATCAATAATATGGATGCATTGAATTTATTGACATGTTTTAATTAAGGTAATATGAAAAAATAAAAAATTATAATTTTTCAGATTTTTTTCTACTTTGCATTAAATATGCATCATTAATAATAACTTACATTAGTCTATAATTAAAGGGCATTTCTCTTCCAAATAATATAATAATAATAAAGATCATTGCCTTTAACACATTTTATAGAGGTTAAAATTGGGGTCCGATGGACCCCATCGTAGCATTTGTGTTACAAATTTTTCACCCTACCATTCGCAGGTTAAATTTTAAATATCTTTAAAGACAGTATATATTATTGGACAAAAATTTGTGACTTTTTTAAATATATAATACAAAACTCGGTTTAAATTTGGCTTAAATTTGATAAAGAAATTCGTCTAGAAATTGAAATTTTTATTGGAGTTTATATGGTATCCACACTCTCATTTTTAATGTTAAAGCCATAATATTGCCTCAAAAATTAAAATAAAAAATTGAAACATTAATTTGTTATTCCTTTATAGTAATTTTACATATAACAATGATTAGAATTATCTTAGCTTCTTTCACAACGCGACTCACTTCGCATAACTAATCCTCACTCCCCACAAATTACCAATCTGAATGACAATTCAGACAACAATCAAGGAGAAAGGGAAAAAATAGTCCGAAATCATTAATTCTTTTAACCACAAACACAACTCTCCACAAATCACTGTCCGGAACCTCAAAACCACCGGTTGATTGTATTAAAATTATCTTATTTTCTTTATAAAATATCTGGCTATTAAGGTGAGTAGCCAAAAATAATTTTTTATATCAAAACATTTTATTTTCCTGATCTTTGTATTGTTTTATACCTAAAAACACGATTTAATCAAAAATATTAATAAGTTTTTTTTGACATGATTTATTTAATGTAATATAGAAGAATCAAAATTTTTTTTTTGAATTCCTCTATTATGTGCTAAACAAAATTTGCAATATTCATTAATAAAAACTTAAAATAGTTTATAATAAAGAAGCATATCGTCTTTAAATGATTTAAAAATTTTGACCACACCTTAAAAACATTTTAAATTATAAAAGTTTAAAATTGGGTCCGCAACCCACTGTAACCTTCGCGATAATCAATTTATAATTACTGTCCAAGTTTTTGTAAATTTTGCCTCCTTATAACAAACTAGTAATTTAAAATTTGGTATATGTTTTATAACAAAACTTATTTCAAATTTAGTTTCAACATGGTTAATATGAAAACCCAGAGATGCAAAGTAATAACTAAAAAATTGCAATTTAATTTTACTTTTTATAGTGTTTTACGTACTAAGTATATAAAATGTATATAACACTGTTATGAAATATTCTCTTTATATTATCTATTAAAGTGAGAATTTGCCAAAAATTACTCAATTTGATCAATACTGTGGGTACATTTAATGACAAGATTTATATAATGTAACATAAAATAGAAAATTTTTAGTTTTCATGTTTTATAATAAAATTTAGAATATACATAATTGATAAATATTAGATTAGAATTGAAGATTAGTATTGATCTGATTGAGTAATTTTTGGCAAATACTCACTTTATTAGATAATATAAAGAGAAAATAAATATTTTATAACATTATTATGCACATTTTATTTACTCAGTACGTAAAATATAAAAAGTAAAATTAAATTGCAATTTTTAGTCATTACTTTTCATTTCTGGGTTTTTATATTAACCATGTTAAAACTAAATTTGAAATAATGTTATATTAAAATTGGGTCGGCAACACACTGTAGCCTTTGCGATAATCAATATATAATTATTGTTCGAGTTTTTGTAAATTTTGCCTTCTTTTAACAAACTAGTAATTTAAAATTTGGTATATGTTTTATAACAAAACTTATTTCAAATTTAGTTTCAATATGGTAGAAAACCCAGAGATGCAAAGTAATAACCAAAAAATTGCAATTTTTTACTTTTTATAGTGTTTTACGTACTAAGTATATAAAATGTATATAATAGTGTTATAAAATATTTATTTTCTCTTTATATTATCTGGTAAAGTGAGTATTCGCCAAAAATTACTCAATTTGATTAATACTGTTGGTACATTTTATTGACAAGATTTATTAAATGTAACATAAAATAGAAAATTTTTAGTTACAAGGTTTTGTTTTATAAAAAAATTTAGAATATACATAATTGATAAAAATTAGATTAAAATTAAAGATTAAGTATTTATTTCAAAATAATAAAAAATTAAATTCATATTATAATTCTAGTAATATAAGTGTAAAATTAAGGTCGTATACCTATTCTAGCATTCGAAAAATTTTATACTGATTTTAAAATTAACAGTGGTTAAGTTTTAAACATTCTAGGGCTTGAAAAGCAATTCCAAAATGCAAAATCCAAAAAACAAAATCCCATCATAAATTTAAATTTTGGCGGGAAATTATTTGAATCTTACTAATAAATTTACCAATATTATTGATCAAACAATTTTTTTTAGGCCTAATAGAACATAAAAGGACTGTTATTATTCACAACTAGATATACTATAAATAAAAAAAATAATTTTAAATAACATTTTATATACTCAATATGTAAAACTTATTAAAGCATAGCAAGTAAATAGGCAGAAATTTTTTTAATTTAAATTTACATTAAAGCAATATCGTATTAACATTGAAATTAAAAGTGAAGGGACTATATCAATTCTAATTGAAGTTCTAGTTAAAAACAAAATTTTTATCAAACTTAAACGCAATTTTAATTACCATTTTGATAATTATATATTTGAAAAAGAGTCATAAAATATTGACCCAATAATATTTTAGAAGGTATTCAAATTTCAAAATGTGCCGGGTTCATATGGACTCCCTAATCGGGCGTTAAAAAAAATTCAGAAAAAAAAACATTTGCAAAGTTTAGGCTGTAAAATTGTTGTCATATTTTATTTTTGATTATAAACATAAATGGTCCTATGCGAAAATTTACATAACTTGAATTTTTTGATATTGCATTTACCATTCGGTTTAGATTATTATGATGGATCCAAATTTAGAAAAAAAAATCTATAAAATAAAAGTTAGGATGAGCTTAGAATGAGGTTTGTCTATGATTTTAAAGATATATAGGGTTAAGGTAAGTTAATTTGAAGATTAGGTTGAGGTTAGTTTAGTGGTAGGGTGAGGATAGCTTAAAAGAGGGTGTAAGCTTAAGGTTAGAGTGAGGTTAGCATAACGGTGACGTTAACCTAATATAGGGTTAGATTAAAAATAATATCCAAGCTATTATATTAGTTAACCAATCAAATTAATTTCGTATATTTTGGTGCCATCTAAACATATATGGCCCAATGCGAAAATGGACATACCTTGTATTTTTTATATTATTACATTTACCATTCAGTATGAATTGGATATGTGTTAGAAAATTAAGGTAGTAAAAATAAAATACTAGTAGGTATTTATCAGTTGTTAAATTTTAATTGGATTAATATCCATAATATCAGGTTGATAATTATACTAAACTGCAATAATATATATGCATGTAAAAAAAAAGATTTAATTGAGGGGCTCATTCTGGCAACTAAAAGAGCTATTACTTTTTAAGAAGATTGACCTATTAATTTTATTTATTAGGCAAAATCAAAATAAGCATAAAGAATATTTAACAATTTAAAATAAGCCCAAATAATTAACTTCCTTTAAGCTAAAATAAAAGCCCAATTATATTTGAATAATTAGGCGAATATCTAATTATTTTTGTGTCTTAATCTAATTTTTTGATGAAATAAGTCATAGATTATTTTAGTGATTTTTTGTTCAGCTGATTTCCTACATAACATTATGGTAGGTAGATCTTGTTTTGCAATTATATATTATATTCTGAAGTTTAACAATTTAATTAGGTTAATGTTCCTAAAGCGAGAAGAACTTATTGCAAGAAATGTAAATGTCATACTGTTCAAAAAATAAATCAATATAAAAAGGGGAAGGAAAATGTTCACTCACAAGGTATTTGTGCATCCATTTATTTAGCTCATATGATAAGCAATAAAAATTTAGTTGGCTTTATTGTATAATTTGTGAGCTATATTGATTTTAAATTTTTGTAGTAGGTTGTATAATATTTATCTAATAGAACAAAATAATGATTTTAATCACTAGATGACTAAAATTTAATAAATTGTTCCACAATTATATAGGTAGAAGGCGTTATGATAGGAAACAAAAGGGTTATGGTGGGCAATCAAAGCCCATTTTAAGGAAAAAGGTAAATTATTTTGATATGCCTAACAGTTTTTTAATATCTGTAAAGTCCACAGTTTTTAGATTAATTAAAACCTACTATTAATTTACATAAAAAATTAAGTGATTAAATTGCCTATTTAATTAGTGTATTGTATTATTTTCTTAAATTATTTAAGCACATTTATTTAATGTTTTGTAGGCCAAAACCACAAAAAAAATTGTGTTGAGGATGGAATGTACAAAATGTAAACATAAACGTCAGCTTCCAATTAAACGTTGCAAGCATTTTGAAATTGGTGGCGACAAGAAAAAGAAAGGTCAAATGATACAATTTTAAAACCACTTTTTTATTATTTAATATATGTTAAATTTTTGATTTAAATATTTAATAAAACAGTATATGATTAAATTTTGAACAATCATTTGTTTGCACTATTTTGTTCTCATGTGAGCCATAATGGCTAAAAATGTAAAATTGTCTGATTAACAAATCAGGGAATTCAAACACTTAATTGCTAAAAACAATAATTAATATCTTTTGCCCTCATTAATAATCATAGGACATTTTTGCAAATTTTATAAAAATGTGATGGTTTATTACAATTATTAAAATTTATAAAAACCTATAAATAAAATTAAAACAAATGATTTGTGAACATGCCTTTTTACAATTAGATATTTCTTTTATTAAAAATAATACAAAAAAAAAATTCTTAATATAAAGTATATGCACTGTCGCGATGTTGATTTGGTTTTTGTCAAATTTTGTACTAATGGCACATAATGTTAATGATTTTAAAAATTCTGAAAAATAATGTGTTTTATTGCTCAAAAATTAAAAAGAAATATGAAAGTTTTGCTAAAAATCTAAAATTAGCATTACCATGACTATTTATCTTTCTGCCAGTCATGCAACATGATCTAAACAAAAAAAGTTAAAAACCACAAATTTATGATATGTGAGTTTATTCATAAATAGGCATTTATTTTGGGCTAGTGATTAGAATTAATGCTAAATTTTACCCTTTAGTCAAATAATATTGTAGAGTAACTATAGGGAAATGCCCTTTTTCCAAGTTGGTAATTTTATTATAATATTAAAGGTTTTAATTTTCAAAATTGTTTAATATTTTATTTTTTTAAGTTAAAAACCATTTGTATAATACTATATCATTTTTTTCAAGCACAAAATCCATAGCCATTACAAGTTGAGTTTTTTGGCTATATATAGTTACTGAAATATTTTTAATTGTATACCATTTTGCATTTGTTGCTTGTTTGGTTTGTTATGTGTTTGTGATTTGCGTATTTATTTAGGGATAAATGTGATAATAAAATTTATTTTATTGGATGGAAATTTTGTAATGATAATGAGATTGTAATTAAAATATTTGATTATATTCTTGGATGAATAGTAGTAATAAAATATGAGCAAATATCCTTAAAAATGATTAATCCTAGTTTTATGTTAACTAAAAATCGTAATAATAATAATTGGCAGAGTTTTAAAAATCGCACGCATTTGAATAACATTGACGCTATTTATGCATATCCTAAACGACCATAAAACCTCATTTCTCATTTTTTAATATTAGCCGCTATTAATTTTTTTATTTTAGGAATATTTTTTTTCTAAGAAAGAAGTATTAGCCGCAGCCTTGTGTACAAAAATGTATTGACTAAGTTATTTAGTTATCAATTACATAATTAGTTAAAAATAATGTAAATGTGCGCAGTCGTGTTTTTTACAAAAACTATTCATAACGAGTTGTTTTTTTTCGTAATTGGCTTTCCATAGTCGAGGTGTTGGCTTACGATTATCGCTTGTTTAAGTATTGATTTCTAGCTAACCAATTCGTGGACATTGCAATGTTTTATATAGGTTTGAAGTTTTACTTCCAAGTTAACTTTTAATCTTCAAGAACCTTTCAATTCTAATCATACAAAGGTAGGTCAGCTTTGCTTTTAGATAAAACTATTGAATATTTTTTATTTTATGCTTCTAACGTATAACCCTAGTTTAATATACGGCTAATTTAATTATACTTATTTAGTATGCCGACTTGATTCTTCCGTGGTAGCGGGTGTATCACCGTCATGCTGAAAATAAAAAATTTGGGATTTTTTCCGTTGGTTTAAATAAGCAACCTATAAAGGTTGGGTTGGAATTGTCTGACTCAAAAACCCATAATTTTTGTAATCTCGTGATGTTATTAGTTTTTTTAAAAGATATACAAACCACATGGACGAAAATATTTGCAATCGTTGTTCATAGACAATTAAATTTGCCAAACAACTGAGTTTGGCAATCCAATTTTTCAGCCAACGAAGCTCGCCTTGTTAAAACGTTGCGTCGGGCACTAATTTTTGGAAATAGTATTCGAATCCAAAGTTTTACAATTTAATAGAATTTCCTAAATGATCACGTACAATTTAAAATAAAAAAATAATTAACCTAATGTCATGATAAATAAGTATGGCTTACCAAAGTATAATTATTATCAAAATGCCTTACGTGGTCAAAATAATTTTTTTTCAGTGGACTGGGAAGTATAAGTGCCTACATAACACTGGTCGACAAATAACAACTTTATGTCGGCGACCAATTAAAAACATATATATTTTGATAGTGTTTTTTGAGTACATTCCGAATATCTTTTCCGTTTTTTTGAATAGGTCTAATTTTTTACCTAGATGGGTTTAAAAGTACCAAAAACCTCAATATGTCCTATATTTATAGGCACTTTTCGTGCCTTTAAAATAAAAATAAATAATAGAAAAATATATTTTATTATTGAAAAACTCTTTTGTTATATAACTTTTTTAAAATTTACTTATTTCATTTACTTTTTTAAATATTTGATTTTAAAAAACTCAAAATTTCCAAAAAATACGCGTCTGAAAGTCTGTGCTTCAAAAATTTATATATAAAGGGGCTACTAAATTCTTAAAGATTGTAGTGCGTGCTGCTACTAATACTGGCATTATCTGCCAACCCTTCACTTGCTTACATATCTCAATGTAGTGTAGTAAGATATGTTAAATATAAACAAAAAAGATTGCTTGGGTAGTATTTTCACTTTATGTGCTTATATTTCATTATCTTCTATAATTTATGAAAAATATAATACTTATTTGGCTTAAATCGCATTTATTTATTACGTATCTCAAATGTTATTTGTACTCTTCTGAATGATTTTTTAATTTTTTATGATTTTGAAGCACAGACTTTCAGACGCGTATTTTTTGGAAATTTTGAGTTTTTTAAAATCAAATATTTAAAAAAGTAAATGAGATAAGTAAATTCTAAAAAAGTTATATAACAATATAAGAGTTTTTCAATAGTAAAATATATTTTTCTATTATTTATTTTTATTTTAAAGGCACGAAAAGTGCCTATAAATATAGGACATATTGAGGTTTTTGGTACTTTTAAACCCATCTAGGTAAAAAATTAGACCTATTCAAAAAAAACGGAAAAGATATTTGGAACTTGCTCAAAAAACTCTTTCAAAATATATATGTTTAAAATTGGTCGCCATTTTTTGTCGACCTGTGTAATTAGAAGTCCTTGTGAATTAAAAATTTGAAAATTGTCAATTTACGTAATATTAACATAATTCTTTTTAATTTTCAAGAATAGAAAATTGTTACATTTTTTCCGAAGTTGGCAGGTGGACGGTCTAGAGCGTTTAATCTGATTTTTTCCTTTTATAGGTGGCTTATTTAAACAAACGTAAAGTATATCCCAAAATTTTTATTTTCTGCTTGACGGTGATATATTCGCAAGGACGGAAGAAGTCGGCATATTAGCCGCATATTTTATAAAACCAGGGTTATACGTTAGCATAAAATATTTTTACAGTTTTAACAGAGAGCAAAGCTGACCCATTTTTGTATAATAAGAATTAAAAAATTCTAAAGACAGTATCAATAGCTTAAAATAAGGTTATTGCGAATTAGTTTTCTTCAGACAGAAAAGGGTCATAAGTATTGCGATGTTTAATGGTAGTGATTAATAATTGAAGTCTAAATTTTGGATTATAGAGCATTCAAATTGCTATGCGGCGACGTTCCCAGGGTCAGTAAGATTAAGGGCGTTTCTTCGCCAATACCGTATCATTAAGCCACAATTGACTGTAGCATGCAATCTTTACAACCCTGGCAAAAGTCGAAGGCCAGAGTTCGCCGGCTGACACAATGTGTTCTTGCCCTACATCTCTTCACAGCCTGCATACCCGTCAAGGTATAGCCTCTTTGAGCCTTTGGTTGTGAGATCAAAAAGCTCTAAAATTTCTATCATTATATTATTTCATTTATTTAAATAACAAGTATAAGTTTTTCATAGCAGTAAAATTGGTTTAGACAATAATAGCTATTAAAAATTTTTACAATATATTAAAAATAATTTTAGATTCAATTTTTTAAAAATGTAATGTAAATATAGCAAGCAGGTTAATAAATTACAAAAAATATCCAAACAATTCAGTCCGCTTGTGATTTTTACTAACAAAACAAATTTTAATTCACCTGAGAAAGAACAAAATAATTTTACTTACTTACTTGACTTGAGATTTGAAGCGTAGAATTTTGTTCAAAATAGTTTACTTAAAAAGTCTAATTTATACCAGTGAAAGGTTTTATAATAGAGTTTTATTTCGATTACATTAAAATGAGCGTTTAATAAACAAAAATTAGACAAACATTTGAAGGCCATTATCTTTTGTAGGCTTGCAAATAGGTATTTATAGAGCCAAATCAGTTGACATTAGGCTTTGTCACGATTTGAAAATTTCTGCATCCTTGACCAATGTTCTCTCCATATTTTCAAATTAATTCAAAATTATATAAACTTTCAATTTTTATTTATTCTTTCCCATATAATCTATTTCTAAGCCTCCACAATTAATAAAAAGAATTTGTAAGTCCGTAATTTGTATTTTATGGTCCCTAACGAATTTGTAAATGAAATCAAACAAATTTTTAATCCTAATTTATTGAAAAAAATGCTTAAAACACATGAAGATTCTAAACGAAAATTTAAAAAATCAAGATGGGGGAATAAGTATAAGGCATTTAAAAAATTAGCAAGACATATGTTCCGGTTCTTTAAAAGTTTTTGTTACTTTTCTATTATCCCACTTTTATTATGCACTGTGTTTCTTGGGACAGCAATCAATTTTTTTAAAAAATATTGATAATTTTAATTTTTTCTTCTTATGGACAAAAACGTTACAGTCAGCCTTGGTTCGACCAAATTTGAATTTATCATACATAATATTGTATATTTATTTGCATGTATATACATGATTATTGCCTAAAAAATTTATACAACTAAGTAGTTATTGGCCTTTCGGTCACAAAAGTTAAAAATAATGTGTTGATAAAATATTTTTCAAATAACTTTTAATGTATATAAATATAAGTAGTTATGTGTTTTTTTCTGACTAATGTCATAAATTATGGTTGGTTGGACATAAAACTTTTTTTATAGTTGTCTGCATAACTAGTCAGACCCACACGAATACCATCACGGGGATAGTTTATGCCTGCGATCCGAAATTTGGTATTTTCCGGAGTTAGATCTTCACGAAAATCTTTCGGCATCCGAACAAATTGAATACCCGCTCCTAAAATTGCCGCGAGGCAGATCTTCATTTCGAGGAGCGCAAACCGTTGCCCCAGGCAACTTCGTGGTCCATACCCGAATGGCATGTATTGATATTTATTATCGACCCCCCTTGTTAATTAAAATAGTTTTGAAATAGTTAATTAATTTTTTTCCTAATACAAATAGAAATCATTAATGGCATTACAATTTTACAAATTAGCTTACAAACACTTAGTCAGTCACAAGCCATGGCAAATAAAAGATTTGTTCTTAACATGGCGACATTGGGGGGTAGGTACGTAAAGCCTTAAAATTTTATGTTTTTGTAATTAATTAATCCAGATTGTTTTGATACTAATTACAAAGTCGACCTACATTTATATTTTGTAACAAACATATCTATGACAGCCTCTATGCTTGCAAGTATATTTGCTTGCATTTGGGCTATTATTTTAACATTGTTAGATCTACTATCTTTGTCTACATTAGCTTTAAGCTGTTAGTTTTTCGGATTTCCTTTGCCTGTATTTTAGAAAAATGTCAAATTTTTTTGTAGGAAATTTAAAAAGGTGTTCATCTTTTGCGAAAATTTTTTTTTACCTAAAAAGGGATATCTTGTGACTAATATAATGTGGGCGCCATATATACATAGCTGTCCGATTCCCATCATTTATAGGCATTGAATATTATTTTTACAAATTATAACTAACAAATTTAGTCTTTAAATAATTGTTCAACAACACATAATTAATAATGAGACTTTACTTTTTCGGTAAAAAAATTCATGTATATTTTGTAAAAATAAGGATTTGAATTCAAGTTTTTTCTTCATTATCAATTTCAGCCTAAGGATAAAAGTCTTACTCGCCGCTATCTTTAATAAAACGATCCGGGTTGAAAGTATTTGGGTTGGGCCACAAGTCCTTATCTCGGTGTAACGCGTATACCGGTATTTCAATTATTGTGCCTTATTCATTAATTACAATCAAAATATTTATATTAAAACCACTGGATTTTAGGTTAACTACTTACCTCCTTCCATAAAAAATCGTCATATGCTTTTAAGGCTTTCGTTATTGAATTCGAGGAAGGCAATTTATTTTGCCGACGGGTTATATAGTAAGATTTGCACGCCGGCGACCTAAGTTTTCAGCCTAGACTCTTGAGACTAATGACCCAATAGGACCCCCTATGGCTTTAAAGAAGTTACACCTGTTTTCTATTTTCCCAAGAAAAAAGACGCCTATGCACGAATTCGAACCCCCCAAGGCAGGGTTTTTGCCCCTGAGCTATTTGAGCCGAAAAACAATTATATTGAATGAAACCACTTACACGAGCCTTTAACATAAAAGATAACAACTGTTTTGACTATATAGTCAGCCGGTAAATTCTAAATAATTTTTTAAAATTACGGCTGAAATACTTACACCCCCACTTATATAATCGCGGGTAAAATAAGCATTTATATCAAATGACTAAAAAATGTTGATTACTATTGCTTAAACTTATATATGTATCTCAAAATATTTAAAACTATAAAAAATATTAACATTCAATTTACCTTTTGGAATAAATAATTTTTCGTTCGGTTTTGTCTGGCCTTTTGCACCGGTCTTATTAGTTATTGGGCACAGTTTTTCTAAGAATGTGTCCTCCAAAGCTATTCGGTCAAATATCAGTGGTGGGGCATGAAGTCGAAGTACTTCTTTGATAACGCAATCCATGTACGGAAGATCCATAATATCTTCGTATGTTAAATGCTGATAGGCATCGTCTTTCATCGCTAGCATAGACCAAAAAAGTTTAGATAAATTTATTGATTGTAGCAGGCACGAACAAAATTTAAAATATTTTCGAGCTTGAAATCCCTGAAATATTAAAAAACACCAGTTTGTGTTTGTTTCAGTCGGACATTTCTAAATCGGGTGGCCTGGTAGAATAAAATGATTGAATAACTAACTTGTTGGCCTAAAAAGCAATTATATACTACCATCATTATTAACTCTTTGTCGTATTTTGGCATGCAATTCCTCCCTGACCCGGCCTTGAACTTCCGGGTACCAAGCCAACATCCGTGAAATCCAACTTAAGGCCGTGGAGGTCGTCTCGTAGCCGGCTAAGAAAAATAGAATGGAGTTGGCTATCACATCTTCCTCGGAAAGTCCGTCGGGTAAGTTGAAAGAACCTAAATCTGTTTTTGAAAATTTAACATTTTGTGTTCATTTTTAAAATATTTAGTCTTTTTCATCTGTTTTTAATATAAATCTTTCGTTTGGGGTAAAATTTTTACGATGAATGCATTAAGCGTGGTTAATATTTTATTCATTTTTGATTATAGGTTACAACTTTTGCGTAGAAAGTTATTATTATGGTCGAATTTGTTAAATATTGAAGAACAATTACGTAAGACATCCTAATATGTCCAATCTACTTAAAATAACCTTAAAAAAAATTTAGCAAATATATTAAACTTTAAATGGCTGTTACCAAGTAATCAAATTAAAATTAGGAAAAATATATAAACTTTATCATCCTTCCTAAGCCAGCTTTTTATTAAAAAAATTCCTTACAAAAAACTTGTTTATAAGGCCAATTGCAAAACAAAGTTTTTTAAGGAAACCACATTTATGCTTCTATTTATCAATTTACATACAAAATAATGAAATTAGACAATAATGGACCATAGAAAAACAACTAGGACGTTATAGAGAATTTTGTATGCGAAACGAATTTTAGATTTTACCAAGACCTAAAAACTTTTTTATATTGGTTTCAAAAATTCCAAAAACATTATCTACGCTTCATAAAATATAATGGCATATGTTTTTTAAAGAGCACATCCAGAAAAAGTTATTACTCAAAGTATTAGGCACTAGGTTATTTAGTATTAAATGGATCATGACATATACACTAATTTTTAAAAAAAAAATAATTAAAAAACTATAAAAATAATTTAAACCCCTTGCGTCATTTGAACGTTTTTTTAATCTAAATATGTTACATTTGTTACACATATGTTTAATTTATGGGCCCAAAATATCTTAAAAATAAAATCTAATTTTTGACCTTGAATAACTATAAATTTGTAATTTAATCTTCGGAATCAGCACCTAAAAATTTAAAATAGTAATTGCCAGTTAAATTTTGTTAGTATAGTTTAATATTAATTCCGTTGACCTAAATAATATATTTATTAATTTATATATATTTTGGTTCCACAAGGGCTTTTCGAAAACAAATATGACTTATCTATTTTTTTTCCTTTATTTGAAACGCATAAGATTTTCAAATTTTGCATTTTTTGGCGAAAAAACAAAATCTCATTTTGCACGTTGACGCTCCATTTACAAACATTGTTAGCCCCGTACCATCTTAACCTGTATTCCCTTATATACTCCAAGATAAAAAAAATACCGGGTTTTTGATCATCCTCCAATTTCATCATATTTGTGTGCAAACCTTTGTGCTCAGTTTGATTGAAATTTATTGTAGCGTCAGGATCGTGGTTGTTTGCGGACGGTAAATCTCCTGTGTCATTATGTCTTGATTTTTGAATTATGTTAGAGGCGCTTGAATAATTGTCATTCGCTTCGATCAATAATTGCAGGTAGTCGTCTCTATGATTTATACAAAAAATAAACGATATGGTTTAAATTAAAAAGATCTAAAATTTTTATATTTGCTTAATATTCTTCACCAAATTAAGTTTTATTGTATATTGAACCCTTTTAGGTCGGAACACGACCCACGACAATTAAGCAACTTCTATGTGTGATTAAACAATATTACATGTAAAACAATGTAATACAAAGAAGACCCTATTAATTGCTGCAAATGCACATTATTTGGTTATATGCTTATAGGTTGAAATGTCGTGACAAACTAAGTCACAAAATTCAACTCTTCCTCATTGTGCAATTGTTTAAGTCTGTGTAAGTAGTTATTAAGGACGTTTTATCTATTTAATTTTTTGAACACATCTTTTTAATACTATATACCTTTTCAAATTTGAATTGCGGCGTTTACGGATCATTTCTTTTACCACGTCTGCAAAAAAATTAATGGGTTTTGGGTCAATTATATTTAGGTTTACGAACGATAGCAACCTCGATAAGCAGGGAAAAATTGTAAGTAAAACGAACAACGGGTTAACGGCTTCGAAATTGAAAGCTTTTCTGGCGTTCCTAGATTAAAAAAATTCGGGACTACGGGTTTATCACAGTTGAATTTTCTATCCACATAAAATTTTAACCTTTTTTTTCAAAACTAAAGGCAAGTGATTGCCAGTTTTATGATTTACATGAATAATTATATTAATAGATTTGGAAAAATATTCCAAAATATAATACTGGTCAACAATTTTTTTTATGAGTTAACTACTGAGATCAAACTGCCATACTAGGGAATCCGTTTACCATTTTTCCAAATCAAACTTAGTAAGCCAGTCATATATATTGAAAATTTAAAAAAAAGGTGGTTAAAAAACCAAAAGACTTGAAAACAAAAAAGATTTGAAATTTTATTTTTGCATATTCACAATAGTTAAACTGTTAAATTCAAAATGATATTTGCATTAAAAACCGATATATGGTGTATTTAAGTTTGGACGCCATTTTGTGTTATCTAATTGCCGATGTAAGAGCTTGATATATTAAACTTTAATTTCCATTATTTTCAATTAAAAATATAAGTTAATAGGGATTTTTATATGCAAAAAAGATTTTTAAATTTTTTTAGGGTAACCGTATGAGCTTATTTTAGTATTGAGCCAGCTAATACTATTGATCCTGTCAATTTTGTCAAAAAAGGCCCATTATAGAAGGATCTAAGGAGCCCAAGATGGAAGAAACTACGAAAAACGGAAAATATATATGATATAAGATAGTCATAGGGATGCATTCTTTTATGTTTTCATAAAATTCACGTTTTTGACATTAATATTTGTTGACCTGTGTAATATTACATGAACCTTTTATAATCATCATATCCTTAATTTTTCTGAGGTTTTTAATTATGGTAAACAACGCACTATTTACAAATTACAACTGCGTTATAAAACCGAAATTTTTAATTTTTTGTAAAAAATGTGCAAAATGTACAAATTTTCATATTGAAATTTGTATTTCTAATAACCATTTAGTGCTGCCAAAAATAAATTAATTTTTTTTATAAGTTTGGAAGCATTGGCGTAGGAGAGGGGGGTTTAGTGGGGGGAGGGGGGTTGGGGATGAAACCCCCCCCCCTTCCCCCCCCCCTTCCCCTCCCCCCTTTAAACTAAAATACTAATTAAATATAAAATTAAATTACATTTAAAATATAAATATTTAATTTTAATCTCCCTTCCCCTCAAAATAAAATACTAATTAAATAAAAATATTACCATTTTTATTATATAAATTCATTACATAATTGTATCATTAATATAAAAATTTATTGCATATAAAATATCAATGATATAATTTTCTTAATACCATATATGTTTGTTTATATAAACATTATTTATAAAAGTCCTTAACTATCAAATTTTAAAAAGCAAAATTAAGTAACAATTATAAGAATCAGTAGATTTCAAACTAAAACACTATGGCACGAGCGAAGGTCGTGCCGGCACTATGCCGCCAAAAGCGGCAAAATTTTTTTTTGACCCCCCCCCCCCCCCCCCCCCCAGGCTTTACAACTTGCTACGCCCTTGTTTTGAATATTTTGTTAGGTTTTGTTAGCCTTGATCCTCAGGCAATAAATTGATAAGCTTTATACAAAAAAACAATTTTTTTTAAAGTTCTAATATATTTAAAAAAGAATTGACAACATTTCCTTGGGTAATTATAAAAGAATTACAAATATTATTCTAGTAAAATTTAACAAGAATGTTAATAAGGTTTGTATGAATTAATTAACTCGACCCAACACGTATATGGTAATATTTGTTACTTGACAAAATCATTGTCTCCATCTTTGTGCGAATCTAAGTCTAAACCGAAGGCGACCAATGCGATAACATCGATAGTAAAGCAATCAAAATGATCTTTTGCACAAATCTTTGTGATGTTTGAGGATCCAGAGCTTTCCATTAGGTTTTGTAGGTGACCGACAGTTGTTTTCGCGCACCGCATTGAGGCCGGAAACATATGACTCTTAATTTTATGACTAGTAAAAGTCGGCCCCATAATTCGTCTAGCCCTTTTCCATTCCTCTCCTTGGCTTAGGAATAACGAACGCTGAATATACCGATTAACGGGTGGTAAGGATCTGCGATTTATAAAGGTGTGGGAGCATCGGACGAGAATTTGTTTTAATAGGCCAGGGTCTGAAACGGCAACGACAAGTGTTTGACCTTGGGCAACGGCGTAAACACGCCCCAAGGCTTGCTGCCATATTATTTGAGCACCTTGAAAGCCGTTTCTGTAAATTATAGGCGCGTTGCCAAAAAAGGGATAAACCGGCCGGGGAAACGGAAGACCAGTTTGAGAAAGATTTACATATGGACGGAATGCATAAGCCGTCAACGTGATAGCCAACAATATGATCCATAAAGTTGGAGTTATCGTCGTTGATAACCAATCACTGAATGGCATCGTACTACCTAGGTGTTTGTATAGTTTATGCATTACCCTCGTAATTATTTTAATTGCCTTAATTAACAATAAATGGCTTTAAGAATTGCAAATTAAAGCTCTAAAGCAACTTTTACGCATATTACAAGTTAGTGTAGTCTGTCGAAATTTCTTTTATGCATAACATTTGATCAAAGTTTTTTTGGCAATATAACAAAGGCATATGTTTTTGAATGCTAGCTCAAATGAATATTATGACTATGCTTAAACCAAAATTTGTAAATGGCCTTTTTTGATGATAAATCTATTAAATTTGTATCTTATCACAAATGGTTTGTGAAGTATCGTTTCTTATTACCAACATTTAATATGCTCTTTATACATCAAACTTTGAAACCTTATCACTCGCAACCATCGTTCATGGTCAAGTTTTACATGCCGGTCACGAAACATAAAATCAGAATTTTAGTCAATCATTTTTTTTGTTGGGTGCCAAAAATGCGATTATCAAATTTTGAGGTAAACACAAATAAAAATGTTTGAATTAAGAAATCATTTATTTAAATTATGGCGTGCAATATTTCTAAATTATTTTGCTTGTTTTTCTAAAATTGTAAATTTTGTCATAATTTTCTATCTTATATAATTTTCAAGTTAATGTTAATAATGAACATTTCATATTTAAGTATCCCAATAAATTATTTGGAAATTTGTAAGTTAATTGTCTAAATTTTTTTCTAACCCACCATAAAAATAATGGAGAGCAGTGGAGGAGAAGGACATTATCATCGTATGAAAATTCTCTATAAAACGTTCTAAAAATCGTAAATGTTTTTTTGTTGTTCAGCGATATAATATATTTAAAAAAATGCATTTGATTTTAAAGAAACATTTAAATGGGCAGCCTTTATATTATTGAAAATTTTGATAAAACAAATTAAAAATTACCTTTAAAGCCGATTTAAGTGATATTTTGTCTCAAAATAATATTTTAACGCTAAAATTTAGTTGGAAGATTATTGGAAAACACAATAATATATTTTTAGAGTTACCACTTTTTATACTAAATTTTTTGCCAAGTATATATCAAAAAAATTAACATTAAAATTGTTTCCGACCAGCTTTTTGGTGGAGAAAAACAATGCAAAACGTAGCTGCATTTACTTGAATAAATTCAAGGTCATCACTATAAATTATAGATATAAGACCATATTTGGTGATAAAATAGCAATACACAATAAATGAAATTTTTAGTTTGTAGTCAAAAGAAAATTTTCAAAATTTCTATTATCTATACAACTGCTCAACATTTTCTATCAGCCCACATTTTTAAAAAACCTTGTTAGTTATAAGAAGTTTTGCGGTGAAGTTTGTTGCCATCTCGGTGTTTTGAATAAGCCTAGAAGCCAAAAATTTATAGCGACCTTGTTTATTTTGAATTATTGCCACAGGGCCACCTTAAAATGCATTATTAAAAAATGGGCATTTAGGTGCGTTAATTTTTAAAAAGGCAATTATCGAGAGAATATCTAAATTATAATAATGTATTTTATTTAATTATTGACTTTTATACTTAGCAATAATACAATTAAAATGGAAATTATGTTCGATTCTGCTATTAAAGAATTGGCAGTTCATTACTTCCTTTAATCAAACTAATCGACAGGTTTGCAAATTGTTTCTTCAGTCATAAAGAGAAAATAATACGATTCTTTAATCGCTTAGCTTTCGATGCTGACCTTTAATTAACTTTAGTTCATGTAAAGCATACAAGTGTTACATTAACTATCACATACCCTTTAAATTTTCCCAAAAATTTTGTTTAACATTTTGGTCTTTCTGATTTCAGTAAAATTTTAGTCGTTTTGTTATCCCATTTAATATTCTTCGTTTTTTTGGATTAGGATTATTTCTTTTTGCCTAAAATTGGAGATTGCCTCCAGATGTCACCCTGACCGTATGCCTTAATAGTTTTTGATTGAAATTGATAAATCATTTAGAGGCCAGAGTAATGTTATAAATTTTGAGGTCGAAGCAATTAAACTGTTGGGTACCATGTTCAGACTTGTGGAATTAACGTTAAGTCATTTGAGACAAATAATCGTCATTTAGGGACTGTTATATGGTGATTCGTTTAAGAACAAAGGTCTAGGTTGGGGTTGGGAGGGGGAGGGGGGACTAGAAATATTTTGTGAAGCAAATTAGCTTAAACAACCAAATGCTAAACATAGCGGCTAATAATCTTTTATATGAAGATTAATATGTTACACTTCCATACGGATATGTGTCGTCAAAAATTTTTCTTTTCCACATTAAATTTTTTTATGTAACAGTTTTTCTTGGTTAATTAAATGCTGCCTATATAAACATATAAAACACTAAAATTTTATTGCAATAGTAACCGTATATTGCTTTGTATTTATATGTTTGAATCCACTCTTATATTATTAAAGCTCGAGTTAACAATTGACTTACATTTATTAAAATGTCATAGAAATATGAATATATGACATTCATGCAATATAAATATCAAAGAAGCTAGATTTTTATAATAATTAAGTAAGCAAAATTATGGCCCATAAAATAGATATTAGACGCTTAATCAATTAACTTAGAAGTGCTACTAGACTTAAATTAAGATTTGTCAATAATACACAGTAATATAAAATTTACACTGACTTTTTAGGGTTAGTGATAGTAGCAAATTGGAGTCAAATTTATTTAAGAATTGGGTAACACATGTATAAATGTTTTTTTAATAAACGTTAGCTAGGTATTTTTAAAATTTTTAGTTTAAAAATACTTATTTATTTTTAATATGATAATGACAACATAAAAATATAAATGTTTAAAAATGGGCAAAAATTGTAACACGTGTTTTACTTACATACACTATAATTCCGTAAATCATCTTTAATTTTTGTCAAATCATCCTCGAAATAGAAACAATTAATTTTTTACATATCTAGCAAGGTAATTTATATATTCCACTGCTGCTCATTGTTTGCTTAGCTGTTCTAAAAATTTATACCAGTGCTTAAAGCTGAATTCCAAATTTTTAGCCAAACATTTCCTCTCTTATTTTGTTGCCTCAAATTGTTCTATAACCACATATTCTACTAATTTTTACAAAATGCCTTTTGGAAGTGGTTCTGCAATATCACCTTTAGACACAAATCTTGACAAGCTTTATGAAATGAGAATGTACAAAATTGAGCCACAACATATGAAAAAATATATGCAACTTACTGGTGAATTTATTAATGTCAGAAAACAATATTCAAATTTGCTTGGTTATTGGACAACAGAATTTGGAACTTTAAATAGAGTTATTCATCTGTATGAATATGGTTAGTTCTTTATAATTCATATGTAATTCATTATTAAGTTTTTTTTTTGATTGGATATTTGATATTTATATAGAAATTTTATATTTCAATTAAATATTTAACATATTTAACCAATGAAGACATAAATTTTTTATTAAATAAAACACTGGATAATAAATTAAAACAATATATACAATTTTTACAGTGTTATAAAAAATTTGCTATAAATTTTGGGTTTTGTTTTTTTCCAATGCCTCCAATATTTTTAGTCTGTGTCTAAAGTTTAGAAATATACAATATAATACCCTTAATTATTAAAATTTTCAGTTTCTAATTAGATTTATAAAAACATATAAAAAGCAGCTTGTTTGTATAAGCAATTTATTTAAAATATTTAAAATAATAAACAAATTTTATAACAAAAATCACTAATTTTATTTTAAAAAATGAAAAATGCCCTATTATAATAATGTTTTTGTATTTTGAATATGTTTTTATGCTTTTGTTATTTAATGATATAGAAACTTAAATATAAAAATTTTAACTTTGACATTTAATACTTAAAGATTTGAGGCATTAGAAATAATAATTTTATGTTTGTTAGCACAATAAAATTGAAAAAAGATAGTTGTTTATTAATGGTATGTCATCCTTGTAGTCCAGTGTCACTATACAATAAATAACATTATTGAGTTAATATTTTATTACATAATGATTTAGATTCTTATGATCAACGGGCCAAAATGAGGCTAGCCATGAGTCAGGATGAAAAATGGTCAAAGAATTATTTAGGAAATGCAGCCCCTTTAATGAAGAAGCAGAAAAATATTGCTTTAAGAAAGTTGTGTGATGAAATGAAACGTGATATACCTGCCACTCAAGGGACAAGTATTAATTAACATAATGTATTTTTATTTTTTGATTTATATGTTTTACTTTTTATGTTTCATTTTGTTTTTATATGTGATTGTTTGATAAGACTCAATATTGTGATTTTTATCTTAAATTATATATATAGAAATTTTTTTAAATTAATTTTTAAACTAGATGGGCTATGAAAAAAGCAATGTGTAGAATTAATTATTTGTTAATATTTTATAAATTGCCCAATTACCTATAAATATATTTTGTATGTCTTTTATTTATTTTTATATTTATTTAGCATTTTAATTTTTTAAACTTGAAACATGGATGATTTACTTTTGGTAATAAGATGTTTAATATATTTATATGGCATTTTTCAAATTTAGCTAAGTGTCTATATAATTATCTCCTATTTTAATCAATTAACATATGATGCTAAACAAAAAACAAGGGAAGTGCCAGAATTAATTCATAAGTAGTTAATCATTTCCATACCATCAACACAGTCACTATAAATTTTAATATCTAGGGGTATTAGATTAATCTGTGGGATTACAATATATATATAGTCAATTCCACCTCAAATCGACAAACTTTTATCCGAAGTCTCAGTTTTGGCTGAAAATTGGTACATTCGTAGGGTCCTTGGAAGCTGATAAAAACCTAAATTTTTTTTGACCGGAAGTGATTTTTGACCGAGATATGAGCAAAAATATTTTTCACTTTTTTGCAAAAAAAAATATTTGACGCAACTTTGCGCGCATGTATCATCAAAAGTATTGCACCTAGAGTCATAATTTTTTTTATTTTGAAGATCGTAGGGCTACCTTATGCGCAAAAAATATTAAAAAATTTTTTTTTTAATTACCAAAAAATCAAAGTCAAGTTTAGACACAAATAGCTCAAACGTATCTTTAAATTTTCTGAAAAATTTATATAAAATGACCCTTGATAAATTTAATAAATATATGATTTAAAAAGTTTGGGACCGGCACAGGCCCGATTCTAGCTTTTCCATTTTAGGGGGGCAAAAAAAACTCGTGAGGGGGAAGAAAAAATTTTTTTGCCGCCTTCGGCGGCAAAATTGGCCGTGACCTTCGGTCACGGCAAAAAATATACATGTACAACAATAAAATCCATGTTCAAAATTTTTTAACAAATTAATAGTATTTTATTATATTCTCAAATTAAAAAAAATGAGTTTATAAATTGAATATGTGAATTAAAACTAATTGTTTTCACTATCAACTGCTTAAAAAGATATGAGATTTGAATTAATTGTAAGTATAATTTTATCATTTGGTATCATTGTGCATGAAAATTAAAAATATGATATATATGAATTGGATTTTAGAAAATGAAAAGTGAAATAAGATTGATTATCATGAAAACAAATGTGTAAGTATGCTAATTTGGAAGAATATATATAAAAAAACACTGGTTATATATAACTAGTTATTAATATTAGGGTAAAAAATTAAATAAAACATGAACATAAACGTTAATTGCGCATAAAAAAAGTTTGCAACCACGTTAAAATAGTAAGCAATAATTAGCTGATTATGAGCAGTGTATTGTGTTGATCAAACTATTTTATCTTAGTAGATTTTAATTAAATTACAATATTCATCAAAATTTAATGCCCCTAGTTAATGATTTTTCGTGTTCTAAAAGAACCAAATTACCTTTAAGCAGGTCACTACTTGTCAGCCGTTATTATCCTTATTAAAGAAGAAAATGTGGCCTCACAACCCGACGTTGAAGAGCCAATTAACAAACTTATAGAAAAAATGTTAAATAGATTAGAAAACGCATCATTGTAATCATATAAAAATTTAACAAATTCAATAGTAACACATTCTTGGTAATTATTAAGTTTCTTATTAAAAAATTTTTTGCTATGTCATTTTCTTTAGATAATGAAATTTTATCAATATTACTTATTTTTAAAAGAGGCTCTAATTTATTTATATCTAAAATAAAGGTTAATCAAATTTATAAAGGGAATCTAAAGATTTTAAACAACTATTATCAGTAAAAAATCTATTATCAAAATATAAATAAATCAATAATATTAAAATAAATACTTTTTACTTCATCATTAATATTTAAAATATTTTCAAACTTATGAGTAGAAAATAAATAAGAAAAATCTTTAGGTTTAGTTTTTCTTTTATCCATAGATAAATTATTGTCATTTAAAAAAATATTAATATCAAAGCAATATTTGAATAAATCTTCAAATGTATTTTTATTTCTTAATTGTTTAATTTCTAACAAACAATGGTTTATTAAATCAGAAGTGTTAGAAATATAAATCGTTCTGCATTGAAATTGATCTATAATTATTTTTAATAAATAAAATAATTTTTCAAATAAATACAAAAAAATAAATAGATGATTATAAATATGGTCAAAAACCCCGATTCGGCCCTGTGACCTGAAGATATAAAAGTTTTTTTATTTTTAATTTTTAAAAGAGTATTAAATATTTTTGTGTAATTTTAAAAAAAAAACAATGGGCAGGTAGGGACCACACCACCAGGGGCAACAGCCGGGGTATGGTCCCGCATTCACTAACTACCTTGATTGCATCATGTTGAAATAATTTATGAAGGGAAAAAAAATTATCAAAAAAATCTTTCCCTTCACTTAAAATAAAACAATCTTTTACAACAAGATGCAATCGGTAAAGCAGTGAATATACGGGGCATCCAGCTATTTTGCTTAGAAATACTTGAACACCATTTTTTTCTCGGGCATTACGTTCGCCCAATCGTAGCATTGTGCGATCATGTTCTTTGGTTCTAGATTATAATCTAACAAAAGATTGTTGTTAACTGAGAAAATTTCTTAGGCATCAGATTTATGAATTGCTTTCACAAATATAAAGCTTTAAAATCAAATTTTTCTATATATTTCTGTTAGTTTGATCTCTCTTGCGGATGAGAAGTATTAATGAATAAAAACACTTTTAAAAAAAGTAAATATTTTTAAGATATTTTTGACGGAGCAAATTTAATTATATTATGTGGAAGAAATAAAATTACTATGTATTTTTGGGGGGAGGGGGCAAATTTAAATTTTTTTGGGGGGGCAAACATAAAATTACTATGTATTTTTTTTTTTGGGGGGGGGGGGGGGGCAAATTCAATTATTTTTGGGGGGGGCAATCAAAAACTTTTGGGGGGGGGGGCACTGCCCCCCCCAAAAGGGGTCTAGAATCGTGCCTGGACCGGCATGACTTTTTACAAAATTTTATTTGCACTATATTAGAATATGCCAATGTGCCAAATTTGACAGTATTCAAAAAGCAGGACATATGGGCAATAATGTTAGACCATAATAGTTTGATTTAATTGATTACTACTATTATTAAATTTACAATGAAAAAGTGAACCTTAAAACAGAAAAAAGTGAAAATTTTGCTTGTTTTCAAAATTGACTTTCTGGTTAACCAGCCAACCTTTTTATAATATTTAACATTTATTTTATAGATAAATTATTGCTTAATAACATATAATAGCCCCAGCTTTTTTCCGATCTTGACTCTTCTACAATAAAAATACCAAAATTTGCCAAAAAACAGCAAATTTTCAGGTGTCAAAAAACTAAAGCAGATTGTATTCGTCTGTGCAAGCTTATTTTTTTTATATTTTTGCATTATTTTTTAATAATATCTAGAACCTATATAATCAGTCATATTTTGCTTGTTTAAGTGTTAAAAAAATAGTATATATGTTATGTATAGAAAATTTTAAAAGAGCGAGATAGGTAAATTAAAAAAAAATAAGATTATGAAATCATTCCAATATTTTAATTAAATTTGTAATTTATTGTATTTATTAAAACATATTCTTGCGTTAAAACTCGTTAGGAACGCATTTATTTATAAAAAACTTTAGGTCAATGCCAAAATCCATATGCCTATAGAATCAAGTAACAGTGATATTTCCTCTTTAATAGGTCTAGTGCTTATATATGATAAAAAGATGTAAATGGAACTAAAATTGTTGGTTTTTAAACTTTATTAAGGTCGGTTAGATAAATATTTTATGCCTTGTTCCAAATAGTCTTTCAAAAACATATTTACAATTTGTAAAAATTAGTAAAAAAGACTGAATGTCTATATTTTATTTATATTAAATTGGGCCTAATAAGTCTTAAAACTCATTTTTGAAGCTAATTCTGCCCGTTATAATCATTTGAAGCTGTTTAACCCTAAAACTGACATTTTTTTATGTGTTTATAATTAAAAAACCATTTCACTATGTTCCACAAAATAATTAACTTTTTACGCTTGTTTTAAGTTTGTTGATAACACTGGTCGACAAATAACAACTTTATGTCGGCAACCAATTATAAACATATATATTTTGATAGTGTTTTTTGAGTACATTCCGAATATCTTTTCCGTTTTTTTTTGAGTAGGTCTAATTTTTTACCTAGATGGGTTTAAAAGTACCAAAAACCTCAATATGTCCTATATTTATAGGCACTTTTCGTGCCTTTAAAATAAAAATAAATAATAGAAAAATATATTTTACTATTGAAAAACTCTTATATTGTTATATAACTTTTTTAGAATTTACTTATTTCATTTACTTTTTTAAATATTTGATTTTAAAAAACTCAAAATTTCCAAAAAATACGCGTCTGAAATTCTGTGCTTCAAAATTTTATATATTAAAAAAGGGGCTACTAAATTCTTAAAGATTGTAGTGCGTGCTGCTACTAATACTGGCATTATCTGCCAACCCTTCACTTACTTACATATCTCGATGTAGTGTAGTAAGATATGTTAATTATAAACAAAAAAGATTGCTTGGGAAGAATTTTCACTTTATGTGCTTATATTTCATTATCTTCTATCATTTATGAAAAATATAATACTTATTTGGCTTAAATCGCATTTATTTATTACATATCTCAAATGTTATTTGTACTCTTCTGAATGATTTTTTAATTTTTTATGATTTTGAAGCACAGACTTTCAGACGCGTATTTTTTGGAAATTTTGAGTTTTTTTAAATCAAATATTTAAAAAAAGTAAATGAGATAAGTAAATTCTAAAAAAGTTATATAACAATATAAGAGTTTTTCAATAGTAAAATATATTTTTCTATTATTTATTGTTATTTTAAAGGCACGAAAAGTGCCTATAAATATATAGGACATATTGAGGTTTTTGGTACTTTTAAACCCATCTAGGTAAAAAATTAGACCTATTCAAAAAAAACGGAAAAGATATTTGGAATGTGCTCAAAAAACTCTTTCAAAATATATATGTTTAAAATTGGTCGCCATTTTTTGTCGACCTGTGTAATCATAAAAAAGAAACAATTGTTAAATTATAATATTCTAAATAGGCCAAATATATTATTTTAACTTTTTTTTATCATATTTAACGTTGTTGAGACTGTTTTACTTAAAAACTATTAAAAAAAGGAAGAAAATAAATTTTTACAAATTTTTTAACCTTATTATTTTTTCTATAACCCTCCCAAAATTTTTTTATATAATAAATTAACAAAGTTTTTTCAATTTTGCCGGGGATATATATTGAATATTATGTATAATTTTTAATATTGTTCATTAAACTAAAAAGAACTAGTAAAAGTTAACAAATATAAGCATACAAATTTTATGTTTTTATTTTTTACACCTTAGAATTTTAAAAAACTTGGCAAACTTTTGTTTTTATTTCATAAAAAGCTATGGGTACGTTGTAAAATGTTGGGGGAAATTTATGTTATATAGCGATGTTTTATGTATAAAATGCAATTTTATTTTTTTCAAATTGGTTTGGTAGTGACCTAGAAAGTCGGCTTTGAAGATAGGAGTAAAATACTAAAAATTACCAATTTTTTTGATCTGAAGTTCCCCTTTTCTTTATAAAATTGACAATAGTATGAATCAAATTAAAAAAAACTGTTATAGCCTAACATAATTGTCCCTATGTCTAACTTCTTATTTATAAATAAATTTGGCACTTTTAAATATTAAAATATAGTGCAGGGAGCAAATTTTTGTCTGACCAAAAAAAAAATATTTTTTCGAATTTTTCAAAAAAAAAATCATTTCGATCCCAGATTTTTGAGTTCGAACATTTATAAAGAATATTAAGTAGTATATTTTAGTAATTTTTCAAGAAATTTAAAAAAATGCTTTTTTAGTTATTTTAAGCTGAATATTCTTCATAAAATTGTAAAATTTTAAAGTAAATTTTTTAAAATAATAAACACATGCAAGATAGCCCTTATTGTCTTCTTCAAAATAAAAAAAAATTTAGTCCTAGCTATAATACTTTTTGACTTATACCTCCCAAAGTTGCATCAAATGTAAAAATTCACCTTGCAATTTTTTTTCTTTTGCCCCTATCTCCGTCAAAAATCACTTTCGGTCAAAAAAAATTTCCAGATTATGAGATACCCTTAGATACTACCTCCATGCAAAATTTCAGCCAAATCAAAAGGGGTACCCCTCCCGGACTTGCTGGATTGAGGTGGAATTGACCATATATATATATATATATATATAAATATTTTCAAATATCAGGCATTAGTCTTTTGTTTGATGCCATATTATTCCATACAAACGGTCCTATATATAGTAGTGTCAATGTTATTTTACATTTTGTTCTTTTATTTAAATTTAGCTATACAATTTTTTTAGATGTTCATTATCGGCTCAATGTATTTGTGCTTAAAGAACCATACGAAGCTAATGCTCTCAAATTCAAGGAGTTGATGGATCAATTTTTTAAATTGTTAGCCACCGAAAAGATTGACTCTTTCCAACATATTGCCACGTTTGTAACAGACAGCACCAAAATGAATCAAAGTTTTTTTTAGCATTTAGGAATATTTTTGATTATGTTTAAATAAAATAATGGATTTTACGTAAAATTATGTCGTATTTTATAAAACCTTTTGTTATAAGATTATGGTAACTAACATTTATTTGTTGAACTTTTAGCAGGTGTCACTTTTATAATTATGAAAGTTAACGAGTTTCAACACAATTATTGTAGAAAATAAGCGAAATATCCAATTTTTATGCCATGGGTTTTAAAAACTCATAATAATGCCATTAACATATAAAGAAAAAAGAAAATATGGTCGATTTAAAATATAAATGTATTTAATTAGTCATTCAATACGTGAGATGTAACAATTTGGATGATGTGACGATACACAAAAAGTTTTGCGAAAATAAGGATCTCCATAATTTGAGTAAATATTCTAATAAATTTTTCCGTTTTTTTTTAATTTTCTATATTTTTTTAGGTTTTTATTTATAATATGGCTATCTCTCTTATACATTATGTTGTTCTATGATGCTTTTAAAATGTAATTTATAACCTAGATTTACAAAGAAAATATTATTTTATAAATTAGAATTTTTTACTTAAATTTATTAATTTAGTATATAAGAAACTTTCTTTTCTTTATGCTCAAGGCAGGGCTGGGAAAACAATGAGCCAAAAAACTTTGGCTCATTTTTTTTCCTAAAAAAAAGAAAGGGGGCTACAAATAAAGGGTTAAAATAAGAATTCAAAAAAAGCCCTTACTAAGAAAAGGGGCAAAAAACCCACAAAAAGTGGCTCTTAAAAAAAGCCCCAAAAACCCATTTTATGTTTTCATTATAATTTCGAAAAATTTTGTTTTTTTCTTTATAATAATGATGGGTGGGTTTTTTCTTAGAACTCCTAGGAGTTTTTTTTTGAAGAAAAGGGGCTTTTTTAAACATGCCCCTTTTCTTTAAACAAGAAAAGAGGCTTTTCTTTTGCCATGCCCACGAGTTTGTGGGCTGGGGAAAAATACTCAAAAACTTGTTGAAAAAAAGCCCATTAAGGTTTTTTTCCCAGCCCTGGCTCAAGGTGAGTTTTCCGAAAAAAAATTTTTGTACAATAGAATATGTTAATTTAACTATGAATAATGTTAAATTATTAACGCAGAAACATTCTTATTATATTTAATATTTTTTAATTATATATATTATTTAGGAAACGAAGTCGAAAAAATTGCAGTGTTAGGTAACAGTCAAATCCTCAAACCCGCTCCTTGGTCGCCCCTGCAATAAATTTTAAAATTCTTATTTTTTTTAATTGCTCTAAATGAGCAAAAATAATTTATATTGTAAAAACACTTATTTTAACAAAAAATATTGGTTAGGCATTATAATATTTTCTTTTGAATCTATAATTATTTAAAATGCAATTAGTAGATTTGTTAATTAATTTTATAAATTATAGTTTTTCATCTTAATTATAGCAGAATTTATATCCTATCAACTGTAATTCCATTTTCAAACTATGTAATATATATTATGATATTTTAGCAATTGTGAAAAATTTAGACTCTTTTTTTGCACACATATCTATATTGTAATTGGTTTTAAGTTTTTCACAATTAGAAAATAAAGTTAAACACATATTGTTAAAAAAGATTTCCATTTATTGATTTAAAAATGTAATATTTGCATCGTGATTTGATTGAATTTAAAATAATATTCTTTGCATTGTGTTTTTAATGAGTATTTATACATATGATAAAATTTATAAATTATAGAAGGCATTTATTAAGAGCTCATTAGATACAAAATTTTTGGAAAACTTTGTTAAAAATATAAAGTTTAATGTAATTTAATTAGTGGTAAAAACAATTTTATTAACCACCACCAAAAAAAATTAGGGCAGCTAAAGTTAAAAGACAATAAATTAACCCTCATAAAAATAAATAAAATTTAAAAAGTCAATAAAATAGAGTTTGTGACTAGGTAGTTAAAATTTTGCGATATTAAACGATTGATTCTTAGAAATTATGGAAGCTCTAAACGATATCTACCCTCCAATATATTATATATAAAAAAATACCAAATCAAATATCGATTAATGATTTTATTGGAGTGATTATTCTTTTTTTATGATTTGTATGAACGATTAAATAAAGCTACTAAAGTTAATTCCGACAATCAATTAAAAACCTATACGCTAATTTATAAATAAATAAAGCTCTCTTATATGCTTAAGGTGTATGATGGCTGTGGCTTACTGCAATTTCATACCCTCAAAAAAATGATTACGTTTTTAATCAAGTGAGAATTTAAACGCTATTTTGTTAAAATTTGAAAAATTATCATAAAAAATAACACTTATTTTTGGAATATATATTTTTTTTGTTTTAAAAAATGATAATATTTTAATTGATACGATAAGCTGATTTTCTAACGACTATACTTAAAAAATTTTTAGTGCCACACAAAGATACTGTTTCAGCCTTGGCCAATGACTCCGATAGATGATGCACATATTTTTGTTTCAAGAATCGCTAACTCCTTTTTTCATATGAATGATTTGCCGTTTGATTTGTTCGTAGCAAACGAACATAACAACGTTCCAACTGGCGAGACGCATAAATGAGGGCGTAAAACCTTTGTAGAAAGCGGCCGGACCTTCTTTGGTCGCCATGAGGTAGGTGCAATGCAAGGCGCCACGGTAAGTTAACGGCGTCGAATTCATGAAACGCGTCTTAACCACATCTATTGGCGAAGCTATCAGCGTAGTTACGAACCCGGCCCCGAAGGCGGCAGTAAAATGACATGGGAAATTGTCGGTGAGGGCCGTGCGCCTCAACAAGTATTGTTTAAATAGGTCGTAACCTACTAGTTCGGAAGCGTTTATCACAGCGTTTCGGGTCACGTTTGGTAAGACACCTTGGGATAAAAAATTTAAAATTTTGAAATAAATTGACTCCATGAAATCATTGGTCCACGAATAGTCCTATTTTTTTTTGTTTATTATTATAATCCCGCCAAATTTGCAGGCCCTTAATTTTACATTGCAAAATGATTCTTGAATTACAAATAAATTATATAATATATTAATGCCCATGCTATGTTATAATATATTTATCATTATAACACAAGTCAACAATTTTTTGAGAGTTATGAGTTAACTACAGAGATCAAACCTGCCATATTAGAAAATATTAAATCCGTTTACCGTTTTTCCTAATCAAACTTAGTTAGTCAGGTATAAACATTGTAAATTTTTAAAAAAGGTCAAACCAAAAAATATAAAAAAACAAAATAAATTGAAATTTTAATTTTGCATATTCATACAAGGTAAACTGTTAAATTTTCAAATAATAATTTTATTAATAACCGTTAATATATCGTGTCGTATTTTAGTTTAAACGCGAAATATTTTGAAAATGCCGATGTAAAAGCTTGATATATTAATAAAATTTATCTTTATTTGTGGTTAAAAATATAAGTGCAAAGGAATTTATATATGCAATGTAGATTTTTATATTTTTTCTTCTTAGGGTACATTTAGATCTGTCAATTTGAAAAGGCCATTTTTGGTTATAGACATAAGGGGCCAAAGACGGAAGAAACTAGGAAAAACGAAAAGTATATATGAAATCAGGCCATCATGAAGGTGCATTCTTTTATGTTCTCATAACAATCTAGTTTCTGACATTTATTTGTTGACCTGTGTAATTAATATAAAAATAAGGCAATATATAAAAATCTGCTTTGTCAGTTTTTAAAACGACTGGCTCTTAGGATTAAAATATAATTAATTTATACTTTTTTATTTTGCAATATAATTAAAATATCTGAATAATATGACCAATAAAAATTTACCATTTTTATTATTGGTGAAATAAACATTTTGGTTAAATACCACGTCAATTTATTTTTATTTTTCCATCTAATATCAAAACCTATATCTGCCATATTAAAAAAAAATTAATCAGGCGCTTTTAGATTCATTTCATTTTTCAAAAAAATTAAAAAAAATTATTTTTTAACTTTTCTCTCAAATATATATTAAATCCTAGTGACATTTAAAGGCGACTATTTGTTAAAATGCGTTATATTTACAAATTTTAAATTAAAAATGAATGAAGTCTGAACATGCTCATATATAAAATTTTAGGCATAGTCTTAATTAAAAAACTTTGAGCTTAGAAAAAAAGTAGAAAAAGATACCAATGAAATCTACAATATGCAATCATTCTTAACCTTGTTATTTTAAAATTACTTGTGCCATCAAAATTATTTTAGAGCAATTTGGATTTGGGCAAAACATTTTGGACAGTCGTAAATTAATAATTAATATTTGTATCAAAAAAAAACAATATTAAAGTGATTTTTTAAACGAAAATTTTAAACCTTTCCAAAGACCCTTGAGCCCTTCAATTGCATAAATAGTTTTATACGCATGCATTGCCCCATTGTATACAACTCTTTCAGATGAAGAAAGTGTTGTTAAATTAGAATTGGATATTTGGGCTTGGAGCCTAACTTTAACCACATCAGCTGGTTGGGCAATGAGGACAGCCATCCCACCTGTAGTTATGCCAGCAAGTATACGGACTAAAACGTTTTGAGCACTAGGTCCAGTTGTATTATTTGGTAAGACAGGAATCAAATTAGAAGATTTTGATGAATCTGTCATAACCAGAACCAAATAAAAAATTATCAAAAATGTTTAAATTCTTTAAGTGCTTAAAGTAAGATTTATACTATAATATTTCTAAATCACTGCACAGTTATGTGATTTAATATATTGACCCGTGCAATTTGAATGTATACTATAAATAATATTATTGTAAAAAACAATCAATCTTTTAAAATAATTAATAATGCAATAATTATGTATATTAATTAATTAGTCAACTAGCTTGTTTAATATATAAGCAACATTTTTTACTTTTAAGCAGCATCTCATATTGCACTCTAACGTTTTCATACATTCCTATACGTATAGAAGCAAAACTCATTTGTCTTTGTAGGCCTGCAACTAAGCCATTGTAAAGGGCTTTATAGCCTTCAGTTTTAACAATTGTTTTAATGGTCCCTGTGAGCCCTCTATACATGGGTTTTGCAACATCTTTAGCTTTATAACCAATGGTTTGTTCAGAATTTGGAATGCTTATAGTGTCACTATATATGGCTCTTGTGGCCGTATTTAACCAAGTAGTTTCTAACAAAGCATTAGGTTGTTTGAGTATCACATTTTTTGTGCTTTGCAACCCTGAGGTTTTTAAATTGATTGAAGGTATAGGGTTATTATTAGTTGGAATATATCTTGACATAGAAGACTGGATGGCTAAATTTAAAGGCTTATTTTGTGCAATGTTCCCTCCATTTTCTCCTTGTATCTTCATGATAATATTAAAAGAATATTGAAAACAAGGTTTTATATATAATTTTATAAATTTGAAGAGCCAAACATTTAAATGTTTAAAGCTTAAATGGTTTATAATTTAAATGCTTAATGCTACCTGTAATCTAACTTTAGCAGTGTCCAAAGGGAAAGTAACAGCATCAGCTATACATGCAGCAATGCCTGCACTTAGGAATCTAACACCCATAGTTTCATTTTTTGAACTTGAAGGTATCACCATTATTTCGATTTAGGAGCTATAAAAAAAATTAGCATAAATAAATTATACTTGTATAATAAAATTAGGTTTTACTTTTATTGTTTGAGGTAGGATAAACTTGTTTAAACTGGTTAAGAATTGATGAATTAAATAAAAAAATTAATGTGACATTTGTTGAAAGTTAGTTGACAAATGATTTTATATGTTGTAGTAAAATATTCATTTGCCACGAAATTTTTTTTACTCTACCTCTTACTAACATTGTGTTATACAAATTCAAAATTTGTACCGAGGCCAAAATATCCTCAATTCATCTACTAATTTTTCAACCAATCAAAAGCTTTATTTGCATTGCGTAATTGGGGGCTTGGCTCTTTTTAACCAATCAAAACGCTTTCATGTCTTCATTGTAATATAATGTTGTTTTTTTATGTTACAAAAGGGCAGGTCTATTCGGTGTAAAATGAACTCGTGTAAAATGACCTTTTACACGAGTTCATTTTACACCGAATAGACTTTTAAACGAGTTCATTTTACACCGAATAGTAAAAACGCTTTGCAACATATTTATTATATTAAAATGATGGTTTTCTTATGTAAAATTTTATGAGGATTCCAAATATGTTATTTAATTTTGTCTAACTCTTTTAGTTTTCAAATAAATGCAATTTTAAAATTTAAATAACTATAAGAGATAGCATATATGAATTCTTACAAATTTATTAATTATAATAGACCAATCTAATATTATAAAACTAATTGAATTATTTCATTCGCGAAATTACATTCTCTAACTTATAATTTCTGTTAAAATATAGATAAATAAAGCCCAAATGTTAGTTCGGAATGTTATTATAAATACATGAATTGTGACTCTTTAATTTATAACTCTTGTTGCCGAGTGGCTAGAGTTTGTCTCTCCAGCCCAATCTCCAGTCCAATCGTGCCCCGGTTCTAATCCCGATGGTACACTTTTTTTATTTTTTTTAATATACCCAAGTGTTTCCCAAAGTGTTGCCTGACTTAGTTTATATACTAGCAGTTCCTAAAATGTTATTTTGAACACTTAAATGTTGTTATTATTTTATCCTTGGAGCGGCGTGCACTTTTAATTTATTATATGACCCATAAACTTTACTTCAGCTGCTTTCTGCCATTTGAGCCATTCCCTTTTTTCCCTTTTGTCACTTCCTGCTTCTAGAAACTTCGGTTGTTCTCAAATGACTATATAAAATGCGATTGTATTTTTGAATTATTTATTATAATGAGCAATATATATTTTGATTTATTATTGAAAATTAAATCTTTTCCTTACCAATTAGAAAATAACAACAATTTAATTATACCAAAGCCAATTAATGTGCGATTCGGTTTCGGAGGATTTATTAAAAAGGTATTCCCAAACCACTTTTATAGCTTTCCTTACCGATAAACAAGGTTGCAACAAACCCTTAAGGATAGCAATTGTTAAAAAAATTTCCGATAATGATGGGCTTTTTTTTGCTAAAACAGATGAGGACTTTGATTTAAAATTTTTAAAAGTAATTCAATATTGTCAATATAATAATTTAAACAAATTTTCAGATTATTTGTCATCTTCAAAATAAAAATTATATAATATTGTTTATAAACCTTTAAATTTACATATAATTAATGATCTGTTTACAACCAATAATTCAGAAAGTATGAACTTTGTTTTGAAAAATGAATTTGAATGGACGGCGCACCCACTAGGGGTTGTTATTAAGAAATGAACAAAATTATATGATAACCAAAAAAGAGAGGTTGAGCGAGCCTCAACTGGGGAAGATTTATTTTTATGATGAACAACAAAATATCTAATAAAAAAATAAAAACAATTAAAAGTAAAATTGTAAAAAGATACGTAACCTCGTCTACAAAAAACTTAAGCTTAAAAATACCCTCCAACACTAAAAAGCTTAATAAAAAAACTAGAGTCAGTAGTCATCGCACTAATTAGTAATTTAATTTATATTGAAAAAATATACAACACAAATTGTCCAATATTGCCCTTTATTTGAAATTATACATGATGCATTTATTTTATCTATAAATATTACATTACGATATTGATATACGTGAAAAAATAAAATAAATTGCAAATATGATGAAAATGTATATGTTTACTTTAAGGGGCGAAATCCCTTTTTTAAGAAACAACCATTTTAAATGTAAGAATTCTTAATCATCGCAGTTGGAGTAGGATCTTTATTTTTAAAGTCAATTTAAAATTTTTTAAATGAATGAAACAATTTATAATAACACATTAATTGTTCAAAATAAAAATGCCGTATTATTATTTAATGAGAAATATGCGGGTCACCTTTTATAAAAATTAAAATAAGAAGCTCTTAATCTACCAGTGAACATATTTACAAAGTTTCCTAATAAAGGTGTCTTTATAAATAAAAAGTTATTGACAAAAAAATAAGGTTTAAAAAAATTATGATATTATATCATCTTAATTACCTAAAATAACATAAAAACACTCCAGGAACTACTAAAATATTTTTAATCTAAGTCAGGTAACATTTGGGTATATTAAAAAAATTAAAAAAAGTGTACCACCGGGAGTAGAACCGGGGCACGATTGGGCTGGAGAGACGAACTGTAGCCACTCGGCAACACGAGTTATAAATTAAAGAGTCACAATTCATCTATTTATAATAACATTCCGAACTAACATTTGGGCTTTATTTATCTATATTTTAACAGAAATTATAAGTTAGAGAATGTAATTTCGCGAATGAAATAATTCAGTTAGTTTTATAATATTAGGTTGGTCTATTATAATTAATAAATTTGTAAGAATTCATATATGCTATCTCTTATAGTTATTTAAATTTTAAAATTGCATTTATTTGAAAACTAATAGAGTTAGACAAAATTGAATAACATATTTGGAATCCTCATAAAATTTTACATAAGAAAACCATCATTTAAATATAATAAATATGTTGCAAAGCGTTTTTACTATTCGGTGTAAAATGAACTCGTGTAAAAGTCTATTCGGTGTAAAATGAACTCGTGTAAAAGGTCATTTTACACGAGTTCATTTTACACCGAATAGACCTGCCGGTTACAAAAGGATATGATGAAACAGCAAAACTTCCTTTTTCGGCGTAATAATTATAGGCACTGCTTTGGAGATGAATATAATAGAAGAGGATCTTAAAAAAAGAAGTTCAGAATTTATATATTTGAACATAAAATCTTAGTTTTTTTAAAAGACCAGAAAAGGTCTTTTTAATTAAATATTGTGGTATTTAAAATGCATTTTTAAGGGAAGATTTTATATTCCTACATTTGTTACTTGATAAATTCTGAACGCTTTCAATCAAAACTTTTTGGCTATAAAAACCAAATTATTTTGAATAAAGAGGATTTAAATATTTTTTTAATTGGGAAGTGCTAATTATATATTTTAAAATTTTTCTTTTTAAGAATGCCTTTTGTTATTTTGATTTTTTACAAATTTTGTACTATAAATAACGATTGGTAAATGGTCCGTGATTGATTGGCGTTCATTTTCCAAGAACTTTCAGGCGCCTGTAACACCTAAATTTTCAAAATTTTAGCCTAAAAACCTTTCTACCAAAAATTGCCTGGCATCTTAAAGCATTACCTGGGTTGCCCGAATCGCTATCAAATTAGATGTGGTTTTAAATAATTTTGAAATTGTTTAATCAGTTTCTAAAGTTATTCTATATTTAAGCATTTTTCCAATGCCCACTTTCTCAATTTAAACTTTGCAAGTCTTAATCTAATAATATAGGTTGTAAGCAAAAATTTAAAAATCCTTTTTTTGGAACTGTAGTTGATGTGTTTTTGCAAATTTTGGGGGGTAAAACATTTTATCTACTTTTTTTAATTAGGAACGCAACGATTAGCAATTTAATTGAAAATTTTTAATATCATTTTTATACAATCAGAAAAGTGCTTTTAGGCATTAGCAGGTAACAATTTTACTGAAAATTCAATATTTAATATCACGACCTTGAACAATCATACCATAAAAATAATAGGCAATGTTAGGTGTTTGAGCCAAATGTTCGACCTTCAATGAGTAAACTGCCAAAATTTCTTGTAACAAACTTTAAGGGGCCACTAAATTAATCAAAAAGGTGATGCAATTGTACTCCACAATTAGACCATTTTGACTAAATATAGGTCAAGTATATGAAACAGGTAACACACCCCCAAACATATAAAATCGTTACATAGGCCTCAAACTCAAATATTCTGCTCTCCTTTTTTTAAATTTCATCATACAATTTTATAATTGTTTGTATACCCGACGACCCCATTTTTCGCCTGGTTTACGAAGCTAATGTTTGCTTAACCTTTTTTCCCCTCACACATTTTATATTGAAAGTCGACCTTGATTTGTATATTTGTTTTAATTACCAAATAGGCGCGCATTTAATACAAGATTTGTTGGGACTATTTGTATGGTAATCGGGCGGGCCATAATTACCACGGCTGGGAAATTAAATTTTCATATTTGTTGTATTAATTTGGAAAAAGACGCATTTAGTTAAGCTTGTTTTTTCAAATATTTAGTAAAAATAAAGTGCTGTAACTTCGCATGGACCCTTCTCTTAATAATATCTGCAATGACTGTAAAACATCCGCTGATTGTATCGAACATTGGCTCATCTGCCCAAACCGGGGGCCTCCTATCTCCCCGATAGATCTTTGGCTTAACCTAGCCCTCGCAGCACTCAAACTCACTTCTACATCCAACTTTGTCCAACGAACAGGGGCTACTAACAACAACAACATGAGCCACTGGCTCATTTCCCTAAAACATAAAAAAAGAAAGAGTGCTACAAATAAAGAAAGGGTCATGAATTTAAAAAAGCTACTAAGAAAAGGGGCAAAAAAACCCACTAAATGTGGCTCTTATAAATAGCCCCCAAAAGCCCATTTTATGTTTTCTTTATAATAATTTCAAAGTTTTCATAATAATAATGATGGGTCGGTTATTTTTTCTTTAAGCTCGTAGAATTTTTTTTTGAAGATAAAGGGCTTTTTTTAAACATGCCCCTTTTCCATAACCAAGAAAAAGGGGTTTTCTTTTGCCATGCCCACGATGTGGGCATTTGGAAAAAAAAAACTCATAAATTACAATATAAGCTAAAAAAGCTCATTTTAAAAATTCAATCCATTATTTTGTTTTTCAAATCATAAAAATTAGTATCAATCTTACGAAAATGCCAAGTGCAAAAATCTAGAATTTTAAATGTATTGTGTATCTACAAACAATTATATCCTTATGATTAATGTTTAAAATTGAAGGTCATCTTATAAGTTCTCATGATTATAAATCTATGTACTTAAATTGTTTTTACCGGGCAAGAATTAAAATTGTTTCCCTTACGGATATGCTATATCTGTCCGTTCTATCTTTGTACTAAATCTTATGCCAATTCCTAAAAAGGCGTTCTTCAGCAAAGTAAACCTTATTATTTGGTCTAAATCTGATGGGATTAAACAAACATTTTATTTCTTTTTTAAAATTTTACCTCTTAGACATAGTTTATTCAAAGTTTTTATTGGGTATATTGTTTTAATAGTATTATTTTACGACCCTTAACACCATAAATTCAAGTTTGCGAAGGTCATAATAAGCCAATTTAAAATAAAAATTGTAATTATTTATTAATTCCCTTAACGCATATAAAAATTTAACATATGCTGTTAACATAATATATATTTTATAACAAACTATTTTGCTATTTATAAATATAATTTTAGGATTTTATCTTGTAAAATAATTAAAAAATTCAAAAAATATATAATCTAATTATGTAGACTAATGATTATGGCTAAATATTATATACATATATAATTTAAAATGTTTAACTATGCCAGAGTATTAAGGGTATTGCATTTTGTTTTATAAAAAAAATTTGTTATTGAATGTTAGTTATGCAGTAGATCACTTCATAGGCGAAAAGGATACGGGGACTAAAATTTGGGACTCAACTAAATTGGCGACATCGTGAATCTGGTCCCCTAAAGTCAAAAATAGAGTAAAATAATAAATTTCGCAGGCAAATTTAATAAAGTGGCTAAATTTAAATATTGACCCGTTTGGCTATTTTATATCTATTCGTTCTTCCAACAAAACTTTTCAGGTCAGCTATGAACTTTAAAATTCAAAGGAAACGATTAAAAAAATAACAAGAATCAATTTTTAATATACAAAAACAACTAAACTAACTTAAACCTAAATAATTTATATAAATCTTTTTAATCCAAAATTTCGGCAATTTGAATATTGGTGGAAAATTTTTGCAGAGTTATTTTAATATAATTATAGGGTTATTTTCTATTTAATAAGTCTCAAGGTCGTATAAGTTAATTTGGCCAAATTCAATCAATTTCCAATATTAGGCGAATTTAAAGATTTGCGGAAAAAACAGTAAGATTATTATGTAAATTATAATTCCCCTTAATGTCATAATTCTTTTAATAACACTGGACAACAAAATTTGGACGACCCTAGGCATCATTTATGGCAACTATGGTTTTTGGTTAAGTTTTTGGAGCTGATCACGAATATGAAATCAGAATTTTAGCCAATGCCTCAGATTTTTAGTTATTCGGTGTCAAAGTTGAGATTTTTCAATTTTTGGGGTATTTTGGGCTTCTATATCATAAAACCTATGGGTAGTAACAAAAGTTTAAAAATATATTTAGATAACGGAAACATTCATTATTAACGTAAGGGGTTTAAATTTTTTAAAATATTTAATTTTTTTTATTTTTTTATTTTTATAAAATTAGTGGTTTTCGTCATAAAATCCGTTTTTTGATCCTAAATAACTTGAAAGTAAATTGCTAATAATTTTAGGTAAAAACTTTTTTTAAATATGTTTTTTACAAGGAATCTAAATATGCCAATAGAATTTTTGTAAAATTAATAGTTAAAGAAATTTAGTGAATTTTTTTCTGAACTTTGGACGCGGTTAAAAAAAATGGAGGCATTGGAAAAAAAACTAAACCAGGGATCGTTATAGCAAAAAAAATCTCTACAAAACCCTCAAAAAATCGTTTATGTTGTTTTTTTTTGTTGTCCAGTGTAATTCTTGTGTGAAAAAAAACATTAATATATAAAATAAACTCATATTTTGTAAAATTTAAAATTTAACAATAGATATGAATAAAAAACAGATCGAGTGACCTAAAAAAATTATATACACAATTTACATTACTTCTTACTAGCAAAAACTATATTGTAAAAATTGACACTTCAAAAATTTCCCATTCTCAAAATTTATAAAAACCCATTCGTTCAAATTATAAGTTGATAGATAAATATTGCATATAAGCAGATAAATATTGCAAATGAAATTCTTAAAAAACATTAAAATATCAAATTTAAAGTTTAAATTTTTAAAGAATAAGTATAAAAACACTTTTTGTAGAAATCCACACAATAATTTAATGATAAAATTGCAGGCTAAATTTTAAGATGATTTGTTATACTGTTAAACTTATTAGTTTAGTGTGGTAAAATATGGTTAGCTTATTATTTAGTGATTAAACTAAAAATATAATTTAAAAAAACTTAATAATAAGCAATTACCAAAAATTTTAAACAATATATTAGATTTAAAAAACTTACAAATCATGGGAAATCAAATTAAAAATTTTTATTTGTTAGTGTATACAGCTAGGACAATAGGCGTACTAGAAAAAATTTTAAAAAAATATTTTATTTTGGCTATTAAAATTCAACATATCCTGGATCATATTTAAATAAATGAACAATATATAGGTTTTACTCAATGAGCTCAACTCCCGTCGTTTCTTATACATTTGAGTATCATCCATATTAGCCTGACGAACAAATTCGATCACTAACATATAAATTTAAGAATTTTAAGATGTGCAAAAAATTGTTATTTGGTCCTAAAATTTAACATTGACAAAAGGAATAGAGCGAAGTAAACTATTAAAAAAATAAATACCGTTCATGTCACCTTAAAAAACTTTCGCTAATAAAATATTTTTCTGTCGTATTGTCAGTTTATTGCTAATGAAATATTTTTCTGTCGTATTGTCAGTTTAAAACGTACTTACGCCGGACAAAATACTGTTCTGATTGTGGCCCGTTAATTGCAATTTTTTGGCAAAAAAATTAATAAGTTTGAAAAAATGTTATATATTCTAGATACTATTCATAAATTGATTATGGATTTTGAATTAATTTTTTTTTGTGCGTAATATTTTTTTGAAATAAAAGTGGGCCGAATAAAGCCATAAACTTGGTATTTTAAAACAAATATGTATTACAAACAATAAATTTGTATAACTTAAATTTATTGACAGCCTTAATTGTTATTATTATTATAATAGTGACCCGGCCGCATAAACAATAGACCTGAATCTGTCGTTTTATTGGAATAATGTCGATATTTTTGAAGTTGGTCTAAATATAGGTATTTAATCAACTAATACACTAATTTTAATAAAAATTAATCGATAAGATATTGAATCAAAATGAGAAAATAAATCACAAAGGCCCAAAATTGTTAAAATAAAAACCCAATCAGAGCTGACTTTTCATCTATGCGGTCCTACAGTTTAGAGTTTTGACGTATTCACAGGTCAACAAATATCAAGGTAAGACGTGAATTAAATGAAAACATAAAATGCATCCTCATGATGGCCTAATTTCTAACATAATTTTCTTTTCTAATTTTGTCTTTCCGTCTTTGGCTTCTTAGATCCGTCTATAACGAAAAATGGCACTTTTTCACCAAGACAGATCTAAATATAACCTAAAAAGACAAAACTTAAAAATCTTTTATGCATATTAAAATCCCTTGTAATTTATATTTATTATCACAAATAATGAGAATAAATTTTATTAATACATCAAATATTTCGCGCCCAAACACGACACTATGTATTATTGGTTTTTAATAAAACTATTATTTAAGGTTTATTTTTAACAGTATAACTTTTTTTAATATGTAGAAATAAAATTTAAATTATTATTCTTGAATCTTTATTTTCCTCTTTTTTTTCTAAAATTTTCAATGTTTATACCCGACTAATTAAATTTGATCTGGAAAAGTAAACGGATTTGATATTGCCTAAGATGGCTAGTTTGATCTCTGTAGTTAACTCATAACTCTCAAAAAATTGTTGATCTGTATTATGAGAGCACACGTCAAATATCAAAGTCAGGCAAAAGAATTTTAAGAAAAAATTAACCCCCACGATTTGTATATAATTCGTTTTTATAGTTTTTTCACCTTTGGTTCATTAGATCCATCTATTAAAAAAATGGCCTTTTTGACAGATTTCCGAGCTCATTACCCTTAAAAAAATTCAAAAATCTTTTTCTCATATAAAATCCCCTGTAACTTATATTTAAAATCTCAAATTATTTGTAATAAAATTTTTTAGTATATCAAGCTTTTACATCACCATTTTGATGTACAAACTTAAATACGACATAATACATTATCGGTTATTATAAAAAAATTTTTACATGAAGTTTAAATTTAATATTTTAATTGTTGCAAAAAATTTAATTCATTTATGTTTTTAAATCCTTATTGTTTTTTTTGGCATTTTTTCTAAAATTTTTCAATGTTTATCGCCAACTAACTCAATTTGATTAAAAAAAACGGTATAGGAATTTGAAAAATATCTATGGTGGCAGATTTGATGTTAATTCATAACTCTCAAAAGTTTTTTTGACCTGTGAGCGGGAATTATAGTGAAGTTTATATTTAAAAATTATCCAAGTCGCATTTTGAATTCGTGTAAATTATATAGAAATGTTTTTGAAATTTGAATAAAAACAGCAATAATGATGGTATATAAAATAGTTAAAAATTATAAAACAAACATTTTCCAGTTTTGTCCGACTCCGGGAGAAAAATGGCAATGTTTTGAACACTATTTACGCCGGCATCGATCAGCTCCTTGTTATACTTTCCCGTGAGTTCCTTAAATTTGAGGATGTTATCGATCATGGGTGGCTTAATGATGTACGAATTCATGCGGTAGTAGAGAGCTATATATTTAAACGTGAAACATCATAATATTTAAATACTAGGTATTACGTTTATAAAAATAAATTTTGATGTAAACATAAATAAAGGTTCTCGCATTTTTATACATAAAAAATAAAACGTGGTTTGACGAAATTTGTTATATGTTACAATGTTTTACACCCCAGGTAGTCGTATAATTAAAAAATATTCTTTATAAAAATAACATAGAAAATAAAATTAGATATATACGCTATAGAGTTGAATTAAACAAATTAATTAATATACCTTAATCTTTTTACAAGAAATAATTAAACTACAACTTACAATTTATTTATCTTAACAAAAGCATAATAAAATACAAATATTGCTACAATGCATGGCAAATATGGAAGATTTTGGTGAGCAAACATTAAATATAATATAAAAATTTCTGAGAGATGAACTACAGATTAAATCTTTCATCTTAGGGATTTTTAAATTTCGTTATATCTAATCAAACTTAATTAGGCAGCTATAAACATTCAAGATTATATAAAAAATGCCAAAAAAACAAAAAAGATTTTAAAACAAGCCCAATTCTAGCTTTTCCACTTAGGGGGGGGGGGGGGGGGGCATAAAAAACTCGTAGGGGGGCAGGAAATTTTTTTTGCCACCTTCGACATGTACAACATTTGAATCCACGTTCAAAATTTTTATTATTAACAAATTAATAGTAATTAATTATATTCCCAAAATAAAAAAAATGATTGCGTTTACAAATTGGATATGTGAATTAAAATTAATATTTTTCACTCAAATCTATTGCTTAAAAAGATATGAGATTTGGAAATTAATTGTAAGTATAATTTTATCATTTGAGATCAATGCGCATGAAAAATAAAAATATGAAGATTGATTTTTATGAAAACAAATTGCATAAATATGCTAATTTGGAAGAATATATATACAAAAACACTGTTTATATATAACTAGTAATTAATATTAGGGTAAAAAATTAAATGAAACATGAACATAAACGTTAAATGGGCAGAAAAAAAATTTGCAACCATGTCTTAAAATAGTAAACAATAATTAGCCGATTATGAGCAGAGTATTGTATTAATCTAACAATTTTATGCTAAAGGTTGTTTTGATTAAATAATAAAATTAATTCAAAGCCCCAGTTAATGATTTTTCGTGTCCTAGAAAAACCGAATCACCTTTACGCAAGTCAATACTTGCCAGCCAACTAAAAGTTATTTTCCTTCTTAAAGAAAAAAATTTGGCCTCACAACTCGATGAAGAGCCAAATAACAAAAATATTGTCTAAGTTTATAAATTGGCACATGTTAGAAATAGAATAAACAATAGACAAAATTTGGCCATCAATACTATATTTTTGATCGCTGTCACTAATAAAATGATCACGATCACAATTAAATGGCCAAAATGATGTTTTCATGGTAAATATCACTATGTTGTGGCACACAAATTAGTGATGTTTACCATGAAATTATCATCTTGGCCATTTAATTGTGACAGAGATGAATTAATTGTGATCGTGATCATTTTATTATCCACGAACAAAAAAAAAGCGTTAGATGGCCACATTTTATGTGTCTACTGATCATTCTATTTCTAACATGTGCCACTTTGTTGAAGCTAGCACTGTAAAAAAAATTAAATAGATTATAAAACGCATCTTTGTAATTATATAATAATTTAACAAAATTATTAGTAACGCATCCTTTGTAATTAAGTTAAAATTTTTTTGGCTAAGTCAATTTCTTTAGTTAATGAATTTTTATCAATTTTACTTATTTTTAAAAGAGGCTCTAATTTATTTATATCTGAGAGGATAGTCAGACTTATAAAGGAATCTAAATTCTAATTAAAAATTATCGGTAAAAAATCTATTATCAAAAGAATCAATAATATTAAAATTACTTTTTAATAAATTATTAATATTTAAATTATTCTCAAACTTATGAGTATAAAATAAATAAAATTTAGAAAAATTTTTAGGTTAATTTTTTTATATATAAATAAATTATTTTTATTGTCTTCAAATGTATTTGTATTTCTTAATTGTTTAAATTTTAAAAGACAATGGTGTAAATCAATTTAGAAGCATAAATCGTTTTTCATTATCATTAATTATTTTTGGTAAATTAAATAATTTTTAAAATGACAAATACAAAAAAATAAATTGATGATTGTAAATATGGTCAAAATCTCGACGGTTCGGCCCTGTGACCTAAAGATATATAAATTATTTTATTTTTAATTTTCAAAAGAGTATTTAATATTTTTATGTAATTTAAAAAAATGGCGCCGTAGTGACCACACCACCGATGGGGCAACAACCGGGGTATGGTCCCGGATTCACTAATTTACTTGATTGCATCATGTTAAAAAAATGTAGGAAGGGAAGAAAAAATATCAAAAAAATCTTTCCTTTCAATTAAAATTTAAAGACAATCTACAACAAGATGCAATCGGTCGTTAAAGCAGTGAAATGACATGTTGTCCAGCTATTTTGCTTAGAAATTGAACATCACTTTTATCCCGGGGCATTACGTTCGCCCCTAGCATTGTGCGATCAGGTCCTTTGGTTCTAGATTATATTCTATCAAAAGATTGTTGACAAGTGTGAAAATTTCTTAGGCAACAGATTTATAAATTGCTTTCACAAAAGGCTTTCTGTAAAATCAAATTTTCTATTTATATTATAACAACAGAAATAATTTTTGGGTAGTTTGATTTCTCTATCGGATGAGAAATGTTGATGAATGAAAACACTAATAAAAATAAATATTTTTAAAATAATATTTTTTTGATATTTTAGGCGGAGCTTTAATTATATTATGTGAAAAAAATATGCATTTATTTTAATAAAAAAATTCTTAAAAATCCATCTTTTACCATGCCCTGAGGCTGGAGCACTGCTTGATATTAAAAGAGGTTCATCACTAATCCTTCTCATAGTCATATTTTCTTCTTTAACTATCATGGGAAACGCTTTCTCAACAAAGCTTTTATTCCATTTGTCATCTTGATGAAGTTTTTCCCAAGAAGCCAGCCTGTCTTTATATGAATCTAAATACAAAATTAAATTAGAGGTGAGTTAAAAAAATTATTAATAACACTGGACAACAAAATTTGGACGACCCTAAGCATCATCTATGGCAACTATGGTTTTTGGTAAAGTTTTTGGCGTTGATCACAAATAATAAGAAATTCACAATTTTAGCCACTGCCTCAGATTTTTAGTTATTCCGTGTCAAAGTTGAGATTTCAATTTTTGGGGTATTTTAGGCTTTTATATCATAAAACCTAATGGGTAGTAAAAAAACTTTAAAAATTTATTTAGAAAACGAAAACATTTATTATTGACGTAAGGGGTTTAAATATTTTTTAAATATTAAATTTTTTTTTATTTTTTTTCATTTTTATAAACTTAGTGGTTTTGCCATAAAATCTGTTTCATAAATAACTTGAAAGTAAATTGCTAATAATTTTAGGTTATAACCTTTTTTAAATATGTTTTTTATAAGGTATTAAAATATGTCAATAGATATTTTGGAGAATTAATAGTATAAAAAATTTTATGAATTTTAAACTTCGGATAAACCCAGGATTGTTATTGCAAGAAAATTCTATACAAAACCCTCAATAAATCGTTTATGTTGTTTTTTTGTTGTCCATAGTAATTAATAGAAACAAGGATATGGTAATAAATTCTTTTATATTATAAACTATTTTGAAGAACTTTTTTCTGAATTATATAGTATTATTCTAGAATCTCAAAATATTATAAAACTTTTTTATAAATTATACCATATTACATGAGCATGAATTTTAAATATAAAAATCATAAACCATATTCCCACAATTGCACACATGTGTTTAATGATCCAAATTCAGTGTTAAAATAAGCCAGCAACTTAGCAACATTCTTTTTAATGGGGATTGTTTCTTCAGATAGCTTAAGAAACTTGGCATTATCCTTAGGGTGAGTTTTGAATAGCCTGAGTTCATAAAGTTTATTTGTGCACATAGTATCCAAAAAAGATTGAGAAGTATGTGTAAAGCTAAGAGGCATCTTTATAAATAATTACAATAAATATGCACAAAATAAATTTATAAATTGAACAAATTACTTTTAATTTTTTTGCTTGTGACATATGTAGAATTTATGAATTATACTAACAAATTAAAATAAAATATTAAAAATATATAATATTTAATTCATTAATGAAGTTTATTTATATAAAACAGTATAGTATATACGCCAGCCATTTGTTAAGGGCAATGTTTAAGTGCTTTATATGTAGTAAAACAAGCCGCCTCAAATACAAAAAATCCTGCAATATTTACAAAAGCCTGGGTCGTAACACGCATAGACTTTTTTGTTAAGTAATGCACATGGGCAAAGACTTTTAAGCTGTTAGACAGCCTGATAAGGCAAAAGATAATTGCCTAGACCTACTTATGTAACTAACTTGAAAATAAATCTTAATGTTTAAAATAGTATTAGTTTTGCTCAATATAAGAATGACATAAAGTGAAATGTAAAAAATCATTTTATCAACTTTTCCTATCAAATAATAAAAAAATTATACAAATCAAAACCGTAAAAGCTACCCTGCCAAGGAAATATAACTTAATTTTACAAGTCAAACATGCGTGTATTATTAAAAGTAAGCTTACCTTTAAAAACTTAGGAATATATAGTAATTTTTGAATTTTTACAAAGTTTTTGGGCAATATGAATGTCTAAAATAATATTTGGGGCTGACTAAATAAAATACTTTTAACATGCAAGAGTCAGCTAAGCAAATACCAAAACACCGATTTAAGATGACTTGCAAAACGATAATTCAGATGGTATGGGTGAGCAAATGATATTGTCCTTATAAATGTAGCTAATTTTATTTTTTAATGCAAAAATTAATTAAATATTTATATAACAGTAACAAAACGTTTTAATATTTTCTGTTTGAATTTATTATTCAAACAAAATTAAGATTAAAATAAACATATTTGTTTAATGCTGCGGCTAGTGAAAAAAAATTTGAAAAAAAAATTGTACGCATTTGAATAACAATGAGGCGGCTAATCAAAAAATATTTTGTTTAACATATCCTAAAAGGACAAAAAATCTAAATTCTCATCTTTTTGCACAAGGTGCAAATTTTTTATATTCGTGAAATTTTTATTTTGAAAAAACATATTTTAAAATAAAAAAATTTACAAAATGCTTTTTAAATAAAAATTTTTATTTTGAAAAACAAAATTTTAAAATCTGCAGAAATTTTAAATTTAAAAAACTCATTTTGCACGTGCCCTTTATACACCATGTTTATCCTGAGATAGGGAGAATGGTAGGGCGTTTTGTAATTTTAAACCTTAAACGTAAATAAACAGTCCCCTCACCAATCTTGTAATTTTTGTCTTTTTGTGCAAACAAAAATATTTTTTTACAAATCTAGTGTAAAAATATAACGAGAATGTTATAGAGGTGTCCCCACTGACCTTAATTATAAATCTCTTTTAATATTTTTAGAGCAATAGATATTATTATATTGAAGAAGTCACGTTTTTTTATTACACAAGTTAACATTTTTTTGAAAGTTATGAATTAACTACAGAGTTCCAACTTGCAATCTTAGGGAATATTAAATTTGTTTCGTTCCTAATTAAACTTTAGTTAGTCAAGTATAAACATTGAAAGTTTAAAAAAAGGGTCAAAAAACAAAAGAGATTCAAAAACAAAAAAAAAATGAAATGTTGTTTTTGCATATTTACAATAGTTAATGTTAAATTCAAACTTTAAATCTACTATACAATTTTCAAACTCGATTTTTCTTTGCTACGCTAGATCTCGGAGATGGTTTGTAGTTGAGCGACGTGTGAGGTGTGGTTTTGTAGGGTAGGTTGAGAAGGTGTGCGGAAAGATAGTTAGGAAGCGATCGAGACTTCCGGTGGGTGTTAAAAACCGAACTTTAAGAAGTTTTTTCGAGCAGTAGCGATAAAAAAAAAATCGTTTGTCGAAAAGGTGCCTAGGAATGTCGAGTTTGTATTTTTATCCACTAGGAAGTTTTATTTTTTGTTTAAACGACGAAATTCTCTCAGGGCTTTAAATGGTAAGGTTTTATTTTGAAATTTTTTTAGGTTAATTATTATAATATTGCCCACGTTTTTGAAAGTTTCGAGATTTTATCAGCTTCTATTACCGAGATATTTAAGGTTAAACAGGGGATTAAAATTTGAACTTTACACTCGGGATCGGTTTGACAAAAATTCTGACTACAGATTTTTCTTAAATTTTTATCGAATCATAATAGTATGGTCCTTTACCTTTTCTCAAAATTTCAGACTCTTTTAGCCCATAGGAGCCGAGTTAGCGGCCCGGTAGAGAAAGGTACATAAATGTAACTTTTGGGATTTCGGTCTTAAAGAGTAGTTAAAAAATATTTTTTAAACGTCCTTATCCATAATATATGTAAGCAGGTTAGGTCCTTAAAATTTATGCAAATTGAAGCTCTTCAGCTATAGCGGTGTGAAAGACCTAGGGCGCCAAACCCTGGAAATCATGTTGCTCTGTACGAATTAAATTAACACACAAGAAGGTCGCCAAAACGATCAAAATTTGTCATATCCTATTCCTTAATGATAGTTTTATCGTGGTATAAAGTGATTGACATAGCTACTTTATTTGTTTTGCTAAGATTGGGCCATATATTTTCAGGTACAAAAATACACCTATAAGCAGGCAATACGTAAAAGTTAAATTTTATTTATAATACATATATATTCTATTTGAAATGTTTATATTAATTTATTATATTAACCAAAGTGGTCCGGGCCCGGACCCCCTTTGTTTAGTAAAATAATTTTATAAATTCCTAATTTTACTTGAAAACATTAATTAAATTGTATATATAAGAGTAGCAAAACGTTTTAATTAATATTGTTTGAATCAATTATTCAAACAAAATTAAGATTAAAAAATTTGGATATATTTCGTTGTAATTGTTTTTATAAAACAAATATTTGTCTCAAAAAAATGAACATATGTATAAATTAATAGAAAAGGCTAATCAAAAATAATTTTTTAACTATTCTAAAAGTAAAAATAAATATATCTATATAGGTCAAATTTTATTTATAGTTATAATTAAAAAAATATATATTAAATCAATATAATATTAATGGATTTAAAAAATATTTTATTTTTTATTTTTTGAATTTAATATAAACATATGTTAATTATTTCTTTCTTATTCCAGATAACAATACTTAACCTAGCAAAATGGCGCAAGAAATATTTCAACTATATACCGTCTCCTAGATCCTAAGAAAAGCAAAGGAAAATCGAGTTTCAAAATTAAATAGTAGATGATATAGGAATTACAAGTAAACTTAAGGGTGATATTTTTTAAAAATTAAAAGCACATTAAAGTATGCATTTGATATTATACTAATAACATCATTTTACTAAGATAGTTCCGAGTATCTAAAAATTTATAAAATGCTTTATATAGGAGATCATGTCACATGAGTTTTTTGGTGTTTTGCTTTAATCTTCATAGGAAATTATTAGGAATAATTCTTTTTTTTATTCAGAATTTTTTATAAGATTATATTTTCTACCAAATAGGTTTCTATTTGGGATTTATATGTTACTATTTTAATTTATTTAATTAAATAATTTAGTCTTAATTACAACTTGATTTTTTAATTAGAAAAATTCCAATTATTAAAACTCCTTTGGTATATTTGCATTATGTCAAATTTAATTTTATTTTGAATAACAAATTTTTATACAAATTTTGCTGAATTTTTATTATATTTTAAAAAAAACTCATTTTTCAAGTGCCCTTGATACACCATGTTTATCCTGAGATTGGAGTTGATGGTAGGGCGTTTTGTAATTTTAAACCTTTAACGTAATTTAATAGTCCTCTTAACAATCTTGAATTTTTGCATTTTTCATAAACATATTTTTTTTACAAATTTTGTAATAAATTTAACGAGAATTCCATAGAGTTTTCTGAATTGACTTTAATAAAAATCTCTTTTAATTTTTTTAGAGCAATTGATATTATTATATTGACGAAGTTTTTTTTTTTTATGTATAATTTAAAAAAAGCTAAATATTTGAGATTTTTTCATGAATTTTCTAGAGTTTAAATTTCCTTCGGGAATTTTAAATTTGACTCGTATTTCCTATTAAGACTTATCGTTGGACACAGCCAAACAGTTAAAAGTTAAAAAACAGGGTCACACAACCAAACAGTTCCAAAAAAAAAAGTCAATGTTGCTTGTGCATTTTACAATAGCCAGTGCTAAATTCAAACTTTAAATAATATTTTAAAAACCGATAATATATCGTGTCGTATTTAAGTTTGATCGCAAAATATTTTGTATGCTTTAAATGCCGGTGTAAGAGCTTGATATATTAATAAAATTTATCTGTGATTATAAATATTAGTTACAAGGAATTACTATATGCATATAAAATTTTTAATTTATTTCTTTTTAGGATATATTTGGATCTGTAAATTTTGTTAAAAAGGCCATCTTTTGTTATGGACGGATTTAAGGAGCCAAAGACTGAAGAAACCAAGAAAAACGAAAAATTTATATGAGATTGGGCCATCATGGGGATGCATTCTTATATGTTTTTATAAAAATCCCGTCAATGACATTGATATTTGTTATGTTATATAATGTATATCGTGATATCCAACATTACATTAAAATTATTATTAATTTGTTTTAGGTCTAATAGAGCATTCAAGAAAACCTAAAAAAAATTATTTAAAATTAAAATTAATTTTTGTTAGTACTTAGCAACTTTTAATTATTTTTTATATTATTATCCAATACAGGCGATTACTTAGGGCAAGTAAGTGAGTTTTTATACAAGTGAAATTTTAAACCTTTAAAAATTTAAATTTTTTATTAAAATGCAAATTTATTGCCAAATTTAGTATATATCGTAGGATGTTATTGAATAAAATACTAAAAATTTAAAATAACAAAATTTTTAAAAGATTTTTACAAAAATTGCACGTAACTAGTTGCAAAAGTAGGGAATATGAGGCACCAACTTGTTTGAATATATACTACAAGTTAAAAACTTTGATTAATGAAGGTGAATGGGTCCAAAATAAAAATTTAAATTACTATATTAAGCATATTAGTATTTAAATCAAGATGTTTATGACTGCTTGAAATTTATTTTAAAGTCTTTTAAAACTAGTTATTTTTTAGTTTTACATGTGAGTCTAATCAGATACGGATTTTCACATACACAGTTGCCAAAATTTTATGGCTGTGTTGTTCGCTATATTTGAGTTTGCGACTGATCCATAGATTTTGGAATATTTTATTGGAGCAACGCTGATCTCTTTCCCAAATTTGTTTTTTAATGGCGTCAAGCCGTTATTGTTCAGCGGACTAATCAGGTCGTGCAGGTACCGGTTTGTTGAGACCACTATCTTTCGTTTGTTTATATCCATCAACCATAACGGACCATTAGCTCATGTTTAGAAACTAACAACGTTCGGTGAGGACTTCGTCCGGTAATCAAGGACCAATAACATTAGGTCGGTATAACCAATATTGTTCAGTTGTTGAAAACTCTTGTTAATTATTGGAGATTAGAATACCAATTTCGGTCTTTTGTTTAGACCTCCATGTGTTTAAAATACGAAAATCTATAAAATAACGAAAATTCATAAAATATGCTAACATTGTGATATAGTTTAGGGTTAGGTTACAAAGATAGATTAGGGTTACTTTTAAGGTTTGGTTGAGTTAAAATTTCGATTTGGATGAGCTTAGTAGTTTGCTTAGGGGAGATAGTCTGAGATTAGGGTGAGGTTAGCTTATTGTCAGGGTGGGGATAGAAACAACAATGTAGTTAGCTTAAGATTAGAGTGAAGTCAGTATAATGGTAACGTTGGACTAATATTAGGTTAGTTTAATGATTATATTCCAAGATAATTTTTTGGTTGGCCAATCAAATTATTTTCGTACATATTTGGTGTCACCTTTGCATACACGCGTGAAATAAATATAGGCGCAAGAAAATATATTCATAAATATTTATTTGATACTACTATATAAAAAAAGATTGATCAAAAATAAAAAAGAAACTTTAAATAGTTTATTAAGCTGCATCTATTTTGAATGTTTGCAAATGGCAGAAGAGCCCTATGCTTGCTTAGGCTTAAATATTCAAATACGAATGTGATTGTAAACAGGCTAAAAATGTGACAATCATAAATTTCATATTAAAATAATGTTCCTTAAACCTATGTTTTAATATTTAGAAACATAAAGGGCAAAACCTTAATTAATGATATAATAGCAAATGAAAACGTTATAAATTAATTTACAAATTAAAATTTTGTTTTTTATATAAAAAATTTGTATGCCAATATATATATAATTCAAAAAATTAGTGTCTTTAACACGGTATAAATTCAAAAAGTTCGCCATTTTTTTTAAAGCCAGTTTTGATTTTATCAAGCGAATTAATGATAAAGGAGAAATAAAAAATACAAGTAATGCAAAATATTTGAAAAAATATATAAATTATAAAGTTGTGTGTTTAGACGCAAATAAGGTCAAAAATTTTATAAATACAATTCTAAAAAACATTTATTATTAGATTGATATTCCATATTTATTAAGGATATTATTATTATTATTATTATTGTTAATATTAAGTCTATATGAATACAAGTGGGTGTATTTCTCAAGCATAGATTTAGACGTAATTAAGTCCGGAATTGAATGTTTAATGTAACGCTCTATTTCGTGATGCAAATAATTGGGTAATACACCTGGTGGATATTTAAGGCGACCATTATTTCTAGGTTTGATTTTGTGTTTCTTTTGGATTGTTGTCTTCTTTTGATCTTGTGGAAGATTTTCAAGATTAGTTAACAGGTGAAAGTTGTAGGCCTTAAACCGTTTAGCCAAACTTTGAGAACCGGCATATAAATTTTGGACTATTTGGGATTTGCCAATAGTGTGATAACCTAATTAATATAAAATAGTAAGAAAACTTATAAGGACACAAAAAATTTAATTCCTATATAGCTAGTGGGAAAGTTAGGTCAAAAAGTTACACAAATCTGTTCATCTTATAGTAATGATACTAGTATCTACGCAACTATTTCCCCCATTTTTATGAATATGTTGATGCCTAAATTTAATAGTAATATAACTTTAAACAAATTTATAAAATATTTTAGTATGTAAAATTATATTTTGATATATTTGAAAATTATGAGAATTGGAAAGACATAAAAAAATTAGTATAAAATTAAATTTAAAAATTTAATTTAGATGACATCCCATGCACTTACATTAGAAATTCTACCGGGCATTTGGAAAAAAATCTTTAACTTTAAATATTTAAAAACATTAAAAATCTGGGCTAACGTTAAAATGATTTTTTAAAATGAAAAATGTTAATAGGGCGTTACCTCATTCATTTTTTGAAATAATAAAAAATTTTTTGTAATAAAACATTACGTGATTTAAACTTTAGAATCATTTCAAAGGATTATAATTTGCCTTGCAATATAAATAGCTCCTAACTCTAAAAAATTGCTACTCCGCGTCACAAGCAAGGACTAAACATTATTAGCTTCTACACTTAGTTAATAATTTTATAAAAATAATAACTTTTAAAACAAAATGTTTAAACTTAGTTTCGGGCCGGATCGCAAAATATATGTAAGGTAGGCCAAAATATCATACGATCTGGTGTAAACCCTACTCAATATTTATAGCCGATTATGATATACCTACACTCACAGTTATTTTTTGTAACAACATTTTTTCTTGAGGGCACTTGCAAAGTGAGTTAGTTTTTGTGTTTGTAAATTTTAAACTGAAAATTTATATAATTTCATTTTTTTCAAAATTTTTTAAATAATTTTTTATTTCAGAAAAAATATATGTGTGCATATACTAAATTTGACAACTTTTTTAAAAATTAGTGTTTTTTTACAAAATATAATTTTTCAAAATTTTGAAAATTTTACGAAGTTTAAAATGCACTTTGCACATGCCCTAATACATATTAAAATTTTGCCAAATAAAAGAGCTTTTTTAGGCAATTTTAATAAAATATGTATTACAACACCTGATAGATTTCTGATTTCTAAGATTGGGTTTTGCCATGCCTTGGCAATCGCATTCCTAGTGGTGTACTGCTTATTTTTAGGGAACTTAACGTTTATCTCGTCCCAATGGTAATGAGTTAATTTGCCAATAAAATTTAGCCAGGACGCATAATTAGAGTCGGGGGCTGGACTGAACCAAGTAGTCACTGCATTTTTTCGATAAAACTTCCTAATTTTGTGGTTATATTGATCAGAATTATATTTAAGTGATTGAATTCGCATTGATGCTGCTTGAGCTAATACCAAGCTGTTGGATAGCGTGGGCAGGATGTGAGCAAACTGATGGCAATCCAGGAAATGGATTGGGGCAAAAAACCTGTCGCAATGTACACATTTTATACACTGGGCTGTAGAGTCCTGATATAAATGTGGATATAAGATTCCTTTTTGCGTGGTGTAAAAAGGTGGACCTGTATCAAATGCCTGTTTTTGCAATTGAATAGTTTTCGAGATTGGAGGATATGTTGAGATCATGGTAGTTGAATGCTCTAAAGGTAAATAATTAAAATTTAGAGATTTTGGGCTCCTAAACCAAGTATTTGCATATAAGGCCATGGGAAAACTATTTTCAGCCAAAATAATACAGGGTGGAAGATATAAAGTCACGTTTGATAAATTTTGCATAATAACATCTTGTGCAAGCAAATCTAAGCCATAGCATTGTATCAAATTTGATTTTAAATGGTTGACAATGCACATTAATTTATTTGATAAATTTTCAGACTTTTGTAATAATTTTTCTTCTTGTTTATACATTTGTTTCTTTTTGTGTTTAAAGACAAATTTGACAATATACCATTTGACCCGTTGGCCCATGAGATGTTTACAGTGTTGGTAGGTCAAATGTACCCTTATAATATTTAAGTTTCTCCTACTTTTATTCTTTTTTAAAGAAACAATGGTTAAATTTGGTAAAATTTTATCTTTACAAAAATCTTTTCCAATTAAACCTAATTTGGGATCTATCTCTTTGTTTGTTTGAGTATCAGTAAAAGGAGTTTTTGAAATATTTGCAGTGTTTTCAGATAAAAGGGGAAAATTTAATAAGCTTAGCGATGTTCTATAAACTGGACTTTGTTTGTTTTCTACAAATTTGTCAACTTCTTTGTTTTGTATAATTAGAAGTTTTCTACCCAACTTTTTGGCTTGTCTGTATGTAATATACTCACCATCTTGTTTAACATCCCCTCTATCATAAACAAGCTTTTGCTTATGCTTTGAATTTTTTATTTTTGCACACTTATATTTATAGTGTTTGCATATATTATTTATTGTTTCCATATCAAGAGCTGGAAATAAATGAGTTTTTATATCATAAATACTAATAAAAACTTTACCATCAACTGACCTAATAAAACAAGGTATCTTTTGTATTGATTTAGGTCCCAATTTAATTTCTGTTATTGACAAATTTTTGTTGCTCTCACCCATACCATTGTTTGGAGAGGAAATAGATCTAATACATTTCTCACTATTTGCATTTAATGTAAGAAGCTTTTTAGACATTTGAATTGAAGTAGGTTGAAAAGATTGTCCATTTGTATTTGCCATATTTTCAAAAATTGTTTCAATCCTTTTGGATTGTTGATGCAAAATTGTTTCACAGAGTTTAAATGCTGAGGAAACATTTATTAAAATTCTACTGTCAGACATATCGCAATCATTATAATGAGCAGGATTTAAAAATAAACTGTTACCCGTTTCATAATATATATTTTTTATAGAGATTAGCTGTTGCATTGTACATGTACAAAACTTCAATGACAGATTTTTATATAAAGTTTTATATTCAGTAATTGACAAGTTGATAGCCTTAACATGTTTTATGTAAGATTTAAAATCATTTAATCTAATATATTCAGTATAGTTTTGGTTATCAAAATTATCATAACATTGAATGGATGCAAAAGGGTGTTCATTTATCAATGTTTTTACTGCTAAATAATTAACTTTGAGAGGAAGAGTAGTTAAGGATACAACATCTGAATTATCATCTTTAACTAGTGGCAAATCTCTATTATCTTGTACACAACTTCGATATGTAAAATTTTTTGGCAGCAAAACTTTAACACCCTTTTTTTTAAGGCCATTAGGAAAACTATGCAGAGGTAAGTTGCTTTTTGTACAATTTTCTATATTTTCAGTTTTCTCCGTTAAATCATTAGATCCATTCTGCAAAAAATGCAACCTCGATTTTAGCTTATCAATAATAGTTAATTGTTTTGAATCAACCATAGCTGATATGAATGTTGCCTATTGACAGTTTAAATGGTTAATATTTAATGTGAGAATTAAAATTTAAAAAAAAAATTCATCTGACATCAATATGAATGCAGGATTGGTTTAAGCTGCATGTGTGCATGTGCCTAAGTATAGCTAATACTAATTTGAAAGTTAAGATAAAAATTAAAAAATTTTTGTATTGATTGTTCAAAGAAATGCTAAACATATAATTAATTTATTAATTTTTATTATTTCCCACCTTAAGCTGCAGTTAATAAATATATCAAAATAGTAAAACAAAATTTATAAATACAAACTAATATATCCTTCAAATGTCAGAGTAAAAAATTTAACGCAAATGCTATGATGGGGTTTATAGGGAACAATATTACTATTTAATTTAAAAATTTAAAAGCTATGACCTTTATTTTTTTATTTTAAAAATAAGTACCTTTAATTATAGACCAATATAAGTTATCAAAATTTTAATTGGCATCAAGTAGAAAAAAATTTATAGAGTTTTTAGAAAATAAAAATTTTTTGAGAAAAAAAATTTCTTTTGCTATAACCTTGTGACTTTTTTTACACTGATATTTAACGCCCAATTTGCTCTCAAATGCGCCCCCTAAAATTAATAATAAACATTATTTTGACTTCAAATTACGACAATGTAGTTTTGTCATAGCGCAATCGAAATACTAAATTGTTTAGGAAAGGGAATATTCAAAATAAAAATGTCTATTCAGATTTTAAGATTATTTGGAAAAACTCACAGTGCTTATAGCCAAGAACAATCTGAATATAGATGTAAATAAATTCAAGCAAGCTCATTCATAATACGCCATTATATTTTGTCTAGTAATCATGTGTACATTCAAAAAAATAATACCAACCGTATCAAATTTTCTTTGCTAGTTAATAATAATAATAAATTATATGTACCAACTTACATGCCAGGTATTGAAAGATAACACTGGACAACAAATTTTGGGCGACCCTAAGCAACATTTAAGGCAACTATAGTTTTTGGTCAAGTTTTTGGCGCTGATCACGAATATGAAATCAGAATTTTAGCCAAGGCCTCAGATTTTTAGCTATTCGGTGTCAAAGTTGAGATTTTGCAATTTTGGGGGTATTTTGGGCTTCTATATCATAAAACCTATGGGTAGTAACAAAAGTTTAAAAATATATTTAGATAATAAAAACATTCATTATTAACGTAAGGGGTTTAAATTTTTTTTTAATATTTAATTTTTTTTTATTTTTACATTTTTGTAAAATTAGTGGTTTTTGTCATAAACTCCGTTTTTTGATCCTAAATAATTAAGTAAATTGCTAAAAATTTATGTAATAACCTTTTTTAGATATGTTTTTTTATAAGGAATCTGAATATGCCAATAGATTTTTGTAAAATTAATAGTCAAAAAAATTTTATAAATTTTTTTCTGAACTTTGGACGCGGTGTAATAAAATTTGAAGGCCTTAGAAAAAAAACTAAACCCGGGATTGTTATTGCAAGAAAATTCTCTACAAAACCCTTAAAAAATCGTGGATGTAGTTTTTTTTGTTGTCCAGTGTAATCAATAAGAACTCGGGCTTTATAAAATAAATTATAAGAATTAGTTTATTTTAGAAAATTGGCTACAAAATCTAATTTAAGATTAGGTATCTTAAAGAATTTATAGTAAATATAATGATTGTAATAAAAATAAATTAATATGTGGTACTTTTTTTAACATAATTTTTTTGAACTAGTTATAGCGTTTAAGTTTTATTAAAGGGTTTATTTTGGGGAGACTAAAAGAAAGAAGGAGGTGGCGTTTTGATTGTGTCTAAGTACAAAAACCAATTTTTATGTTGGAAGAAGGCAATTAAGTATAAATTTGGTTATAAGTGTATCAGCCCTTTAGTGGATATTGGTATTACTAAAAGTTATAAAGCCATAAAATATTCATTAATTTTTTGGTATGTTTTGGGAAGGCTAAAAGACCTCTGGTTGGTCAAAATGCCAGGGTTTTTGTCGATAGGAACATATAAAATGATCCCTGTTTTTTTTTATTTATTGGGAGATGGATAAAGTATTTGAACTGGTAGATAAAAAAAATTGGGCAGATTTTATTTGGGCTAGATATTTTTCGGTAATTAGATTTAATAAAAAAAGATATGCGGTCTAAATAATTCAAAATGAATGTATGATGTAACACAATGTGCAATTACTATATTTTTCATTCATGTAATATTATGTTACCTAATATTTTATACATATTACCGCTGGCCATGCTTTGATTTTGTTTTAATATTAAAGGAACAGATGATGCATAGTTGTGTATAAAGCTGGTTTATATTTTATCCCTTTTTAAGCGGTAAGGTGGTAGGCGCGCACACGCCTTACCCGCGCACGGAAATTAAAATAAAGATATTTTTTTAGTTAGTTTTTAGTTGTTCGTTTTTGGTTAATTATTTGAATTGGTATGGTGCTGGAAGAAATTGTTATGAAGATTTGATATTTTGATATGAATTTTTCAAAATGTTTGAAATATATATAAAAAACCACAAGATTATCTTATTCTTAATCACCCATTCCCCTAATTGTTAACAATTGACCTTTTTCACACTGATATACATCCCAAGTGATTGTCAACACTTGGCCCATTACTCCCCTGTACTTGACGCCCCAAACAATAATAATATGCATTTCCTCTTTGGCCCCAAATTACGTCAATGTCTCAGTCGTCATTTTTCAACATTAAATTTAAAAGAGTGGGGTTTATATGGACCCCAAATAAAATTCCAAACAAATTTTGTCATTTGACTTAGACCAAATTATAATTACTATTTTTTTTATTATATATTAAAAGAAAAGGGTCACAAAATTTTGGCCATTTATAAAATATTTTAAAAATATTCAAATCAAATAAGTGCTGGGGTCTTTGGATCTTATACTGTTTAATCCGGGTTAAAAGGCTAATGTCAGAGAGAATCAATTGGATTTGGTAGAATTATGGCCCACAAAAAATTTAGTTTACATTTTAAATTTTTTAATTTTCACATTAGCCTATGTAATTGCGTTAGTTTAACTTTTAAGTAAATTTACTTAAGAAAAACATGCATGTTTTTTCCCAAATATGCATGAGATCACGCAATGCACATATTGCTTTCTTAATGATTTTACATTACATTTTGTTTGGACAATATAAGGTAGTGAGTTTTAAAATAAGGGTTATTTTATATAGTTTGGGTTTAACAATGATAAGTTGGAAATTCCTAAGGCGAATAATATAGTGGGGCCATACGGACCCCAATAAACAACTATTTAAAAGTTTAAAGCTATAGTCTTTTATTTTTTGTAGAGAAATACGTTAACTCTAATCATAAATAAATATGTATAATCATTAAAGAATATTGCTAATTTTATCTGACTAAAAGTAGAAAAAAAATCTAAAAAAATTGATATTTTTGATTTTTTTATATTACATCGAATACGTCAATAAATTGAATGTATCAATATTATTAATCAAATCGCGTTTTTAGGTCAAGTAGAATATTTAGGATCATAGAATAAAATCAGGGCTGGGAAAAAAAACTAAATAGGCTTTTTTTTAACAAGTTTCTGGGGTTTTTTTTCCAAATGCCCACAAACTCGTGGGCATGTCAAAAGAAAAGCCAGAAAAGGGGCATGTTTAAAAAAAGCCCCTTTTTTTAAAAAAAAACTCCTAGGAGCTTTAAAAAAAAATAACCCACCCATCAAAATTTTTTCAAATTATTAAGAGCCACTTTTTGTGGATTTTTTTGCCCCTTTTGTTAGTAAGGGCTATTTTTAAATTCTTATTTTGGCCCTTTATTTTTGCCCCCCTTTCTTTTTTTATGTTTTAGGGGAAAAAATGAGCCAAAGTATTTTGGCTCATTGTTTTCCCAGCCCTGAATAAAATATATTTTAAATTAAAAGATTATTTTTGGCTCTTGTTTAACACAAGATATTTTAAAGTGAACAAAAATTAATATCATTATTATACAACACAGTTAAAAAAAAACTTGAATATAAGGTTACAATCAGGCAAAATTCTCAACCCCTTTTGGAGGGCCACTGCTCCCCCCTCCCCCCAAAATGCTTATTGAATTTGACCCCCCAAAATACATGGTAATTTTATTTTTGCCCACCCCCCCCCCCTTCCCCCCCAAATACGTATAAATTTTATTTTTTCTTTTACGTAATATGATTAAATTTTCTCCGCCAAAAATATCTAAAAAATCATTTAAAAAATATCTACTTTTTTAAAAGTGCTTTCATTCAAACACTTCTCATCCGATAGAGAGATCAAAATAACACAGAAATTATTTCTTGTTATTAGATATAAATTTGATGTTACAGAAAGCTTTATATTTGTAAAAGCAATTCATACATCTGATGCCTTTTCTCACTTATCAACAATCTTTTGTTAGAATATAATCAAACCAAAGAACCAGATCGCACAATGCTACGATAGGGCGAACGTAATACCCATGGAAAAGGTGGTGTTCAGGGACGTTTTGAGGGGGGAGGCAAAGGGGAGCCGTTGCCCCCCTTTAGAAATAACTTTTAATTTTTTTGTGCAATTAAACGCTAATTTTTATTTATTAAACAGAAATCGGAATATATGCTGGTATATTCATTATTTTTTGGCAATTTTGCGGCTTAAAAGGGCTCTGGTAATTGGCCTTTCACTACCAGTAAACACGTGTACAATTGAACGAAGCTTTAGCACCATGAAGCGCATAAAAACATATTTAAGATCTCAAATGAGCGATGATCGATTATCATCCTTGTGCTTGCTTACCATACATAAGGACATAATAGAAACACTGTATTAATTGATCGAACCTTAGAGTCGTTTTCAATAGATTCTATAAGAATATCAATTTCTTAAATATTTTTATTTTCTTTATAAAATTTTTCTTGAATATATGTCATACATTAATATTATGAGGCAGCATAAATAAATAATTTATGCTAGTCATAATATGATCATTCATTAAGCAACAATGTAATTCATTAATTTTTCTCCTAAAATTTTTTGCCCCCCTTTAGAAAAAGTCATGCCGGGTGGTGTTCAAGTGTTTTTAAGCAACTGGACACCATGTCCCGTATATTCACTTTTTTAACCACCGATTGCATCTTGTTGTAAAAGATTGTCTTGAAATTTTAGGTGAAGGTAGATTTTTCTGCTTTTTTTCTTATTATTCTTTTTAATAAGAAGCAATCAAAGTTAGTGAATGCGAGACCATACCCCGGCTGTTGCCCCATCGGTAGTGTGGTAATTACGACGCCATTGTTATTTTAGAAAAAAATCACATAAAAACAATAAATACTCTTTTGAAAATTTGAAATAAATTTTTTTTATATCTTGAGGTCACAGGGCCGTGGCGTCGGGGTTTTTTGACCATATTATAATTATCAATTTATTTTTATATATTTATCATTTGAAAAATTATTTTATTTATCAAAAATAATTAATGATCAATTTTAATGCCAAACAAATTATTTTTCTAAAACTTTTGATTAATACACCATTGTTTATTAGAAATTAACCAATTAAATAATATAAATACATTTACAGATTTATTTAATGACTGTTTTGATATATATAATAATTTTTTAGGACAATAATTTTATAGATAAAAGAAAAACTAAACCTAAAGATTTTTTCTGATTTTTATTTACTTTCTACTCATATGTGTGAGAATATTTTATATATTAAGGATAAATTTTAATGTATATGTTTTAACATTATAGATTTATTAATAGATTATTTTAATAATAAATTTTTACGGATAATATTTATTAAAATTTTTAGATTCCCTTTATAAATTTAATTATCCTTTTTTTAGATGTAAATAAATTAAAGCCTCTTTTAAAAATAAGTAATATTGATAAAAATTTATTATCTAATTGACGTGGCCAAATTTTAAATAAGAAAACTTAATAACAAAGAATGTGTTACTAATAATTTGTTATATTTTTTTATTATAAAGATGCGTTTCCTAATCTAATTAACATTTTTTCTTAAATTGGTAAAATATGCTTTATTTTTAAGATGAGTAAAAGGTTGTATGGAATTATAAAATTGTGTGAAAATAAAATTTAGTAAAATTTAACGGGAAATTGTGATTGTGAATAATGGATTTTGAAATGTAATAATGACTGAATTATTGGGGAATTAGCTGATTATATAGTGTATATGTTTTAGTTCTTGGAGGGATATTTTTCTTAATTTAATTTAACATAAATCAAACTTATATTTAAGGAAAGTTTTAACGCCAAGTTGTAAATTATAAAGTCGTAGAAGCGAACAAATTTTAACCCTTTACTTAAATAATTAATCATAAACTTTATTAACTTTAATTTATTACCAGTATATTTTAGCGCGGGGTAAAATTAGAACAAAATTAACCAATACAATTTATTACTGTATATTTTAGCGCGGGGTAAAATTAGAACAAAATAAACTAATACAATTTATTATTGTATATTTTAGCGCGGGGTAAATTAACTAAGACACCTTACCCTATACAAAAGTATAGCGTAAGCTATCTGTATCAATTATAAGAATTAATGTGTATGTGCGCCGCAGATTAGTACTATTCGTAACTAGTTGTTTTTATCGTAGCCGAGTATTCTCATAGTCGTTAGGTATAGATTTGTGATTGTCGTTTTGGTTGAGTATTAATTACTAACTATCCAGTACGTGGGCATTGTAAGGTTTGGTTTAGGTTTAAAATTTTTACATTAACATTAACTTTTAATTATCAAGAACTTTCTGATTCTAATCATACAAAGGTGGTTTTTGCTTTGCTTTCAGTTAAAACTTTTTAAATATTTTTATAATTTATGCTTCCAACGTAACCCTAGTTTTATAAAATATGCGGCTAATTTTAAATATAATTATTTAATATGTCGACTTAATTCTTCCGTCATAGCGGGTATATCACCGTCAAGCGGGAAATAAAAACTTTGGGCATAATTATGTTGGTTTAAATAAGCTACCTATAAAAGGAAAAATATCACACTAAACACTCTGGACTGTCCACCTGCCAACTTCGGACAAAATGTCACGGTTCTTTATGCTTGATAATTAAGAAAAATTTGAAAAATATATATTTATGTTTAAACTACGTACAATTGACAATATTTTTTTTTAATCCGTAAGGACTCTATCTTATTATATAGGCATTTATGCTTCCCTGTCCACTGCTAAAAATTATTTTGACCTTATGAGGCATTTTATTAATATTTCAGTATTTGGATTGGGGTAATCTTTCTTATTATCATGCCATTACTTAAATAATTCTTTTGAATTTTATATTGTACGTGAACCTTTTAAAATTTAAATTGTAAAAACTTGGGTTTTAATATTACTTCCAAAAATCTTAGCGTCTGACGCAACGCTTTAATAGCATGGCTAGCGTCATAGGCTGAAAAAAATTGGAAACTTGCCCAAACTTAATTGTTTGGCGAATTTAATTATTTATGAACAACTATTGTAAAAAAAAAATTTTGTCCATGTGGTTAGAATAAAGAGTTTATACCATCACAAATACAAAATGGGTGTTCGAAAATTTCCTAAAAATATACTGAAAACTGAATAGTTATACTTACTGTAAACTTTTGCTAAAGCTGACATCCTTTTACAGAGATTGTAAAGTAGTACCGAAATTTTTGTACTCTAGGATACCTGTAATAATAACCTTAAGTACTACCGAGTATTGAGAAAAGTTCTGCTTTATTGTTAGGATCTCTCATTTTCATCAACGCTTTGGTTTTTTGAGGTAAAGGTCTGATGCCTTGTGCACTAATCTCATGTTATATATTTTTCCCCCAAAGAAATGTGCATTTGTTTTGACCTAATCTCATCCCCTTTTCCTTGATGCTACCTAATGCGATAAAAAGTCTTGCATTGTGTTCCTGCATCATTTGGCCAATGATCATTATGTCGTCTAGATAGGCAAAAACATCTTCTAGGACTACAAATATTAGCGACATTGCCCTATGAAATATTTGGGCCGATGCTGGGAGGCCATAGGGTAAACGTAAATATTGAACTAAACCTATGTATGTATTTATGGTCAAAATATTGACACTTTCTTCCGTTAATGCTAATAGATAGGCTTGCAAAAAATAAAGTTTGCTAAAAAATTTAGCACCTGAAAAAAATGATTATATTTCACCAAACTTTGGTAACGGTAGTTACTTTTTCTAAAAATTTATTTACTTTTTACCGCGCCAATGCGTATTTTTTTATTTTCTTTGCATGAGTACTAAAAGAGGAGCACAACTATATATTCGACTAATTTAAGTATGCTTTAAAAATGACATTGAAAAATAACGTAAGAAAAGCGACGACTCTATAAACTCAAAAAATAAAATTGCTAAAGCTGACATCCTTTTACAGAGATTGTAAAGTAGTACCGAAATTTTTGTACTCTAGAATACCTGTGATAATAACCTTAAGTACCGAGTATTGAGAAAAGTTCTGCTTTATTGTTAGGATATCTCATTTTCATCAACGCTTTAGTTTTTGGCAAAGGTCTGATGCCTTGTGCACTAATCTCATGTTATAAATATATTTTTCCCCGAAAGAAATGTGCATTTGTTTTGACCTAATCTCATCCCCTTCTTGTTGCTACCTAATGCGATAGAAAGATTTCGATTTGGATGAGCTTAGTAGTTTGCTTAGGGTAGATAGTCTGACGTTAGGGTGAGGTTAGCTTATTGTAGGGGTGGGGATAGAAACAACAATGTAGTTAGCTTAAGATTAGAGTGAAGTCAAACGGTAACGTTGGACTAATATTAGGTTAGTTTAATGATTATATTCCAAGCTAATTTTTTGGTTGGCCAATCAAATTATTTCCGTACATATTTGGTGTCACCTTTGCACACGCGATTAAATAATTTATAATATTTATAAAATAAATGATAGTTTAAAAATTGGATATGTAAATTAAAATTCATTGTTTTTACTAATATCAATATTGCTTAAAAAGATATGAGGTTTAGAAATTAATTGTAAGTGTAATTTTATCATTTGATGTCATTGCGTATAAAAAATATGATATATATAAATGATAAAAATTAATTATATATAACTTGGGATTTTAGAAAACAAATAGTAAAATAAGATTGATTATCATGAAATTTTTTTTATAAGTATGCTAATTTGGAAGAGTATATATGAAAAAACACTGAATATATATAATTAGTAATTAATATTAGGGTAAATAAATAAAACATGAACATAAACGTTAAATGCGCATAAAAAATTGCAATAATGTCTAAATAGTAAGCAATAATTAGCTGATTATGAGCAGTGTATAGTATTTATCTTAATTTTATGCTAGAGGTTGCTTTGATTAAATTAGAAAATTCATCAAAATCCAACGATCCAGTTAATGATTTTTTGTGTCCTAAAAAAACCAAATTACCTTTAAGCAGGTAACTACTTGCCAGCCTACTAGAAGTTATTATCCATGTGGCCTCACAACTCGACGTTGAAGAGCCAAACAAACTTATAGAAATGTCTTAGTTAATTTTGTTCTAATTTTACCCCGCGCTGAAATATACAATAATAAATTGTATTAGTTTATTTTGTTCTAATTTTACCCCGCGCTAAAATATACAGTAATAAATTGTATTAGTTAAATTTGTTCTAATTTTACCCCGCGCTAAAATATACTGGTAATAAATTATAGTTAATAAAGTTTATGATTAATTATTTAAGTAAAGGGTTAAAATTTGTTCGCTTTTACGACTTTATAATTTACAACTTGGCGTTAAAACTTTCCTTTAATATAAGTTTGATATATGTCAAAAGGTTACATTAAGAAAAATATCCCTTGCCAAGAACTTAAACATATACACTATATAATCAGCTAATTCCCCAATAATTCAGTCATTATTACATTTCAAAATCCATTATTCACAATCACGATTTCCCGTTAAATTGTACTAAATTTTATTTTCACACAATTTTATAATTCCATACAACCTTTTACTCATCTAAAAAATAAAGCATATTTTACCAATTTAGTGGTGTTCTCACAACCAAAAATCGTGGGAGTGCGTGTTTGAGATTAAGATGTTGGAACTTTTATTGAGAAATTGGACTAATGAAATTTGCATTAGGTACGGTTAAAATATTATTATTCATTACAAGTAACAATTTTAATTTATATTTTTAACATATTTATTAGAAATTTATTATTTTATTTTTTGAGTTTATAGAGTCGTTGCTTTTCTTACGTTATTTTTCAATGTCCTTTTTAAAGCATACTTAAATTAGTCAAATATATAGTTGTGCTCAGTGGCGACTCGTCATTAGGTGCAAGGTGTTCACTGAACACCCTGGCAAAAATTTATATAGAAATGTTTTAAAAACTATTTAAAATTAGTTTTGGATGGTCTAGCGGGACGGCAGTGATTTGTAAACAAAATAAAAAATTGAAAGTCCCATCGTACCATTTTCTATTTACAAAATTGAATCATACATAAGCTGTTTTATGTTTAAATTAAGAGGATCAACAGCTAGATTCAAAAAACTAACATCGAATGTCTATCAGAAAATGTGCAATTCAAATATTGAACCGTGCTTTGTCAAATGCAATTTAAAAGCTTAATATTATTAAGCTATTAAGTCTATTTACGAGGTCAACAACTTAAATTTCAGGTAACATAGATTATTTTGTCGTAAGATGTTCAGCGTAAAAATTGAACACGTAATATCTTCGAGCGTGTTCAATTCTAAAATTGATCATATATCGACTATATTTAAAAAAATAAACAAACCGGACAAGAAAGCTAATAATTTTTTATATTGCATTGCACGATGTTCAATCCAAGAACTGAACGCGTAATGGTTCACTCCATCCAGCACAGGAGCGTGTTCAATCCACAATTTGAACACTATGTGTGAGTTATAGTTTAGCCTCTTAACATTGAGGATTGAGCCTATAATAACACGCAAAATACAATATACAATATTAAAAAGATGGTGTTCAATTATTAAATTGAACACCAATTACATATTTAATAACACGAAGACATATAACAGCTAAAAGATGGTGTTCAATTCTAAACACATACATATTGTGTTCAATGCCTAGCATTGAACACTTTATTAACACGAAAAATACAATAGTAAAAAGATTGTGTTCAAATAAAATTAAGCGTCAATGTGTTCAATTTTAGCATTGAACACTTAATAACATAGAAGGGTAAAAAGTTTAAGTTAGCATTAAGTCTCATATTTATAAAAGATTGGGTATATTCGAATGATATATGAGAGAAAGGCCAAATGTGTTACACAAAATTTTAAAGCTTATAATTAAATTGTAGAGACTACACGCTCGTTGAACAATAATGTTAGTATTTTTTTTCACTTCAATATAAAAATTATGTTTAATTTTTGAATTTTAATTAATATAAATGAAAATTCAAGATTTAAAAAACAACCCATTTTCTTCTCATTCCCGAACATTCCTGGAAAAATTCAAATTTATATCGACAATTCCAAAGGATCCCACTCTACTTACACAAGAATGTTCTATAAATAAAAAAACAGTTACCCGAAAGTTTAAACAAAATTCTTCAAAAACATATTTGGATGGCTTCATCGACAATAACTTCTAAAGTTTATTGTTGGCCCTGCCTTCTTTTTAACGAAACAGGGACAGGTCCATTTAATAAGGGCTATAAAGATCTCAATTATTTAACAACAATATCAAAGCACGAATCATCGAGGGAACATATTCAGTCGTACTTGGCATTCAAAAGTTTTGGAAAACAACAACCAATCGACGTTCTATTGAGCAAACAGGCCAGTGAGGACCGAATTCGTCATAATGAGAAGGTGAAACTAAATCGCAATGGATTAAAAAGGTTCATTGATATTATCTTTTTTATCGGAATTCACGAAATACCGCTTCGGGGGCACGATGAATCGACAAATTCATCCAATCGTGGAAATTATAAGGATCTAGTTACCTTGCTGACCACATTCGACAAAGAATTCGAACTGTTTTTAAGTCAGACAAATGTTTTTCAAGGGACCTCCTCGACAATTCAAAACGATTTAATTGATTCGATTTCTTCTGTCGTGCTTAAAAAAATTCAGGAAGAACTTCAGGATACCCTATTTGTAGGGATCCTGATCGATGAAACGTCGGACATTTCTAGAAAAAGTCAATTATCCTTAGTTTTAAGGTAAATATTTTTGATTTATATGTGCCTCATATGAAATTACAAGTCGTATTTTTATGTATTTTAGTTTAACTCCCTGTGAGATTTGCCAATACATATTCTTAATTTTTTTTGCAAATCTACCTTTGCTCATTTTTGGTGGACCTATGCTTAACAAATAAATATTTTTTTATCACTTTTGTAAATTGGTTGAAATTTTAAATATAGATACGTGGTCAATTTCGAGGTAGTCGAACGTTTTATAAAGTTTGAGGATGTGTCATCAGACCGATCAGCAGAGCGTATTTCAAACTTGGCAATTAAATTTATCCAAGACTTTAATTTGGGGAAAAAAGTTATAGCCCAAACCTATGACGGTGCCGCAGTTATGGCTGGACACTTAAACGGCACTCAAAAACGCGTAAGAGATGAATTTCCTGCTGCAAAATTTATTCACTGCGCTGGTCATTGTCTTAATTTGGTTATTCAACAAATAACATCTAGCAACAAATTAATTCATATTTTTTTTAATACAATAAACGGCATTAGCGTCTTTATTTCAAAATCTAGTAAAATTGATCACGAATTTCGACAATTTTTGACATGCAAAGTCCCGCCAGCATGTCCTACTAGGTGGAGTTATTCTTCGAGAATAATAACTGTGCTACATGGAAATCTTCAACCCTTAACAGAATGTCTTGAGTCCATCATAGAAGATCCATCATCTTGGGGGCCGAACGTAACTCTAAAAGCTAGAGGATTTTTACATTTTTTTAAAGATTTTGATACTATTTTCCTTTTAATTTTATTTTCCAAGGTTTTTTCACATACTGACATTTTATTTAACATTTTGCAAAATAAATCTCAAGACATTCTTTTTTGCCTACAAAGTATTAATGAATGCATTTCTTATATGAACAGTTGTAAAAATGATTTTTATGATGTGTTTGAAGAAACGGTTATATTTGGTCAATTTCCGTCGCCAAAACGTAATAGAGATGCAATTTTTCACGAAAATTTATATCAAAACATTATTCGTGATATTATTTGCGAAATGATGTCGTTTTGAATCTCTAAAAGATATTAAATTTATAAATTTAATAAATTGCTCTAATTTTAATGAATATAAAAAAAATTTTCCAATTACTTTGATGATGATCTTTAAAAAAGCTACAATTTTTTTGATACAGTTAAGTTAATTAACGAATTAAAAGTTATGTACACTACGCCAGATTTTCAAAACAAAAACATTAAAATTATATAATAGAATATGAATTAAAAGAAATATTTTCCGAAGTCCTTTCCTTATCAATTTTAATTATGACTTTTCCTTCAACAACCGCTTCAGTTGAAAGGTCGTTTTCTGGGTTAAAACGTATAAAGACATTTAATCGTAATACAATTGGGCAGTCACGCTTATCAAATCTTTCCCTTATAACAATTGAAAAAATTTTGATTCAACTTTCAAAAACGAATCCAGTTTTTTATGACGAAATCATAGATAAATTTGCACAAAGTTCAAGAAGATTGGATTTTCGATACAAATAAATACAAAAATTAAAATAAATTTTTTTTACTAAAATACTATATTTTATTGTAGTTAAATTAATTGACCAAATACTTTGCCCGTCATAAATAGTTTCATATTTTGCAATATTACTACTATAGTTTTATATATAATTCATATGCTTTTATAAATAAATAATGAACAATAAAATTTTGATTTTTGATTGAACACCCTGGCTAAAAATCCACGAGTCGCCACTGGTTGTGCTCCTCTTTTAGTACTCATGCAAAGAAAATAAAAAAATACGCATTGGCGCGGTAAAAAGTAAATAAATTTTTAGAAAAAGTAACTACCGTTACCAAAGTTTGATGAAATAATATCATGTTTTTTGCAGGTGCTAAATTTTTTAGCAAACTTTATTTTTCGCAAGCCTATCTATTATTAGCATTAACGGAAGAAATTGTCAATGTTTTGACCATAAATACATACATAGGTTTAGTTCAATATTTACGTTTACCCTATGGCCTCCTAGCATCGGCCCAAATATTTCATAGGGCAATGTCGCTAATATTTGTAGTCCTAGAAGATGTTTTTGCCTATCTAGACGACATAATGATCATTGGTCAAATGATGCAGGAACAGAATGCAAGACTTTCTATCGCATTAGGTAGCATCAAGGAAAAGGGGATGAGATTAGGTCAAAACAAATACACATTTCTTTCGGGGAAAAATATATTTATAACATGAGATTAGTGCACAAGACATCAGACTTTTACCTCAAAAAACCAAAGCGTTGATGAAAATGAGAGATCCTAACAATAAAGCAGAGCTTTTCTCAATACTCGGTACTTAAGGTTATTATCACAGGTATCCTAGAGTACAAAAATTTCGGTACTACTTTACAATCTCTGTAAAAGGATGTCAGCTATAGCAAAAGTTTACAAATCCCCAAAAAATTACTTAAAAATACTTAAAACATCAAAGAAATACATAAAACACCGACAAATGCCAAAAACCAAAAAAAAATTTTGTCTGAAAAGCAAAATCCCCAAAAAATTACTTAAAACATCAAAGAAATACATATAACACCGACAAATGCCAAAAACCAAAAAAAAAATTTTGTCTGAAAAGCAAAATCCCCAAAAAATTACTTAAAACATCAAAAAAATCCATAAAACACCGACAAATGCCAGAAAACAAAAAAAATTTTGTCTGAAAAGAAAATTAAAATTACTTAAAACATCAAAAATCCTTAAAACGTCGACAAATGCCAAAAAAACGCCAAAAAAAAATTTTTTTGTCTGAAAAGCAAAATCCCCAATTACTTAAAACATCAAAGAAATCCATAAAACACCGACAAATGCCTAAAAACGAAAAAAAAATTTGTCTGAAAAACAAAATCTCCAAAAAATTAATTAAAATTACTTAAAAATCAAAGAAATCCTTAAAACGTCGACAAATGAAAAAAACGCCAAAAAAACGCCAAAAAAACAAAAAAAAATTTTTTGTCTGAAAAGCAAAATCCCAAAAAGCAAAATCCTTAAAAAATTACTTAAAATTACTTAAAACATCAATGAAATCCATAAAACACCGACAAATGCCAAAAAACGAAAAAAAAATTTGTTTGAAAAGCAAAATCCCCAAAAAATTACTTATAGGGAACTCCCCCTATATTACACTATAAGAGTGTATATAAGGGTTCCCGAGTATAGAAATTTTGATTTGCGACATTTAATATGTAATGATCAAAGACCACATATTGAACGTCACTTAGTGAGCTCCTCTCATAATGCTTATACTGGAAGATATAAGAGAACTAAGTTCTTCAAGATTTTAGTCAAGTGACACCGAATGTCGATTGATCGCGTTCATTATTTTGAACATATTTCTAATACAAAGAGATATATTGTTATGTAAAGTGTATTTACATGTTCCGGTGTGCACGGAAGGAGAGTACATTGTTATGTAATTAAGTTTTGGAGTAATTAAATGAGTTTCAAAGAAAATGTTGTTTTTTTACTTTGATCAATGATCCGGTATTATTTTCCAGAGTTGGATTTTTGCAATACTTGAGGTGATATTTGTTTTAAGTTCTGTTAGGGCTTCAATTGTAAATATCCGGAAAAACTTGATTATATAAGGGGTAAAAATGATAATGTATAAATTGTTTTACATATTTATAAATTTAAATTTTTTGAAATTATAAGCAAAAATTTATTTTTAATGTTTTACATTGCCAATCTTCTTGAAATGACAATGATAATGAAAACATTGCCAATCTTCATGAAAATGACAATTTTGATATCATATGAAAACAAATTTACAGCATTGCCTTCGCCGAATTCCATTACATTAAAATTTTAATATATGATTTTTTTATATATGTATTACGTATATATATATGCAATAAATAAAAATTATTAAATTAATAAAAATAGCCTTAATAGGAAACAAACTTAAAATTATCGCTCAAAGATATCTATTTGTAATTAGAAATATGTTCAAAATAATGAACGCGATCAATCGACATTCGGTGTCACTTGACTAAAATCTTGAAGAACTTAGTTCTCTTATATCTTCCAGTATAAGCATTATGAGAGGAGCTCACTAAGTGACGTTCAATATGTGGTCTTTGATCATTACATATTAAATGTCGCAAATCAAAATTTCTATACTCGGGAACCCTTATATACACTCTTATAGTGTAATATAGGGGGAGTTCCCTATAAAATTACTTAAAATCAAAGAAATCCTTAAAACGTCGACAAATGCCAAAAAAACAAAAAAAAAGTTTTTGTCTGACAAACAAAATCCCCAAAAAATTAATTAAAATTACTTAAAACATCAAAGAAATCCTTAAAACGTCGACAAATGCCAAAAAACGCCAAAAAAAATTTTTTTTGTCTGAAAAGCAAAATCCCCAATTACTTAAAACATCAAAGAAATCCATAAAACACCGACAAATGCCAAAAAACGAAAAAAAAACTTGCCTGAAAAGCAAAATCCCAAATAGCAAAATCCCAAAATATTACTTAAAACACCAAAGAAATCCATAAAACATCGACAAATGCCAAAAAACAAAAAAAAAATTTTTGTCTGAAAAGCAAAATCCCAAAAAGCAAAATCCCAATAAGCAAAATCCCAAAATATTACTTAAAACATCAAAGAAATCCATGAAACACCGACAAATGCCAAAAAAAACAAAAAAAAAATTTATGTCTGAAAAGCAAAATCCCAAAAAATTACTTAAAACCAGGGCTGGGAAAAAAACTAAATAAGCTTTTTTTTAACAAGTTTTTGGGTTTTTTTTCCAAATGCCCACAAATTCGTGGGCATGGCAAAATAAAAGCCCCTTTTCTTGCTTAAAGAAAAGGGGCATGTTTAAAAAAAGTCCCTTTTCTTAAAAAAACTCCTAGGAGCTTTAAGAAAAAATAACCCACCCATCAAAATTTTTCAAAAATATTATAGAAAACATAAAATGGGTTTTTTGGGGCTCTTTTTAGGAGCCACTTTTTGTGGGTTTATTTTTGCCCCTTTTCTTAGTAAGGGCTTTTTTTGAATTCTTATTTTGGCCCTTTATTTTTGCCCCCCCTTTCTTTTTTTATGTTTTAGGGGAAAAAATGAGCCAATGTTTTTCGGCTCATTGTTTTCCCAGCCCTACTTAAAACATCAAAAAAATCCTTAAAACACCGACACATGCCAGAAAACAAAAAAAATTTTTTTGTCTGAAAAGCAAAATCCTAAAAAAACAAGTTTCCCGCCAAAAAATGATTTGTTACTTAAGGATTTTGCTTTTTGGGATTTTGCTTTTTAGGATTTTGCTTTTTGGGATTTTGCTTTTTGGGATTTTGCTTTTCAGACCCACCCCCAGAAGTTTCAAAAATTTAATCTTTAAAAATATTAGCCAAAATTTTGTGACTTTTTCTCAAGTTTAAAAACTAGTAATTTAAAATTGGTCTACGCCTAATTACATAATTAGTTTAAAAATTAAATAATCAATTGAGGTCCTTAGGCACCCACCACTCTCACAATGTTAAAAGCCACAATGTCTCAATGTAAATTTCATTTGAAAATATTGCAACCTATTTTCTGTATTCTTTCATAATAGTTTTACATATCATTATATAAAATGTTATTATAATTATGATTTTTATTTTTTTTTAAATAAAATATCAAGTTTTTAAATGGCCAAAAACATTTTTTTATTTTATAATACTTTTTTCATGAATATGATAAAATATTTTACCCAACCCTAAAACAAATCAATAATATTGATAAATTTTACATTGACATGATTAACTATTTTTTATATTCTTTTCTACTTTGTGTCAAATAAAATTAGCAATATTCAATAACTTATATTATTTTATACTTAAAGTGGTATTTCATTTCAAAATAATAGAAAAATTAGACTATAGCTTTAAAACTTAAGTTATAGAAGTTTAAAATTTTGGTCCGTATGCAACCTTATAGCATTCGGGTTACAATTTTTTCACCCTACTTTTCGCGTGTTTAATTGTCAATTCCTGTTGTAAAATATAACCAAAATTTTATGATTTTTTGTTAAATATATAAGAAATAGTATTTTTAAATTAGGTCTTAATCTATTAAAATTTATTTCAAAATTAAATTGTCACACATAGTAAATTTTAATGTTATAATCATTATATTGCCTCAATAAAAATTAACTTAACCCGCGATTAGAAGGGTGACAAATTTGTAACGCGAATGCTATAGGGTCCATAGGGACCCTAATATAAAACCTCTATAACTTCGATAGTTATATAACTATAATCTTTATTTTTTTTATAAAGAGAAATACCGGCTTTTTAATTACACTGGACCTAAAAAAGAACATATACGATTTTTTGAGGGTTTTGTATAGAATTATCTAGCGATAAAGATTCCGGGTTTAGTTTTTTTCAAATGCCTCCAATTTTTTTTAAACCGCGTCAAAAGTTTAGAAAAAAATTTATAAATTTTCTTTTACTATTATTTCTACAAAAAATTTATTTGCATATTCAGATTCCTTGTAAAAAACATATCCAAAAAAGGTTATTACCTAAAATTATTAGCAATTTAGTTTCAAGTTATTTAGGATCAAAAAACGGATATTATGTCAACCACTAATTTTATAAAAATAAAAAAACAAAAAAAATTAAATATTAAAAAAAATTTAAACCCCTTACGTTAATAATGAATGTTTTCGTATCTAAATATATTTTTAAATTTTTGATACTACCCATAGATTTTATGATATATAAGCTAAATATACCCCAAAAAATGAATCTCAATTTTGACACCGAATAACTAAAAATCTGAGGCACTAAAATTCTGATTTCAAATTTGTGATCAGCGCCAAAAACTTGACCAAAAACCATAGTTGTCATAATTGATGCTTAGGATCGTCCAAATTTTGTTGTATAGTGTTATAGACTAATATAAGTTATCATAAATGAATATTGCGCATTTTAACACAAAGTAAAAAAATATCTAAAAAAATTAAATATAATTTTTACATATTATATTAAATAATTTAGGTCAATAAATTAAAATCTACTGATTACTTGTTACGTCTAGTGGAACATCTTTAGAGGGTTTTATTGAAATAAGATAATTTAATTTAAAAAATTATTTTTGGCTTTTATATGCCATAAAGACTAGATTTTTTAATTAAAAAAATAAAAAATCATGTTATTATTATAGAAAGTAATTAAATTTATTTAAAATAACTAGAGCATAATGTAGAGCCAAAGAGCCTGATCGCACAATGCTACGATGGGGCGAACGTTATGTCCGGGAAAAAAGGCGGTGTTCAAGTATTTTTAAGCAAAATGGCTGGACACCATGTTCCTTATAATCACTGCTTTAACCACCGATTGCATCTTGTTGTAAAAGATTGTCTTGAATTTTTAATTGAAAAAAAAAGAGATTTTTAATTTTTCTTTCCCTTCTACTTTTTCAACATGATACAATCAAGTAGGTAGGTGAATGCGAGACCATAGTCGGCTGTTGCCCCATCGAATGTCACTACAAAGCCATTGTTTTTAAAAAAAAAATTCCACTAATATTAAATTCTCTTTAAAATTTAAAAATAATAAGGTTTTTATATCTTAAGGTCACCATGCCGAAGGGTCGGGGTTTTATGAGCATTTAATTATCAATATATTTTTTTGTATTTATAAAAAATTATATTATTTAAAATAATTAATGGTCAATTTCAATGCACGATATGTTAATATAACTTTTGATTTAATACACCGTTGTTTGTTAGAAATTAAACCATTAATACATATACATATTATAAACTGTTTTGATGTATATAACTTTTTTAAATGACAATAATAATTTATTAATAGATAAATAAAAGTAAACCTAAAGATTTTTCTGATTTTTATTTATTTTCTACTTATAATAATAATTTAAATATTAATGATAAACTATAAAGTATTTATTTTAACATTATTGATTTATTTGTTGATTCTTAAATAATTGATTTTTTACCGATAATAGTTTAAAATTTTTATCCCTTTATAAAATTTGATTATTCTTTTTTTATAGATACAAATAAATTAGAGCCTCTTTTAAAAATAAGTAATAATGATAAAACATTTTCTAAAGAAATTGACGTAGCAAAAATTTTTTTAATAAAAATTAATAATTACAAAAAAAGTTTTACTAATGATTTTGTTAAATTTTCTTATGATTACAAAAATGGGTTTCCTAAATTATTTAACATTTTTTTTATAAGTGTGTTTGGCTCCTCAACGTCGAGTTGTGAAGCCACATTTAATAAGGGCACTTTTAAGGTAAGTTTTTATTTTGTTTTAAAATTTAAAAATTTTAGAAATTTATTTTTTTTTTAAATTTTGTTAAAATTTTTTATTTTAGGAAATGCATTTAATGTGCACCAACTATTTGGCAACTTTTTAAAAATTTGCATTTAATTACAAAATAAAATCAAAATAAATTAAAAAAAAAATTTTACGAAATTAAAACTCACTTTGCACGTGCCCTAACAAAAAGATCAAACATTTTGCCCCCCCCCCCCCCCCCCCCTGCAAATAAAAGTTTAATTTACAAAGGCAATCTCATAGTTTTCAACATTGAAAAGAGTGGGGGTCCGACCACATTAAACTTTTTTTTTCTAAACAAATTTTATAGGCTTAGACCAAATTATAATTACTAGTTTTATTTACTATATAATTAATAAGTCACGAAATTTTGCCCGTTATATTTAATATTTTTTAAGGTACTATACAAGATGTAGGTCCATATGGACCCCACAATGCTGATCGCCGGGTATTAAAATTTTAACAAATTAAAAAAAAATTTAAATTTCATAGTCCTAAAATATTTGAAAAATAAAATAAGACTGCCCTAACCAAAAACAAAAATTCTTTTGAAAAAGATTTTTTATTTTTAATTTGTTTTACACTAGCCACCTTAATGTTTATCAAATGCGTTTTCTTTTCACTCGCAGCCTTTAAGACTCATTTATTTATACAATGACTTTTGAATTTAATCTACATAGTAGAAAATATGTAAATAACAATAAATTATAAATAATTGTAAAATAAATAATTTATTTTTAAATAAGTTGTTAATTATTTTAAGCGTGAAATGGGTTTTTCACCTCTATTACACCTTGGTGATATTTAGAAAGTGAATATCCTTCGTCATCATAGTCCCCAAAAGTTCTCACAAAAACCTCATATCTCCCGGCCTGTTTAAGCAAGGTCTTACGCGAAACTCGGTATTCCATTGGGTCAATCTTTTTTTCCATCTAATTGATACATAATAAAAATAACAAGCTATTATTATCAGCGAAGGTTAAATGTTTACATTCCCCTCAAAAACAAAGTTTAAGCATTACGTTCAAAAACGCCCTATTATTTTAGTGTAAAATAAATAAACAATTTTTAATAAATTTATTTTTAAATAAACGACACCTACAACGCCAAGTTATATAAATTTGATTGATATCACATAATAAAGTATGAAAACTGCTGTGGCTAATACTAATTTTAACATTTTAAGAAATAATAAAAAAATTAACAGATTTAGAGAATAAGAATTAAATTTAGCAGATGCTTCAGAGTGCCATCAAAGCTCATTTATATTTTGATAAATTTAAAAATTCCTCTAAAAATAACACTGGACAACTATTTGGACGGCTATAAGCATCATTTATGGCAACTATAATTTTTGGTCAAGTTTTTGGCGCTAATCACGAATATGAAATCAGAATTTTAACCAATACCTCAAATTTTAAGTTATTCGTTCAAAGTTGATATTTTTTAATCTTCGGGGTTTCTATATCATAAAACCTATGAGTAACAAAAGTTCAAAAATATAATTAGATAACAAAAACATTCATTTTGTAAGGGGTTTTTAATTTTTTTATTTTTTAATTTTTGTAAAATTGGTTTTCGTCATAAACTCCGTTTTTTGATCATAAATAACTTGAAAGTAAATTGCTAAAAATTTTTAATAACCTTTAGATATGTTTTTTATAAGAATTAATAGTAAAGAAAATTTTGTGAATTTTTTTAAACTTTGAACGCGGTTTAAAAAAAATTGGAGGCATTGATAAAAAACTGAACCCGGGATTGTTAAGAATATTCTCTAAAAAACCCTCAAAAAATCTTTTATGTTGTTTTTTTGTTATCCAGTGTATTAAGGTTTTTCAAATATTCCAAAAGCACTGAAATGAATACACTAGACATTAAAAAAAGAAAGCATAAACGATTTTCTGTGGAGAATTTTTGCGATAATGATCCGGGGTTTAGTTTTTTTTTCAATGCCTCCATATTTTTTAAACCGCTTTCGAAGTTCAGAAAAAAATTCACAAAATTTCTTTTACTATTAATTCTACAAAAATCTAGACATATTCTAAAAAAGGTTATTATTTAAAAGTATTAGCAACTTTCATTAGGATCAAAACGGATTTTATGACGACCACTAATTTTATAAAAATCAAAAAAAAAATTTAATATTATAAAATATTATAACATTTTACGTTAATAATAAATGTTTTTGCTATCTAAATATTTTAAACTTTTGTTACTACCCATAGGTTTTATGATATAGAAGCCCGAAATACCCCCAAAATCAAATATCAACTTTGACACCGAATAATTAAAAATCTCAGTCATTGGCAAAAATTTTGATTTCATATCGTGATCAGCGTCAAAAACTTGACCAAACCATATTAAAATGTAGGGTCGTCCAAATTTTGTTGTCCAGTGTTATCAGCTATGTTTACGCAGATTAAAAAGGAATTTTTTCAGATTTAGCCTACAGCAACTACTTAATGTTATGAAATATTTTAAAAATATGTAAAACCTTATAAAAAATGTCAGGTGTTTAATTTTTCAAATTTATTTGTGATAATAAATTTCTGAAAGGCATAAGCCTTTAAAATTTAAAGTTGCAAATATGTAAATTCAAACCTAAAGGATTAAGGTGGTGTATTATTCATTTTAGAATATAAACGCGTCCAAAATCAAAATGCATGTAAAATGGCTTTGGCCACTTGTAAAAATCGTATGTCAAAAAAAATTATTAATTTAAAAAGTTTTATAAAAAGCCTAATAATGCCCTATAATTATTTTTGTTGCAGCATAGGTTTTACATATTTTAATAAAATTTAAATAAAAATGTTCTTTATAAAAAATAGAATACATTAAAAATTCTTCCGCCCTCCCTTTTAATATTATAACGGCTAAAAAGAAAAAATAGGCATATTAAAAATGTAGAAATACTGTTATTTCGTGAATAGTTGAAACTTCAGTGGTCTCAGGATTAATATAATCGATGCGGATAGAGGCCTTCGTTCCGAGAGGCAGCGTAATGACATAATCGCAGCCTTCCTTTTTGATCGCTAACTCTTAAAGGTGTCAAATTAAGGATTAAAATTGTGGTTGTTTATATAATATAAATGTCAATTTTGTATATTAAAGGTCACCGACCTACTCCATTTTTAAGAATTTTCAGCTAAAATAACCCTTACATTGAAGTCTAATATAGCCAAAAGTTAATAAATCTATAAATTATCCATACTAAATATGGTTAAGTTTTCATCAAATTGTTGGATATATTTTCTTTAAGCTATTATGGCTAAAAAATTGATAAGTTCTTAAATGATAATAGAAATCGTTTTGCCTGAAAGTGATATTTGACCGAATTAGAAACAAATTTTTTTTATTCCATTGCCATAAATTTTGAGGCATTTTAGCACGCATTCCTAATACTGTAGCTAGAATAAATAATTTTTTTTCTTTTAAAAATCTATGGGAATAAAAAATTAATGTTAAAGTTGAAATAAAGCAACCCTTAAAAATATATGAGAAATTTTTAGCTATTTAGTTTTTTTTTATTTTTTTATTTTAATTATATTAGTGGTTATTATAAAATCTTTTTGATCTTAATGAACTTACCTTTTTTTAGATACAATATATATAGGAAATCTGACTATGTCAATAGATTTATTGGAAATTTAATAGTTAAAAATTTTATGAATTTTTTTCTGAACTTTGGACTCATTTTAAAAGAAATTGGAGGCATTGGGAAAAAAATTAAACTGCGATCGCTATCGCAAAAAATTTATCTACAAAACCCTCAAAAAATTTGTTGTTTTTTTTATGTCCAGATCCAGTGTAATATTTGTATATATATAAATTGATTAGTCTAAAACCACTCTTAGAAAAATTATATAAAAAATTATAATTTGCCTTAATTTTGCGGAAAAAAAATGTCCTTAGTATTTTAAAATGTTGCACAATTTGATTTGCAAATAGGTTGTACGGTTTAAATTTTGATTATTATTGTATATTTTAAAATTGAAAAATTGATAACCGATAATTCGCTTGTGCTTAAGATCTACTCATTTAATATTATCCATTAGCTACAAAACTATATCTCGCCCTATAATTAACTATGCCACCCCAGTTTTATTTTCCAACAGCTTCTCAGTTCAACCTCGACAAACTTCAACCGGCACAAAATGGCGCCCTGTGCACTATCACGGGTTGCCTTAAAATTACCCCAGCAGATCACTGACAAGATGGCCAATGGCAAAAGCTAGGTTATATCTGTAAGTAAGATTGTGTCCTTTTAGATATGACTAGGGTTTGAAAATGCCTAACCCTAGTACAGAATATTATACAAACACAAATAAGTCTTTATTTGAAACAAAAGAACATATGGTATAAAATAATCATACACATTCATTAACATGTCTTATCGGCCTTAACAAAATCGCTCTTTTACTGCAATTAAAATAAGGTAACTTTAAACACAAAAAACATATTTTTAGTTTGCCACTGGCCGCATTGAGCGAATGCATAGCCTAAGTAAAATAAATTACTTTAACTGGTCATAATGCCATGGGACTTATTTAACTTAAATAGCAAATATGTACAAGAAGAGAGACCACAAATCAAACACGCAGAATGTAAATGTCAACAACAGACATGGGAGAGAAATGCACGTTATGACTGACTAATTAATTTGAATTGTGTAAACTTTAGTATGAATAAATATATTAATTTTTTGCATGTCAAAAAATTTATTTTTAATTTAAATAAACATTATATTTTTGATAATGATTTTACTAATATGCATGATAATAAAATGTTTAATATATTTACCAAAAAATTAGAAGACCAAAAAATGCCAATGATTGAGATGGTGCTCAACCAGAGCTCCATACAACTTCTGATGGATACTGGGGCAGATATCAATTATATCCAAAAGAGACTTTGGCAAGATTTGGCCACAGGCTGAATTGAAGACAACTAGGTTAAGGTTAGTACAATATAATGGAGAGCAGGTGGATTTATTAAATCAGCATGAATTTGACCTGGCGATAAATACTACCTTGTTGCATATGACAATATATGTGACTAAAATAAGAGGCCTTTAAACAGAAAAAACATATTTTTAGTTTGCCACTGGCCGCATTGAGCGAATGCACAGCCTAAGTAAAATAAATTCCTTTAAATGATCATAATGACATGGGACTTATTTGACTTAAATAGCGTCAAGCCCTAGGACTTATGTGTCTTACCTAATGTCAAACCCTAACTATTATCTCACTCTTCTTTTATCCAATCCCCTTTCCTTTTAAAAAAATATATGGGCCATAAACAATGTCAAACCCTAACTATTATCTCACTCTTCTTTTAGCCAATCCCATTTAACAAGAATGCCAAATTTGAAAAAAAAAATAAAACTCTACACTGTATAGCTAAAAGGGTTATACCCAATCTACCCACCATGATGTCAGGTTACGGCAAATATAAATTTGAAAGTATACGTACATCTATAATCTCTTCTGAATGTCATCTGTAACCACAGTATGACCAAAAAGGCAAGGGGTAACTTTCCATACTCCCCCCAAAAAATAACCAAATCATGGGAATGGTTTTGTGTGTATATTTTCATCAAACTAACTAAGTCCTATAAGTTATCTTGAATAATATCAAAAGAAAATTGATAAATATCTAAAATTGGTATGAAAACCTTTCAAATTTTAACCTTAGCTTTTACTATTTAATATAAATTAATTTCTGCTTTGCAGCAAAAATAAAAATTTGGTGCTAAAAATTTCGGTAAAAACATATTGTTTAAAAACTATTATGAGTTTAGGCTTAACCAAATTAATTCTTACACTCACATTCTTACAACATTTTTAAATCGAATGAAAAAATCATAATGTTAACTATATTGAAGAGTTATTCTTACTGAATTAGAAATATTTAATATGTCAATGGTTTAATATAATGAAAGTTTTAACAAAATACTGAAGTGTGCGCATAAAAGTATGTTGTTCATTGATCACTTTCTTCCCATATTACTTTCTCCAAAACATTATTTATTCATACATATATTGCAACTTGGCATCTTCCCATTCATTCTTCTTTAATTAATATATATACCTATATTTGTTGCTATTCACAACTTCACAAATAACTTCTTTTTTAGTAATCAAATAATTTCTACCAAATATTTTGGAACTTTCTTGAGATTTAATGATCACGCACTTCTTGACACCAATTCAAGATGACAAATGGTAAAGGCTAGGTTATACTTGTAAGTATGAATGTGTCCTTTTAGATATGACTAGGGTTAGGGGATGCCTAATTCTAGTAAGTTATACAGCAGAATATAAAACACAAATAAGTCTTTATTTGAAACAAAAGAACATATGGTATAAAATAATCATACACATTCATTAAACATGTCTTATCTAGACAATCACCTTCACCAAGAAGCACAGATTCTTCCAATCAAACCTCAATCGCAACTACTATGCAATCAGTTTTTAACGTCCTGTGTTTCTTCCTATCACCCATGTCACAATTTCATTTTGATGCCCCTGCTCGTGACAAATACATTGCCCTTAACTTTCCACTCATCAGCCATTTACTTGACTTCAACCTAACAACAAAACAGTTGTTTAAACAAATTTATACCGAGGTTGTATGCAATACAATTAAATCTTATAAACCTCCTACCATTTTTTTAAATGGCCTCCTCCCATATCAAAATCCGAAAAAACTCTCCCCAGGCGAGAAAGATCTCTATTATCTCAGCTAAGATCAGGCTTCTGTTATCTACTAGCAGACTTCCGTAGTTTATTCAACAGAGGACACGTGTATCGACTGCAAAGAAGCGACTGACAATCTTCTACATTGGCTATCGTGCCCCTCACTTAGGACCTCCAAACTCCCCTATATCTATGGGCAAACCCCATCTTAGCCGCCTTCAAACTCGCTCACACCTCAGAACCTCCTTCATTTCTTTTCACGCGCACGGGTTTAAAACAACAACATCCACTCAATTTAAAAATTTTAAGGGCAATTTATAAACAAAATATCGCCAAATTACATCTAAATGGCTCCTCTTTTTTCTGAACTTTAAAGCTTTTGTGACAAAATACTTAGGCTTAAAAAAACAGCTATTTCCTAGGTGTCAAATAAAGCAGATTATTCGTCTGTACAAGCAATTTTTTTTTATAATTGTGGCTGCTAAATATTAAGAACCTATATAAAACTTAAAAATGTGTAGGTTTGAATATCAAAATAAATGTATCCTATATAAATAAAAAATGGTAAACAAATTAACAAAAAAAGCAGGAGTTTAATAATTCCACTATAAATTGAATTTTAATGTATTGGTAAGGAACACCATTTAATAAATTATTGCATTGTGGATAGTAAAATACTAATTATTTGTATTATTAGCATTTGGGTCTGACATTTATTCCAAATTCATTGTTGAAGCAAAATCTGTAAAGTTTAGTTTATTGAGGTTTTTAATATTTGGGCTTGTAATACCAATATACTAAATCACCATTTGTAATATTTGATATTTTACATTCATTATAATTATATTAATTAAAATTTTATCAGTTCATCAACACGTAAAAAATATAATGTTTAGAAAAATAAATACTACAGAAAAAATAATTTGAAATGATAAAGACGCTCTTTAATTTGTAAATATAAAACTAAAGTTACATAAATATCTTAAATACATAAAAATATGCAATATTAAAATTCTCCTAAATATGAAATATATATATAAAACATTCAGAAAACAAGTTTACATTTATTTTAATTTAATTAACTTTCATTGTTTAATTTTTGTATATAAAAGAAATTATGACAGAATGTTAAGTTGCATTATTTAAACATTTTTTCAACTCGTATTTTCTATTTATTTTAATGTAAGAGGTCATTTTAACTGTTTTTAACTGTATAATGGATACATTTGTAAGTTATTAATTTCAATAGGTGTTTTAGGATGAAAAAGAATAATAGATTGGTTAGGTTATAGTAGGATTTTAGCAGGCACGATTCTAGACCCCTTTGGGGGGGGGGGGGGAGCAGTGTCCCCCAAAAGTTTTTGATTGCCCCACCAAAAAAAAACTGAATTTGCCCCCCCCCCCCCCCCCTAAAAAAAATTGGATTTGCTCCCCCCCCCCTTCCCAAATACTAAATTTTATTTTTTCTTTCACATACCGCCAAAAATATTTAAAAAATATTATTTTAAAATTACTTATTTTTTTTAAAAGTGTTTTCATTCATCAACACTTCTTATTCGATAGAGAAATCAAACTAATACAGAAATTATTTCTGTAGTTATAAGATATATAGAAAAATTTGATTTTATAGAAAGCTTTATATTTGAGAAAGCAATTCATAAATCTAATGCCAAAGAATTTTCTTACTTGTCAACAATCTTTTGATTATAATACCAAAGAACCTTCACACATTGTTATGATGGGGCGAACGTAATACCCGGGGATTAAGGTAATGTAAGTTTTTCTAAGCAAAATAGCTGGACAACATGTCCCGTATATTCACTGCTTTAACGACCGATGACATCTTGTTGTAAAATTTTAATTGAAGGGAAAGACTTTTTTGATATTTTTTCTTCCCTTCATATATGATGCAATCAAGGATGTTAGTGAATGCGGGACCATACCCCGGCTGTTGCCCATCAGAGGTGTGGTTACAACGACGCCAATTTTTTTTTAAAAATTACATAAAAATATATACTTTTTTGTATTAAAAATAAAATAATTTATATATCTTTAGGTCACAGGGCCGAAGCGTCGAGGTTTGACCATATTTATGATTATCAATTTATTTTTTTGTATTTATCATTTGAAAAATTATTTTCTTAAAAATAATTAATGATAATGCAAACCAATTTATTCTTCTAAAACTTTTGATTTACACCATTGTTTGTAGAAATTAAAAAATTAAAAAATACAAATACATTTAATTATTCAAAAACTGTTTTGATATATATAATACTTTTTTAAATGACAATAATTTATTTATAGATAAAAAAAACTAAACCTAAAAATTTCTCTGATTTTTATTTATTTTCTACCAATGAATTTGAGAATAATTTACATATTAATGAAAAATTATAAGGTATTTATTTTGACACTATTGATTTATTTATTAATTCTTTTGATAATAGATTTTTTACCGATAATATTTATTTAGAAATTAGATTCCCTTTATAAATGTGTTTATCCTTTTTTTAGTTTTAAATAAATTAGAGCCCCTCTTATAAATAAATATATTGATAAAAATTCATTATCTATAGAAAAATCCTATTACAAAGAATGTTTTATTAATAATCCTGTTAAATTTTTATAATTACGATGCGTTCCCTAATCTATTTAACATTTTTTCTATAGGTTTGTTATTTGAAACGTTTTGTGAGGCCACATTTTTTTCTTTAAGAAGGAAAATAACTTGGCTAGCAAATATTGACGTGCGTAAAGGTGATTTGGTTCTTCTAGGACACGAAAAATCATTAACTGGGGCTTTGAATTTTGATGAATTTAAAAATTTTATCAAAACAACCTCTAACATAGAATTGTTAGATTAATACAATACACTGCTCATAATCAGCTAATTATTTCTTACTATTTTAAGACATGGCTGCTATTTTTTCGCATTTAACGTTTATGTTCGTGTTTTATTTAACTTTTTACCCTAATATTGATTACTAGTCATATATAACCAGTGTTTTTTCATATATTCTTTGTTTTCATATGCGCATTGATACTAAATGTTAAAATTATACTTACAATTAATTTCCAAATCTCATATCTTTTTAAGCATTTGATATTAGTGAAAACAATTAATTTAAATCACATCCAATTTGTAAACGCAATCATTTTTTTTTATTTTAAGAATATTAAAATTTACTATTAATTTGTTAAAAATAAACATGGATTCAATTGTTGTGCATGTATATTATTTGCCGTGACCGAAGGTCACGGCTAGTTTTGCCGGCGAAGGCGGCAAAAAAATTTTTTCTGCCCCCCCCCCACGAGCTTTTTCTGCCCCCCCCTCTATCCCCCCCTCCCCCAAAAGTGGAAAAGCTAAAATCGGGCCTGGATTTTAGGGACTTTATATCCTGGTGGCAAATGTTTGAATTATTTATTAAACAAGCTAATTAAAATAAAATTTTATCTATATTTATTTGGCATTATCTATATCTATTTAAACTAAAACTTTTATTATCAAAAAATATTTCTGCAAATCGTGATGACACCGCTAAATTATGCACATCAATCAATCGATTTCTAGTAATATAATCCTTTAGTGTTACGAGCTACGACAATAGGTTAGAACTAATTTGCCCTTTTTAACAAATTTTACATGCTTTTTGATGGAAATTGTTATCGAGAAAATAATTAGGAAAATACACCATCGCTGGCAAAAGCAATGGAGAAATAATTTAAGTAAAATCAAAAGTTAAACATGCAGAAACTCGTAACGGATGAAAGATAATGAAAGAGCCTACTTATTGTGTTAACCCGACAGGTACCAACGTAACCTACAGGTTAGGCCTACTTTGAAGGCCTATATCTCAAATAGTATTCAACCAAAACTAAATTTTTAAACTTTATTTTAAAGCCCTCATTCAGCTAAACATCTGATTCAGCCTCTTTATCCATTCTATATTTATTACATTCTAAAAATCCGAAAAATTTCACCTTAAATATCATTCTTTATATTCAAAATTTATGGATATTTACAAGTATATTTAATTTTATCAATTAGCATATTTAAAAACTACACATTTTAAAGATTAAATTTGTTAAATTATTTTTTTTAAAAATAATTATTTATATTTTTTATTTACATTTGAATATGAGTACAACCTACAGGTTACATTGGTCTGGAAGGACTTATTCATTGTAATATGTATTTAAAAAATTGACTTATTTTAAATATTTTTTGCCTAGATTCAGAACTTTTAATCGGTTATCTTTAATAATTTATAATTTTTAGGTCTATTAATGATATTATTGAAGAACTTGATGCCCAACCTAATCGAGATATTGATAAAATTATTATTCTTCCACCATTCAATGAAGTCGATACGGATATGGAAAGTGGAGATGAAGAAACAATCGTCGATCTTCAACACCTTCCACGTTCTATGTTGAATTCTTTAGTCGAAATTGAAAAAACAGGATCATTCGATGATTTTCATATTGAGATAAATAATCAGAGATGGTATGATGACGATAAAATATTTAAATCACATGGCTGTGGTGATTTAAACGAAAGGACTGTTAACCCAATTGTCCTAGAACAACCCGAGGATTACCTTGAACAATTTTTCACAAACGATGTTTTTTCTTTAATCGTAAATATGAGTAATTTATACGCCAAGCAACATAATCATGACCTGAATTTCACAATTTCAGAATGCAAAATATATATTGCGACCCTTATTTTGACGGGATATTTAAACCCAATAAATATAAAAATGTTTTGGGAACTACAAGCCTATGCTTTTAACAGAATGGTTTCAAATGGCATACGACGAAATAGATTTCAAGAAATTACCCGATTTCTACATTTAGCCGATAATTATAATTTAAATAATATTGACAAGTTTTCCAAAATCAGACCTTATTTCGAAGTGATCAATGATAGAATGATTCAAAATTTTAAATACAATAACTCGTCCCACATTTCTATGGACGAATCAATGGTTCCGTATTATGGACATCACACAGCCAAACAATTTATAAAGGGCAAACCTATTAGATTTGGTTATAAAATGTGGTGTGCGGCCACTGCAAGTATACCTGATAACCTTCAAACCATATCAAGGTTCAACTAGGCAAATGAACAGCCACAAGGAATTTGGCTCTTGAGGTTCTGTTATTATAGACTTAGTTGAAAAATTACCTGAAGAATATAAACCATATAATACCTATTTTGACAACTACTTTACTAGTCCTAAATTGTTGCAATTTTTATCCGATATGAATGTTGGAGGTACAGGTACAATACGTACTAACCGATTGAAAGCTCCATTAACAGATTTAAAACTAATGAAAAAGAAACCTAGAGGATTCATTTCGAAAAAAAATACCTCAAATATGATGGCGGTCCGTTGGAACGATAACAGCATCGTTACAATATTGTCCAACTCTCATGGTGTAAACCCAATTACCAACATATATCGAATTGCCCAGGTCGATAAATGAAGGAAAAATCGAGTTCCTTGCCCTAACCTCATTCAAATGTACAACAAATATATGGGCGGCATTGATAGATTTGATCAAAATGTAAATGCGACAAGGATATCATTACGCGGAAGAAAATGGTATTTTCCGTTATTCGCTTTTGGCATTGATGCAGCATGCCAAAATTCTTGGCAAATATATACAAAAAAACAAAGAAAAAATAACTTTTTGCAACTTTAAAAGAAATATAGTCTAAAATTATTTTAGAAAACACGGAATACCTCCAAAAAGAGGTATAAACCCCAGAATTGGGCGAAAATTTAATAGCCCGGTTGTTCACACTAGTGAAGAATGCACCCAAAGAAGATGTGTCGTATGCGGCAAAGCGACTAGAAAACTGTGTGCCTACTGCCAAGTGGCCCTACATATTCATTGTTGGTCCAATTTTCATAACATATGATTAATATTTTTTACGAATTTTATATACAATAAAATTCAAAAGCATATATGATTTCTATTCACCCAATGTAACCTCTAAGTGACTACCCATTATTTCCGGAAGTTGTAAATTTTTTTGAGTTTTTTCAACGGATTAGGTTTATTTGGACTATAAGAAGGCCCAAAATTTTTTTTTGCAAAATTTCGCTCGGCCGAAACATTAGTGGTACCTGTCGGGTTGATAAATTTATGTAGGATTTTATTGTGATCTGCTCGAGTTAGAAAAGGTTTAGAAGCAATTGATTTTTTCATAATAATGATTTAAATTTCAGTCTTAGCCGATAGATTTCTGAAATTTATTTTAAAATAAGTGGCCCGACCTTGCTAAAGAGGACCGGTATAGAAATTTAACATTTTTGGATCTTTTATGAGGTTTTGGCAGCAAAATAATAAATTAACCTAATTCGCCATGCACAAATCCGTACAGAAAAAACGTTACTATTGGAATACAAATAGCAACTTGAATAGGATACGGCATTGAATGTGAAGAAAAGTTGTTTTAACCAAAAATTATGTTTGAATTATATTTTTGGGCGTTTTTCCGTCTAGTAATAAAATTAGCGCCAAATTACATTTATAGTATTTCTGATGGTTGCCAAAATAATATTTGCACTTAAAAACACCCATATTTGCCAACAATTTAAAACAACCTTTTAAAACGATAACTCGACAATAAATACATATTTTTTTTAAGGTGTAATTATAGATTCTAAAAAATTATGAAGGTAAAGGTAAATAAACGGCCGTGATTTTTAAACTTTGAAAAATGTTGTGAGTGCCATTATATTAATTTTTTACCTAGGTAATTTTTAAATTGATTCCTTATTTAAAATAAAATTAGTAGTAATTGTGCTTTACCACAAATAGAGATAGAGAAAGCTTAAAAAATGTTATAAACGTGAATGGTTTTTAAAATAATAATTTAACTGGACCTTAAAACTGATTTAGAACAAGGCATCTTATATTCTAAATTTCGTTTTTTTCCCAAATTTTTGCCTAATATTATTAATAAGAGCGCTACTGAATTATTGCTAAATACTATATAATTATTTTGTTTTATATATTGTAGCAATTCAAATTTTAATTATTTTTTATGGTGCAATTTAGAATCTCACCCAAGTTTAAGAGCGCTACTAAATTATTGCTGAATACTATATAAATATTTTGTTTTATATATTGTAGCAATTCAAATTTTAATTATTTTTTATGGTGCAATTTAGAATCTCATACGAAGGACCCAAGTTGTAAGAGTTTAATGTACTTAAAACCTAATATGTTAATCCATACAGAAAATAGAATTCTTTAAGTTGCTATATACGCGGTTTTATCAATTTTTAATCGACGGAAAAGTTTGGAACATTAACAATGCTCATACAATTTAGATTTAATTATTATTTGCATGGTTGATTCTTTATTTTTTAAAGTATCGAGAGCTAAGGATAGCTTATACATTAATTTGCGAGACTTGGGTTTTGATAATTTGTCAATATTCTACTATATTATTGCAAAAAACCGATTTTTTTTTGCTTGTAGGTCACAACATCATATATTCATTAATTGTGGTTAAGCTAATAATTTTGTCTAAAAATTGATTTTTTAGCAAACGGCCTGATTAAGGCATTAAAATTTTTATCTATATGGACGTATTTTGAAAATAAAACAGTTTAATAGATATCAATGAGCCGTCAAAAAAATCATGGCGTTTGGGCGATGGATTTATATATATTTAATTAGTTTTTTAAGGGCCATTTGAGTTTGGCTATTTTAATAGATAAAAACAATATTATTTAATCAAAATCCCTAGGAATACATTTTAATGCATTTAGACAACTATTTGGCATAACCAAAAAGGACAATTTATTTATCGGTTAATTTTAATTTTAAGTTTAATTTATGAAGAAAAAAATAAAAATTTCATATAAGAGTTTGTTAATTTGATGCACAAAATCCTATAATCAAAAAATTTATACTTATTAGGTAAAACTGTTAGATCTACATTATATTTTAATAGCTATAATATTAATTATCAACATAACATAGGTATAAAATTTATTTTTTTATAATCCTAAATAACTATCAAAAATTGACAAAGTTTTAAAAAACAAAAGGTTGCCAAAAATTATAAGCAGCAATGTATATGACTATCATATACAATTATAAGAAATAGAAATTGGCGACAATGGACAAAAATTACGAGTTTTGGTTTCAAAAACATGTTGCATTATCTCGACCTAAAGCTTAAAATTGTCGATAGGTGTCCTTTAACTACGACTATTATTAAAAGGTTTTCAAAATATTTGTATTTTTTTTTGATATATATATAAATATTAAAAATTAATACGCAGTTTCTACACTGTAAGGGGTAATTATTAAAAAAAATTTTTTTTCAAATATTTTAATTAAACCCTATTTGATAATAATACAGGTCTATATCAATGTCAGAAGCGTGAGAATTATATGAAAACATGAAAGAATGCATCCCCATGATCAAGGGCGTAGCAAGTTGTAAAGCCTGGGGGGGGGTTTAAAAAAAAATTTTGCCGCCTTCGGCGGCATAGTGCGGACACGACCTTCGGTCGTGCCATAGTGTTTTAGTTTGAAATCTAATGATTGTTACTTAATTTTGCTTTCTAAAATTTGAGTAATCATTAAGGACTTTTATAAATAATGTTTATATAAACAAACATATATGGTATTGTCAGCATCCAAACGCAATATTCCGCCGGCGGAATATTGTCTGGACTTGACCTCAGCGTCCAAAGCTTATATTCCGCCGGCGGAATATAAATTGGCGTATAGTCAACGACCAAAACGCATTTTCGCCGGCGGAATATTGTCTGGACTTGAGCTCAACGTCCAAAGCTTGTATTCCGCCGGAAATTTTTTGCAAAATTTAAGGGACAAACAGTGAACTGTATGTGATTAATTTTGAAATATTGATTAAACGTTTTTGATTTTTTATGCTTAAAATATGAAATGTTTAATGAATAAAGGTCATGTTGCATTTAAAATTAGGGTTAAGGGCTAAAATAGTGCTAAAAACTTAAAGATTTAAAGATTCATATTTGGACCGGTATATTTAGAAGCGCTTCAACTGCACATTTAAAAGCGCTTAGATTTTTTAGATACCCTTAGAAGTGCGATAAAAACCGCTCAATTTTTTTGTTTTTAAAATTAAGCGAAAGACTTTAAAAAACGCCGAGGTATTTTTGTAATGTACCTGTGACTTTAGCACCAAGAATCCTAACTCGCAATAATCAACTGTACAGGAAAAAACATACTAAGGTGCCTTAAAACGCGTAGGTGATAATGAGAGCACGCAAAAGACTCCTAAAATAGTGGAAAAAAATGAATTAGGTCTGCGCACATGTGTCAAACTTTTAAAAGCACCAATAATAAAAAATTTACAACTTTTAAGATTTATATAAGCCTTTTTTAACCCTTTGTTATAGGGCATTCCCTGCCTAGCTGGCCCTTAAAAATGCGATATTGGAATTAATGGAGGGTTTATAATTTAAATATCTCCAATTTTAGTCCAGTTAACGAACCGGCTTTAGACCTTCCTTAAAATTTTTTTAATTTCAATATTACTATTTTGTACCAATTAAGAATTAAAACATTTTAAAAATTAAGAAATACGGTTGGATTATTGTAGGCTCAATATAATTTCAAGTTCAAAGTTTATCTAATATGTATATTTTGACAATCTTTTTGGATTCCCAGCCAATAATTGAAAGTCGCGTACTCACATAACTAAAAACTTTTGGTTATTAAAGGGAACCAATGAAGGCTCAAAAGCACGAATCCTGAATTTTAGATCGCCCCAATTGTTTTGTAAAGAATTGAGGTATCTTAAACTTGAGCGAAACCTTTAACGTGCAAAATATAAATTACATTAAAATTAAAGCCTAACGATATTAATTTGACGCTGAGTATTTATAAAGGCGCGCATTTAGAACCAAAATTTGTTTTTTCAAATTTAAGGCCTGCTCCAATCCAAAAATAAGGCCCGAAAATTTTTAAATACAAGCTAAAAAAGTGTTTTTTTAAAAATACAGTAAAAATAGAGAGTAAAAGTTAAACCATTTATCGCGTGAAAATAAATTTATCGTTTTTAGTTCTTGTTAATAAACAAATAGAGCATATAAAATTCAAAACTTTAGCCCTTCTCGGCCCGTAATTTCTATTTTTAAATTTAAGCCCAGTGCTTTTGGCCCATAAATTTTAAACCGTCCTGGCCCTTATTTCCTGGCGGGCCGGGAGCAGGACTCGGTTCTCGACTTTAATCTCTAATGTGATTGCTGGCAAATCTTTTAAGAAAAAATAAATCGTGAAGTGAAGATGGCTTTTAAGCGGAGCAGGGTTATGATTATTGAATTTCTCTATTTAAAATTATACATTTGTGTGGAAATTTGATCCTTTGGGGTAAATAAAATTTTATAAAATGATAAAAGCTCATTTTTTTGATTCTAGTAAATTAACTTAGTATTCACATAATAACTATTTTTTAGTTAAAGCTACCATTTCGGTAAAAGCACTAAATCATCACAATATAAGCAGATTTGCGGCCTTAAATATAAACCTTCCATTAATTCCTATATCACATTTTTAGGGGCCAGCTAGGCAGGGAATGCTCTAATATTAACAAAGGGTTAATTAAGGCTTGTATAAATCAAGTTGTAAATTTTATATTAATTTGGTGCTCCTAAAAGTTCGACACCTGTGCACAGTCCTAATTCATTTTTTGCACTATTTTAGGAGTCTTTTGCGTGCTCTCAATATCACCTACGCGTTTTAAGGCACCTTAGTATGTTTTTTCCTGCTTACATTTAAATCTTTCGAGTTAAGATTCTTGGTGCATTTAAAGTCACAGGTAAATTACAAAAATACCTCGGCGTTTTATAGAGTCTTTCGCTTAATTATTGCGCGGTTTTTATAACATTAGGGCACTTTTGAGGGTATCTAAAAAATCTAAGCGCTTTCAAATGTGCAGTTAAAGCGCTTTTAAATACACCGGTCCAAATATGAATCTTTAAATCTTAAAGTTTTTAGCACTATTCTAGCCCTTAACCGTAATTTTAAATTCAACATGACCTCTATTCATTAAACATTTCATATTCTAAGCATAAAAAATCAAAAACGTCTAATAATCAATATTTCAAAATTAATCACATAAAGTTCACTGTTTGTCCCTTAAATTTTGCAAAAAATTTCCGGCGGAATATAAGCTTTGGACGTTGAGCTCAAGTCCATACAATATTCCGCCGGCGAAAATGCCTTTTGGTCGTTGACTATACGCCAATTTATATTCCGCCGGCGGAATATAAGCTTTGGACGCTGAAGTCAAGTCCAGACAATATTCCGCCGGCGGAATATTGCGTTTGGACGCTGACAGTATTAAGATAATTATAATATTGATATATTATATGCAATAAATTTTTATATTAATGATACAATTATGTAATGAATTTAATAAAAATATTTAACTATTTTAATTTGAGGGGAAGGGAGATTTTAAAGTTAAATATTTAATATATTAAATGTAATTTAATTTTATATTTAATTGGTATTTTAGTTTGGGGGGGGGGGGATATGCACTAAAAATTTTCAATTTGGGTGGGGATATGGCATGCTTGGGGCGGGTTTCATCCCCAAACCCCCCCCCCCCCCCCCCCTCCTACGCCAATGCCCATGATGGCCTATTTCTTTCGTCTTTGGTTAGACGTCTATAATAAAACATGATTTTATTTGACCAAATTTACAGATCTAAATATACCCTAAAAAGAAAAAAATTAAATATCCTTTTTGCATATAAATATTTCTAATAACTCACAATTAATGAAATTAAAGCTTTTACATCGGCATTTAGATATTACAAAATATTTCGCGTCCCATAATCCACACGATATACTATCCGTTTTTAAAGAAAATATATTTAAAGTCTGAATTTAACAGTTTAAATATTGACAAAAATAAATTTTAAATATATTTTTGTTTTTGAATCTATTTTGGTTTTTCTAATATTTAGAATGTTTATAACTGACTAACTAATTTTGATTAGGAAAAACGATAAACGGATTTGATATTCTAAGATGGCAGGTTTAATCTCTGTAGTTAACTTATAACTCTCAAAACATTACTGACCTGTTTATTATTCTAAAATAATATACTCGATAACAGGTAATAATAATTCGCTTTGAAAATTGTTTGTTATAATTGATTATGTTTATGTAACGGTCTACATTAATATTACAACCTTCTTTACGAGCCTCTTATTACACATGCTGTAAAGTATTGAGCAATCAAAAATTTGTACTGATTAGTAAGAGTTTTAAAATAACCCCTTGTCACAACTTGTATTAAATATTTTTGAAAAATTGTCATTATGTTTTAGTAAAAATTACTGTTTTGCTTTTATCGATTTATTGCGGTAAATTAAATGAATTCAAATATTCAAGTAAAGTTTATAAGAAAATGTAATGTGTGTAAAATCTGATATTACGATAAAGCGTAAAAATAAAAGTATGGAAAAGTAAAATTTGCTAATAGTGATATTATGATCCTGTGATGATTAAATTCATGGTTTATATACTGTATGTATTGGCATCTTGGAGTGATAAATATAACTAGTTAACATAAATCAAACAAAGTTGTAAAAGCACAAAATTTTAACATTTTATAATTTATTACATTACATTTTAGTTGGTAAATTGGAAAAAAGGTTAACTAAGACAAATTTTATAGTGCGGATACATTGGAACGAGTTAACTAATAACATTTAATAATGAACAACCGATAAAGAGTAAATGTCAAAAGTGGATGTGCCAAAAATATAAAAATATATGGTATATTTGGCGGCTAATCAATCAAAAACTTTTACTTTAAAATTTATTACTAAGACACTAAATTTATTACTAAGACACATTATAATAATAATACCTACCTTAACATACTAATACTCTTACGTTGAGTTTGTTGAGAATATTTGTATAACACATGACAACAATATTTGAGAGTTATGAGCTAATTACGTCGACTAAATCTGCCATCCTATTAAATCCATTTACATTTTTTATTAAACCATTAAACATTGAAAATAGAGGCAAAAGTGAAATATATATAGATAGAAAGGATTTTTTTTAGTTTTTAACCCGGTTATAAATCAAATAATATTTTTATTAAAACCAATATGCTAATTTGCATAGGGCGCCAAATATTTTTTTTTATAATTATGCAGGAAAGAAGATATACTTATTCATAAAATAAATCCAACAAGATATTATATGAAAAAAAAAATTTTAAATTTTTAATCTTTAGCTCCTAGATTTGCAAAAAGGGTCAATTTGGTCAAAATGTTTTTTTCTTGGGTGAGGAGCATTGAATCATTTAAAAAATAGGAACGTAAATAATTAAAGGCGAAAACTAAAAAATTATATTATACAAGGCTAAAAGATGCATATATGAATATTTTCATAAACTTTTTACTATAAAATTAATGTCGATGTGTGTTATAAAAAAATAAAAATTTTTATTCTTAAAATTATTTAGTAATGATTAATATAAAATGTAATATTTTTTTAAAACCAATAAAATAAGTCTATAGCTATAATACTCTTAATAGTTAAGAATTGGAATATGATTATTACATTCGTAGTGCAAAAATCTCACCCCGCATTCGTATAATAATTTAATAAAAGATTTAAAAAGGCTTTTAAGGATATATAAAACATAAGAAATTGATTTGGCATTTTGTGTACATTTCCTTTGTATATATTCCCTGACACGTAAAAAATGAGTCTAAGCTTTTATAAAAACTTTGACCTATAGATATGAAGAAAGACTTTAAATAAATCTAACAGCATAAAAACAATTTTAATTATATATGATTAACCCTTTACAAAAAGTGCCACTAAATTATATATATGAAATATATTACAATTAAATATTAATTGATATAATAATAATGATAAAATTTTAATAACAAATTTTTATTAACCCAATATTAATATTGTTTTTAGTAAGCAGTCAGACTTTTCACATAAAAATTTAACCTTTTTTACACCCAAAATTATTTACCATTGTTTTTTACAATTCTAACCCTCATAGCGGAGGTAAATGGTAATTATTACTAATTATATAAGCATAGCTAATAATCACAAAAATAATTAAAAAATTATCTACATTAGCAAATATTTACTAAAATAATTTAATTCTTAAAAAAGTCCGAACGCGTTTTTATACTTAAAAAGTTATCATGAAAGATTACATTATTTTAATTTAAAATTAAAATATTCCAAAAATCCAAATTGAAAGTAAAAAATTTTATATGGTATCATATAGCACTGACACTAAGATCTAATGTTAAATTAAAGGTTTGTCTAAGCATAGACGGCTTCTTTCCTTGGGATGGATTAATATTAGAAACAGTTGAATTCGCGTTGGACGAAGAACAGTCACATGGAACAACAGCTGCATCTGGCGTGACAATCACATTTTCAACAAAAATAGGTGATGGAAGGGCTCCTAGCCCCAACAATACAAAATCAGTTAATTCGTTGGCAGTTTTGAACTATTTATATGTATATATGAATTATTTAATTCTTATAACAGCTGCAGGCACGATTCTAGACCCCTCTTAAATGGTATTGTCCCCCCCCCCCCCCCCCGCCCCCCAAAAAGTAAAAAAAGTATAAATGTTATTTTTGCCCTTTAAAATTAAATTTGTTCCCCCTAAAATATCCAAAAATTATTTACAATATTAAATTTTTTAAAATGTGTTTTCATTTATATCAACACTTCTCATCCGCTATCAATTAAAAAGTAAAAATTACTGACTTTTTTATTTTAGGTATTGACATTTATTTTCAGTGCTTATTTTATTCCTTTTTGTATATTAAGCAATTTATAAATCTGATGCCAATTTCATCATTCACACACATGTCAATAATCTTTTGTTTGAATATAATCTAGAGCCAAAAAACTTGATCACACGATGCTACGATAACGTAATTTTCGCGAAAAAAAGTGGTGTTCAAGCATATCTAAGTAAAATGGCTGGACACCCTGTCCAACACTGATTTAACCAACGATTGCATCTTGTTGTAAAAGATTGTCTTGATTTTAAGTAAAAGGAAAGATTTTTTGATATTTTTTAAACTTCATAATTTTCATAACACAGGTCAACAATTTTTAATGTCAGAAACATAAATTTTATGAAAAAATAAAAGAATGCATCCCCATGATGCCCTAATCTCCTATACAATTTTGTTTTTCCTAATTTCCTCCGTTATTGGCCCCTCTTCTATAACAAAAAAAGTTTTTTTTGACCAAATTAATCTAAATATTAAAAAATTTAATCTTTTTTGCGTTGGAAAATTCCTTGTAGCTTACATTTTTAATCACAAATAATGAAAAATAAATTTTATTTATATATCGGGCTTTACATCAACCTTTAGATAATACATAATTTTCGCGTCCAAACAAATACGAAACGATATATTACACTGGACAAAATTTTCAAGACCTTAAGCATCATTTAAAGCAACCATTAATCTTAGTCAAGTTTTTAATGCTGATTACGAATATGAAGTCAGAAGCTTTTTCGCCTTAGAATATTTGTTATTTAGGGTCAAAATCGCCATTGGCCATTTTAGGAGTTTAGCTTTATAACTTGACAAAAAAAGCAAAAAAAAATTAAAAAGGTGTGTAGAAAGAGAAAACTTTTATTAACATCTTATATTAATTTTTTATAGAATTAATATATTTTTTCTTTTTTATTTTTTTTTAATTTACTTATTTTTTTAACACCTTTCTTCAGACCCAAATTTTTCATAAGCCAGACTATAAATTATTATACAATTAACTATTCTAGACCAGTTTTTAACTACATGAATACAAATATCAATTTAGTAAATAATTTAGTTACATGCAGATTTTATCAACTAAGCACCTAAATCAATACATAGGCACAATTTATTTAATTAGGCCATGTAAAACAAATAAGTACCGTATTCATAATTAATTAAATAGTGTAGTGGCAGAGCGCTTGCTTGTAACCTGAATAAGCCTAGAAGGGGGGTTCGAATCCCGGCGAAGGCAGATTTTATTTTCAGGAGAAAGTTTTAGCAAGAGAGTAGCCACATGACTACTGGTGACTTACAAGGCAGTAGGCCCTAAACGATGATGCCTAGGGAGTCCAGAGTCAAATCTGGGTCACCGTCAGCCCTCAGAAGGCGGGTGTGAAAATCCCGAAAACTCTGAACAAAAACAAAATGAACACAACCAAACAATATGCAAAACCAAACGTTAAGGCGTCCCCTGTATGCGACGCGCGTGTATCTGGCCCGCATCAAGTGAGAAGAAACATTAGGGTCCAAGCAAAACAAAAAACCATTAGATTTGCAAGTTTAAACGTGGGAACGATGAAGGGAAAGATGGCAGAAGTGGCGGACATGCTAGCTAAAAGGCGGATTGATGTGATGTGTGTGCAAGAAACCAAGATGAAAGGCTCAAAGGCGTTGATGATGGGCTTAGGATACAAGATGTTCTACAATGGAAAGGAAAACCATCGCAACGGAGTTGGGATAATACTAGCGCAGGAACTAATTCCAACAGTCGTTAAAGTTAACAGAGCTTCCGAGCGAATCATAGCAATCAAACTGGTTATTGAAGGCAAAGTCACCAACGTTATCTCGGTGTATGCACCCCAAACAAATCTTACGAACCAAGAAAAGGAAGAGTTTCGTGAAATACTAGAAGCAGTGCTGATGGACATACCAAACGAGGAACTGACAATGATTGGAGGGGATTTTAATGCGCATGTAGGAAAAGAAAATGTGGGGTACGAAAGGGTTCACGGAGGCAAAGGTTATGGAGTGATCAATGATGACGGAGGGCACTTGCTAAGATTCGCCCAAGCTTTCGACATGGCCATTGCCAACACCTTCTTCAGCAAAAGAAGATCCTTCATTACCTACCAAAGTGGTTCCGATCAATCTCAAATAGACTTTATGCTAGTTTCGAGACGACAGCTTAAACGAATCAAAGATTGCAAAATCATCCCAGAAAACATATCTGCGCAGCATCAGCTCCTGGTGATGGACTTCACGTTTCAGCGCCAGAAACATAGGCTCAGCAAAACAGAATTTCTTCCCCAAATCAAATGGTCAAAGCTCAAGGAGAGAAACAAAGCGCAATCACCTGCAACCTTGACAGCGAATACAATTGCGAAATCATACCAAATCCTACGCAGTTCTGGTGCGAGTTATCTTCAAAACTCAAAGCGGCAAAGAAATACTTAGAACTACAAAAGGTGGGCGTGATAAGAGAAGAATTACATGGTGGTGGAATGAAAAAGTTGAAAAGGAAATATCAGAAAAGAAAAAGCTGCTCAAACGATGGAAAAAGAGTCAACTAACCAACGACAAGCTTGATTACAAAGAACAATGCAAAATTGTGAGAAATGTCGTACGAGAAGCGAAAAAGAAAGTATATGAACAAGCATACAAGGAGATGGCCACCAAAAGTGGGCAAAATTTGGTATACAAGATGGCAAAGCAACGTGAAAGACAGTCAAGAGATTGTGACGGAAACGTAAAGTTCATCAAAAACAAAGAAGGCAAGCTTCTCGTAGATCAAACAAAGGTACTGGAGCGTTGGAAAGAATACTTTAATGAATTACTGAACAGCGACACAAATAGAATTGAGCTCGAGGAGATACCCCCAAACTGTAACCTAATACCACCAATCTCAAAATCAGAAGTAAGCCTTCAGCTCAAAAAGTGTTCAAACGGGAAAGCGACAGGTCCCAACAACATACCCATTGAGTGCTGGAAATCTTTAGGAGATGAGGGAATTTCGGCGTTAACGACTCTATTCAATTCGATATTAACATATCAGAAACCTCCGAATTGGCAAGAGAGCTACATTATTCCAATCTTCAAAAATAAAGGCGACGCATTTGACTGCCACAATTACAGAGGCATCAAACTAATGTCACATACTTTCAAACTTTTCGAAAAAGTCATAGAAGCCAGATTAAGAGACGTAATCGATATAGGTATTGAGCAATGCGGGTTCATGAAAGGAAGGTCGACAATTGACGCGATTCATGCCGTGCGCAACATGGCAGAACGTTTTACGAGAAAGAATAAAAAGCTCTACTGCACATTGGTTGATTTGGAAAAAGCTTTCGACAAAATTCTAAGATCAGTAGTATGGTGGGCTTTGAGGAGAAAGAATGTTCCTGAGATGTATATCAAGTTGGTTCAGAGTATGTATGAAAGAAATTTGACGTATGTAAGGATTTCTTCAGGAACATCGAAAGGATTTACAATTAATGAAGGTGTGCACCAAGGTTCGGCCCTAAGTCCCCTACTACTCATCGCGGTGATGGACGTGATCTCAAAGAGCGTTGCCACAAATCCACCGTGGCACATACTGTACGCTGACGACATTCTACTTATGGCTGAAAACCCGCAGGAGATGTGTGAAAGTCTGAATAATTGAATAAAAGCGATTGAAAAGCTAGGCCTAAAAATTAACAAAGACAAAACTGAATTGATAGTTTTCGGAGGCTCAGAAGGTGAACAACTGGTAATTAACGATGACTGGTCTCTCACAAAGCCAACAGCAACCTACCTAGGTGCTTTCCTACAATCCGATGAAAACGTCGAGCAAGAAGTTAGGAACAAACTCAAAGTTGGGTGGCTAAAATGGAGATCGTTGACAGGTGTTCTGTTCGACAAAAATATACCAATAAAAGTTAAGGGCAAGGCTTACTCAAGCATAGTACAACCGGCAATAACATACGGCTTAGAAACAACAGCGTTAAGGAAAAGCGATGAAAGAATACCACAAACGATGGAAATGCGCATGCTACGGATGTTTCTCGGGGTGACTCGCAAAGATAAGATCCGCAACGATCATATACTTGGAAGTTTACACATAACACCCATACAAAATAAAGTCGAAATCAACAGACTCCGATGGTTTGGACACGTTATGAGGCAAAAAGACGGGTATCTAAGCAATCTGGTAAATGCAATTGAAGTGCAAGGCAAGAATAAAAGGGGCAGACCTAAACTCACCTGGTCTCAAAGAGTAGACGCTAGCATGAGATGTCACAATCTAAATAGAAATGAATGTAGAGATAGAAACAAATGGAGACTTAAATTGAAAGAGCTCACTGCCTCAATGGCAAAAAGCTAACAATGAAAAAAAAAAATAGAACATAAAATGAAAAAGTTTAAATATTGCACTCGCCCGTCATTTCTTAACAGAACAAGTCAAAACAAAGTAGCTTTTTTAAAAAAAGCTAAGAATTAGTTGTTTCTAGCCTTCGGCTCCTTATATAAACAATATCAAAAAATGGCCTTTTTTTTAACCAAATTGTCAGATTTTGGGACCTCAAGATTCCCCTTGAAAAAATTCGATACATTCATATAATCCTTGTTATATAATTAAAAATAAAACTTTTTAGTATCCAGCTCTTACACCCGCTTAGATAATACAGAATTTTTCGCGTCCAAACTACGACACATTATGTTATCGGTTAATAAAAATATTATTTGATAAAAACATTTATTTATTTTTTAAATCTTTTTTATTTTTTTAGTCATTTTCTCTAAAATTTTAAATATTTATAGCTGAATCCTGATTATTAAATAAAACGGTAAAGGTCACACTTAAATCTAGCCTACAAAACCAGCCGGCCCTAAATTAAAACATAAACCTAACACCATCTTTAATTAAACCCTAACCCTAAATTATATTCAAATACCAACCTTAATTCTAAACACAACGCCCTAAACCAAATCCAAATACAAATATTAACCTAACTCCCAAATTATTAGAAATATTCAAGCTGCGCTCTTATATCTATTAAACCACTTTAATTCCTTGATGCGGAATATGTGAATTTACCAAGAGAGAGAATATTAAGGTAAAATTATAGTCTAAAATAAATAATGGGGGAAGCAAGGAGCAGATAAGGGGTAGGGGGTCAGTTTATATGTAAACGTTCAATGAATTTAAAAATAACATTATATATAAAGGTAGATTCAAAAAACTAGAGTTCTTATAAAGCAAACTAATTATTTTTTATAATAAGATGCGTGAGACTATGCTCTTTCCACGCACCAATTTTTTAATTTTTATAAAAGTTCAAAAATCTCATTTTTGGAAACTTGAGGTCATTTTAAAATTTTTTGGAGGCAGCAGTAAAAAAACTAGCGTCATCATGATCTCCACAAATAAAACAAAGACCTGTAAATATCGTTTATGTTGTTTTTTTCTGTTGAACAGTATTATCGATTTTTATATTTGAAGTTTGAATTTAACAGTTTAACTATTGTAATGCATCGAAATTTGATTATGAAAAACAGTAAACGGGTTTAATATTCCCTAAGATGACAGGTTTAAACTTTGTTGTTAACTCATAACTCAATTTTAACCTGTCATATATTTATTTTTTTGCACTTGAAAAATTATTTTAATAATTTAAAATAATTAATGATCAATTTCAATGCAAAATTATGTATGTTTCTAAAACTTTTGAATTAATACACCATTGTTTGTTAGAACGTAAACAAAAATAATACAAACACATTTACAGATTTATTTGAAAACTGTTTTGATAAATTTTTTAAATGATATAAATTAATTTATAAATAAAAAAAAACTAAATCTAAAGATTTTTCTAATTTTTATTTATTTTCTATTAATTGGAAAATAATGAATAAATTAAAAAATATTTTTTTAATTATTAGTTTTTATTGTTTTTTTATTAGATTTTTTACCGATAATATTAATTTAGAATCTTTAGATTCCCAATAAACTTAATTATCTTTTTTTATAAATAAATTAAAGCCTCATTTAAAAATTAGTTATATTGACATCTAAAAATGTTAACGAAGCAAATTTTTTTATAAAAAAGGTTAATAATTGCAATATGTGTTACTAATGATTTTGTTAAAATTTTATTATTACATGCGTTTCCTTTAACATTTTTTCTATAAGTTTGTAACTTGGCTCCTCAACTTCGTGTAAGGCCACATTTTCTTTAAGCAATATTCTAGTAGGCTGGTAAGTAGTCTGCGTAAAGGTGATTTTTTAATCATAAAAAGGTATATTTTCTGATTCTGCCCCTCCCCCCTACAAGTATTTTTGCCCCCTCTCCCCGCTCTCCCTTTCCAAATTAAAGCTAGATTTGAGCGTGAACAGCTGTCTTTAATAAAAAGGTAGTTTGTATGACGAATGTCTTAACATAATAAAAAGAGGATTCACCAAAACAAAACAGGCGTCATAAACACATAGTCATGAGTGAAATTTTTTCAAATAAATTTTTTTAAGCCTGTTAATTATTTCTAAAGTTTAGGACCGGCATGTTTAAAAAAAAGTCATTTTAACTAATTGCCAAATTTAACAATAATCAAAAAGCAGAACATAGGGGCAGTATTATAGACCATAATAGGGAAATTTATTTGATAATACTATTTTTGAATTTACAATAAAAAAGTAAACCCAAAACTGAAAAAAGTAAAAATTTTGCCTGTTTTTAAAATCAACTTTAATCAGTCCTAAAATTTTTAAAGTGCATTTATAAATTAAAAATCGCTTAGCTATCGTATCCAAAGTTTTTTATTGGAAATTGACGCTTCTACTATTAAAAAACCAATTTGTAAACAGCAAATGTGTCAAAAATCAACGTTTGTATTCTTCTGTGCTATATATGCGTAATTATCTATTAATATTTAAAAATAAATCAATCACAATTTTCCAAATTAATTGCTAAAAAGTATATGTTTATAAAAAGAGCTAGAAAAGTTACAAAAAGGTTTTAAATATACTCCATTAAAATTAATGTATTTGGTTATATTACACAGGTCAATATCATTTTAAAATGGTGACTTTTATAACAACAATGCATCTCCACGATGGCCTAATTTAATAAATATTTTTCGTTTTTCTTAGTTTCTTTCGTCATTAACTCCTCTATCTAAATGGCCTTTTCTGACAAAATTGAGAGATCCAAATATATAAAAAAAATAAAATCTATTATGCATATGAAAACACCTTATATTTTTAATCACAAACAATGAAAAATAAATTTTATTAATATTGCTCTTACACCAGCATAAAGATATTACAAACGTTCGCGTCCAAACTTAAATACGACACGCTAGGTTTTTATAAATATATTTAAAGTTTAAATATTACAGTTTAAATATTGTGAATATGCATGATTTCAATTTATATTTGTTAAATCTTTTTTAGTTTTTTACTTTCTGAAATTTAATTGTTGTTAATAACACCAACTAAAAACGGTAAGGATTTTTCCTTAAGATGGCAGGTTTGATCTTTGTAGTTTCCAAAAAAATTTTTGACCTATGCTAAAAGAAATTCTTATGTAAAAATTTGTAAGAAACACATCTAATTAAAAAAACGTCATTACCCAAATTCATATTCCATTTTTTAATGGGTCTTAAGTATCTAAATTACGAAACTTTAAGAAGCACACCTAGAATTATTGGTTTTTTAACTCTATTATGGTCGATTAATATACGTAGTATACCTAGTTCTAAATACCGTTTCAAAAAAATATTTGGCATTTCTGAAAATTAGTAATAATAACTGAATATTTATATTTTATTTATAGTTAGTAATATATTCATTTTCTAAGTTATATTCTTTTAAAGTTGTTCAACCCTAAAAATTTAATTTATGTATTTATAATATTTTAACCCATTGTGTAACAAAATATTAGTTTGTTTAAAGTTTGTAGATATAGAAAAAAGATTCTGTTGACTCTCAATATTATAAGCCAAAAATTATTATTTATATTTTTTCAGATTTAACGTTTTTGTGGCTATTTTATTCAAAAACTTGAATAAATTTTTTTTTAAAAATTATTAACCCTATTATTTATTCTAAAATTCTATCGAATTTTTTTTATGCAATAAATATAACAAATTTTTTGAATTTTGCCGATAAATAATTATGCACAATTTCTCAACAAACTAAAAAGATTAGTAAAAGTCATAAGCAAGCATGCATTTTTAATGTTTTTATCAACTTTAAATTTTAAAATGCAAAACATTTCTTTTTATTTCATTGTAAGCCATGGGTACGTTATGTTGAGGATAATTTATGTGATATAGAATTGTTTATATATAAAATAAATTTTTAAATTTTAAAATTGTAACTCAGAAAGTCAGGTGTAAAATAGGAGTATACTAAAAACCAATATTTTATGATCTGAAGTGTACCTTTTTTTTAGAAATTCAACAATAATATAAATCAAATTTATAAAACTTTTATAGCCTAACATAAATATCCATATGTCTAAGTATAATCAGATATGGAACTAGTTAATATTTTATTATAGGGCAAAGAGCAAATTTTTGTTTAAAAAACAAAAATAATTATTTATTTTAAAGCGATGTCGGTTCCCTACTTATGAGTTCACATATTTAATGTCAAACTGATCGTTCTTTAGAAAATTGTATAATTATAATAAACTTTAAAATAAAAACACATACAAGATAACCCTTATTGTCCTCTACAAAATGAAAAACAATTAATTCTCTAGCCATAATACTTTTTTATAACCTCAATTTGCATCAACTGTCAAACTTACCTTGCAAGTTTATTTGCCCCTTTTGGCAAAAACACTTCCGGTTATATAAATTTTTAGATAGAAAATCAGATACTACCCCCCAAAATTTTAGCCAAATTTGAAGGATTACCTCTCCCAAACTTGTTGGATTGAGGTAAAATTGACCATATAAATTGACAAAACTTTTTATACAAAATTTAAAAAAAATTAAGTTTGTCAAAACAATCAACCATTTTTTAATTTCATGTTAAACATATTTTATGGGTAAAAATATGAGTATTAAGCATGTGAAAAGCAGGCCCAGGGTAAGAAGTTTTTTACCATGCTTCGTGGAATTATATATATATATAAGCTACCTGAAGATTAATGGTGGTATTGGCCTTAATTCGTCCTCCGAAACTGAAGGTGTTGCGGTCCTTAAATTTGTAGTTATCATTAAAACTAAAGTTGAATTTTCCTAGGGCCTTATTTTCGACATTTAAATTTCCATCTAGGAATTTTAATTTTAGTCCTTCGCCATAACCATCTAAAAATATTTACATTTAATTAACAAGTATGTTTCTATGCCATCTTAATGGTTTAAGCTGGACCAAATACAAATAATATCCGCTATTAAAGAGTGGACCGAATCGATTAAATTACTTAAATATTTAACAATAAATTACATTTTACCGATAATATGTCTTGTCTATTTTTTATCTTTTAAAATAAAAAATAATGTCTAAAATCGTTTCATTTGAATAGGCCTTAAAAGTGCGGCTAAAATATTTATGTCTTTTTTATTTTATTACGTACATTGTCGTATGGAGGGAGTAAACACTGTTTGCACCTCCTGAATGATCTCATAAGCCTTTAATGCCAATAAGATTTAGACCTACAATTCATTAACTATTAGCTTCCCCGTTTATCGCTTAAATCAGTAGATTGATTGTCAAACCCTTTTTAAGCCATTCATCCAAAATAAAGGCAAATTTAGCTATTTGCAACATCGTATATAAATAATAATATTCCTTATTTGATCATTTTATAACGGCCCCCAACATTTTCTGAGTTTATTAAAAAATAGTATTTCAAACACAGATAAAAAAAAGTCATTTTTTTTTCACATGAAAAGAGCCTAACTCAGCTATTGTATCAGTTAATATGGATTTTGTTGTTTTTCGGTTTAAATACAACCTATAATAAGATTTGCATCTTACATTTAATCAAAAACAAATTTCCTCTCAAAAACTAATGTGTAATTAAGTATTAAAATATAATTAAATAATTAAAACCGCAATTAACCAGTGACCATCCCAATTTCCCAAGATTAGAATTATCAAATTTAGTTGATAAAAAAATTAAAATATTACAAGCATCATTTTTCATTAATATAAGCATCTAATTATGAACATACCAATAAGGGGCAGTAAAGCATTTTTTTTAAAATAAAATTCAACGAACAAATCGCAAGACTCGGCTATCGCATTAATTGTAAGATTTAGAGGTTTAGCACCTATATACAACATTTTGATAAAGCATAATTAGATTTTTTAAAATACATTTAATGTGAACCATAGTTCATAATATAATAGTTTAAATAAAAAAATTTAAATTTTATTTATTTTGTCATATTTAACAGGTCAACAAATTTTTAAAAGTTATGAGCTAACAACAAAGATCAAATTGCCTCTGCTCTTGCATTTGCTTCTAAATAATCTTTATAAACATAAGATTTTACAAAATATGTAAAAACCAAAAAATTATAAAAACCAATTAAATTTTTTAATTAAAATATTCACAACAGCGAAATTGTTAAATTTAAACTTCAAATGATATTATTACAGCCTAATAATATATTGTTTCCTATTTAACTTTGGAAGCAAAATATTTTTTATTATCTCTATGCTGATGTAAGAGCTAGATATACTAAAAAACTTAATTTCTTTTTTTGAAATGATAATTATTAGTTACATGGTTTATATGAAAATAAGATTTTTGTTTTTTCTTAGGGTATTCTTGAGGTGGCAAAATCTCTGACATTAGTGTATATGTTGACCTGTGTTATGCTAAAAATAACTTTAGCCCAATGGCAAATTGATACTTCGATAAATTCTTTACTTTTTTCCTAAATTTTTGATTTAAAAACCTTTAATACATTTTCACGTATTTTTTTCCTTCGTATATATAAAAATATCAAATTATTTTTTTTGTGTCCATAGTACATCTATTATTCAAAATAATTTCTACGTTAAATTGTGATAAATAAACATTATTAAATTTAAACTGAGAAGCTAATAATAAAATATTACGACCCTATAAATATTTAAAGAATAAAGTGTTCAACAATCAATTTTTTTCAATTAAAATTTTTTTATTGATATTTCTAAAAGTGTATTTAAATAAAAGCATTTAAATTATGCCCAAAGAGGCAATTTATTTATAATGTTTAATAAAACGGCTTTTTAAAATTACAGCCCATAAATTTGTTTCGTAGGTAGTGAAATTCTAAGGTGTAAATCGCATTAGGGTCCTGGCCGTACGCTAAAAATCCTAGTTTTTAATATGCCAAATGAAAAGTAAATATTTTTTCTAATTTGGTCCCTTTTAAATTAAATTGTAGTGATTATTATGCCAGCAACTAATAAAATAGTAGGTTTTACGGAGTATAGCAAATTTTAATTCTTTAAATAACGAAAAATTAAAATTTAAGTTTTTGACTACTAGTTTGCTATAAGTCTAATTAATTTTTGAAAATGAGTAATATAATTATCTGCACAAACCCTAAAAAACCAGTGTAGTTTAAAATATAGCCAAAAAAATTTAAAAATTGAGTTTTACATTAAATAGCCCTTTTGCATTAAAATTATAAATTTTTCTATATTGTAAATTTTCTAAATTAAAAATTTAAAAAAAAAACACTGTACCTAATATAAATTGCTTGAGGTCTGGGTGGCCTTCAATATATGGGCTATAAGTATAGTTGCATTCACCTAAATGTTTATAAATAAAAAAGATTTAATTCTATTATACAAATTAGTTACCCATCTCAAATTACAAAAATCATATTTCAATTACATTTCATCTCGATTATGATAACTTTAATAAATTTGATGTTTGAGAAAAAAAGGTCAACATTAAAGTATTAAATTTATTTAGATGCTAATTATTTATATTTAAATTTAGTTCGTTAATTTAAAAATTGCATTTTGCAATAACCAAGAATAAATTTCTATAAAAATTATTCTTGCATAGAACTTATGTTCTAGAGTTAAGAATTGTAATTAGTTCAAAATATCCGGCGGTTTAGAGCCTATTTATTAATTTTGGTCCAGCCAGAATATCATATCTAGTTTAAATTAGACCGTAACTTTGATGTATTTGGCTTAGTAGCTCTATATTTTGTGCTATATATTTGTAACGTAGTGAATTTAAATATTACAATTGTGAACAAAGTCATTTTTATTCTGAACGAGCAATAGAATTTTAGAAATATCTACATATTGCCCCGCCCGTAATTTCATTTAATTTTTACCTGATCGTATAGGCATGGTTTATTAAGTGGACACCGGACAGGTATCGGGCCCAACTTTTTGCAATATAATTGTATTTTCATAAACATAAGACTTTCTTATAATTTTCTTAAATTCTTTTAATTCATTTTGCTAATCAACTTTTTTTTAAAACTTCAGTAGGTAGTAATGACCTTATCGAGTTTAAAGGTGGACTTTATTTTGACATGAATGGATTCTAGATACAAGAAATTTGAACAGCCCAGCATAGCAATTTTTATCTCTGACCTAATTTAACAATTTGCGCCTAACTTTATAATAACCGTAGATCGTCGTCTTCAGTTTACGGGCAACATATGGTTTTAAAAAATTCTAAAAAATGTAAGTCTCGCTTCACCTCTTTTTTTTAATTATAGGTTTTTATTGCTATTAAATTATTTATAGACTTTTTATATATATCGATTTTTTGGCAAGAAATAAAAAAATTATAAAAATAACTTTATAACTTAGAACCTAATTCAAATTATAACGTTAAATTAACAATCACTTATTTTATAAAACAGGTCAACAAATTTTAGAGAGTTTTGAGATTACTAGACATCTTTAGTTTCACATCCGTTTATTTTTTCAAATCAAAATACGTCATATTTTGCTTAATATTTGGTCGATATTATATAGTGTCGTATAGGCTGTGGCGCCAAATATTCTTTTAATCAAAAATGTTATAAAAGCAGTAAAATAGTTTTCACGTTTGAGATTAAAAATTACGTTACTTGTGACTTTAATATACAAATTCTTAATTACCTTTAGGTATTTTAAAAGTCGTAACGTCAATTTAAAAAAACCCTATCCATTACGGAGGGGCCTAAATATCCAAGCGACATATACCAGGAAAACAAAATGCATATGAGATGAGACCATCATGGGAGTCCAATTCTTTACTAACATAAAAGGTCAATTGATCTTAATATTCTTCTTATTTGAAATGTAAGCATGTGCAAATAAGAGTTTAAAATTTAATTAGCAAACAGAAGGGCGTTTTTTAAATAGTTTAAGTAATATATGAGTTAGTCATTTTTTTTTATTAATTTGTTTAAAAAAATCAAACTTTAGAGTTAATTAATATGATTAGAAAACGATAATTGTGTAGAGTTAAAATAAAAATTGGACAAGCATATAATATTTTAAAGTTAATTTACAATTTAACTTTTTTAAGAAAACCTCAACTATTTATCATATAAATAATCATATAAATTTACATGTTAGGAGAAAATTTTAAATGGTTTTTAACATAATCAGATCTTACCTTTAACTGAGGCTAAAAATGAGACCATCATATACAGAATGATTTCGGAGTGCATCGTATAACAGAAAATTATAAAATTGAACAGAAATTAAATGAGGAGGATTTATATAAAGTTAAAAATTAAGCGAACAATCGAATTATTGATTTCTTTGTCTAAATTGTTATGATATTTTTGAAAATTAAAATACAAATTAAAAAACAACCAGGCGCGTCTACCTGATCATATTATAGGATGTTTGTTAATAACAAAAATAATTATCGGAAATTTAGGATACAATCAAAACATCTAATTTTATATTTCTATTAGATATGTTTTTTACAATGGATGTTTTTCAGACCCTTAAATAAACAAACACCACCTTATCTATCATTTAACATTTATTCCTCGTTAAAAAAATACGTTAAAATAGCACTTATATCTAATAATTTCTAACAACGTTTTCTTTTACCTAAATTTTTAATATATTTTAGTTTTAATAGGTCATAAAATTCTAAAAGTAACAATTCAAAAAAAAATTCTTCATTATATGGTTTATTAAATTTATACTTAATTAGCAATGTGGGGGTCTATGGACTCTAGCACTTATTAATAAAAAATTTATTGGCCAAAATTTTGTGAGTTTTTTTTTAATATAATAAATAACAGTAATTATTTAGTCTAAGTTTAATAACAAAATCAGTTTAAAGGTTAGAAATTCTCTAGGGGTCCATGACTCCACACAATTTTAATGCTAAAAGCCTTGATATTGTATCAATGCAAATTTAACTTGAAAAAAATGCAACATATTATCTACGTATTCTTTCGTAATAGTTTTACAAACTATGTATATTAAATGTTTGTAATGTACAATAATGATAGGAATTTTCTTACTTATTTATAAAAAATTTAGTTTTTAAAGTGAATAATAGACAAAAATAAATTTATTTTATAATATTTTTTTTGCGTGAATCTTATAAAATGTATATCCGACCTAAAAAAACCACTCAATCAATTATGTTGATAAATATAATTAATTGACATGATTTATTGTTTATTTTTATTTTTCCTACTTTGTGTCAAATGTGTGCATTATTCTTAAATGATAATTGATACTAGTTGGGTCGTATATGATAAATAAGGAAGTTGGTGTGGCAACATAAAACAACAGTACATTGCTAAAAATAAAAATGGTGAAACTAAGAGCCCGTTAAAACTCATTTATATCATTTAAAAATTTATTAAAATTTATAAAAATTATTATTTTAAAAACTTTTTTTTAAATTTCTTTTTATCAGAAAAACCATTAAATTGCTTCTATTAATACCAAAAGTCAATTTTTTTCTTGTATATTTTTTAAATGAGAGTTTGAAAGCGCATAAAACTATAATAATAAAATGGAAATGATTAACCCGCTTATATTACGGTGAGAAATTTACAACGCGAATGCAACAGTAAGACGCAAGCTTTAAAGTATTATGGCTATTAGCTTATTTTTTTTAAATACCCGCCGTTATAAGTTTAAAACTGGAACCATAAAAGACGATCTCAAATTTTTTTATGAAAGAGTTTGAGAGATTTAGTTGAAGAAACAAATAGAGCAAATAATTTGAAGAGGTATGATGCCATATAGGCCTAAAATAATTTTTAAAACATTACACCAGTATGATTAGCAAAGGCGGTGGGCATTTCACTCTTACTTCCTCCTTTTCTCATCCTCCTCCTTATGCTCTTTTGGTACCAAAATTTTTGCGCCACATGGATAAGCTAAGTGACCCCATTAATAAAAACTTATGTTGTGGCTAGGAAATTTTTTAACCTTGAGCATGTATCCCGACTAATATTAGTGCAAAAGGTCTGAAAGATATAATCTTATTGCTAAATAAACCGTTAAAAAACAATGGCACAAAAAATCTAACAACATTTCGTATCTAAAAGTAACATATATATTAACATAATTGAGTAAACCATTTCACTAAGGCTAAGGCTAAGGCTAATGGAAATATCAAATAGATGAAATAAAATTGAACGGATTTGATTAACATTTTGAGGGGTAGTAAGGCTTCAAAGGCATATCCTAAATCACAGCCTTAGAAAAATATGCCTTATTGATTTTTATAAACAAATTATTCTCTTCAGTATAATCGGTTTTTAAATTGAGCATTATTTGTTTAGATGCCAATTTAAACGATGGGAACACTAAGAAATAATCTTGTGTCGATGCATATTTTACGGCTGCTTTCAAGTCAGAGTTATAATCACCAAGCGTCAACTTAATATCAATAATGATTATTTAATTATATTTCTATTATAAAAATTTTCTGAATATTTAAGATAAAATATTATATTTATATGGATTTTTTAGAGATTTAAAATAAATTGATAATGATAGAATATGTATAAAATTACAAATAATGAAAGTTAAAATTGCAAAAACACAGGTAAACAATTTTTTAGGAGTTATGAGTTAACTACAGAGATCAAACCTGCCATCTTTATCAAATTCGTTTACCTTTTTTCCTAATCAAACTTAGTTAGTCAGTAAACATTAAAAATTTTAAAAAAAGTCAAAAAACCAAAAAGATTCAAAAACGTAAATAAATTGAAATTTAATTTTTGCATATTCACAATAGTTAAACTGTTATAAAACTTCAAATAATATTTTATTAAATACCAATAATATATCGTATCGTATTTGAGTTTGGACGCGAAATATTTTGTATTATTTAAATGCCAATGTAAGAGCTTGATTTTGATATATTAATTTATTTTCCATTATTTGTGATAAAAAATATAAGCTACAAGGGATTTTTTTTTTCAAAAAAAAATTTTTTAATTTTTTTAGGGTATATTTAGATTTGTCAATTTGGTCATAAAAAGCCATTTTTTGTTTTAAATGAAACTAAGGAGCCAAAGACGGAAGAAACTAAAAATAACAAAAAATATATGATTAGGCCAACATGGAGATGCATTTTTTTATGTTTACGTAAAAATTACGTTTACATCAATATTTGTTGAACAGTGTAATTATGCAATTTAATTATAAATTAAACAGAGTCATTTTAATCTCGTGTAACAGTAATTTTGCAACAAGGCCCAATTTAAATCTGAACAAACATTTATATATTTAAAGTACATTGGCACCAAATTCTTATATTTAAATGACTAATATTAATTTTAAATAAATTATTTCTAATGACAAAATAAACATTATTTTGGTAAAAAGTATGATAAATTTTTTTTTCTTGCAAAGTTTCGTATAAATCTTTGAAAATTGAACGATGCTATGTTTTATTAAATCTAATATGTTATTTTGAAAAAATTAAAGGCAAATTAATTTTCAATGCAGGAATTAAGCATTGGTATAATTACTTTTAATCTAAGGTACACTATTTATGCATTTTTCAACAACAAAAAAGATTTTTCCAAAAATTAAGTTTTTTAAACTTTAAAATTTTTTTTGTGAACATTCACATATGTAATGTCTTCAAACTAGATTAATTCCGCCAGACAAGATAAGAAAATGTTTCATCGGCTTGTAAAGTACTTTAATGTCACATGGATATTAAAAGGAAGTTTTTCAATTCAAAATCTTTACTTCCTTAATTAAAATTCTCTAAGACACTGCATATTTCAAATACGCTAATTTTAATTAGCTTAAATTTCAAAAAATTTATAATTGACCTAATATCTTTGGGTTTTGCCAGCAAGATACATACTTTTTCTAAACGTAATTCCCAAAAATGTTTTTGCCATTGTTTTATTATATAAATTTTAAAATAAATTTATTATTCTGCAATCCATACACAATATGAAGATAGACCTTGCATGTGTTTAAATTTAAAATTTTGTATGAAATTGATGAAATCTGGATTAATTTTAGAGTGGCCTGTTTTGAGATTTTTGGTGTTTTGTGAGAGGGGAAAATTATATCATTATTTTTATTTGGCTTTTAATATTTTAAATTTTAGCAGTATAGACCTCAGCTTTATTGTGTTAATTTCCTGTCTTAAACTTGATCAAATGCTTTGTTGCAAGGAGAAATTTATTGCACAAAATAATAGTACTTTACAAAAATAATCATCATTAGACTGGATCCCTCTATCATACATGAAGGCGGGTTTATGTCAATAGCTTGAACACATGAATTATAACTTTTGTAAAAGTATTTTACATAATCGTCTCAGTGCCTTTAAACGCGTGACCCGTCATTATGTTTCACTGAGAAACCAAAATATAGCAGGACACACGAATCATTATGAGTTTAAGTCAATAGGTTCAAAATTAAGGGTTAACGAATAAACATGCAAATAAATTCAGAAATTCGTTTATCTTTTAGAATAATTAATAAAATTCAATTGGCAAAAGGTAGTAAGTCCGACATACAGTCTTAATTTTTAAGTATCGCTCATCTTGTATAGCTATTAAGACCCACCAGAGGCTTAGAATTTGTGCAGACTTATTTTAAAAGCATCTTCCTACTGACAAAATTTTTGAAATAATATCATTATTCACTTAACAGAAAAAACTTAAACTATATTTTTAATTTTGATGTGGGATGGTATAACATGAAAACAAAAATAAGCTTTGTTTTTAAGCTAACTTTAAACTTCTTTTTTTTTTAAGTTTTAAGTTGTGATTTCTTTGAATAAGTTATGCAAACAACTCATTTCAGAGTTCAAAAAAATATATGTATATAAAATATGTTTTGAGCTGTGTTTTATACATTGATATTGCTCAAAATCAAAAGATTAACTATGTTATCTTAAAGGTTTTCTTTTTAGACGAAATTTAATAAATTTTGTTGTAATTACAATAAATTAATCTTTTTAGTTAAATATAATAAATTGAAACTTTGGCAAAAATATTAATATGCCTATGTTAAAAGATTAATGTAACCTTTTTTTAAATAAATATTATTATGTCCTTTGACAAATTTGATACAGCACATTAATATTTTTGCCAAAGTCCTAAATTTTCATATTTAACTAGAAAAGATAAACCTATTGTAATTACAACAAAATTTATTAATTTTTTCTTCTAAAAATAGGAGAGCCTTTAAAATTACAGTTATTCTTCATTAGATTTTAAACAGTATCAATATAAAACATAGCTTAAAACATTTATTTTCTTTATATAATTTTTTGAACTCTGAATTGAGTTGTTTGTATAACTTATTAAAATAAAAAATGTTATTTAAAAGGCTTGAATATTTTGCCATTATTACGATTTTAATATATCAGTTATACAACTAAGCTTATAAAAGGTACAACTTACATGTTTTAGTAAAAAATTTTTTTGAATTAAGGCGAGAAAAAATGCAAACCACAATTTTTTAATAATAATAAAATTTAATTTTTTAAATTAAAATTTTTAAATTTTTAAAAACATTAGCATATAATCAAAAATTGAACCAAATATATTATTAATTTAATTCTTATTCATTCATCCTTTAAAAATTCCAAACAATGTGTAATTTATTAATCAACTTTAATGTTATTTTTTGTGATGTCACAGAGTCATTTTAAGAGTGTTATACAAACTCTGATTGAATCCATTTTTAGGTCAAATGACAAAAGCACTTATATTATGCCCAAACATATATATGTACAGTTTCGTTGCCAAAACTATATATTGTTTGGCCAACATTTGAAATTAACTATTATATAAATATCGACGCTTTGTAAATTATCTAAAAATATATACAAAGATTATAAGACTAAAGCTAATAAAAATTCGGTTTTTGCATTTGTTTTTATTTAAGTTAATATCTGAAAAAATGGTAAAATGGTAATGAAAAATAATTATTAAAGAAAATCTAATGTTGACATTTTACTTATTCTAATATTTTTGTAAATTTAATATATATTAAATGATAAAAAAGATGACAAATTTTTATTAAACCATTATCAAGTTTGAATGTTAATAGTAAAAAGCAAATACAATTTTTAATTTTTTTAATTGGTTTTTATTTACTTTTCAACCATAAAAATATTGTAGCCTTACACAATATGGTTCTGATTTACATGCAATACTTTCCTGGCATTATTAAAAATATGATTTTTATTATGCTTAACATTTACTCTCTCAGCGTAATTTTAATGACAAATTTAGGCCTATCAGCCTGCAAAAATTAACAGGCATTATTTTTTAGTAAACTTATTTATAGTTATATATTAATATTTTTGCCAAATTGCCCCCCCCCCCCCTTCCAAAAAAAGCTTTCAACTGGTTTTGTCCTTTAAATGAGCCTTTGCCTAGTATTACTTTTCTTTTAAACATATTTGCTTATTTTAAGTTACCGGCGTACTCTTATTACATTTTTAGGTTACGTTTTAATGATTATAAAATACCAATCGTTGTTTTGGCTATTAAAAATTCTCTGAGAAGCAACACTCTTTTAAAATTAGCGCCCTTTAAATTATGGCTACGTTCAAAATAAATTTACGTTATTTTGCTAAATAAGTTTAAAATTGATATATGAGGGAAGTATAATAAGGTTTAAGTTATTTTATGACAGAACCCTGATTAAGCAGAATAATATCCAAGTAAGATATGGATTTAAGTCTATGGAAATAAAAAATATTGTTTTTATTTTTATATTGAACAAAATAAAATAAAAATATAAAACAATTTAACGTAAGCTCTGCGATAAACAGACAACAAATTTTGAACGACCTTAAATATCCTTTTTGGCAACTATCGTTTTTGTTCAAGTTTTAGTGCTGGTTACGAACATGTTACCAGAATTTCAAGAATTTTAGTTATTCAATATCAAAATTCAAATTTTCTAATATTTGGGTTTTTAGCTTAAGATATAAAACCTATGATTAGAAAATAATATTCAAATATATAGAGAGATTACAAAAACATTTTGAAAGGAGTTATTATTATATTTAATTTTTTTATTTTTTGTTTTCTAAGTCTCGTTTTGCCATGAATTCTGCTGTTTGATCCTAAACTTCAAAATAAATTATCTCAAAAAGTTATAATCTTTATTATAAACTGATAATAAATTGAAATGAGGAAAAAGCCCGGGATCGTTTTTGTAAATAAATTTTTTTCAAACCTGAAAAAAAATCTTTTTTTTTGTTTTCAAATGTAATAATTATGTTAATCAAAAAAATTTTAATTATAAATTACATATAAAAAAAATTTATTATTTAAAACACATTAAAAAATGTTTTGGGTTGAGCTAATATACAAAAATGTATTTGAGCTTTGATATTCTCAAATTTTGCATCAGCAGAGGCCAAAAAATCTCACAAAAAATTTATATAATTTAAGAATAAATAACATTTTATTTCATTTGATGCAAAGTTATTAAAAAACAATAAAATATCAAGTTTGTATAACAAAAATATTTAAATACATTAAAAAGTATTAAAAATATATGTAAATATATAAATAGATTAATAAACAATAATTAAAAAAAATCACAGATAAATATTATTATTGACAAATAGTCGTTGTCGTTTAACAATAATATTAAAGTTTGATATAAATACATTTATTATATGAGAATATATTTCCATTTAAGCTTTTATAAATTTAGTCAAGGACTAGCCGCCAGGACCAAATATATATAATAGACAATTAATAAAACATGAAATCTAAAACAGTTAACATAGTAAAGGCCGTTGGTGCCATCAATCATCAACAAGGTTAATTAGATCAATTACCAACATGGTGGCCAAGGAGTTGAACTTGCAACCTTGTGTGTGTAGCAGGCTCGTTCTTCTCTTTGCTCACCTGTCAGTGAGGCCAGTTTAAAACTTCCCCCTATATGGCATATATATAGATTTTATGGCCACAATCAAAACCTTTAAATTAATACCCCACACTTAATTATTCTTCTTATAACAATTAATACAATCATGCATTGTCTTAATATTAAGGCATGCTTTATTCAAAATTATGATTCGGGTGCGTAATGCTGCCCATAATTGAATGCTGGGATCACTAATCGAAGTCGAATTATTGTCTTCGATATCGTCCCTTCTCGAGTCGATGCCAAAGTACCTCGGGGCACTATCGTATACATGCTCGTCACCGATGACCAAATCTATCAAGTGATCATCCATCTTCCTCATGGCTTGTTGCCCCAATTCGTTTTTATACCCATGGTCGTAAGGTTAAGAGTACTGATTAAAGTCCTCGTTCGTTTCGAAGGGTGTCCATAATTTGTTGGAATTCAATTGTGCGTCATTGCTAACATCATGTTCAGGCTGTTGTTCCTCATCTTCGTTCAGATGAAAGAGACTATTATCGTCATGATCAGTATCAGATTGTATGCCCTTCGCCCCCAATATCGTCAAGATTGTTAACTGGATAAAAGGTTCGTACAAGTCATTATTGACATCATAAATGTAAGGTTGATCAACGGTAGTATTGCCCAAGTCACCCTCATTATTGTAATCTTCCATAATTTGAGTGTCCCTTGATCCATTATTAACAATTTAAATCGGTTGAATTTCATTATTATTATTATTATTATTATTATTATTATTATTATTATTATTATTATTATTATTATTATTATTATTATTATTATTATTATTATTATTATTATTATTATTATTATTATTATTATTATTATTATTATTATTATTATTATTATTATTATTATTATTATTATTATTATTATTATTATTATTATTATTATTATTATTATTATTATTATTATTATTATTATTATTATTATTATTATTATTATTATTATTATCATCATCATCATTATTATAATTACAAGATGACTCAGCCCCTTCATCAAGATAACGCAATTTCATGCATCTTACTCCCATATAAATTCTATTTGAATATACTGGTACAGGGTCTCCGATAATGCTACATTGACCATTACGATTGCTAGGTTCTTGACGATAATCATCAAAATCGTTATCATATGTTTGTTCGTCAGCGAGGTTATCATAATAATTATACCTTTGTGAATTCCATTGATCTACAGCAAAGTCATTCGAATATAATATTGGATTATCATTCTCAAAATTATAGTAAGGTTCCTCGAATATTTCATAATTATTATCATCATTAAACACATTCACCTCGCCAATCGGGGCTAAAATTTAATTAATCCAGGTTCTCATCAACAACACGGCACCATATTCAGAAGTTAGGTAGAGATTTGATATAAATCTTTATTATATGAGAATATATTTCCATTTTAGCTTTTATATATTTAGTCAAGGACAACTATTAGCCGCCAGGACGAAATATATATAATAGACAATTAAGGTTAAAACATGAAATATAAAAACAGTTAACATAGTAAAGGCCGTTAGCCATCAATTTAACAAGGTCAATTAGATAAATTACCAACAATAAGCATAAATATTAACATATTAATGTATAACAAAAAATGGTTCATGAGAAAGAAATATAATAATATATTTAATTAATAAAATGTTTTTTTTAAAATACATGGCCAGAATATTTAATTCTTATTTCTTTCTCTAATTTATTAATTATATTCATTGTTAATTATTATCATAATATATCGCTTGTTTTTTTTAATAAAATCTTTTTTAATAAAAAAAATATATAACAAAAAATGGTTCATGAGAATGAAACATAATTGTATATAGTTAATAAAATGCTAAATAAGATTTAGCATGCAATATCATCAAAGGCCAACGGAGTCAATATAGCATCCATGTGGCGTTTAACGGCTCGCCACAAGGCAGGAATGTTGCCCGCCCAAACCCTTCAGTCTCGGGTCGTTCGATTATCAATAAAAAATGTGTCAGCGTCGAAAACTGGTTTGCTGAATGTTTAAAAGAGGTATCGGTCGTTAGGTTTAAGTTGACAATTATTCGATTTTATTGTTAAACTAATGTCGGGCAAGGTTGACAAAGGGTCTTCATCCATATCAACCAAGATTTTTGACATAGGGACGTCTATATCGATCATACGTTGAACTATTTCGTCGTCATGATAATAGACATTGAGTGTCACTAAAAATTTTAAGCCTCGTTTTTCGAGGATTCGCCGAGCTATAAAAATGTCGATAAAAGAGACGGCAATGTGTTGAATGCCCGAACCGCCTTGAGCAGAAAGAAAATTATTTGATCCGGAATGCCAGCTTTATACGACTCCGCTATGACAAGTTACAGCGGTCTACGACCGCCTACTAGTAGCTCCGGTCGTTTGATTAGATGGATTTGACGAAAGTAACGAGAATACGGTCCAATCCTCATTGATCGCTAAACCGTTGAAATTAGAACCATGTTGGTCACAACCTTTATCACTATCCTTAAACGAAGTTCTTTGATAACCACGATAATGACTTCACCTCGTCGCAAGACCCATTGGTGACAACTTTTAGTTGGCCACTGGGCGTATAGTTCCATCACCATTAGGGTGGCCAAAAAGTTTTTTACATGGATTCACCATTATCGCAACATACTTCCAAATGGTGCAAAGAAGTGTGCGGGTAAATTTGAGCGACTTTTATAAGATTTTTAAAAGTGATATAAATACACTGACATTAACCCTGAAAAGTTAATTAATTTTAAAAGCAAACATAATAAATTCGATCGAGTTGAAATTGTATGCCATTCGTAACATAAAATTTTACATTTGATTCATAGTTATTTTGCCTTTTTGTACATTGAGTTTGTCTGTTATGTGTATTTATGACATTATTTAACGAACTTACTCACTAACTTTAAATATTCTATTTTAAAATGACTACAAATACAAATATGGTTATACAAAAATAAATAAAATATAAAAATTTTCATATTATGCATTATTATTTAATATCATAATATTGTGCATAAAAAACTTTATTTAGGGAATCAAACCAAATAATTGACAATGATTCCGGTGTAAAATAAATATGATACTAGGAAGATAATCTTAATGATCACATCTATTCTATCAAAGTTTTTCCGCTTAAGCTGAAGGGATATCTAAAAACGGCTAAATTTAAAAATCAAATTTGAGTAATTTTGCGACCTTGAGATTATTTAAAAAAAAGTTATCGCATATTTAGTCACTATAACATATCTTTTATCTTAAATATGGAGAAATAAAATTTTTAAGTATTCAAGGATTTTACTTTAACATTTAAGTATACAGAATATATGACACCTCAAACATATATCGTTTTAATATCGGTTTCATTAATAAAAATTTATATTTGACAGTTTAATTGTTTTAAAAATAATACAAATTTTATATTTCAGGGTTTTGTCTCTTTTTTTGCATATTTTACATTTTTTCAAAAACTTTAAATGTTTATAACTAGCTAATCAAGCTTTGGTTAGAAAAAAAGTCAATGTTTAAAAACCTTAAGATCGCATGTATTTTCTTTAAAATTAGCTCTTAGCTCTCAAAATTGTGTTTCCCTGTGTTATTCAATAAGCCCCTTTGAAATATTCTCAATCATCTTGGGTTAAAAATAATTGATCAAAAAACATTATAGGGCTTTCTGCCTCTTTCTAGCCTACCAATATTTTTATTCGGGATTTGACGCACCCTATATGTAATTAAACTTTAAATTCATAATACATTTGATCTTCTTATGTAGATGTATGTAAACATAGTAAATAAATAACACGAAATGGCGGTAGAAATAATTTAGTTAGATAGATAAAAATTGTAACCTTGGGTTAGAAAATTAATATTTGTTCAAACATCCCATCTAAATCCAACTTCCGCCCACTAAAAGTAAAATGTTTACCAACTTACCTGGAAAATTAAAAGTTAAAGGATGAAGTTAGAAACATTAAGTCCAACTTCCGCCCATTTCCTATTTCAAATATTTGGAGATTAAATATTAAAGGATATATAAACTCAGTTATTCATTCTCATATTATTCAAAAGTTGCTTGTCTAAATATTACTGTTTCTCTTTCTCATTATTAACAGAATGCGTTTTTTCTTTATATCATTGACTATTTTGGCAGTAATGTGTGCTTTAATCAGATCTGGAATAGCTGGTCCTGGAAGGTTTACTTCTCCAACTTCAAGTGAGTCTTAGTTTTTCTTTTAATCAACCCAAGATTACATGTTAAATAAAGCCCTTTTAAAAATTTTACATCAAAATTAAATTTTTAGTATTTATTAAAGAATAATTGCTAGAAATAATGTATTAGAATAATCGAATTTAAGTAAAAATCATTGCGAAATTACACTAGAAAACAAAAAAAGCGACAAAAAAGGTTTTTACAAAAGTTTTAAAGAGAGTTTGTTTACAAATACCATTTTAGATTTAGTCTTTTACCATTTTCAGGGCTTTGAAGTTTTTTATGTCTTAAAGTTTATGAATCTATTGGTAGAAATTTTTTTTTAATTGTATATAGTAACCTTTAAATAATTGACAATCAATTTTAATTTATAAGTTTAAAAAACAAGTTTCTGAAAAAAATTATTATTATTAGAAACAGAAAAAATATGAGGGGATTAAATTCAACATTATGAATGTCTAATCTATAGTCATCACACATTGATTTTGATATAAAAGGATAAACGTGTTTTTGTGACTATTAAACATCATGTGCTTTTATAATCCATTTAAATTAATGGAATCAAAGATCGTCTATATTTTAATTGTTCGGTGTTATTGAAAAACGGCAATAATATTAAACATTTGAGAAATGGCTAATTCTTTAATTTACAATATGTTATATTTTTTAAAAATAAATGGTATAGCTTCGGCATTATTTTTAAATATTTCTTTTATACTATTCAAATTTGTAGCGAGAAGAACGACAAATAGAATATTTTTTCGTTTTTTTCTTTTTAGAATTTTATCAATGATATCTGTTGAATGCTTATAAATTGATCATCATAAATGTTGCCCTTTCATTTGTCAGAATTAAATGCGCTTTGAGCAAGAAAACCAAGAATAATGAATTATTTCAATAATTACCTGAAACAGAATTAAAAAAATATAACAGTTTAATTATATTTAACCAATTTATATTTTAGCTACTAGACGAACGTCGACAAGTATGATTTTTATAATCCCTACCTAATTATTTTTTAAACAGATGAAAAAGATGTCTATTTACTTTATTTTTATACTTTATAAAAGCTAGTTTTTATTTTTCTAAATCAAAACTTTAACTTTTTTATGAATTCAATATAATAAGTAATTTTTTATATCAACACAGGTCGACAAAAATCAATGTTTGTAAAATTATTAAACCGAGAAGTAATAACTTCCATGATGGCCTATTTCGTTTTCTAATGTTCCTTTACTGCCTAGGCTGAGTATGTTTCTAAAATATGGCCAAATTTGATCAAACTTACTAATTGAGAATTTGAATTGTCTCAAAAAACTAATTTTTTATAAAAATTAAAATCACTTTTGTAGTTCTCAATAAATGATAAATAAAATTTTTAAGTATATTAATCTTATATAAACATATATCTTAAACCAAAATGTTGATCACCCCAACTCTGATAAAAAAGAAATATCATCGGTTTTATAAAAACAAATTTAACATTTTAACTGTTTTAATTATTCTTTTTTTTAAATTTTTTGTTTTAAACTTTTAGTGTTTTAACAATAATCAAAAAATTTTGAATGTTAATAGCTAAATTATAAAGTTTGATAGAAAGATACAATAAACAAATCTTTAATATGGCAAATCTGGTCTTTGAGCAAAAATTTGTTAATATGTTTTATTTGTAAACATATTTTTACGATAAAATGTTTATTAATAAAAAGTGTATAGAAATTTTTTAATATTACAGATAGTATATTAATTTATACACTAAAATATAAAAATAATAACCATTCATAAATATTAAATTTATGATAAATATATTATTTAAATATTTGTTTAAATCTTAGGACCACCTGCACAGTAAATACAATTATTATTATTTAGTCATGCTAATAAAAATACTTTATAGTTGAACAAATTGCTTTAACAACAATTTAATTTTGTATGTTATTTCTTCCTCGTGTAGTGTATTTTGAGAGTTGAACAAACAAACAAAATTCAGTAGAATGCGATCGTTCAAATAGAAAAATTAGGCGTCCAAACATTTAAATATTATATACAAAATAGAATAAAATGACTAAAAATATTAAAATATCAAAATTTTCTACTCCATTTTATTATAAGCAAATTTGTTATTTAGGTGTCCTACTATAAATAAAAAACGTCTATTTTTTCAAGTTTGCCATACACATGGAGTTTTTAAATTAAAGTATGTTTAATAAAAATTTTATTTCAAAATCTTTAGTAGCAATTTTCGTTTATGTTTTTTTGATTTATGCATGGAAAGAGCATTAAAATGGTTTTAAAAATATACACTATATTATAAAAAAATGTTTGACCAAATAGACATAATTTATACGTTTGTTGCTATTTATGAACGACTTTCGTTAATTTAAAGTTTTATTTTATTCTATTTTTTTTGTATTTTAATGAATAAACGATGAATTAAAAGGAACTACAATAACATATAAGTAAAGCACTAATATACATATTATTTGTATATTTACTTACCATTAATTATTCTTTCACCTTTATTAAGAATTAATTTTAACACGTAATAGGGGGCTACATTTTGTTTATTTTTTAATGATAGGCATAAATACAAACTGAAAGAATAAAACACCTACTCGAATATATATGTTATCCAAATGGCGGCAAGTTCTGGGTTTTAACAGTTTTTATAGTTGATTTTTTTTTCTGAATGAAAATCAAATTACAAAATCGTCAGTGAGAGAAGAAAGGGAACAGATCACCGACATTTTATTTAAAAAACACTTTACCTACCGGTTTGCTAAATCTCTACGGCTATGATATGTACTATAATTCCTAATGTCGCATATAATATATTTTTATAGAATGAATGGCAACAAAGTGAGATTTGCTTAGAATATTGCCTCGATCAATATGAAAATATATCGAATTCCCTTATAATTCATTCAAATATTATATAATTCAAAATAAATTTATTACTCTGCAATCCATACACAATATGAAGATGGACCTTGCATGTGTTTAAATTTAAAATTTTGTATGGAATTGATCAAATTTGTTAATTTTAGAGTGGCCTGTTTTGAAATTTTGGAGTTTTGTGAGAGGGGGAAATTAACATTTCATCATTTTCATTTGGCTTTTAATATTTTAAATTTTAGCAGTATAGACCTCAGCTTTAAATGTGTTAATTTTCTGTTTTGAACTTGGTCAAATGCTTTGTTGGCAAGCATACATGAAGGCGGGGTTATGTCAATAGCTTGAACACATGAATTATAACTTTTGTAAAAGTATTTTACATAATCGTCTCAGTGCCATTAAACGCGTGACCCATGCATTATATTTCACTGAGAAACCAAAATATAGCAGGACACACGAATCTTTATGAGTTTAAGTCATTAGGTTCAAAATTAAGGGTTAACGATTAAACATGCAAATAAATTAAGAACTTCGTTTATCTTTCAGAATAATTAATAAAATTCAAATTGGCAAAAGGTAGTAAGTCCGACATACAGCCTTAATTTTTAAGTATCGCTCATCTTGTATAGCTATTAAGACCGATCGAAGGCTTAAATTTTGCGCAGATTGTTTATTTATACAGCGTCTGATCTTAAATTCAGTCAAAATTCGTAATAAAAGTTAACGATGTGGGATGGTACAACGTGAAAAAAAAATAAACTTTGTTTTTACGCTAATTTCTTCTTTTTTCTTTAACTTTTAAAATATGATTTATGAATATAAAAACAGTTAAATTTAGAGTTTAAAAAATTTTATAAAAAATAAATCTTTTACGTTATGTTTTTATAAATTAATACTGCTCAGACACTAAAGAATAGATAACTCTGCAGTTTTAAAGGTTTTCCTATATTTAGACGAAATATAATAATTTTTTTTATAATTACAATAAGTTTATCTTTATAAGTTAAATATGATAAATTTTTGGGATTTTGGCAAAAATATTAATGTTCTTTTGTTAAGAAATTAAAACCTTTCTTAAAATAAATATAAACCTTTGATTAAATTGAAACTTATTGCGCGTGTGAAAAAAAATGTTGAAGTTTTAAAAGGCCTGAATTTTTTGCCTTTATTTTACAATTTTAACAACTTACATTTTTTTGTTATAAAATAATATTTAAATTAGGATGTACTCTAGGAATAAAGGGGTAAACATGTTTAAATAAAGAAGAAATGCAAAACACAAAATTCTATTAATAATAAAAACTCAAAATATTTTTTAATTTATTTTGAAAAATTAGCTTATAATTAAGAATCAAACCAAAACTATCAAAAATTGGATTCTTATTTTCATCCTTATATTCTAAAAATTCAAAACAATGTGTAATTTATTAATCAAATTTAATGTTGTACTTTGTGAGGTCACAGTGTTATATTTAAAAGAATACAAACTTTAAGTGAAAATATATTTACGGACAAATGACAAAAGCGCTTATAGTATAATCAGACCCTAACATATATATGCATTGCTAAACCACGATATGTTACTTTTTTTGCCAAGGAAAATAATTGTTATTAATGTGCATTTTTTTAACAAAATATTTTAAGGTCTAAATAAGGATGTTAACAAAATTAAATATTACCTTATAACATTTTGAATAATTTAATTTAGAAATAATAAATATATTAAAATGATTAAGTTATGCTATGATTTCAAAATACTAGTATTATATAGTTCGTAATTTACTAAAAGGGGCTAAGAGTAAGATCTTTCAAATTAAAAACATTCACTTTTGCAAACACACCTTTTAATTTTGAAGCACAAGGAAATATTTATTTAGCATATTAAAATAACAGTCTCTGATTAAGATATGAATCATTTTTTCTGATTTAATTTTCGGAATAAATTACAGCACAAACGTTAAAGAAAGCTTTAATATAATATCACAAAATAAGCACTATCAAAGATTTTTTTCAAAAAAATATAGCCATAATGACTATTGTTCTGTTTAATAAACAAAAATTATTTTATATATCCGTTTTTATTTTTAATCGATATGGCATTGCATGTTGAAGAGAAATTTTACAAATTATTTATCCTTCTCTAAAATTCTACTAATATTTGTTTAAAAAAACTAATTAACTGAGCAAAACAGAAAAGGTATAATACAAAATTATATAGGGAATTAGAGTTTAAAGATATTTATTAGTTTGAGGTGATCTTCATTTAGCCAAATTAAAATTTTACATAATATATTTTTCAGTTATTGTTATCCTGTTTTGTTGACATTACGTTTTAATTCAAATAATTTTTATCCTGGAGCTCTAATTTTTTATGTAAAATAATCATATGTAAATATATATATAGTTGTATGTAAGTTAAATTTTTTTATATTTATAAAAAGCTTAGAGTTTTGTTTCTACAAAAAAATAATTGAAAATGGCCAAAGCTGCAAAGTATTAGAAATTTCCATGAGGATTTTGTTTATTTTAAAACAATTAGACAGGATTGTTTTTATTTAAACATTTAAATACAATTAAACTTTCCCCATAATATTTTACAAAATAATCATTATAAAATGTGCCTTTAGAAATAAAAATGCATATACAATTTTTACATTGGACTAAATTTGACTTTATACTGCTATAATCATAAATATAAAAAATTATCAATTATTTTTGGTTTTATTAAAAAACCTTTGTTATTTTTGGAATCCACTAATCTATTATTAAAAAAAAATTTGTTTAATTAAACTGAAAAAATCGCAAATTAACATTTTTGAATTAAGTCTTTCTTAAGCCCCGGCTTGGCAAAATGAATATAAAAGCATGTTATTGCAATTTCTAATAAATTTAAAAATATTTATATATTTTTTTGCAAGTTGATAGCCTTAAAGTTTAAAAATATAAGTTTAGCAATATTGGCATTTAATAGATTGCAGTGAAAACTTTAACAATTTGCCATTATAAAATGCTTTAAATAGTTAATAACATTTTTATACAAAAGCTTAACCGTAAACTAAGGCACTTTTAAATATTTTTTTCTTAAAAAAATTTAAAAAATTTCTGGTTTAATGTAGATATTTTTAAATGTGATTATTAGGTATGTTTACATGGATTTTTATTTATATTAAAATTTTAAAAGGTAATTTGCAAAAAATAGTATATATATTTTTTTTGTTTTGATCGCCAAAAATGAAGTTTTTAATTTCATGGCATTTTGCGAACAGAGTAATTTTTTGCCTAGCGATAGTCGAATAAATATTTACTTTTATTGACATCAATCATGCTTTTCTAAACTAGTATTTTAGTTCTACCATTTTTTATTTTAATTGATAATTTATATTTAAGCCTAAAGTTTAAGTATTTGTAAAATATATTATTATATATTTTTAGTGGTTAATTTTAAGATTAAAAACAGGCTATAAAATAGGGTAAAAGAACTGGGGGGGGGGGGGGGGGGGTGACAAATGAGACTAAATTTAATTATTGCATTTCATTATTTTTTTTTGTATAAATATGTCATATAAATTTAGTGGCTATAAGTTTGTAAACAAAAAAAATATTTAATCAAATTATTGCTAAATTATATTGTCAATAAATTCTTATCACAATGAAAATTAAAAAAAAATCATTTAGTGCATTTTAATTATTATATCATCTTTGTTTTTTATAGTTAATTTATCTTTGGTATTTTAAATATTATTTGTTATTTTTTAATAAATTTTTCAATCAAAAAGTAATATAGAAATCTCAATTAAACTAATCATTGCTATTCTATATTGACAGATCTATTTGCTTAGGTCAGACAGTCGATAGAATTTGCTGCAGACAAAAAAACTGCATATTTTCGTCACTGTTAAAAAAAGATTCACAAATCGTTATCTAATTTGAGCAATGTCAAAATTGTATTATGGCTGCGGCTAGTGAGAAAAAGTTCTGAAGAAAAAAATGGAGCGCATTTGATTTACATCAAGGTAACTAACTCGTGTAAAAAATATTGATAAAGTTTAAAAATTTTTTTTACAAAAATTTATGATAGGCATATTTTCGACCAAAAAACATTAATTAATTTTTTTATATTTTTTTTTACAATTTTAAAATTATTAACCGCAGACTATAGCACTATATTTTCTTTTGTGTTGCATATTTATATTTTCATGAAGTGCCTGGTCGAAGACAAGCGTACCCAATTTTTAATCTTCTATATAATGTAGTTTAAAATATGTGTTAATTAAAATTTATTAGAAATTAAGTGTTCTGTAATTTAAATAATATTAATTCTATTTTTTTTTAATCTAGACTTTTTTAGGCAGCAAAATTTTGAATCAAATTAGTAAAAAATAAAAATTTTATGTTAAATAAGTCTTTACTATTGATTAAAAATTTTTACAATATTCTTAATTTTTAAAAATATATATAGTCCAGCCAAATATTTTTTTGCAAGCATGAGTTCTAAAATAAGCCAGAATTAAATTAATGTCAGATTTTTTTTGAAAAAATTATTTAAACTGTACCTAAAATATTTTGTATAATAAAACGAGATTAAAATATTTAATATTTATTAATTCATAAACTCGTTAATAAAAATTGTAACAAAATATTATAAATAAATAATAAATAAAATATTTCGGCAACAGTTGGTTGCCTTAATCAGTTTGAAAAATAGAAAATAAAATTACATATGCATTGCACACATACATAAAAATATATAATATTAATATTCTCTTAAAATTGAACTTTGTATAAAATATATAGAAAAAGAAGTTTGTATTTTCTTTAAAATAGTTTATTTTAATTTTTTAATTTTTAAATAAAAAGGGAAAATTTTTAACAAAATGTGAAGTTGTATTATTTAAACATTGGTTTAATTCAAATTTTCTATTTAAAAGATTACTGTGCGAGTTGATTTCAACTGTTTCTAAAAATTTTCTTTTATATATATTTTTTTCAATGTGTAAAATTTTAGGTGAAAAGTTAAAATTGTGGGAAAATTCCAGATTGTGTTCTGCTAATGCAGAGCTAATCGCTTTCTTGTTTTTAATAGCTACTTGGTGTTCCTTTAGTCGTAAATTCACATTTCTGCCTGATTGTCCAATATAGGATGAGTTACAATCCTGGCAGAATATTTGGTATACACAGTTGGATGTTGCATCATGTTTAAGGGGTTGGAGTAGTTTTTCTACTGATTTTATTGGTTTAAAATAAACTGTTACTTTTTGTTTTAATATATTTTTAATTTTAAAACTTAAATCCTTAATGTATGGAATGCAAATAATAGGTTTTGTAAAATTTTCATTCGTTGTAAGAGGAGATTTATTATTTAACTTATTATTATTGCTAACTGACTGCTGTATGACGTTGCTGTGCTGGTATCCGGAAATGCTGTCGTCGATGAGTATGTTAAATAAGCGATGTTTTCATTGTAAAATTTTGATTTAAAAATCTTATTTATCATAAGAAAAAATTATAGTCTAAAACTGTTAAAACAAAGAATTAATGAATGTTATAAAAAAATTAATTTTTTAAAGCAAAAATTAATTAACATTGATTTACTATTAGAGGATATTCCTCTAAACATGTTAAAACAATGAGAAAATATGAAATCAATAAGAATAAATAAACTTGTGTTGCAAATTACTGAAAGACATAACCAAAGATTAGAAAAGTTAAGATCTAAATACAACGTTAAAAGCAGTTGCAACAAAATGGACTTTATTAATTTAACCTCACATGAATTTTCAGAAAATGAAATTAACTTACTAAATAAAAATCTTACTTTTGCCCCTAATCCTTCAAAAATACCATATAAAGATATTTGCATAAAAATTGAAAATGTCCTACCACATGAAGATTCTAAAACTAGAATTCAAATTTATAACACCTTGATTAATTACAACAAAAATAACAAAAACAAAAAGAGAAATTTTGATTTTCAGACCATCAGTAATTTTAGAAATGAGAAGGATATAATGATTCTTAAGGCAGACAAGTCTAGAAGTACAGTTGTTTTAGATAAAAAGTTTTATGTCAATAAAATGGTGGAATTACTAAATGATGAATCTACATACAAAAAAGTTTCCTTTGACCCAACTTCTCGAGTAAATACTTCCCTTTTACTTTTTCTCAAAAAATTATTAGCTGCCAAAGAAATTACCAAAAATGAGTATAAAGTTTTAATTACTAATAATCCTGCATGTCCTAGATTTTTTGGTTTACCCAAAATGCACAAGGAAAACATTCCTTTTAGACCTATAACTAGGGTTACCAACAGGTTTGGGTTAAAAAGGAGGACGGCTGTGTCAAAAAGAAGAACAAATTAAAAAAACAACGCGCAAGCTTAAAAATGACTTTAAGATCAATATTACATCGTTTTATTTATTATTTATGAATTAACATGATCAATTAAAATTATTATAAGAAGTTTTCGCATCTTTTAACAATTATGTATCATTAAAAGCATAATTATAAAAATCCCGCAGTGTAAATCTGTATTGTATATGATTATTTCGTTTTTTATAAGTTCTCTTTTTGCTCGATTTCTCTCAGCGCGCCACTTTGTATTCAATACTGAGAACACGCGCTCTATAAACTTTGTTGCCGGTAGACTGAATAAAAAACGTATTATTTTTTCAATGTTAGGAAGACTTTGTTTGCTTAATAAATTTCCCCAAGTTTTGCATAAGGTTTCCACAAAAAAATTTGCATCATCGGCTGATTTGAGGAAATCATCTTTAATGAGAATGATTTCTGTGTAGAGAGCATCAATATTTAGCTCTAATATAGATATCCAAGATAGTTTATTTACTATCATCATAATCTCATCAAACGAGGGAAATTTATTCTTTAAATTTATTTTAGAGATGAGGGCTATCCAATAATCCTCATGAAAATCAAATCTTTTTTTTAAATACATCAACGCCTTATTATAGAAAGCTGTGAAATCTCTTTTAAGTTTTGTTTGAGTTATAAAGTCAAGATCTGCCAGTTTTTTATTGACGCTGTATCCAAAAAATTGATCGTTTATTCTATTTTTAAAATTACTATGGAGCTGAATCATAATATCCCATAGATGGACATAGGTTGTAGAATTGCTTTCTAAAGAACATATGGTTGTTTGAAATATTGTAGCGAATTTTATAAAAAGTAGATATGTTTCGATATTTTCATCAAAATTTCCATTTATAAATAATAAACGATCAATAATCTTGGGACAATCTTTCAGAGATGTAAAATATTCTTTTAATCCAGACCACTCTTTTAAGAGCCGTTCAATGCATGGTAAACTAAGCCATCTTGTGACAACATGTTTAAGAATATCCTTAAATTGTGTTTGGTGGACTTCATCACAAAAATTTTTGAGAGACTCTCTTCTTTTTAGATTGATTTGAAATTTTTTGGCGGAAAATCAAAAAAAACCCAAATGTTTTAATGAATGTGAAAAAATTTATTAAATCATATTTTATTATAAATATTTATTTGATTATATTGCCAATTTTATCTACAAAATATAATAATAGCAGCCAGGGATGGGCAAGTAATGAGTACTTGTAATTAAATTACAATTACTAATTACTCTCATAGTAATTAGTAATCAATTACATTTTTTATAAAGTAATTGTAATGGTAATTAATTACATTTTTTAGTAAAGTAGTTGTAATGATAATGACTACTTTTTCAAAGTAATCATTATATTGAAGTAATCATTCCATTTGAATTTATTAATATGCTTAAAGATTGTATATAGATATTAAGAGAAACCTGCTTTTGTTTTTTCTTGCATTAGTTTGTTTTAAAAGTTATATTTTTTAAATTGTATCGACACGTTTAACATTTCTTTGGGTTTATTTGACCCAAAGAAATTTTATATTTTTAATAACTTTTTAAAGAAGCAATATCCTAAACTGATATTTATATTTATTAAATACATTCATCAAGTCAACAATTTGCATCTAAAAGTATTTTAAAATATGAGCTCAAATTAAAGATATTGACTTTTTGGGTCATATTGACCCAAACAGCTAAAATAAGCACACAAATTTTTCCTTAATAAAATTTATGTGATAAAAATTAAAATGCTTTTAAACATTCTTTTTCATCCAACCTATTAAAGAACAATGAAAAGGTAAATTATTTATGCAATTTATACTGATATTTTGGCAAATCTAGAGAGATAGGAGCTCATTATGGAAAAAGTAGCAGTTTAAATTTTTTGAGAATATAATTTTTTAAATTGTTTATAAATGTGTATAATTGTTTAAAAGCAGGTAATAATTAAATATTTTACCTTTTGTAGTTAAAAACAATATTTACTCTAATGTTTATAAATCTTACCAAATTTAAGATTTTGCCAATTTTACTATGTTTTAAATTATATATCTCTTTTTTGAATGGGTCATATAAACCCAAAGAAGTCCAATTTTGCATTATTAGCATCAATGTCTCATCCATTTTTTAAATTAGACTGGGTAGAGGGCAGGGAGAACAAAGTAAATTTAAAATCGTTATTGATATCGGAAGCAAAAAAAATGAAAAAAATTGACACTTCAAGTCAAAATGTTTCTAAGAATCAAAGTTTATACAGGTTTAAAAATTTACCTAAATCAAAATTAACAAATGATTTGAGGCAGAATTAGAGGTTCTAAAATATTTAAATGATAATAGTGAAAAGCTACCAATGTTTGAAAATTACCCAACAATTAAAATTTTTTTTAAGTATAACACGATATTAGGCTCATCAGCCTCAGTCGAAAGATTATTCAGTCTTGTCACTTTATTAAATAGATTTAATAGAAACAGATTGTCCAATGAGTTGTTTGAGAAATTAATTGTTTTAAAAAGTAAATATAAATACGAAACCGGCTATAAGGATTTAGTAACTAATCAAACTTTCTTCCACTAACTCAAATATATTTTGAATTATATAGATTAGCATTTATATCCAAAATAAATGAATCTTTTTACATATTGTCTATATAATAAGTGTTTTTATTTTTGTGTATTATTATTTTCGTGTTTTTTAATTTTATATATAAAAATTTTTGAAAAAGTAATTTTAATTGTACTTGTAATTAGTAATTAATTACTTGAAAATTTATGTAATTGTAATTGATTGTAATTAAGTACTTTTTTAAAAATAGTAATGGTAATTAATAATTAATTACATTTTTTTCTAAAGTAGTTGTAATGATAATGATTACTTTAAAGTAATTGTGCCCATCCCTGATAGCAGCTAAATATTCTGAAGATAAATGCGAAAATTTAATGATTTTGAAAAATCTTTGATAAGTTGTGAAAAAAAACGCCATCTATTATTTAAATTTTTGTTTATTTTTTTTAAGGGATTTAAAAGTGAAATTTGATTTTCTTTTGAGTTGTTTATGGGTAAATAAGGTATGGGAAATGATTTTTAGTATTTTAAATAAAAAAATTTTTTTTTTTATTTTTATTCAAAAAGGAGGACATTTTCAGCTCAAAGGAGGACGGGAGGACGGACAGCTAAAAAGGTTGCCGTCCTCTCGAAAGGAGGACATTTGGCAACCCTACCTATAACTGATTTTAGGAGATCCCCTTTATTTAATCTTAGCAAATTTTTAAAAGAAATTTTAAAACCTATAATAGATGCTCATTACCCATTGACAGTTAAAAATTCTTACGAATTACGTAACTCTCTTCTTTCTCTCAATTTAGAAGATGAAGATATGTTTTCTTTTGATGCAACTTCTCTTTACACATCTATACCATTAAGACTAGCAGAAGAAGCTTTAAATTGGGTTTTTCAAAAAAATGATACTTTTTTTAATAATATTTCCTATTCAAAGTCAACTTTAATTAAATTAATGTTATTTGCCTTGAATAATTCTATTGTAAAATTTGAGGAAAATTTTTTTACACAAATTAAAGGTGTTCCCATGGGCTCACCACTATCATCTTATATTGGTAAAATAGTAATGAGATTTATAGAACAAAATATTCTTTGTATTATTCTATAGGAGATATGTAGATGAAATCTTAGTTTTTGGCAAGAAAAATATAATAGAAGAACTTTTTACCTCTTTTAACAATTTTTCAGAAATTAATTTTACAATTGAAAAAGAGTTTAATAATAATATAAATTTTTTAGAATTTTCTATCTTTAAAACCCTTTTACAAAAAAACTTGATTTTATTGCTCTCTTCAAAAAAACAACAAATTTAAAACTTTTAGACATAAATTCAAATCACCTTATCTCTTCATATTGCTAAGTTATTTATAGTCATTTTAAAAGAACTCTTTGCCTTCCCAGTAATTAAATACTAGCAAATATACAAACATCAAGTTTAATGAAGATATTTATCGCACAAGGATACAATTTAAATTTAATACTTAAAATGATTAATAAGATTTTTAAATCAAAATTTTACAATGAAAACATCGCTTTTTTAACATACTCATCGACGACAGCATTTCCGGATACCAGCACAGCAAATAACGTTATACAGCAGTTAGTTAGCAATAATAATAAGTTAAATAATAAATCTCCTCTTACAACGAATGAAAATTTCACAAAACCTTTCCATACATTAAGGATTTAAGTTTTAAAATTAAAAATATATTAAAACAAAAAGTAACAGTTTATTTTAAACCAACAAAATCAGTAGAAAAACTACTCCAACCCCCTAAACATGATGCAACATCCAACTGTGTATACCAAATATTCTGCCAGGATTGTAACTCATCCTATATTGGACAATCAGGCAGAAATGTGAATTTACGACTAAAGGAACACCAAGCAGCTATTAAAAACAAGAAAGCGATTAGCTCTGCATTAGCAGAACACAATCTGGAATTTTCCCACAATTTTAACTTTTCACCTAAAATTTTACACATTGAAAAAAATGTATATAAAAGAAAATTTTTAGAAACAGTTGAAATCAACTCGCACAGTAATCTTTTAAATAGAAAATTTGAATTAAATCAATGTTTAAATAATACAACTTCACATTTTGTTAAAAATTTTCCCTTTTTATTTAAAAATTAAAAAATTAAAATAAACTATTTTAAAGAAAATATAAACTTCTTTTTCTATATATTTTATACAAAGTTCAATTTTAAGAGAATATTAATATTATATATTTTTATGTATGATGCATATGTAATTTTATTTTCTATTTTTCAAACTGATGAAGGCAACCAACTGTTGCCGAAATATTTTATTTATTATTTATTTATAATATTTTGTTACAATTTTTATTAACGAGTTTATGAATTAATAAATATTAAGTACCTAAAATAACGAAAATCATAAAAAAAAATGACAAAAATTTTATACTATGTGTCTGTTTTCGAATTTCAATAAATTAAATATTTTCTTTGTTAATTACTTACTTCCAAATATAAATAAATGCATTAAGTTCCATTTTAACAAATATTTTGTAACATTCTAGTATTAGAAGATATATTTTTCATAAGATTATAAATTACGGTTGCAAAAGGCACTGACAAATTTTCCATGGTATCCCAAATTACTCTAAAAATAATATGCTTGAAATATAGATAATTTTTAATTTAATGATTTTAAAACAAACTTAAAAAATCATCAAAGTTAAAATATTTTTGTTATCTTCTAAAAAATCTTTATTTAAAAAAGTGCCAGGGTTCCAGATTCCCCAATCATACCACCTCAAGTCATTAGTATCTTTAAAGTGTTTTTCTTGTAAAATTTGATATATAATGTTTGTGCAGCACTTAATACTTCTGCTAAATCAATTAAACTCCGTTAGCAATTAAAAATACACAGAGCACATTTAATATATTGAAAATTTAAAATTCTAGCCAAGAAACACAAAAAAAGCATTTTTGTAAAAAACTGAAAAACGGCGTTACAACAGGATTAAAAATTTAATAAACGTTTTAATAATTTCTTAATTTTGGTAAAAAAAATAAAATGTGCCTTCAAATCTAAAATCTTTGACATTTTCCTAAACAAACTGAATGGTCACATAGTTTGAAAATATTAGAAACAGAATTTAGCGAATAAAAATTGCGACCTCAAAAATATCAAAAAGCCCCAAAAAATTTTCTTTTTTTACAAAAATAATCCAATTTTTCCAAAGTGAGTATTTAAATACATCAAGATAGCATTCATGCACAATGATTTTTGATGTTTACTGTAAAAATTATCTATTTAAACTATTTATTTAACAATAGTACTGTGGACTCGATTGATTCGATTTGTTTTCATAGTTTCTTTATTGCATATATATTTACTCATTTTTTTTTAATATATACATGAAAGGATCATTGCAAAAACCTGATAAGGATACCTAACAATTGCAGGTAAATTAATTAAAAAAAAATGTAAGTGTGTTTAAGCAACTTACAAACCTATTAATTTTATTTAATGTATTATGGTCGATTTATATCAATGTCAGAAAATAAGATTTATATAAATATATATGATTACATTCCCACGATATCCTTATTTCATTTGTATTTTCCGTTTTTCGTTGTATTCGGCTCCTTTGGTTTCCGTTCGTATCAAAAAATAGCCTATTTTTGACCAAAATGACAGATTTTGCGACCTTGAGAATACACAAGAAAAAATTTAAAATCTTTTTTTTTCATTTAAAAATTCCTTGTAATTTACATTTATCATCTCAAATAATGAACTAAGCATATCAAACTCTTTGGTTAACATTATTTTGTATAATATATTTGGCCCAACTTAAATATGATCAGCATAAATATTAATTAAGGTTTTTAATTAAAAAGTTTTACAACGACAATAATAATTTGTTTCAATTTTTAATTTGTTTTTTTGACAATTTTTTTGCATTTATATTTATAGCTATTTTACTAATTTTAAATTAAATTATATCGGTAAACGTTGAAAATTCCTAAGATGGCTAGTTTAATCTCTGTTGTAAGCTCATGCTGAAAAATTTGGGTGAATTGTTAAATTTATATTTTTCTCAAATATAAGTTTTATTAAATAAAATAATTATTCATGTAGGTTGGGCCTCAATTTGATCTTACTATATGTATTTTGGTAGATAAAATTAATAAATTTTTGATCTAAAATTAACGTTTACTCTAATAAAAATCAAATTAAAATTAACTATAATCTTAAATTAACTAATTAAATTATTCCAACCTTCATTTTACCTTAAACCAACCAATTTAATTAAACGGGTATACTGCACTATTTCTAAAACTGCTTTTAAATTCTGCGCGATTGTTTGATCGTGCTCAATTATACATTATTCAATGATATGGACACTTATTTATACTTAAAATAAAACTAATATCATGAAATGAATGCATAATAATAGAAAATATAAAAATTATATGTTAATATCATATATTTATGAATAAATGACCTCATGTGTATAACACAGATCAACAATTTTCTGAGAGTTATGAGCTAACTACAGAGATCAAACCTGCCATCTAGAATATCAAATCCGTTTGCCGTTTTCCCTAATCAAACTTAGTTAGTCAGTTATAAACAATTAAAATTTTATAAAATCAACCAACGAAGATTCAAAAACAAAAATAAATTGGAATTTTTTTTTTGCATATTTATAATAGTTAAATTGTTAATTTATTTAAACGTAAATAATATTTTCATTTAAAACCGATAATATATCTTGTCATATTATCTAAATGCCGATGTAAACTTGTATATTAATAGATTTAAGTTACAAGGTTTTATATGCAAAAAAAAATTTAAAATTTTTCCTTTTTAGATTATATTTAGATATCTCAATTTGGTCTAAAAAGGTCATTTTTTGTTATAGACGGATCTAAGGAGCCTAAGACAAAAGAAACTAGGAAAGACAAAAATCATATATGAGATTAGGCCATCACAAGGATGCATTCTTTTATATTTTAATAAAAAATTAAGTTTTTGACATTAATATTTGTTGACCTGAATGAGTGAATTAACGGTAGAAATTAATAATTACAATATAATTTTCCCTTAAGAAAACCCCCTAATAATTTAGAGCGAATATATGAAAACATAGATTTTAAATTATTAAAAAAATCTATTGAAATATAAATACAATGAATTTATTAATATAATGAACTAGTTGCCAATTATAAAAGATTCCACAAAAACTTCAACCAGCCAAAAAAACTTTTTATTGCCGAATTGATTTTAATAACGAAGCGAAACTCTCTAAAAAACAAATAATCCCCTAAACTCTTTCCTTTTTCTCAGATTTAGACAGATTATTTGACAATAATATGTATATTTTTTCCAACTCCCTCATCAACCTTTACTAAGGGTTCCAAGTCCTTTCTCTCAGGCAATATCATAGCCTCCAGACATCAACACACTATCAGGGCAAACCAATGCTGATCTTTTACCCTTTTATTCGCTTTGATTCACATTTCAAGGCTAAAAAAATTAACAGTAAAAAATTAATAAAAAATAAGTTTAAATTTAATTAACCATAAAATTAACTTTATATTATGTGTATTCCATAATAACTGGCAACAACCATTAAAAATACTATATATAAAATCTTAAAATTTTAATGGTTGAAGCCATTTTTGCTAGGGGTAAGAAATATTGAAATTTAAATGTTTGGTGCTTTTCATGTTGAATTGGTGATATGGGTGTTAAGTTTTGATATTGCCTTTCTTCTTAACCATCTTGAAGTTTAAAATATAATCGTTGGAGCTGAAGGCATGAGGATACATGCTACGAGGTCGTTTTTTACTCATAGAAGTATTCGCCTTAAATTTAAAGTTTGTGGTTTCTAATGCAATCGTACAAATCGGAGTTGTTATATGATGGCTTTCAGCTAATTGCTGAAAAGACAAACGGTATTTTTTATCATCTTCGGAAGATATAAAGGTAGCTGTAGGCATATTCTCAGCTAAATCTTCCCCACTGGTTGCGCTTTCAGAATAATCGGATGAAAAGAGTGAACGTTTGACGGATAAAGGCGGTTCATTATTATCATTATTTATCAAATAGATTTAAGTTGCAATTTTTCTCCTAACGGACTTATACCAATAAAACTAGGTTGAGGTTTTGTGCGCAGGAGAGTCTCAACTTTGCTTCGAATTTGGTCAAATTAGCGTGATATTTAGCAATTTAGCATAATCCACGCTCTAAACTTCTAATTAACACCATCATAATCATGAGTTTATTTGTCCCTAATTAGCTTATTGTAGTGATCAATCAAACATTGTTTATCATAAACATCGCCAGCTAACCTTTGACCATCCCAAACGTAAAAATCACTCCTAAATACCTAATAAGCTAAAAGAGTTAGCTAAACGTCAAATATTAATTATTTAAAAATATCATTTAAAATAATTAAACCAAAAAGCTTACCATTAATTAATGTCAAGTTATCTTGTCACATAAATTATTTTTTTTAAGTCTGAGAATTTTAAGAACTCATTCATATATTATGTTATGTTTATATCTTTCAATATCTTTTCTTATGGGTAAAAGAAATTTATAATTTCAACAGTTTGTGTATAAATTTCTTTAGAATTATATAATATTTCTAAACTTCAAGCCAAATAAAATTGCCTTTAGAGAAAAAGGAAACGATCTGTTTTGCAAAATATTTCTACAAACTTTTTTAAAATTTTTTTTTGCTGCCAATTGACTATCATTGTTGTTTTTTTATTTAAAGAATTTCACTTTTCTTTTTAATTGTACATATACCAAAATAAATAAACGATTGAAAAAATGATATAATTTCTTATTTTCATTATTTTCCGAGATTGTTCAATATTAGTTTAAAAAATATGCAATCTTTGTTATTATATTATTTATATAGCTCTTACCTTAAACAAGGGATACACTAGATTCTCACAATTTACAATTGGCGGAAGAATATAATGGAACATCGTATAATATGACATTCTTTTACAGCGGAGGATTGCAATCTTTGGGGGAAACTTATGTATAACGCCATGTGATGTTATTTAAATAACATTAAAGATGATCCAATTTCTAAATTAAACCAAGAAAACTATTTCTGTAAGGGGGTGGAAAATTTTGCTCATTTGAATTTAAAGCTGGTCTATCAATAGTTGAGATCATTAAATACACCAACAATTTTTAAGAAGAACAGATGAGTCAGTGCGTAATTGTGGAAAAGGTCTAATAAATAATATGGGAAAGTAAATTGTCGGCACTAATGTTCGCATTTCTTGATCACCGGTGCATGCAGGCTTAAGAGTAACTGCTAAAAGCTGACCTTTAAATGTATTCTTTTTTGAGGCCGTATCCGTCAGGGCTTTGGCACATAAAGTCAAGATAATAAAGATTGAACTAGATTTCAATCAAATAAATGTTTTATTTACTCTGAGAATTTAGTATTTTCTGTTTTTTGAATTACCAACGGCACTAGATTTTTACAGTCCCACAATGATCATAATGCCAAATTTGATCAAATATAATATGCGACCTCGATTGTCCTTATAATTTTTTGTACCGAAATTATTTTAAGCTCCAGTTTTTAATTCTTACAATGAGATATAAAATTTATATGTAAATTAACATCACTAATTTAGGTACCTCGAAAAATTTTGCATTCTTTCTTTTTTTTAAAAGCACGATTTCTTATCAAAAGGGTCCATACATACATAAATACAATTTAATTAAAACTTTATAATCAAAAAACAGAATTTATTTGAAACTCAGAAGTTTTATTGTGGTTGGTATAGACCCTGGACGGTCATCTTCAAAAAAAAAACCAGATAGTGCCTTAATGTACATTGGAAAAATAAAAACTTTTTTTTTAGATGCCATCTAATATTAAAGTTTTTATTGTATAATAATATTGTGATAAATCAATTTATATTAAAAAATAATTTTAAAGGTTAGTAACACCAATAACAATTTTTTATTTTATTTTTCTCATAAATCTTTTTTTAAATGTTCTGCTTACTCAATTTATCTTATTATATTGTGTTTATAAAGATTAATTTTGTGTAGTGTAGAAAAATAAAAGATTATTAAATTTTAGATTTATTTCTTTATTATCTATAAATTATCGTTAATGAGAAGTTATATTTGTTTATATAGAAAATGAACGGTTTTGTATAAAAAACAAAATTTTTACTTAAAAAGTTTAAAATTATTGGTTTGAGATTGGGGTCTAGACGAAATCTATTAAAGCGTGTGTTACAATGCCTTAAGATTTGATATTAAAACTTTGATGAACCGTGTGTTTTTTTTAATTATTAATCGAAATTGTTTAGAAAATAAATATGAGTGGAGCTAAATATTAAATTTACATTTTTTGCACTTTTTTAAAGGGTAATGCCTTCATAGTCTTTTGCATGTTAAATTTTAAAAAATAATTTATAGATTTAAATACAATTTTAAAGCAGGATATAATTATTAAGATAATGTAATCCCAAGTATGCGATAGCATGAAATATTCTATTTTTAAATTTTTAAAAGTATTAAAAGGAAATTTCATTTTTTAACAATCAAATTGATAGTAAATATGGCAATTAGTAGTAAATTTTTTTTTAAAAAAGTTTGTTTAACTAAATTATAAACATTTTTTAAAAATATTTTACACCAAATTTTATATTAAGATGTATATCTTGCAAAATAAGAGAAATCTAACACATTCGCTTATATACTTTTATTAAAAAAAGTATTTAAAAATGGGGCAACTCCATCTCACTATTGATGTAACTTTTTTATAACGCATTTAACGGTGAAGAGGCGGTTTTGAAAACAAAAGGGAAAAAAATACTACCCACTTTTGACACCTGTAAATGGGAGTTTTTTTTATAAACACCGACAATCAATTATTTCCACAAGCTCGAATTATGATCATGTGTAATATTATTTTCAAAAAAAAAATGCTTTCTAATAATTCAATGAGCCAATTAATTTGCAAATATGACCTTATCAACCTTTCCTTATTAAAACATGTCCAGGTACTCAAGCAATAATAACCTTAGGCTCAAAATGTTGGGCTGCTTCTTTAAACATCTTGAAGGTCATTTATAAACCTGAGGGGGAACACTTCAATAAATATATGCCGGAATTGAAGTATATTTTTGATCTCAAAAATTGCATTTATAATTTTGAAATTTAAAATTTTTTTTTTGGTTATTAGCGGTTGCGTTAATGTACAATTAAATATAAAGTAAAAATCCATTTGTCGTTCATTATATAATAACATTATAACATAATTTAACTCAAATCTATTTATAAGATTTAAATAATGCCCGGAATATTCATTTAGCATCCTTTAGCATGATATAAGTTTTAATATTTAATATAAAATATAAAAATTTGTTTTTTTAGGTTTGATTTAAAGTGGAAGATTTAGAAACACAATTTATATAAAAACCACCTCAAAACTGCATTGCGCGATATTTATACATGTGAGATTTTACGATAAAAGAAATATATTTTATTATATAAAGAAATTCGGTATGTTTTATAATTATTTTTTAAAAATTTGATGACTAGCGGTATTAAACTCCTAAAAAATATAAAAAAAGACTCAAAACAGAAAAATATTGGGAATTTATTTTTTAAAAATATTTTATAATCAAGGAAACAATTTAATTTTATGTATTTAAATTAAATTCTAATGGTTCAATAAATGTTAAAAATTAATTGAATTAATGTGTTTTTTTACGCATATTTATCTTTGAAATGAAACTAGGGTCTAGGAACCCCTATGACTTTTTGGCGTAAAGGTTTTTTATATATGCCTTATATGAATTAGTATAAATATTGATATGAAACATTATTCAGATAATTTATTGAAAATAGTCGACACTTAATATTAAATTTAAAGCATTGAATTAATTTTAGGTAAATTTTAAATTATTTAAACTTTTTTACATTAATTTTTATACCTTATTCCATGCTTGCAAATATTGATATAAGTGCATAAAATGTTTAATCAATCTCGAGATACAATATAGGCGCTCTTTGCAACTTTTTTCCAATTTTTAGAAGTTAAAATATAAAATAAAATTTAAAAATCTTATTTTATTTTTTGGCAATTTGTTTCGGTTGCTGATTATATAAAGAAGTATAAATCAAGATTGCATTTATATATAAATCCCTTTAAAAATTTGAAAGAAGGTTTAAAATTAGGCCACGCTCAAGTTATTTTAAATATATAATTATGATGTTTCCTAAAGGGTTCCAAATAATTTCTATAACCTAAATGTTGATGTAAAAGCTTAATAACTTTAAAAATTCTTTTTCCATTTTATAAGATTAAAACTATAAGTTACAAGTGATTTAAATTATATTGAGGCTTCAAAATTAGTAAATTTGGTTAAATTTAACCATTTTATAATTCTTATCTTACAAAATAACATTTAGAAAAAATTTTGGGAGCGGAAAATATATATGAAAAAAAGACTTCATGTGGATTCGTCATAATTTTTAACTCGATAATTTTTGTCGACCTAATTAATAAATACAATCGTTTTTTTCAAAAACCCATATCAAATCAAAATCTAAAGTATGTTATACAAACAGAGCTGGGAAAATGCCCATTTTTGGGTCAAACTCATTTTTTTATTTTTTGAAATTTAGAAAAAATAAAGGGTTTTAGCTTTAATCAAGAAAATATTTAAAAATTTTAAGATTTTCTGCTTATTTTCTGTATTTATTAATAATTGATTTTTTTAATCTGTCATAAAATTTTTAAAAAACAAAAATTTGAGTTTAGTCAAAAAATGGGTTTTTTCCCAGCTCTGTATACAAATAATGTATTTTATATTAAGATAATTTTATTTATACAATTTTACGAAATTGATAATATATAACATATATGTACATGCATTTAGTCAAAAAATTAAAAAGAATTGTGTCGGTCTCGCGCACTACATTTATGACTCAGGTCAACAAATTTTCTGTAAACTAACTATAGAGAATAAACCTGCCATCTTAATATCAAATCTCTTCACCGTTTTTTCTAATCAAACATGGTATGTCAGAGCTATAAACCTTAAAAATAAAAAGTCATAAAAAACAAAAAAGATTCAAAAACAAAAATAAAATAATTTTTTTTTATATTTACAATAGCTAAATTGTTAAAATCAAACTTAAAATAATATTTTTAATAAACACCGATAATATATCGTGTCGCGTCAAATGACGCTGAATAATCTGTATTAAATAAATGCTGATAAAAGAGCTTAATATACTAAAAAAATTTATTTCACATTATATGGGATATAATTATAAGTTATAATTTTTATATAAAAATAAGATTTTTGAATTTTTCAGGATATTATTGAGGTCGCAAAATCTGTCAATTTAGAAAAAAGGCCATTCTTTAATGTGGACGGATCTAAGGAGCTTGGATAAACTACGAAAAACGGAAAATATATATGAGATAAGGCCATCATGGGGATGTATGCTTTTATGATTTGATAAACTTATTTTTTCTGACATTGATATTCGTAAACTTGTGTAGAAATAATTTTTCTATTTTAATGCCTATTTTTTTAATTCTTTTTTTTTCATGTTTTAAAGGTATTGGATGTTTGAAAAGCACCTTAATTAAGTAGGCCCTGTTTTTTTTTAATGGCTCGCTCAGTAACACTATGATTGATCACATTAATTGTAGAGATATTGTTTGTAATACGCCATTTATTTTTTTGTATGTCATTATATTTATGTTTCTTTTTGATTAACAACTAATATAAGTGCTTTTTTATAACCCTTTAGAGGGGGTTTATTAGTTTTTTAATTAATTAAAAAAATTTTTAAAAATTTATTTTAAAATATTTTTATAAAATGTGGTCAATCTTAATTTAAAAATGCTTTTGATTAAAATTTTTAGTTTCAAAAAAATTTAAAAAAAAATTATAACCATTAGATCATCTAAAATCACTTAACTTTTCTACAGTTAATTATTTTATAAATAGCTGGGATAGTTATAGATAAAAAATTATTGCATTTGCAATTTTTAATAAAATTGATGAAGACCGGCCCAAGGAATTTCCGTGCTTATAGGATTAACCCTTTTAAAGGTAATTTTTTAAAAATCTATTATGACGAAAACAAACTGCCGGTTTTGAAAGAAATGTCAGATTCTTTTTAGTAATAAAATTATTATCATGAGCTCATCAAATAAATAGATTTTTTAGTAGGCCTAGACATTTCTCTGAGGCAAAAATGCACAAACCTTGCGTATATATAGCATCCATTCCATAGATTGTTATTTGTATTAGTTTAAGATCGATTCTGGCTAAATGAGAAGCAAGAATGGCTTACGCTTAAGAAAATGTTAGCTAAGATTAGAATTATAATCAAAATTAAATTATGCCTATAAAACAAATTATCTTGCAGGCAGTTAAAAGTAAATGGTAATTGTAAACTAACTCGCCTGAGGTTCACTTATAATTCAAAATAAACTAAGTAAATAATGTCAAATAAGCAGTTTAAAATTTTAGTACTCAATGTTGATTTAGTTTTCATGAGTTTTATTTGCAAAAAAATTTAAATTCGAGGTTACTAATTGTTTAGATCAAATATTTTGTAAATTTAAATAACATCGGACAAATTTGGGACCTCGTGTATTATTTATAACTATCGTTATGTCAAGTTTTTGTGTTGCAAATTTAAAATTAAAAATTTAGCTATTGCTCTAGTTGATAAAAATTCGGCCTTAAAAAAATTACCATTTGAAGTACTTTTCATTTATTAATAAAACTTTCATTAGAGCGCGTCCGAATTTCATATAAAAAAAATTATTTTTTTTTGAATTTTTTAACACATTTTATTTTAAGAAAAAGTAATTTAGTGCGAATAAGTAAAATTGGCAGATTTGTGAATATGCGTTTTCAAGAAAAAATTGATTTTTTAAAGTTTTTTTGCCCAAAAATTCGCTTTTTAGCCTTTAATAACTTCATGGTAACTTGGTAATTAATTTGATATTTTTTTATATCCATTTTTTACTAAGAATTTAATATTGCAATAAAATCGTTGTAAAATATTTGATATATGCTTTTTTAACTGAGCCTAAATTACAAAAAATCGGAGGCTTGAGAAAAAAATTCGGGATCGTAATTGCCAAAAACTTCTTTAAAAAAACCCTTTACAAAATCGTTAGTTATTTCTGTTGTCAAATTTGATAAAAAAAATTAATTACAGCGTTTAAATGATTTTGTCTGAGTATTATTTATTTTTATGTTAAAACTTTAAACGTCAGGTTAGATTCATATTCAAATTTAAATTTTTATAACCATAATTCTAAAATAACTATCTTAATATCTTTAATTTTTTTTTGCCTCAATCCTCTTACTGATAACTCTTCAAGGCAAAAACAGTTATATTTGTTAATTCAAAATCCGATTTTTTGATATATAAAATGTAACGACAATTTTAAATTTTTAGTTTTGTAATTGATTTAAATTTGAAAATATATTTTTAATAACAGGTGCCAAACTTTGGTACAAAACGGAATATAGCAAAATTAACAATAATCGTACTAAATATTTCACTCATAACAGTAAATTTGAGAATTTCAGAATATTTGTATATTGGATGATTATATTTAAAAATAAGAGCGCGTTCAGACTTCATTTATTATTTTAAAAAATAAAGATTGGCGACTTTTTGTTATAATGCGTTGTCGAAAAGTAAAAATTTTACAATTTTTTTAAAAAAGAGAAAATTCTGGACGCCCCCTAAAGCTTGAAGGGCATATGTCGTTTTTACAAGGAATTTTATGGGGGCGTGGGGGGAAATGTTCAAGCAGATAATTAACTGTTAGACTTTTGCCCGAGCTAAAAGCCTGCATGCTATAATATCCTAAAAAAAATCCGGTGTCATTTTAATAAATAATTTGCTGTGGTAATAGAGATGTATTTTCCCTTTATCCAGGAGGGGTTATAGACGTCGCCCCACAGCTATTTCAATGCTTTCTACTTAAACATATTAACTATCTTTTTTTCCAAAAAATTTAATTTTTTTGATTTTTAACTAAATAAGGTATTTTTTGTACGACATAAACGGCAAAATTTATTCGACCAAAAAACGTTTTTAATTATAGTTAAAAAAGTAACCCTTGAAAAATGATATTTGCATTTAGTTAGATCTTGATAAATGACCTCACTGTGCCGGAGCTAAATTTTGGGCATTATTTCAGGGGATAAGTTGTAATGAAAGTAGTATATTATTTGACTTGTCTCAGGCCCTATTAGAACTCTAATATATATGTTTAATATTCATAATTCTTTTTTCATAGGATAATATTAGTCATTCTAATAGGCTGCAAAGAATTTTTTATGAGGAAGGAGTGAAGCTAGTGGTTTAATAAGATGCAAGTTTTATTTTGAATAAAATACTTAATAAATTTTATTGGCACCATAAAAGCATAAGGATGGCCCATTAAATAATGTTTCAAATAAAAAAGATTCTTAGAAATCCTTCTCCCCTTTAGATAATACAATTTTTATTGCAAATTTTTTGTAATTTGTAAAATCTAGTTGTATTTTTTATTCTCTTTTAGCTTTATCAGCCTACAGTTTGACCATTAAAAGTAATAACCTGGAAAAAACATAGGCTATCAATTACACAAGAAAAGAGAAATCACGACAAAGTATGTGGTGCCATAAGTTACAAAATTTTGGTCTATTCAACCAAGTCAGGCCATATAAGATATAAATTTAGTTCATATTAAAATAAATTTAGTTAAGCATATTAAAATTAGAATACCTGTTTGTTTCACATGAAAATAGTAATATGAAAAAGGTCATGTTTACATAAATTAATTGTAATTAAATTGAATGTTTAGATTTTATCAAAAAATTTTATAAACCCTTTTACAAATAATAAAATTTAATTTTGTTTATATTTTTGTGTCCTTTCAGTCCATTAATGACGACATTATCAAAAAAATTTGAAATAATGTAGTTATAAAAAAAAGATTTTCTGCCAACTTTTAAAAACCTGTTAATTTCGCTGATATTTTATTTATTTACTTGTCTATGTGCAAAAATTAGAAATTTTTTTAATAATTATATTTCTTCTTACACCACTAATTTTATTCATTTAATTCAATTTTTTTTTATTTTCAGAACGGGCGTCACCTATTGATTTAATAAGTACAAATTAAATTCCTTTTATTAAAAAAGTTATCCTGATTTATTTTTTTTAACAAACAAAATTTGTTCTTTACAAATTAATTTATGGACGATTATATTGTTAGTCTTAAAATAATCTCATTAAACATAAAACTTTGTTTTGGTGTATATTACATAAAACTTTCTTTTCCTAAAAAAATTAAGCAAATTGTTATATAATTTAGATCTGGGTAATAATTAATTATATAATTAGTATACCCTGAATGCAATTTTGGTCTTATTTAGGCATAATATACGTACCGCAAGATTAAATAGAGGTAAAACCTTAGAACTAGATTGTCCTAATAGGCAGTTATAAGTTTGGCTTTCAACTGCGGCATAATACAAGGCCTCATTTTTGATAGTTTTCTGATTTTTAAACTAACGCAACTCCAAATCAAAAATAAAATATCAAGAAACTTTTCTTTTTTTATTAATTTTTAAAGTATAAATCTTATCAACAAATAATGTTATACGATAAGAACCACTTCAAACAACACGAATTTTTACCAATTTATAAATAAAAATAATATCAAGTGTGAATATTGTTTAGATTGTATATATATGTCAGCGTCCAAACGCAATATTCCGCCGGCGGAATATTGTCTGGACTTGACCTCAGCGTCCAAAGCTTATATTCCGCCGGCGGAATATAAATTGGCGTAGAGTCAACGACCAAAACGCATTTTTGCCGGCGGAATATTGTCTGGACTTGAGCTCAACGTCCAAAGCTTATATTCCGCCGGAAATTTTTTGCATAATTTAAGGGACAAACAGTAAACTTTATGGGATTAATTTTGATATATTGATTATTAGACGTTTTTGATTTTTTATGCTTTGAATATGAAATGTTTAATGAATAGAGGTCATGTTGAATTGAAAATTAGGGTTAAGGGCTAGAATAGTGCTAAAAACCTAAAGATTTAAAAATTCATATTTCGAACGGTGTATTTAGAAGCGCTTTAAATGCACATTTGAAAGCGCTTAGATTTTTTAGATACCCTCAGAAGTGCGCTAATGTTATTAAAACCGCGCAATTTTTTTTTTAATTAAGCGAAATATTTTAAAAAACGCCGAGGTATTTCTGTAATGTAGCTGTGACTTTAAATAGACCAAGAATCCTAACTCGCAATAAAGATTTAAATGTAAGCAGGAAAAAACATAAAAAGGTGCCTTAAAACGCATAGGAGATATTGAGAACACGCATAGTGCAAAAAAATGAATAAGGACTGCGCTCAGGTGTCGAACTTTTAGGAGCACCAAAATAATAAAAATTACAACTTTTTAGATTTGTATAAGCATTATTTAACCCTTTGTTAATATTAGGGCATTCCCTGCCTAGCTGGCCCTTAAAAATGCGATATTGGAATTATTTTAAGGTTTATAAGTTAAATATGTCCAATTTTAGTCCAGTTAACGAACCGGCTTTAGACCTTCCTTAAAATTTTTTAATTTCAATATATTATTTTAATGAACCTAAAAGTTCGACACCTGTGCGCAGTCCTAATTCATTTTTTTGCACTATTTTAGGAGTCTTTTGCGTGCTCTCAATATCACCTACGCGTTTTAAGGCACCTTAGTATGTTTTTTCATGCTTACATTTTAATCTTTATTGCGAGTTAGGATTCTTGGTGCATTAAAAGTCACAGGTGCATTACAGAAATACTAGAGTCTTTCGCTTAATTTTAAAAACAAAAAAATTGCGCGGTTTTTATAACATTAGCGCACTTCTTAGGGTATCTAAAAAATCTAAGCGCTTTCAAATGTGCATTTAAAGCGCTTCTAAATACACCGGTCGAAATATGTAATCTTTAAATATTTAGGTTTTAGCACTATTCTAGCCCTTAACCCTAATTTTCAATTTAACATGACCTCTATTCATTAAACATTTCATATTCAAAGCATAAAAAATCAAAAACGTCTAATAATCAATATTTCAAAATTAATCACATAAAGTTTACTGTTTGTCCCTTAAATTTTGCAAAAAATTTCCGGCGGAATATAAGTTTTGGACGTTGAGCTCAAGTCCAGACAATATTCCGCAAAAATGCGTTTTGGTCGTTGACTATACGCCAATTTATATTCCGCCGGCGGAATATAAGCTTTGGACGCTGAGGTCAAGTCCAGACAATATTCCGCCGGCGGAATATTGCGTTTGGACGCTGACATATATACACATATATATCATTCATTCATAAAATATAATCTGTATTTTTTTGACTTTTTTTCAATAGCGGCATACAATTCAAAGAATTCTTAAGTAGTTTAGACTCATAGGACATAAATCTTAAAAATTTTACAAATTGTTTACTTTATTCCTTTGTTGCTGCACAAGGCGGATGAATAAACTATTATGCTTTAAAGCTATTCAGTGGTTTTTTTATTTATATAAAAATTATTTAGAAAAAAGGTGTTGATACATTTAAAAATTTTATTAAAATATTATTTCTGCTTTTAATAAATAAATTATCCCTTCTAAATAAGAGCTTCGCAATTGTTTTTAACTTTAAAATAATAATGTTTGAAATTTTAATCGGTTAAAGAGCAAAAATATTATATGCATAACACATTTCGTCAAATATTTTTACAAAGTTTTAACTGATTACACACAAATTTTTGAGAGTTATGAGCTAACTTTTTTTTTTCATTGTTAGCTTTTTGCCATTGAGGCAGTGAGCTCTTTCAATTTAAGTCTCCATTTGTTTCTATCTCTACACTCAATTCTATTTAGATTGTGACATCTCATGCTAGCGTCTACTCTTTGAGACCAGGTGAGTTTAGGTCTGCCCCTTTTATTCTTGCCTTGCACTTTAATTGCATTTACCAGATTGCTTAGATACCTGTCTTTTTGCCTCATAACGTGTCCAAACCATCGGAGTCTGTTGATTTCGACTTTATTTTGTATGGTTGTTATGTGTAAACTTCCAAGTATATGATCGTTGCGGATCTTGTCTTTGCGAGTCACCCCGAGAAACATCCGTAGCATGCGCATTTCCATCGTTTGTAGTATTCTTTCATCGCTTTTCCTTAACGCTGTTGTTTCTAAGCCGTATGTTATTGCCGGTTGTACTATGCCTGAGTAAGCCTTGCCCTTAACTTTTATAGGTATATTTTTGTCGAACAGGACACCTGTCAACGATCTCCATTTTAGCCACCCAACTTTGAGTTTGTTCCTAACTTCTTGCTCGACGTTTTCATCGGATTGTAGGTAAGCACCTAGGTAGGTTGCTGTTGGCTTTGAGACCAGTCATCGTTAATTACCAGTTGTTCACCTTCTGAGCCTCCGAAAGCTATCAATTCAGTTTTGTCTTTGTTAATTTTTAGGCCTAGCTTTTCAATCGCTTTTATCCAATTATTCAGACTTTCACACATCTCCTGCGGGTTTTCAGCCATTAGTAGAATGTCGTCAGCGTACAGTATGTGCCACGGTGGATTTGTGGCAACGCTCTTTGAGATCACGTCCATCACCGCGATGAATAGTAGGGGACTTAGGGCCGAACCTTGGTGCACACCTTCATTAATTGTAAATCCTTTCGATGTTCCTGACGAACTCCTTACATACGTCAAATTTCTTTCATACATACTCTGAACAACTTGATATACACCTCAGGAACATTCTTTCTTAACAAAGCCCACCATACTACTGATCTTGGAATTTTGTCGAAAGCTTTTTCCAAATCAACCAATGTGCAGTAGAGCTTTTTATTTCTCGTGAAACGTGTTGCCATGTTGCGCACGGCATGAATCGCGTCAATTGTCGACCTTCCTTTCATGAACCCGCATTGCTCAATACCTATATCGATTACGTCTCTAATCTGGCTTCTATGACTTTTTCGAAAAGTTAAAGGGTATGTGACATTAGTTTGATGCCTCTGTAATTGTGGCAGTCAAATGCGTCGCCTTTATTTTTGAAGATTGGAATAATGTAGCTTTCTTGCCAATTCGGAGGTATTTTCTGATATGTTAATATCGAATTGAATAGAGTCGTTAACGCCGAAATTCCCTCATCTCCTAAAGATTTCCAGCACTCAATGGGTATGTTGTCGGGACCTGTCGCTTTCCCGTTTGAACACTTTTTAAGCTGAAGGCTGACTTCTGATTTTGAGATTGGTGGTATTAGGTTACAGTTTGGGGGTATCTCCTCGACCTCAATTCTATTTGTGTCGCTGTTCAGTAATTCATTAAAGTATCCTTTTTAACGCTCCAGTACCTTTGTTTGATCTACGAGAAGCTTGCCTTCTTTATTTTTGATAAACTTTACGTTTCCGTCACAATCTCTTGACTGTCTTTCACGTTGCTTTGCCATTTTGTATACCAAATTTTGTACTTTTGGTGGCCATCTCCTTGTATGCTTGTTCATATACTTTCTTTTTCGCTTCTCGTACGACATTTCTCTCAACTTTGCATTGTTCTTTGTAATCAAGCTTGTCGTTGGTCAGTTGACTCTTTTTCCATCGTTTGAGCAGCTTTTTCTTTTCTGATATTTCCCTTTCAACTCTTTCATTCCACCACCATGTAATTCTTCTCTTATCACGCCCACCTTTTGTAGTTCCAAGTATTTCTTTCCCGGTTGTTTTGAGTTTTGAAGATAACTCGCACCAGAACTGCGTAGGATTTGGTATGATTTCGCAATTGTATTCGCTGTCAAGGTTGCAGGTGATTGCGAAGGCTTCGTTTCTCTCCTTGAGCTTTGACCATTTGATTTGGAAGAAATTCTGTTTTGCTGAGCCTATGTTTCTGGCGCTGAAACGTGAAGTCCATCACCAGGAGCTGATGCTGCGCATATATGGTTTCTGGGATGATTTTGCAATCTTTGATTCGTTTAAGCTGTCGTCTTGAAACTAGCATAAAGTCTATTTGAGATTGATTGGAACCACTTTGGTAGGTAATGAGATGGGATCTTCTTTTGCTGAAGAAGGTGTTGGCAATGGCCATGTCGAAAGCTTGGGCGAATCTTAGCAAGTGCCCTCCGTCATCATTGATCACTCCATAACCTTTGCCTCCGTGAACTCTTTCGTACCCCACATTTTCTTTTCCTACATGCGCATTTCCCCTCCAATCATTGTCAGTTCCTCGTTTGGTATGTCCATCAGCACTGCTTCTAGTATTTCACGAAACTCTTCCTTTTCTTGGTTCGTAAGATTTGTTTGGGGTGCATACACCGAGATAACGTTGGTGACTTTGCCTTCAATAACCAGTTTGATTGCTATGATTCGCTCGGAAGCTCTGTTATTAACGACTGTTGGAATTAGTTCTTGCGCTAGTATTATCCCAACTCCGTTGCGATGGTTTTCCTTTCCATTGTAGAACATCTTGTATCCTAAGCCCATCATCACCGCCTTTGAGCCTTTCATCTTGGTTTCTTGCACACACATCACATCAATCCGCCTTTTAGCTAGCATGTCCGCCACTTCTGCCATCTTTCCCTTCATCGTTCCCACGTTTAAACTTGCAAATCTAATGGTTTTTTTTGCTTGGACCCTAATGTTTCTTCTCACTTGATGCGGGCCAGATACACCAAGCGCGTCGCATACAGGGGACGCCTTAACGTTTGGTTTTTCATTTTGTTTGGTTGTGTTCATTTTATTTTTGTTCAGAGTTTTCGGGATTTTCACACCCGCCTTCTGAGGGCTGACGGTGACCCAGATTTGACTCTGGACTCCCTAGGCATCATCGTTTAGGGCCTACTGCCTTGTAGGTCACCAGTAGTCATGTGGCTGCTCTCTTGCTAAAACTTTCTCCTAAAAATAAAACCTGCCTCCGCCGGGATTCGAACCCCGAACTTCTAGGCTTATTCAGGCTACAAGCAAGCGCTCTGCCACTACATTATAGGCCGATAGAGTTATGAGCTAACTACGGAGATCAAATCTGCCATCTTAGAGAAAAATCCGTTAACTGTTATTTTAATTAAATAATTAGTCAGCTAAAAACTTTTAAAATTTTAGAAAAAATGCCTAAAAATACAAAAAGATTCATAAATAAAAGTTAGTTTTTTTGCATTTCAACAGCTAAACAGTTATATTCAAACATAAAATAAATTGTTATTAAAACCGATAATATAATGTGTCGTATTTATGGATGCGATATATTTTGTATTATTTTAATGCTGATGTAAACTAATATACTAAAAAATTTTATTTTTCATTATTTGATATGATAAATATTTACAAGGAACTTTTATGTGAAAAAAAGATTCTCAAATTTTTTATTTTTATGGTATTCTCAATCTGTATGGTTAAAAGGCCATATTTTAATATGGAAAGATGTAAGGGGTTGAAGGCGGAAGAAACTAAGAAAAACGAAATAATAGTTTTCATAAAATTCACGGTTGTGCCATTGATATTTGATGACCTGTGTCATGATTTTTGTTACTTGCAAACCCATATACCGTTTAATTAAATCTCGTCAAGCCTCCGTTATATATTGGATTAAAGTTGTAGATATGGTAAAAAATGTCTTCTCCAATACGTAAAACAGCCATTTTAACATCAATTTTTAATTATTCACAAAATGTTCCATATTATATGATGCAGTAATCTTAATTTTACCAATTTAATTTTGACAGATAACAATGAAAACCTCTAAAATTAAAAAACAAAAAACTACATAAAGCTATCTAAAAAAAACTAATTTAAATTCAGACATAAAAGACAGTATTTTTCTAAAATTTTCCGAAAAAAATACAAATTATACGTAGTCATTATTCCGACCAAAAGTTCAAAAATTGGCAACATGTGAAATTAATAAAAAATCTTATAATGATATTCTTATCTTCAATTTAGGCTAAAAGGGCTTAAACAAGCATTAATAAAGAATTAACGTTTAAAATCGTTAAGTGCGAAAAGTTTGTAACTGCATCCCAGAATAAATATGCGCAAATTTGGTGTTGCAGTTATTAATAAATAAAAATAACCATTTAAATTGATCGACGATTGAGCAAAACTATGTAAAATTTTAGAGAAGAAAAAAACTTGCACCGGGCTTTGAAAAAATAGTCTGAGCTAAATTGAGCCAATTTTTATTAAAATAATATTGACTAATTTTTTATATCTCATTTAAAACACTTTTTGAAGCAGGCAACAGATATCTTAAACCCAAACATTATTGCAAAATATTAGAACTTTATTGTGAAAATCAGAAAATAGAATGTTGTTAATTGCAAATGACAAAAAATAATTCCAGATAAATTGCGGTAGAAAGTTTCAGACTCTTTGTCGCTTGCCAAATCTATAAATAAAGCATGATAAATTTAATTTAGGGCGCATTTTGTCTCTATTCATTTTTACAAAAAATCTAATAAATTCTGGTAACTTTAAATTTTAAAATTTGAGTGTTGCATAGAAAATTATTAGCTATTCTTTCTATAATATTTTCTAACACTCGGAGCACTTGCTCTAAGTATATTTAGAAATCTTAATAAATTTTTTCTAAATCTGTATAGACATATCTGATAATCATTTCAACAAAACTCTTATAAATATTTCACCCTTTAAAAAATTTTAGACATAGACCAATATTAAGAAAAATTATTAAAATTTTTTTTTGAATTTTTAATGAAGAATGAACGCGCTCTTATTCATTTTTAGGCCTAATAGTAAATAGTTAGGCTGACAGAGAGGAAAGAGTGGTGTTAATTTTTAAAAATATTTTTTTGAAACTATTTATTTATTTTAAGCACTCTTTTTTTTTGAGAAGTTTTTTATATCTGACTTTTGCAAAAGAAGCACCTTCCTGTTTTATCCTTAACCCATATGTTATGCCCATCTCATATAGTTAATACGGCTCTTCTATTTTAAGTATTTACTGGATCATATAAAAGACATTTTTATGTATCGTTTTTGCAAAAAAAAACTTTAAAACTTAAAAAAACTTGTTGTCATAATGAAAAATAAGACAAATTATTGCATGACAAGACTTTGATTGATATAATTATACTTGTAGTGAGTTTTAAACGCTTAAACGCACTATAAAATGTAAATCAGTTACCATAATTTTCATTCGAATTAAATTAGCAACAAAAATTGATATAACATGGCAACGCTCGTTTTTTGGTTTATAGTGCCTTATTGTATAATAATATTTTTGTTTTTATATTATGGTAGGACAACCTTGAACTCATGTAAACTTGGTTGTTTTCTCAACGTAGCAGCGTAGTTGTATAAAACGCCAGCGAATTACAAAGCCATGCATGTAAGAGCCTAAGCCAAAAAGCCTACGCCGGCGCTTGTTAAATCTCATTTAATTCTGCGGGATCCGCTTAAGAGATCAATGTGTGCCCTAACTAATGGGTGAGACATTTACTAATGAAGAAAAAAAGTCTGGATTTACCGTTCATTTTAGATTAGTTTATATTATAACTAACGCGAAATTTTTAAATTTTTGGATATTTTTAGTTGCCTTGATAATCGATAAATAGACAATTATAATAATATTTAGGAAAATTTAGGGCATTTTTGTTAATTTAATTTTATGTTTTTAGTGTTTTGCTAAAATTTGTTTTAATACATATGTGAAATTAAAGGCTAATAATTTTAATTAAATCAGATAATTTTGTTTCAAAATACATATGGAAAATTGAATGACTGCTTAAATATGCTTTTCTTAATTTTGGGCTTAACATTAAATTTTAATGACATAAAGACAAATTAAAGCTGATAACTTGAAAAACTTTCTCACTTTCAAGAACATTGTTTGCTCTAATTTTTTGTTAATATTTGCCTATTCTAAAATAATAAAATCTGGTTACCTATCAGGACCTACACATTTTGAAATAATGGTTTAATGTCGCAAAAAAATATGGCATAGGGTTATTTTCAAATATATTACAAAATATTGTCAAATATAATAATGTCCTTATATAAAAATAAGGTACTTACATTTTTGTAGTCAAAAAAACATATAGATTATCTTGGACCTGTTATATATCCAGAATCAAAATATTCTAAGGAAGTTACCAATTGGATTGATACTTTTTTTAATAATTCTCTATACATTTTTTCTTTTTAATTTAATATTTGTAAGGCGTTGGTTAAATTAAAAGATTTGAACAAATGACATAGAGGATTAAAAAATTTCATTGTCCAATGCTTTAACCTTTCTTTAAAAAACGCTTTTAATTTTTTTTGAATAATTTAGTTAATTAAACAGTTTTTTATTAAACGCTTGGATGAATTGTTATACAACTATACCGGAAGTGATTTGATGGACTCAGACTTTTTAAGTTACTTACAAAAATATTAGAAACAGTAGTAAATTATAGATTTTTAATATGTGTACTTTTTTCAAGGCCTTTCCCTTTTTGTAATTTTTATCCGCTTATTCATAGAGTAAAAAAATGATTTCGCAACCATTCGACTCAAAGATGCCTATTTTTTTCTATAAATTTAAAATTTTATAATGCCAATATTTTAAAATAATAGGGGAAACTGCCTTTATATATTCTCTTCATTTTAAGTATATTTTTTAATAAACTTGAAATTTTTTTTCCAAAATATATAATTCTTAAAGTCGCAAATGTGCTATTCTTTGGATTTTATAAAATTGGGTGCTTGGCTGTTAATTATTTCAAAGTGGATTGAAAATTTTTAGAATTAAAAAAAAAGAATTTTTAAAAATTTTTTGTTAGGCATATCCTAAATCGACCTAAAAACATTATTTTTCATTTTTGAATATTAGCCTTTATTTTTTTAAAGAAATGATCTTTTTGCAATTATAAAATTTCTATTAGCCAAAGCTGCCCCAATTAGAAATTTAAGAATTATACCTGTGGTTGTTCGTTTTGTCACTGAAATTTTTAAAATAAACATATTAAAAATATGCTAAAATTGGTAAAATACAATATTTTTATATAACAAATTCATAGAAAATTTTTTTTAAAATTGCAAGGTTATAAAAACTATGCTTTTTTAAATCACTGTTGAAAGTATAGACCTTAAAGGTATTTCGAGTAAAAAAAGCCCCAAAAATGCCTTAAGAAAATGACTTTCAGAATGTTATTATATTGCCCTATTGATAAGTAGGTTAAAAAAATATTTTGGCATTTTTTTTATTGGTTAGTAAAATTAATAATTTAAAATTTTTAAACCTGAATATTTTTTTGTCTTTTTATCTTATCTTCTAATCAGGCCTGAGGAAAAAAAGAGCCGGCCAATAAGGGGAATTAAGGGCTTTTTTGAGCACATTTTTTCTTAGTAAAAAACGCCTTTTATCTTTTTGGTAGTAAATTCCATTATAGCTTCAAAATAAAGAATAAAACAAAAGAGGGCATTGAAGTTCAATTTTCTCATTTTTTAGACGCTTTTGTTAAAGTTTATTATAACCATGAGCATTTTCCCCTATTTGGCCGATAAAAAAAAGCTAATTTTTTCCTCCTTCCCACGCTTTTATCAGCATTGATTACACTAGACAACAAAATTTGGACGACCCTAAGCATCATTTATGGCAACTATAATTTTTGGTCAAGTTTTTGGCGCTGATCACGAATATGAAATCAGACTAGCCAAGGCCTTAAATTTTTAGTTATTTGGTGTCAAAGTTGATTTTTACATTTTTTGGGTATTATGGGCTTCTATATTATAAAACCTATGGGTAGTAACAAAAAAATATATTTAGTTAGCGAAAACATTCATTATTAACATAAGGGGTTTTAATTTTTTTATAATATTAATTTTTTTTTATTTTTATAAAGTTAGTGGTTTTCGTCATAAAATCCGTTTTTTGATCCTAAATTACTTAAAAGCTAATTGCTAATAATTTTAGGTAATATTTAGATATGTTTTTTATAAGGAATCTGAATATGCCAATAGATTTTTTGAAAAATTAATAGTTTAAAAAATTTTGCAAATTTTTTTTGAACTTTGGACGTGGTTTAAAAAAAAATTGGAGGCATTGGAAAAAAAACTAAACCCGGGATTGTTATCGCAAGAAAACTCTCTACAAAACCCTCGAAAAATCGTTTATGTTGTTTTTTTTTGTTGTCCAGTGTTACAATTCTCATATGATGTTTAAAAAAATCAAAATCAGATGGGCCGTGACATTTTGGGAATGAAGTTTAGAAAATATATTTATACCTGTTGTCGTTGTTCGTGGGGTCGCTACAATTTTCAAATAGCATTATAACATTTTATACTAAATATTTTATTTTCACTCTTAAAATGTAAATCGTAAAATAGTTAATTACGTTATAAGAGAGAGTATTGGTATTTATAAAATTTTTTGGAGACTATATTGGAGCATTAATTACAATTTTCAAAATATAAAGCCTTTTTTTGTGCTTTGCGGCAAATTAAGTAACTTTAAACATACTTAAAAAAGACACTTTAAGCCCGTCCAGACTTACCTCAAATTTTACATTTTCCAAAAAAAATATTGGTTTGATGTTGAAAAAATTAAACGGTAAGAATTTATTTTAAGAGTCGAAATATTACCTGTGTTTATTTTACTTTAGATAATTACGAAGATTTATAAATGTAATTGGAGCCAATGCTCCGAATGTTCAAATCGCAGAAACTAAGATTTAAAAATTTTCAAAAAATTAAATTTTGAATATTTAAAATTTAAAGAATTTTAAAAACTTTCTGTAAAAACGAATGTAATCAACGAGCGCCTTCATAAAAACTGTTCCTAGTTATATGGTAACAAATTAACAGGGTTTTCTTAATAGTGGTTTATATTCTTAGGCTCAAAATATAAACTGCAGAAAAGAAAAATATGTGCGGTCGTGACAATTTAATTATCATTCTTTTTGAATATTTGTTAATGTAAAAATTTCTTTTAAATCAATTATATAAAAAACCATATACCATAAAAATTTATTAAATCTAAAAAATAAATTCAACAAAAATTTCGATTTGTGTGTTTTTTTATCTCAATTAACCCGACCCCCTCCTGTCCATAATTTATAAATGAGTTTGAGCGTCCTGGCGAATACACTCTTTTTAATAAGGGCGCGTTCAAACTTCTGTCAGTTTTAAAAAATATGTAAATTCTAAAAATTCTAAAATTTTTATTTATTTTATACAATTTTTTAATTTTTATTTTAGAAAATGTGTTTTTAGTGATAAAGAATAAAGATTGGCGACTTTTTGTTAACATGAGTTTTATGTCAAAGAAATAAAATTTTAAAATTCCTGAAATTTTCTAAAAAATGTATGAAGTCTGATCGCGATATTTTTTTGGATCCTGTTTATATGTGTAAATTTTTCATTATTTAATGAAATAATTAGTTTAATAGTGTGCGACGTCAAAAGTTTCACTTAGGAATTTAAATTTTGCATTACTTGTGGTCGTTCTTCTGGAGTCTATAATATTAAAACAAAATCATAAAAGTAGTTATGTTTAAAATGTTTTATTTTATAAACTCCAGTAAATATATTTGCTTATTTACTTAAAACGCTAAAAATAATATAAAACTAGTGATTTAAGAAATTATTAGTGAAAGGTAGGGAAAACCTCCATTGTCATAATTATTAAAAAACTGTTGAATACCATTTGGAAGATGTAAATTTTTACTTTCTTGATGGATAATTTAAAAATATAGTGGCAAACACTTTTACGAGCCAAAACAATAAAATAATTAAAACGTACTTGGACCAAGTGGAGGAAAATTCTGGGAATTTGCCATTCCAGCCAATAAAACGCACACGAAGATCACAATTGTCAACGAAAGGAAAAAAAGACGCATATTTCTATGGAAAAAGTTGGGAAATCGATAATTTTACTATAAAATTGAAGCTTAAATATATTTCAAAGTTCAAACCCCAAATATTGATTCTCACGGAGAACTTCCGCAGTTTTAATATATAAGGAAATAATTTACTTTAAAATGGCAAATGTGTGTTTAAATGTTAGCTTTCCTGTTCTAAAGCTAGTCAATCAACACGGATATATTAATTTGTCTCAATTCCATTCGAAGTTTTAGTTAATGCCTCAATATTGACTTTCGGCTTAAGACGCATCTGACGAAATGTTACCTCAGCACCCAACGGCTCACGTTTCTTTAATTCCAATCATATGACTTAAAGTATCTAAAAAAGATCTCACATTATACCTTAAGGCTAAGCTTAAAGATCAAAATTTATAGCTTAAGTCAATACGGTGAGATTCTTAAGATTTGCTTTGAGATATTACTTAACTCATTATTTAAAACTCGGCAAATCCAATAAAATTAATCGAGTAATTTTGTTTGGTATTTATAAATCAACAAAAACGTGCTCTCTAAATTACTAACTTCTTTCAAAGGTGTTTTTTCTTAGTGTTATAACAAACGAATAAAGCACACTCACGTTAAACAAAAGTTCGGAAGGAATTAATAGCAATAACAAATTTGAAACATTGGAAACCGGTCGATTGCAAATTTAATAGAAAATAGGTGATTGCACCCACAATAATTGAATAAACGTGTTTCAATTGAATGCCACAGTCCTTTGTATAAAATGTTTGGTTTTGTTTATTTTTGCTTCTAATGTAAATGCCAGTCCATAAATATTTAGTATATTTGTATAGTTTTTAAAGAAAAATACGACTAAAAAATTTAGAAATGAATGTAAAGGTAAAAAGAATTTCTGATAATTTTTTCAGGGTCTTATTTGTATTATTTTAAATCAAATTTCCAAAAATTAGCCCAAAATATGCTAAAATGCAAAAGTTAAATACACTTTATTGTTTTAATTTGTAAGTAAAAATAAGAGATAGACAAATAACTCTTTATACATTAAAATAAAAGATAGTGAATAAATAACTCTTTATACATTTAAATAAAAAAAGGTCTTTATCTGTTAAAATAAATTGAATTTCAAACAGACACTGAATAGAAAAGTATTAAAACATATCTTTATTTTATACCTTGTATAACTAACATATTGTTTAAATTCTTTAATCTAAAGATTTTGAATTTTATTAACAGGGAAAATATACTATCAAAAATCCATACCTAATGTTTAAATAGTTTTTAAATGCTAATAGTTTGATGAAACAAACAATGTTGCAAAAATTTTCTACCAACGAATTGACTTTATTAATTTGTTATAAAAAGATAATTACTTGAAATAAAAATGTCATATTAAAAATTTAAAGCACACTACCTTGTAAATATTATAACATATGTATTACATGGAAAATCTTTAAAAATTTCAATTAAAATAGCGATTTAATTTATTATAAAATAAAATTGTTGGGGTATGTGCATACCACACGGCTGATTCAAAGCGTCTATAGATAATATAAAGACAAAATTTGCTACTATGTTATTTCGAAGTTTAATCCGCTACAAATGTCCAACGTCAAAAGGCGGTTATAATGATACCGCATGTCAGGCAGCAGCAAAAATCCTAATAATTGTTTAATAAAATTCAACATTATTACATCTACTCACGAAATTTCTACAATAATTTCAAAAAACAATTTACCTCTTTTAACACTCACATAACTACCCCTAAGAATCGTATAATTAACCTTAAAATAAAAAAGATTTCTCTCAAATTTGCTGCTTTTTTCAACTTCTTCAGTCTAATCTGCCATTAAAAAAAGCTAAACCCTCCAAAGCATTTAGCCAAGACAATCTAAACCCTATAAGTCAAACACCTAGGTCCTTATGGTATAAAATTTTTAATCTATCTATTCGACATCCATCACAAAATCAGACATTCCCTCAATTTAAAAACTATCTAGCATTCCCATACCCTAACAAACCAGTAGACGCATCATCCTCAAATATTATTTGAAGTTTGAAAATGTAATAAGCAAAAATAAATTTCAATTAATTTTTGTTTTTGAATCTTATTTGGTTTTTTGACCTTTTTTTCTATTTTTAAAGTTTGTAACTGAATAACTAAGTTTGAGAAGGAAAAACGAATTGATACTCCCTAAGATTGCAGGTTTGATCTCAGTAGTTAACCCATAACTCTCGAATTATGAACTGTGTTAAGGAAGGTATTCTCTTCAATGACAAATAAAGGAAAAAGTGGTCATGTTTGATGTTATTTTTCCAAAAACGAGTGTAAACGCATAAATTGTGAATATCTAAAGGCATTTTATAATTACTCCTATGTAAAAAAAGTTCAATTGTTTTATAATTGCTCAAACCCCAAAATATTACAAGGTTCGCTCAAATACAGTGTTGCATAATAAAATAACATAAATATATTTCATTATTTAATTGGGAGATTTATATTTTCTAATGAACAGAATTTCTAAAGATTACGAAATATTTAACGATTTAAAAATATGTTTGGTCCGGAAAATATTCTTTTTTTGCAAAAAGCTTTAAAATAAACAATGGTTTTTTATTATATGTGTACTAAAATATATAAATTTTCGGCGTGGCTTAACAACAAAAAAACCTGCATGATGATTGTAAATTAGTGTTCTCAGTCGGGACCCGAAAGCCCGGTCGGCCCGGACCCGTCCGGCCCGAAACGCCGGGCCGGGCCTAAATAGAAAATTTTAGTCGGGCGGGCCGGGCCTTATTATTTACTTTTGGACTCGGGCCGGGTCGGGCCAAAAATTTTCGTAATATGGCCATATTTTGAGCGCTTGGCGCAAATCCTTATTGTAAATCTCTGGTTTTATTTAGTTTTGGGTATATTTGCCCTCAAAAGTTCAAATATGACAGTTATGAAAAAAATTGCTGGTTATAACAAAACACTTGAACTTTTTAAGCCTGAACCTTGCAATGAAAACTAATCTTAACATTAACACTGACCCTAACTTAATCTAACACTAACCCTTAACCTTTAACACCACTTTGTACTCAAACTATTTTTTAAAGTTATTCCATTGTTTTTTGCAATTAAAGCTTTGTGTATAGCATAAAATGAGTACATAAAATAAATTTCTAATCATTATATTAAATTTGACAAGCTTCGCCCTTTATTAAAAAATATGCTCTCTCTTACATAAAATTAATTGTTTTTTAAAAAATTCCATAACATTCGATCTTCATGGAAATTAAAGAGAAATTAGCAAACGGTGACCTCCGCGAAAAATCCTGTACTAACAAAAGCGAAGTCTGGAAAACGTTCAACAAAATATTCGACAACGATAAAATAATAAACTACGTAGTATGCCAGACCTGTAGGGAAATTCTTAAATATTCGGCAAAAATAGGAAATAGTCATCTACTCAGGTAATCATATTATATATTAGTATAATTTTGGAACATTTTAAGCTCCTGCCCAAATTTTATTTATTATTTTTTTTGAAGGTGTATTTCATATTATAAAAAATTTTGCACAATTTTTGTTTTAAAATTGCAAAAAATGAATTTTTCTTTGTTTTTTTAATATCTATGCCAAGCATTTTGGTATAATTTTTGTGTCATCTACATGTTTGTCAAATCGGTCGATGTTGCTCATTTATTGTATATTATTACCTAACAGCAAGGTGCGTGAATTACCTCGACTAATTGTAAAACATAAAAATTAGATATCTCCCCTCCTACGCCCTTCAGAGTCAAAAAAAATTTACACTTTTCAATTAAGCAAATGTCGGATTTGGCGAATTTATTTGTCGCGCTCATATTCGCAAATCTATTTCATTTTTCTATTTAAATATACATGTTATGTATGTTTTATATCTATATATATATTTATATATATATAACTTTATTTGTATTTTACCTATACTTGTATACGAGAAAAGTCGCATGTCGTTGAATATCGTCGATATGGAACTTAACTTTAACACTAAACATTATTTGATATATATAACAGGCACGATTCTAGACCCCTTTTGGGGGGGCAGTGCCCCCCCAAAAGTTTTTTGCCCCCCCCCCAAAAATAATTGAAATTGCCCCCCCAAAAATACATAGTAATTTTATGTTTGCCCCCCCAAAAAAAATTGAATTTGCCCCCCCAAAAATACATAGTAATTTTATTTCTTCCACATAATATAATTAGATTTGCTCCGTCAAAAACATCTAAAAAATATTATCTTAAAAATATTTACTTTTTTTAAAAGTGTTTTTATTCATTAATACTTCTCATCCGCAAGAGAGATCAAACTAACACAGAAATATATAGAAAATTTTGATTTTACAAAAAGCTTTATATTTGTGAAAGCAATTCATAAATATGATGCCTAAGAAATTTTCTCACTTGTCATCAATCTTTTGTTAGAATATAATCTATAACCAAAGAACCTAATCTCACAATGCTACGATGGGGCGAACGTAATGCCCGGGGAAAAAGGTGGTAAGTCTAAACACTGGACACCATGTCCCATATATTCACTGCTTGAACCACCGATTGCATCTTGTTGTAAAAGATTTTCTTAAAATAAGTGAAGGAAAATTTTTTTTTGATTTTTTCTTCTCTTCATAAATTTTTTCAACATGATGCAATCAAGGAAATTAGGGAATGCGTAACACCCAGGCTGTTGCCCCATCGATGGTGTCTTTTTTTTTAAAATTACACAAAAATACTTAATATTCTTTTAAAAATTAAAACTAAAAAAACTTTTATATCTTCAGGTCACAGGGCCGAAGGGTTTTTTGACCATATTTATAATCATCTATTTATTTTTTTGTATTTAATTGAAAAATTATTTTATTTATTAAAAATAATTATAGATCATTTTCAATGCAGAACAATTTATGTTTCTAAAACTTCTGATTTTATACACCATTGTTTGTTAAAAATTAAACAATTAAGAAATAAAAATACATCTGAAGATTTATTCAAATTTTTTTTGTTATTAATACTTTTTTAAATGACAATAATTTATCTATGGATAAAAGAAATAACCTAAAGATTTTTTCTGATTTTTTTATTTCTACTCATAAAAATATTTTAAATATTAATGATGAAGTAAAAAGTATTTATTTTAATATTATTAATTTATATATTGATTCGTTTGATAATAGATTATTTACCGATAATGGTTATTTAAAATCTTTAGATTCCCTTTATAAAATTGATTAACCTTTATTTTAGATATAATAATTAGAGCCTCTTTTAAAAATAAGTAATATTGATAAAAATTCATTATCTAAAGAAATTGACGTAGCCAAAATTTTTTTAATAAGTAACTTAATAATTACAAAGAATGTGTTACTAATGATTTTGATAAATTTTTATATGATTACAAAGATGCGTTTTCTGGTCTATTTAACAATTTTCCTATAAGTTTGTTAATTGGCTCTTCAACGTCGATTCGTGAGGCCACATTTTCTTCTATAAGAAGGATGATAACTTCTAGCTGTTAAGTAGTGACCTGCGTAAAGGTGATTTGGTTCTTCTAGGACACGAAAAATCATATACTGGGGTGTTGAATTTTGATGAATTTTATAATTTAATCAAAATAACCTTTAGTATAAAATTGTTAGATTAATAAAAAACACTGCTCATACTCAGCTAATTATTTACTATTTTAAGACATGGTTGCAATTTTTTTTATGCGCATTTAACGTTTATGTTCATGTTTTATTTAATTTTTTACCCTAATATTAATAATAATAACTTGTTATATATAACCAGTGTTTTTTCATATATATTCTTCCAAATTAGCATACTTATACATTTTGTTTTCATGATAATCAATCTTATTTCACTTTTCATTTTTTAAAATCCAAAGTTTTATATAATTCATTTTTATCATTCATTTATTCATATTTTTAATTTTCATGCGCAATGATACCAAATGATAAAATTATACTTACAATTAATTCAAATCTCATATCTTTTTAAGCAATTGATTTTAGTGAAAACAATTAATTTTAATTCACATATTCCATTTATAAACTCTTTTTTTTTAATTTGAGAATATAATAAATTACTATTAATTTGTTAAAAAATTTCGAACATGGATTCTATTGTTGTACATGTATATTTTTTGCCGTGACCGAAGGTCACGGCCAATTTTGCCGCCTTCGGCGGCAAAAAAATTTTTTTCTGCCCCCCCACGAGTTTTTTTTGCCCCCCTAAAATGAAAAAGCTAGAATCGGGCCTGATATATAATTTCATAATTGATAGAGCTCATGTTGTTTAGATCCTCCATTAATCCTTAATATTCTATTAAAACCTAATAACCTAAGAAGATTAGTCAAACAAGATATTTATATATGTAAAAACTATTAAGAAAAATTAAATAAAAATTATACTAATTAAACTGTCGGATATTTGTCCCTACATAATTTGAGACTAGCTTTTTTGAACAAATCTAGTATTTCAAAAAAATCTTTAATTAAACCAAATTCATTTTTAAAAACTCGCTAAGATAATGTAACCTGTAGGTAACAGCAATATTCAAATGACAAAAAATATAAACAATGACTTAAATTAAAATTTTTTTTCTATAAATACAATTTTTATAATGTATAGTTTTTGAATTTTATAATTTATAAGGGTGAAACCTGTAGGTTACGTTTAAAACTCTCGGGTTAATTACGTTCCTATTAATAACCATTAACAAGTTGCTATTTTAGAACTTACTATATTTTGACACAGGCATCGTTGTGATGTTTCCTCTCAACCAGTCAAGAATAACGATAGCATTACCAATCACGTTATTTTTAACACTCCAAACCTTTATAAAATTAAAAATGAAGTAACAGCAAGCTTAGTCAAGTTCATCTGTCAGGATCTTCGACCTCTCTCACTCACAACAGGACGAGGTTACAGGCAACACGCCCAACATCTTTTGGATTTTCAAAATACAAATCTTTGAAAATCAATGACATTATGCCATGTTCAAACACTGTTACAACTCAATTAAAAATTATGGCTAACTGTGCTCGGAAACAACTGATATTTAAACTTATTCCTTTATTGGATAAGGAACTTTGTTCGGCAACGCTTGACATCTGGACCGATACTTACCAAAGGAATTCATATCCCACTTTTGCTTTGCATTTTGTTGAAAATTAATGTTTAAAGCATAATGTTTTGTACACTTCGTTATTGCCTTTCGATGTAAAATCTGCCTCAAATATTGTCAATTTTCTTTTTACACGTTTTGAAGATCTCGACATAAACTCCAAATATTTACAAAGAATCATTTGTGTGACGGATAGAGGGTCAAACTTAATTTAAGCCTTGTCAAACTACAAAAACATTTCGTTAAGTGCCCAAAATTGCTAAATATATTAAATACGTCAAAAGCAATAACTAGATATATGAAACAATCAGGTTTAATTATTATAATAATTTTGCTCATTTATTAGTAGTCTTTATTTTATTTATCTTACATATTTAATTTATAGGAAAAAACAAACATTTGAAAATCACCCTAATCCAGGAATGCGAAGTAAGGTGGAACTCGAAACGAGATATGCTGGAATCAATTTACAATAAATATGAAGATATAAAAAAAGAAATTAAAGATTCTCGGCATCTTAGCGAGTTTTTAAATATAAATTTGGGTTTAATGAAAGACTTTATAGAAATACTAGATTTATTCAAAAAAGCTAGTCTCAAATTATGTTAAAACAAATATCCTACAATTCAATTAGTAAAATTTTTATTTGACTAATTTTTCTTAATGGTTTTTACATATATAAATATCTTGTTTGACTATTCTTCTTGGGTTATTAGGTTTTACTAGAATATTACGGATTAATGGAGGATTTAAACAACATTAGCTCTATCAATCACGAAATTATATATCAAAGAACAACTAATGCTTAGTGTTGAAGTTAAACTTCATATCGATGATATTCATCGACATGCGACTTTTCTCGTGCCCAAGTACAGGTAAAATACAAAAAAATTTATATATATAAAAAAATATACACAAGATGTATGTTTAAATAGAAAAATGAAAATGATTCGCGAAAATGAGCGCGACGGATTATTTCGCCAAATACGGCATCGGCTCAATTTGACAAATGTAAACTTTTCTTCCTACGAAGGGGGCAGGTGGGAAGATGATGAAGTTAGGACAGAAGACCAATCAGCAACCTATTTAAATCTACCACCGCAGGACGTAAATGATCAAAATCTTTTACAATGGTGGGATAACAATAAAATACTCTTGCCCAAATTAAATAGTTACGCAAACAAAATCTTTGCCACTCCAGCTAGCTCCTGCACTGTAGAACGTACATTTTCGACAGCCGGTCAGATATTTACCAAAAGAAGAAACCGTTTAGGCCAGGAAAAACTGGATTATTTACTTTTTTTAAATGATTATTATAAATCAAATGATACATTTAAATATAATTAATAGCAATAAAGATGTATTTGATGTTTAATTGTTTATAGTATTCACAAAAATGTTACGGGCCCATATTTATAGATTCGGGCCGGGCCGGACCGGGCCTTTAAAAAAAACATCGGGCCGGGCCGGGCCGAAAATAAAAATTTTTGTTTCAGGCCAGGCCGGGCCACACATAAAAAATTTTCGGGCGGGCCGAGCCTTAAAAATTCGGCCCGTTGAGAACACTATTGTAAATATAATATAATTTTATTAGGAAAAGCCATTTTTGGACAAACATGGCGAAATAAATTGATTTTGCGAATTTATAACGGTGTCCGTCCGTACGGACTGCAATTTTCCTCTATATCTTTAAGAATTTCAAAGCTATAACCTAGTTTTAAAAAACACGTGCACTTTTATTATAAACTAATATATATTATTATGGCATATTGTAAATTTTATTTAACCCAAAGTAAAAAAATCTAAAAAATCGAAATTTTCTATTTTCTCTACTTCATTAAATAAATCTTCTCAGCCTAATTATATCAATATTATTGGTCAAATCGTGTCTATAGGTCTAGTAAAATATTTATATAAAATATTATGAAATTAAAATTTAATTTTGGCTATTTATTGCCTTGAAAATTAATTATTTTATAGAGAAAATAAAATTAATTCATAACACTATTGTACAATATACGAAATATACTATTTGAATAAAACTGTTATGAAAAAACTTCAAAAAATAGTTCTTCAAGTTCATATCAATTACATTTTAAAATAGAAAATTAATTTTTTAACAAATATTGTAATTAGATGTAAGTCAAAATATTGCTTATTATCACAAAAAAAACTATTAGTCCCGTTACATTTGCCTAAAGATTTGAATAATTAATCCCTTTGAGGCATATATCCTTTAATCATTTGTTATAAGAATTTTTAAATAGAGGAAAAAAATATTAACTTTAATTATAAGTTTTTTATTATTCTTGGGGGGGGGGGGGGGGGGGGGGGGGGGTATAAAGTTACCCCTGAGATTTTGCCGAGGGGGGGGGTAGCTCTTTTATGAAATTTTGGGGAATAGGAGACGCTAAATATAGCCTAAATATAAAGACTATAAATTGCTTGCATTTAAACCTAATTATAATAAATTAGTATCTTAATACATTTCAAAAAAAGTATTACTATAAACCTTCAAAAATGTACTTCCCTAAATCTATAATAATTTATACTTCAAGTAAATGAAATATAAATAGCATGCTTTTTCATCATAGCCTTATCCATAAATTTTCAAAATGTGATTTTATATAAATTCAATATTAAATTATAAAACACAAAATATATTTTTATTCATATATTTATTTAGGATCTGGCTACCTTGCCTATGGGAGAAGGCTTCGGCGTGACGCTGCTGCATTACAGAATTGTCCCAAAGTAGATTGGGAAAGCTCTAGACGGAGCACGACGACGGCCACGAGCTTGACATATGGCGCAGCCGACAGGATCGGCGACAAGATCGTAATAACTAATTGTATCATTATGGATCAAATCATGTTTTTAATGGGATATTAAAAACCATATACTTGTTGGCAAAAGATTCTAGACCCGCGAAATTATTTGGCCACAATATTTTCGATTTTTTGATTGCTGGGTTCAGAAACTATCATGCATAAAATCCTACCGTATTTTACATTTAAAGTCAGAAAATATTACAAAACAACAATTTTAATATCAGGAACTGATATAAACATATAAATAAAGTATGACGGCCCTCTCATATGTATTTTTTGTTTCTTTTAGTTTCTTCCGTCTTCGGGTTCTACGATTCGTCCATATCGAAAAATGGCCTTTTTGACAGTTTACCACCTGGAAAACCCTAAAGGAAAAAAATTAAGAAACTTTTTATCACATAAAAAGCCCTTGTATATATTTTACATCTCTAATAACGAGGAATTAATTTAATTGCATCAACTTTTAGTTAAAATTTTCTGTTATTTTGACATTTTCTAATTTCCATTGTTTAAGCTTAAGTTTGATTAAAAACGTTAAATGGATATTAAAATAAAATGGCAGGTTTGATTTGTGGTTAACTCATGATTTTCAAAAATTTGAAGACCTGTGTTAACCAATTTAATTTTTCCAATTGCCCAATAAATTAAAAACAATGCCTGAATAAGGAACTCTTTAAAAGACTAATTGATACAAGAGTCAACCCCCCCCCCTCCCCCCATGACCAACATTTCTAAATAATTTAGTTTTTTATAATGGTAATAATTCTAAAATAAAGCTTTTAATTTCAATATTTATTACCCCCATTGGAATAATTTGTAATGGCGCTCAAGTAATGTATAGAGGTATAAGATATACATATAAATGTAATAGTTAGTGTCCATTTATTAAGGTCGGTGTCTTAGCCAACTCCATTCAATTTTCACAGAAATTTGCATCTAAAATTTTATCATCTCTTTAAGTTTTTTTTGACCAAATGTGCTTAAAATATTTTTTGATGTAATAAAAAATTTGAATGAGATTTAATCACAATCACGTATTACGATCTCCATGATTCCAGCAGCCTCATATCGGTGCATTTAATCTAAAAAAGTAGTCCCCAACTGGTGTTTTATCATAATAGTGCGTGATTATCACTTTTTTACATTTCATTGTGCTCATTTAATAGGGAGCTGGCTGGATGCTACTGCAAAGTTGAGCTTATAGTAATCACAACGGGCATCCGCGCGATTGGCAAACGTGCTTTCGGGCATGTAATTTTATTTGGTGGATTGGCATTGAGACCAATGAGCCCATATTATAATAAATTTGACTGATTTTGAATGTTGAATTAAATGACCGTTTGCATCATTATTTATCATTTCTGTGACTCTAAATAATGTCATTGGGAAGCATAAATTGAGGTTTCAAATTGACCTTAGAAAATGTTAGAACAGTGATTAAATCGTTTGATGGTTTAGGTGGGGTTTTAATTTTACGCAATTGCACCTTTGCTGACGCGCAGCACATTTCGGCTTTCTCATTTATTAATTTGAAAGCATGACATTATGGGCATTGTTTATCCATAGCAAAACTTATGAAGCGCTGATTATTGAATATCGGACCGAAAGCTAAACGAAGATAAAAATTAAATATATGATTGATGTAGTTGTTGGCTTTGTTGGTCATTCGTTCCAAATCACTTGCTCTCGTTAATTTTAAAGGTCAGTCCGTATATTTTCTAATTCCTTTTGATCCATCTGCCTTATACCAGTGCTGGGAAAACAATGAGCCAAAAAACTTTGGCTCATTTTTTCCCCACAAACATAAAAAAAGAAAGGGAGCTACTTATAAAGAGCCAAAATAAGAATTCAAAAAAAAGCACCTACTAAGAAAAGGAGCAAAAAAAACCCACAAAATGTGGCTCCTAAAAAGAGCCCCAATAAGCCCATTTTATGTTTTCTTTATAATATCGAAAAAATTTTGTGTGGGTTATTTTTTCTTAAAGCTCCTAGGTGTTTTTTTTAGGAAAAGGGGCTTTTTTCCACATGCCCCTTTTCTTTAAGCAAGAAAGGGCTTTTCTTTTGCCATGCCCACGAGTTTGTGATTTGGAAAAAAAAACTCAAAAACTTTTTTAAAAAAAAAGCTCATTTAGTTTTTTTTCCCATCCCTGCCTTATACTCAGTCGCGCAGACAAAAATGCACTATACATTCACTGATATAACATCTAACCATTAGGTGGATTAGATATATGTAAGTTTGATTAAGTTATAGTTAGGAAAATAGGCTAAGGTAGTTTTAATAGAGTTAGAATTTAATTTATTTAGTTAGGGTTAGGTAATAAAAAAATAAGGCAAAAAAATGGGCGCCACCTTTTTTAAAATTTGAATCGGCCGGGCCCGACTTCTTGGGCAAGCTGTCACAGGGCCAGGTGGGCTTTAATCTTAATTTTTAGTTCCTTTAGCCCTGTCAAGTAATTTTTTTTATTATGTATTTTTAATTATATCTTTTAATTAAATACGATTCCAGGTTTATTTAGTTCAAATATAGTTTAATACCCAGACCGAATTGATCTGTCATTTTGGTGTTTAAAAGATTAAGAAATTATCTGTGTAACAATAGTTAAGGCCATGTGCAAAATATGGTATAAAAACCAATATCGTATATCCAATCAAAACATGGTAAAAAACGGTGGGCATGTATTTTTTCTCTTTCTTAAGGTTTTTTTTGAAGAATGAGGGATTGATTTCTCTAAATATGTTCTTTTTCTTTAAGCGAAAGAAAACTTTTCCTTTGCCACCCACAAACTCGTGGGCATTTTGCGATTAAACTCAAAAAATTCACAAAATTAATTTCATTTTTTCCCCCAAGGCCTGTTTAAACTCTCATTTTTTTTACCCGCAAAAATTGTTAATTATGATTAAATGAAAATGAATGATCGCTATCCAATTATCATCCGTAAGATAAAACACGGTTGGCAACTTGTCCAGATCTTTAATTTTGAGAGGGAACCAGGGTGTAGATGAATCTAATTTAATTGCATGTGAATATAGATATTAAGTAGGAACAGTGTGGCAGTTTGGCCCAGTGCTGATCGTTTTAAAAATCGGGCTTTGAGGCAAATTTATATCGAAGGTAAAAAAAAGAATTGGGGCCAACCAAGTTGAGTAGATTTTTTCATATCCCAACTTGATTTTATTGCGATTCTTAAAAACTAAATAACTTCATTATCAAAAGATATTGGCATAAAATTGAAACCCTGCTTTATTGATAATTTTATAAAAATATTAATAATTCGCAATTTAAAATTTTTGGGCTCGAATTCATTTAAAATAAATTATATTAAATGAATTTACTGACTTACCTACAATCCCAGAATCTTTATCCATCTCCCCGTTTTCGGGGCTACCATCGTCCTTAAATAACGGTCCTCCACTCTCCTTATTTTTCCCGGACAAATCGTTTGTGACATTATCGCTCATTAAAGTGGAAGTAAAAGAGCACCGATATCTGAGGGAGTTAGCATTTTTAGCAAAACCCATTTTTTTTTTCAATTTCTTTATTAAAGTGTTCACTTCTCCGTTCTTGTCAATAGTCTCATTGTCCGGAGGATTCAACTCGACAAGAAAATCGTGAAAACTCTTGGATATTCGGCTCGGCCAAGATTCGATATAGTTAAAAGTTGTGGTGCCTCTATAACAAAATTGATGTAGTAAAAAAAACAGCCATGTTTTGATTAGAAACTTGACTTGCACAAAAAAAATTTAGGCCGAATGGCGTGTGATTTTTCTCTTTTGGTCATTTTTAGGTGCCCATAAGTAACTAATATACACAAAAATGTATGAAAAGCGCAAAGCCAAAGTTTCGCGCGTTCATTTGCAAATATTTTAAATAATTATAGACCCAATTAGCAAAGTTTTTGGTAAATGAAACTATATATAATTGTACCAACAATAACTTTGCAAAAACTTAAATATTGAATTAAATTTATCCAAAACAGTATTTAACCAGAGTGGGTGAACTTCTACTTTAAGGAATAAAATTTATCTGATAAGACCTTAAGTGCTTGTTCCTTATCTCGCCTAATTAGTAGTTGGAAAACTGACCCACTAACTAAGGGCATCGATTTTTCCTGTGAATCTTGGTTTATGTCACTAGCGTTTGCTCATGTCTAGGTGTAGGCAAAGAGCAACTGTACCGCGTGCTAAGATAAAACCTCAGGTTTTTACTTATAATGAGGAATATGTCAACTTTCTTATATATTGTTTATTCGGTCAATCTAAATACAAATTTTTTTTTCACCCAACAACGAGCCTGACTTAAAAAATAGGCCTGTTATATCATTTAAACAAAAGTAAAACTTTAGCAGAAGTTGTGATCATTAACTTTTAATTATTTTATTGTAAGGCATCAAACGATTTAGAATGATGGTTTATTGCCCTAGGGCATTAGGTAAATTGGTTATAATTTAAAACATTTTAAGGCTTTTTTAAATTTAATATCCATAAACTAATTAATGAAATTAATATCAAATTTAATGTAAAACTACCCGATTTAAAAATAAAATATTAATTTGGTTAAGGTTAGAAGTCTGGAATTAGCAATCCACCCGGTGCCAGCTCAGCCAAATACAGGGGCGGGGTCTGAATTAGAAAAAGAAATTAAGGGGTGGGGTGAAATTTTGAATCTTATATTATCCTATATATGTATTCATTTTTTCAAATTAGTTCAATTAGGGCATCTTTAGTTTATAAAAAATGAGACCTAATTGACAGATTTTGCGATTTTAGATTTTTTTGTAACAATATAACTAGCTTGTATATTTGAAACAATGATAAATAAAACTTGTTAGTAAATTGACCTTTTATATTGACATTTGATTCATACAAAATAGGTATTTTAACTCAAATAGACAGGTTTAAAAATTAAAAAAAACAAAGATGGCGAATTGTCCGAAAAAATGTGGCATCCAATGATGAGGAATTTGGTTAATTACCATCGACCTAGATGGGACAAAATAAGATTTAGGCAATTTTAGCTAATCAATAATACGGCAACTATATTTTGATAGCAAGACACCTAAAAACTTTCTAAAATAAACGCATAATTCTTTAAAAAAACAATCTAAATAAAATATTTAAATACAAATTTAATAAAAGTTAGGCTATTTTTAAACAATTAAATTATAATCCTTTATACAATTTTTCTGCAACTTTGCCCAGGAATTGTTTTTGGCTGTAGTGTTAATTAATATGGCGGTAACAATTTATGTTTTATGTATTAAATTTAATATTGGTTAAAATAATAATTTATTTGCAGTTTATTAGGTTGCTGTTTTAAATATATAAAAGAATTTCAAATGCTTTTGTTTTTACATCTGATTTCTAAAATAAAAATTTATAGGTGGCTTACTTAGTTTTATTAGAAAAAACGCTATCCCTAGGCAAGTCTCCGGTCTTCGAAGTTTAACTTCGAATATAAAAATTTACCCTTTTTTTAACACTAAAAAAGTATCGCAAATTAGAATTTTGAACAACTACATCGGTTTTACATTAAATCGCTTGGTAGTGGGAAAGTTAAAATTGCATAATTTTTATTGTTATGGGGCTGAAATAATAATAATTAACATTGTTGCAACTTAAAAATGGCCAAAATCAACTTATAAGCATTATCATTTTTTTAAAAACTATAGCCATATTTATCAAAATATAAAATAAAGTTAAAAAATAAATGCGGGATGGTTGCCCTAAATAGCTTTATTTATTGCAATTTACTAAAAATCAATACGTATAACATCATTTATTCCATTAATAAAATACATCCATGTTAACAATGTAACAAAATACTTAAGTTTTATTTTAGTGTGTTGCAATTAAATATTCTTCCAGTCATGTATTTCATTTTTTTAAATCTTGTTCATGATTTTGATTTCAAGAAAAAGGTTTATTGTTTTGCTAATTCGCGTTTTATATCATCTTCGATTTCCGATATTAATACATTATAGTTATAATGAAATACAGGTAATTTAATCATAGAGACGCGTTTTGTTTTTTTGGTTAAATTTCAACACCGTAAACCAACAGAACTTTTCCGTAGGCAATTCTTACGGGATCATTCTTTCTAAAATAAAGTGCCTTATTAGATGGCCCTAAAATGGAATGCCCTTTTTTTAATCGTTGTTTAAAGTTACATAATTCTCAGTGAATGTTTTAAGAAATTTAACTAATTTTGTGCATTTTTTTAATTTTATAATCTGCCTAAATGTCTTAAAACTATGATAAAGATTTTCAGTAAACAAACAAATGAGTTTAAGATTTTTGAATTTTTTTTTATAAAAAGGCAATAGGGAAAACCGGGGCCAAATAAAAAATGCATTTTTTCCCCTGAAAATAATTATATTTTCTTACTTACAATTTAGATCTATAAGAAGGACCAAATTTAATCATTTTTGTATGGGTATACATTTGAAAAATTTGCTAAATATGAAAAATATTAATTGGGTGTAAAAAATATATGAATCGGCTCATTAAATGTTTAAAATACGACTAATAATTTATATGCCCTTGTAATTAAATTTTAAAAAACTTTAAATAGGAATATTAATAATCAAAACAGATAATTAATAATAGCTGCATGGGGCTTTGGTTAAAAACACTAGCTTTGTTTTATCAGTCATAATTCCTATACTTTTAATTTAACTACTTAATTTAGATAATATAATGAAGTATCTCTAGATTAAATATGTAAACCAAAAATTAACAGGTACAGCATCGATTTTGCAAAAGTATGCTTATTTCGCCACGGTCTCCCCTAATCGCTTGAAACTTCCACCCTTTTAAACCGATTATTAAATTAGTTGAATAGTTAAGCAGTAGCTCGCCTACCGGCGGCTTAAGTTTTAGGAGGCTTATTTTATGCATATCGCTTTCGACTTGCTGAGGCCACTTAGCTGCTACGTTTGCACCTAAGTATCATTTTCAAAAACATGTGTAAATTTAAACCCAAATCTAGGTGAAAGAAAAGGTATGTTTGCAACTGATATATCTGGGCCCATATTTCCATTGTGCATTGTAGATATACCTGGAGCATATACTTTCATTTTAAATTTTTTCAAAAAATGAATATGAAGTCAATTATTTTTATTGATGTGAAAGGTATTATATAAATGGGATTAGTTTAAGCGGGTTATCTAAAGTGTTTAAAAAAAAAAGCATTGTTCCAGTGTAACTTCAAATAAAGGATAAAAAACTAAAAAAGGCTTTTGGAAAGTGTTTATTCTCTTATTTTAAAAAATTGCACTTGGTAACTCTGTAAAATAATCATTTTGTACAGAACATTTGGTACTTTAAATTCAATAAGCCGGAGTTTGGGAGAAATGATGTATTAGGGACATTTATCGAAAAATTTGTTTATCGTTTTTTCTTATATTTAATAAAAAAAATATAAAACATAAAAAAAATAAAATCATAAAAAATTTTGATAAAAAAATTTAAACAGTAACACTTAAATTCAAACGATTGCAATCTGGTAAATGCAATTGAAGTAAAAGGCAAGAATAAAAGGGGCAGACCTAAACTCACCTGGTCTCAAAGAGTACTAGCATGAGATGTCACAACCTAGCATTTGGTAGCAAGCTTATAATACAGCTCCACATAAATTAATGTGTGGGTACGATATAATACTAGCGAGGAATTTTATTAATGGCTTTAGCTCATATACAATTTTCCTTTTCCCCAACTTAAGCTGATATCAATGTCAGACAAATGACCACTATCTAATTTTGCGACTTCTTCTATGCAAAACTATCTATTGCAAACTGCAGTCACTTGTTTGAACATATTTTTCTCAAATAAGAGTTTTACATTAAATTTTAATGTTTATAGATTGCTTACAAATTTTGATTATAAAAAGCGGAATGGCCATTTTGGTTTTTAAAGTTAGGTCGTCTCAAATAATTCTTCTGTATTTTACCCATTAATAAATCTCAATATTCTTAGATAAACGTTCTATATAAAATTTTTTAGGGGGGCTTCACTCACCACCTATACTTTTAGACTTTAACTAATTTTTAGATCAATATTCTGTTTGATTACATTCGTGGATAAATACAAAGTAAACATTACGGATTACAGTAGCGTAAAAGAAAGTTAATATTTGTTTAAACATATCTAAATTTAATTTCCGATAAATTAAATAAAAATTACTTCCGTTGAAAATATAACATTATAATATCCAGAAGTCTGTTCTAAATCCGATTTTCGTCAACTTCCGATATCACATATTTGGTGATCAAACATTAAATGATATATAAACTAACCAAATAATTCTCAAATATATAATAATTTTTTTGTCAAAATAATTGCTGTTTCCCTTTTTCATATCACAAAAAATGCGTTTTACACTTATAACATTAACTATTTTGGCAGTATTATGTGCTCTAATCGGATCTGGAATGGCTGGACCTAGAAGGCCCCCTCAAACTACAAGTAATTTTTAATAACTTGAGTCCAATTTTAAAATTTACAACATAATACAACTTTTGGTAAAATAAATATTAATGTAAGAAGCGTGTAATTCAAGAAAACATAAAAGAATGCCTTATATGGCCTACCTAATCTTATATAGATTTTTCTATTTTTTTCTTAGTTTCTTTGGCTCCTTAGATCCGTCTCTAACGTAAAATGATTTTAACCAAAATCACAGATCTAAATATACCCAAAAAAAAATTTAAAAATTTTTTTTGCATATAAAAATTCCTTGTAACTTAAATTTTCAATCATAAAGAATAAAAAATAAAATTTATAATAAAATATCAAGCTCTTCCATCGCATTTAGATAATACAAAATATTTGCCTTCAAATTTATGACTCGATATACTATAGGTTTTTAATAAGAATATTTTGAAGTGTGAATTTAATAACTATTGTGAATATGTAAAAATAAAATTTCTATTTACTTTTTGTTTTTGAATTTTTTTTGGTTTTTTGACCTTTTTTTTATAAAATATATTTATAAGTTTGATTAGGAGAAACGGTAAACGGATTTAATATTCCCTAAGATGGCAGTTGATCTTGGTAGTTAACTAATAACTCTCAAAAAATTGTTTACCTGTGTTATTAACCGTTAATTATACTAAAGTATAGTTTTAATAAAAAAAAAACCCGAGCAAATTTTTTTAATATTTGTTTTTATTTACAAAGCAAAATTACAAACAAGAATAACATTGGGGTTTTATAATCTTCAACGCTTTAATTTCTTACGCTAAGGTACCAAATTAATTGGTATAAAGCTTTTTTTTTAAAGAATTGTTTAAAAGGTTAGTTTTTTTGATATAACTGTCATCATGCTTTATTTTAAAAGATTAAAAAACATTACGATAATAGAAAAAGAAATATACGAGTAAAATTATAAAAATTAAACTTTATAAGAGATGTTTAATTCAGGCATATTCATGACATATTGAATTATGACTAAAACTATAGCTTCCTATTCGTTATCGGCTCTAAAGACTTGACCAAGAGCAGCAGGATTGCCATAAGGCGATATCTTGTGAATGGTCTGTGTTTTTCTCTTAAAGTGTAACCATAAAGTCTTTTAAGCAGAAAATTAGCCTTTTTAGCGCGTTTAATTAATGTGGCAACATTTCCATAATTATTATGTATTTTTATACCCATATTTAAAGTTTGAAATGATTACAGACATGGACATAACGCTCTAAATTGTCCGGTGATATTATAAAGAGGCATTGACGAATAAATAAGCTATTATCTTTGATTGGTAGTACAATATGTTTCGACAAAACATCTGTTTAAGAATAATTGGTATGATATACTTTGAATTAATTTTAATTATCTAATTCTAAATTTGTAGCGACAAGTACGACAATTAAATTATTTACACATATTTTTTAAATGTTTACCAAAAACTTTGATCATAACGTTGCATTTTCATTTGTCAAATTGCGCATAGAGCAAAATAAAATTAAAAATTTTAATCCCTACCAAAATCAATTGTATAAATCTAGCAGCCAAATTAACCAATCTTTTTTTATTTTAGCTACTCGGCCAACAACAAGTATGATTTATATTTAAAATAAAAAGGATTCCAAATATTAACTTTTTTTTTCTGGTGTTATTTAAAACGCCTGAAGTAATTTGTTTTTTTTATAAATCACAACCAATTTTATAATACTAATAATAATAATTTTTGTTTCTTATCCACAGGTCGACAAAAATCAATGTGTAAAATAGAAAATTTTTTTAGGAAAATAAATGATAGTTTACCCATATATTTTTTAAAGTTTCTAAAAGTTTCTTTTAGCTTTGCAACTTTTCAAATAGCACATTTGACCAAACTGACTGATTTGGCACTTTGAGGTTATATAATAAAATAACTGTATATTTTATCTAATTTTAAAATTGTATATTCTTTACTCTTGAAGATTGTACAGGATATTTGGCATCACAATCATAATAGGATACGATATATTAATGGTTAGAAATGATTCTATTTTTTAAATCCCATTGTTATTTTTAACATTTTTTTAAAAAACTATAACTGGCTTACACAGTTTTATTAATAAGTACAAACTATTATGAATATTAAAATTTGATGAAAACAAAAATTTATAAACCTATGATGGCTTTATATATTTGTTTTTAGTTTGTTCCGCGGCTCCTTACACCCCCATGTATCAATAAATTGCCTTTTTAGAGCAAACAGTTCATAAAAAACCCCTAAAAAAAATTTTCTTTTTAGCATATAGTAATCTTTACTAAACTATTTCATCTCATATAATGAGAATTTAAATTTTTAGTATAATAAGCTCATACAACAGCATTTAAATATCACGTACGTCCATTACGTAACAATAAATAACGGCTTTTAATAAAAGATTTTTTTGAAGTTTGAATTTAATAGTTTATATTTTGTAAAAAGATATTATTATTTATTTTTGTTTTTATATCTTTTTTGTTATTTTAGAATTTTTTTAAAATATTTTTAATGTTTATAGCTGACTAATCAAGTATTAGAACAAACGATAAATAGATTTAAAATTCTTTTAGCAGGTTTAATCTCCGTAATTACTCAATACTCTTAAATATTTGTTGACCTGCGTAATTGGCATTAATATATAATATTTACTAATAAAAAATATAAAAAGAAATTTATTCCTATTACAATAAACAAAATATTTATATATTCAAATTTTAGGACCACCTGCAGAGTAAATACAATTATTATACTAGCATAACGTTTAAACTTTAATTTTTGCCTCAATAAATATTTGATTAGAGCTAAACTTTGTATGATTTTTCTTTTTAGATTTTTATATTTTAATTGGATAAATAAAAATGATGGTGATTTACGATATCATGATCTAGATGGTTTTATATTAAAATTAAAATAAATCTAATTTAAAATGGAATAATTTAAATATAAATTAAAGAAAAAATATTATTACATTCAAGTTTCAAAACAACTGTTATTTTCATCTTGATGCGTTAGCCAGTCTATTATTAATACGAACGCCTGGTTTTACAAGGTTTATGTATACGGAAAGTATTTTGTCATTATTATAATAACAAAAAAATTAAAGTTAAAAAAAATAAAATATTAAAGCTTACTAATAAATTTTAACAGTAATAGGTTTTTTTTAGTACATCCTATGATTAAATATAATTTTAAGATATTAAATATATGTTTCAGTTTTTATGGTTTTTGCATCCTAGGAGTATTAAATACCATACACTTTATCAAAGAACATTTAAAAAGACAGAAGCAAAACACAAAATTATTAACGGATTTAGTAAAAATAAAAATCTCATTTTTTTCTACTTTTTATTGTATTTTGTTATATAATTTTTTTTAAATAAAAGCTGTTTTTATATGTTTTTAAGCCTTATTTTTTAAATCCAACACGTATTATAAATTTTAATAATTTATAATGTGGTTTTGAAATGTAATAGACTCACTTCCCATTGACTTATTTATATTATTTACATAATATAAAATAAGATGTAAAAGATTCTATTTTTTGTTTTTTAATACAAACTAAAACAAAATATTTAGTTTATATAATATTTTAAATAACTTTCTGCATTGGCCCTTTAGAGACAGTTTTGACAAATAGTTAATTTTTTATATAAAAAAATAACATTAGAAATAGATGTTTATTAGACGGGGGTGAGGCTGTACCTAATTACTACCATATTATTCAAAATTAATCTGCCGGTCGTAATTATCTAAGGCTATTTATATAATGCATAATAATCTCCAATGTCAAATTATATCTTTATCCTTATCAGAACAAATGGCAACAAAGTTAGATTCGGCAACCAAAATGGAAAATAATCAAATTTACGATTAATGCATCAAAATACAGTTTGGATTTTTTAAATAAATAAATATATTATTCTGCATTATGTACATTAAGATTGATAACATTTAGCAAATGCTTATGCCGTTTCAAAAGATTTTGTATTAAAATAATTCCAAATTATTTGTAGAGTGGGCTGTTAAATTAATAAGTTAAATTCATAATTTTTGAATATGCTGTTCAGAAATTTATATCCCTTTAATTTTTTTATAATAATGATTGCTTTACCTTTTTGTAGATCTTAAAAATTTGGCATCTTGGACTATAAAATAAAATAGTTTGATGGCATAGGGATACAAAATGATAATACTTTACAAAGGTTATATCCATTAAGCCAACTTATAAACTGTGTAGCCATGCCTATTTTTTTAAAGTATAAAACATAAATCATACTAATAAAAAAGTGTGTTTACCGAAAAAACCATAATTTTGCTACGGGTCTAATTTTGTTTCTTGCATTAGGTTCAAAAATGGGTTTAAATATTTTGCAAGTTTAAATTTGACCTTAAGGAATAAATTTTATTCTAAAAAAAGTCCGGCTCTCAGTATAAATTTTTAGCACCGCTCTTGCATTGCATTAAGATAAGCTGTGCAAACTGAAAGTGCTCCAAAACTTTACTTAAAGATAATGTGAAATAAACTCATTTTGAGCCAAAAGCAAAATTTTCAGTACTGCTTGCCATATATTCCATTATATTCTGGTGAAATGTGGAAAGAAACTGCGGGAAATTTTTGAGAATTTAGTATATAAATTTTGAAATATATATTAAATCCACGCCGATGAGCTATTATAATGCCTAAAAACAATATAATTTGCTATTGCCTAACTCGGGTAAAGAGAATTAAGGCCTTCACCGGCATCCCCCTTATTGAAAAGGTATGGGAAAAACATCAAACCAATTTTAAGTTATTTTGAAGTGACTATAATCAGCTATCTGGATATAAAAAAAATTAAGATCATTTAATTGGGCAAATAGATAGATTGAAAATTTTTTAAAAACAATAATTCATGGCTGGTAAAATTATAATTCAAAAAACTTAAAGCTTCCAAATTTTTAATTTAAAACCTTGAACGAACTCCTTACTAAGCAAAATAGTAGACTTCCTTTAGGTGCTTAATTAACAGATAATATGTAATTTCTATAAAAAATTTGGCAAGAAACATCTGATCACCTACAAAGCAATTAGAATGTAAAAGATGCTCATAAAAAGTTAATGAAGAGAATTTTACTACAAGGAATTGAAAAGTAAATTATATTCTTAATATGGTGTCTATGACTCATATCCAATGTAAGGACTAATGGGGTTTGTCAAAAACACATTATCTTTTTTTTTTAATTTTTTAGCTAGCAAGTTAAAAATTATGAGGAAAAAAATAACAATAAGTTAGAAATCTAATGACAGAATTAAGTATATTATCAACAACTTTGGTTAGGCTTACAATGCTATATGTCAAAAAAATTTATGTGAGTAGGGGAGACCGGGGCAATTGTGACACATAAAAGTCAAACCCAGATTGCAAAAAAACTACAGGGTTTTTTGAAAAAAAAATTTTAGTTTTCGATAGCTCTAACTTAGTTCTTTAATATATATAATGTTTATTTTTCTAGGATTATCTAAAAAAAAATTATTTAAAAAAACATAATTACCCCACGCTGGGGTAATTATGATCAGCGTAGGGTAATTCTGAACACTACTGCGGGTAATTTTGAAACTTAACATTTTAAGGGGCATATTATTATATAAAACGAAAATAGCCTTAAAATATACTAAAGTATTTTCAATATTAATATATACCTGTTTCCATTTTTAAAATTATTCTGTGAGTACCCAGTAACTGAAAAAATTCAAAATTAAAAAGTTATCACACACCTGTAGCCTTTGAATTAACCATTTATTGTTATTTATCAAAAATTATGAAAAACATTTATTTATTTATTAATCCCTCCGGCTTTCTGTAGGACAGGTCTTTAAACACGTGATATAATAATTCAATGACTTAATACTTCATTAGATAATTCCGTAAATCTTATGTAAAATGATCAAGTTTAAAAAATTTTATCCAAAAAAATCAAGAATTTTTTTTGTAACTTTTGGGCATCAAATATACGTTTTACATACTATATAACTCAAAAAGCTTTGATCATTGGGATATAAAAATTTGCTGATAAGGGTTTTAAAACATATATTTTATTTATATATCACTATTACAGGCACGATTCTAGACCCCTTTTGGGGGGGCAGTGCCCCCCCCCCCCCAGAAGTTTTTGTTTGCCCCCCCCCAAATAATTGAATTTGCCCCCCCCCCCCCAAAAATACATAGTAATTTTATGTTCGCCCCCCAAAAAAAAATTGAATTTGCCCCCCAAAAATACATAGTTATTTTATTTCTTCCACATAATATAATTGAATTTGCTCCGTCAAAAATATCTAAAAAATATTATCTTAAAAATATTTACTTTTTTTAAAAGTGTTTTTATTCATTAATAATTCTCATCCGCAAGAGAGATCAAACTAACAGAAATATATAGAAAAATTTGATTTTACAGAAAGCTTTATATTTGTGAAAGCATTTCATAAATCTGATGCCTAAGAAATTTTCTCAGTTAGCAACATTCTTTTGTTAGAATATAATCTAGAACCAAAGAACCTGATCGCACAATGCTACAATGGGGCGAAAGTGGGGAAAAAGGTGGTGTTTAAGTATTTCTGAGCAAAATGGTTGGACACCATGTCCCGTATATTCCCTGCATACCACCGATTGCATCTTGTTGCAAAAGATGGTCTTAAAATTTTAAGTGATGGGAAAGGTTTTTTTGATATTTTTTCTTCCCTTCATAAATTTTTTCAACATGATGCAATCAAGGTAGTTAGTGAATGCGGGACCATATAACCCGGCTGTTGCCCCATTGGTGGTGTGGTCACTACCTGCCCATTGTTTTTTTTTAAAATTACACAAAAATATTTAATACTCTTTAAAAAATTAAAAATAAAAAAACTTTTATATCTTCAGGTCACAGGGCCGAATCGGGGTTTTTTGACCATATATATAATCATCTATTTATTTTTTTTGTATTTAATTAAAAAATTATTTTATTTATTAAAAATAGATCAATTTCAATGCAGAACGATTTATATTTCTAAAACTTCTAAAATAATACACCATTGTTTGTTGAAAATTAAACAATTAAGAAATAAAATACATTTGAAGATTTATTCAAAAATTGTTTTGATATTAATATTTTTTTAAATGACAATAATTTATCTATGGATAAAAGAAAAACTTAACCTAAAGATTTTTCTGATTTTTATTTATTTTCTACTTATAAGTTTGAAAATATTTTTAATAATGATGAAGTAAAAAGTATTTATTTTAATTTTATTGATTTATTTATATTTTGATAATAAATTTGTAACCGATAATAGTTGTTTAAAATCTTTAGATTCCCTTTATAAATTTGATTATCCTTTTTTTGGTTATATATAGATTAGAGCCTCTTTAAAAAATAAGTAATATTGATAAAGATTCATTATCTAAAGAAATTGACGTAGCCAAAAATTTTTTAATAAGAAACTTAATAATTACCAAGAATGTGTTACTATTGATTTTGTTAAATTTTTATTGATTACAATGATGCGCTAATCTATTTAACATTTTTCCTATAAGTTTGTTAATTGGCTCTTCAACGTCGAGTTGTGAGGCCACATTTTCTTCTTTAAGAAGGATAATAACGGCTGACAAGTAGTGACCTGCTTAAAGGTGATTTGGTTCTTTTAAACACGAAAAATCATTAACTAGGGAAATTTTGATGAATATTGTAATTTAATTAAAATCTTCTAAGATAAATTAGTTTGATCAATACACTGCTCATAATCAGCTAATTATTGCTTACTATTTTAACCTGGTTGCAAACTTTTTTTATGCGCATTTAACGTTTATGTTCATGTTTTATTTAATTTTTTACCCTAATATTAATAACTAGTTATATATAACCAGTGTTTTTTTCAAATATATTCTTCCAAATTAGCATACTTATACATTTTGTTTTCATGATAATCAATCTTATTTCACTTTTCATTTTCTAAAATCCAAAGTTTTATATAATTCATTTTTATCATTCATATATATCATATTTTTAATTTCATGCGCAATGATACCAAATGATAAAATTATACTTACAATTAATTCAAATCTAGTTTCTTTTTAAGCAATTAATAGTGAAAACAATTAATTCTAATTCACATATTCAGTTTATAAACTCATTTTTTTTAATTTAAGAATATAATAAATTACTATTAATTTGTTAAAAAATTTTGAACATGGATTCTATTGTTGTACATGTATATTTTTTGCCGTGACCGAAGGTCACGGCCAATTTTGACGCCGAAGGCGGCAAAAAAATTTTTTCTGCCCCCCCACGAGTTTTTTTTTGCCCCCCTAAAATGGAAAAGCTAGAATTGGGCCACTATTATCATACCAATAACCAACCTTTCAAAACATCAAAAGTTATAATTGCCCCAATAGCATAATTGCCCCGATCTCCCCTAATAGAATTTAAACATGATAATGTTAAAATCCCATGCTGGAATGAAGAGGGGAAAAATTTGATGTTATGCGGACTGTGTTGGCACAATATTATTTTTTTTTAATAAACATAAAAGACGTATTTGTCCAAGCTCATTTAATTAAAAGAACAAAGTTCTTTAGATGATTGGGAATTGTTTTCTAAATGGGTACTGATTGTTATGAAAAAGTAATGATTGTTAAAATAAATTTTTTTTTTTAAAAAATCGGAAAATATTCACTCTATTATATTTAAATTCAAATTTATGCTGGGTTATAAGAGGGTTAAATTATAAAAAGACAAAAAACTTTTTTGTGCTAATATAATTTTTAACCCCAAAAAAGGAAGATATCCAAGCGACAATACCTGGGTGTTATCTATCGCACCCCAAGGTGCAAAATGAAAGTGCAATGTGCAGGTCACCTCTCATATATCAAAAAAAATCTTGGCATCAAATTTAAAGAGGTGGCAACAACCAGGACTGAACCCCATAAAGTCAAAAAATTTGAATCTCCATAAATGTCAAAAACATAGATATGTTATGAATATACCCGATAATTTAGTTTTGGGGAGGTAAATGTAATTTGAGGAAACGTTAAATTATTTTTAAAGTTAGAAAGTCAATATTATTAAAAATGTTGTATTAATGCTTTTTTACATTTGTTCTTTAAATATTAATGTTCTTAATTTTTTATTTTGAATGCTTTGTTTATCTTCTATTTTGTTTATAATAAACAGTGAGGTCCGATTTCGTTTTATATTAATATACTTTATTTGTATTACTAAAAATATATAGCGTCATACTTTTTATTATGTAGATTATATTTTATTAAAGATGTGAAAAAAAAATAAATTCTATAACAAAATTGGGGGTCCTCATTTAAACAAAACCCACCATATTATTATACAAGTTAAAAAATGTTATGGGAATAAAGTGGGAAGCATTGCCAAAAAGGTACAGTAACTGGTAGATTCGTATACGGAATTAGCCGTGCTAAGTGCAATCAAACTTTGGGCATTTACGGTACTCGAAGTGCGTAATCCTGCGTAAATATCAACTCCTAGATGCAATTAAAAAATAGAATATGGTCTATAATATGTGAGAGGCATAAAAGTGGCATTTTACCTAAAATATTAAAGGACCATGTCCATTTAACCAATTATACATTTTGTAAACTTATGTTTATTGTAGTAGGTCTATATAGACTTTAATTATTGTGCCCAATTTATTGTGCTATCAATTTTCATTTTTAAGCGGCCAAATATGTTATATAAATTTGTGGTTGGCTCTGATTTGTGACAAAAAAAATTGTAAAAATTAATAATGCTATTAGTGACATTAAAGTGGCTATTGTGAAAACGTTTTCTTTTACCAGCCATTTAATGTTAATTCATTGCGTTAAATTTTTATTAATTAAAATTTTTACTATTCACTGCCCAATTTTTATTTTTAAAAAATTTAGTCTTAATAATAACTAACATCAAAAAATAAGATTTTGGAGACTTTAAAACTTTAAATAGTTAGAGGAAATAATAAAACAAAATTAAACCTCGACCTTATGCTAAATGGAATGAATTGCGATTAAACTTTACCGATGTTGAGAAGATTGGTGTAAGCCGCGGTGTATGAAACAGTCGGGAATTTAGATACGGCAACCCCTAACGTCCTAACTGCATTTACTCTGCCTCCTTTTGTGAACATCTGGAGAGCCAAGTAAAAACTTCGATCTAACCGGGCAGTACCACCTGATAATTATTATTTGAATATGCAATGTATATTTAACATTCCGCTGCTTCGCAAATCAGGCCCGATTCTAGCTTTTCCATTTTAGGGGGGCAAAAAAACTCGTGGGGGGGGGGGGGCAAAAAAAAATTTTTTGCCGCTTTTGGCGGCAAAATTAGCCGTGACTCGGTCACGGCAAAAAATATACATGTAAATAGAATCCATGTTCAAAATTTTTTAACAAATTAATATTTATTATATTCTAAATAAAAAAAATATTTGCGTTTATAATTTGGATATATGAATTAAAATTAATTGTTTTCACTAATATCAATTGCTTAAAAAGATATGAGACTTGGAAATTTATTTTAAGTATGTTATCATTTGGTATTAATGCGCATGAAAATTAGAAATATGATTAAAAATAAATTATATAAAACTTTGGATTTTAGAAAATTTGATTATCATGAAAACAAATTGTATAAGTATGCTTGGAAGAATATATATTAAAAAACACTGGTTATATATAACTAGTAATAAATATTAGAAAAATTAAATAAAACCTGAACATAAACGTTAAATGCACATAAAAAATTGCAACCATGCTTTAAAATAGTAAATAATTAGCTAATTATGAGCAGTGTTTTTTATTAATCTTTTATCCTAGAGGTTGTTTTGATTAAATTATAAAATTCATCAAAATTTAACGCCCCAGTTAATGATTTTTCGTGTCCTTGAAAAACCAAATCACCTTTACGCAGGTCATTACTTAACAGCAAGTTATTATCCTTCTTAAAGAAGAAAATGTGGCCTCACAACTCGATGAGCCAATTAACAAACTTATAAGAAAAATGTTAAATAGATAAGAAAACGCATCTTTGTAATCATATAAAAATTTAACAAAATCAATAGTAACACATTCTTTGTAATTATTAAGTTTCTTATTAAAAATTTTTTTGGCTACGTCAAATTCTTGAGATAATGAATTTCATCAATATTGCTTATTTTTAAAATAGGCTCTAATTTATTTATATCTAAAATATTAATCAAATTATAAAGGGAATCTAAAGATTTTAAATAACTATTATCGGTAAAAAATCTATTATCAAAATATAATTAAATCACTAATATTAAAATAAATACTTTTTACTTTATCCTTAATATTTAAAATACAAACTTATGAGTAAAATATGAATAAAAATCAGAAAAATCTTTAGGTTTAGTTTTTCTTTTATTTAAAGATAAATTATTGTCATTTAAAAAAGTATTAATATCAAAATAATTTTTAAATAATTCTCTAAATGTATTTTTATTTCCTAATTGTTTAATTTCTAACAAACAAGTGTATTAAATCAGAAGTTTTAGAAATATAAATCGTTCAGCATTGAAATTGGTATATAATTATTTTTAATAAATAAAATAATTTTTCAATTAAATACAAAAATATAAATAGATGATTATAAATATGGTCAAACAAACCCCGATTTGGCCCACAAAAAAAAAAAGATATTTTTTTTTTTTTTTTAAAAAGAATTTTTTTTTTTTTTTAAATTAAAAAAAAAAGGGGGGGGGGGAGCCCCCACCACCAAGGGGGCACCAGCGGGGGGGGGCCCCCCCTCCCATCACCTAAATGGTTGGATTATGTGAAAAAATTTTTGGGGGGGAAAAAAATTATCAAAAAAATCTTTCCCTTCACTTAAAATTTCAAGACAATCTTTTACAACAAGATGCAATCGGTGGTTAAAGCAGTGAATATACGGGGCATGGTGTCCAGCTATTTTGCTTAGAAATAAACACCACCTTTTCCCCAGGGCATTAGTTCGCATCATCGTAGCATTGTGTGATCAGGTTCTTTGGTTCTAGATTATATTCTAACAATAGATTGATGACAAGTGAGAAAATATTTTAGGCATCAGAGTTAGGAATTGCTTTCACAAATATAAAGCTGTCTGTAAAATCAAATTTTTCTATATATTTCTGTGTTAGTTTGATCTCTCTTGCGGATGAGAAGTATTAATGAATAAAAACACTTTTAAAAAAAGTAAATGTTTTTAATATAATATTTTTTAGATATTTTAGACAGACCAAATTTAATTATAATATGTGGAAGAAATAAAATTACTATATATTTGGGGGGGGGGGGGGGGGGGGGGGCAAATTCAATTTTTTTGGGGGGGGGGGGCAAACATAAAATTAATATGTGTTTTTTTTTTGGGGGGGGGGGGGGGGGGCAAAATCAATTTTTTTTTGGGGGGGGGGGGGGCACTGTCCCTCCAAAAGGGGTCTAGAATCGTGCCTGTCGCAAATATATAAAGATTTAAATTAAAGAAACTATCATGATAATCAGTGTGTACTGATATATCAAGGTTTTTCGATATTCCTTCATACATAGTTAAAACTTAGTTACATTTAGTCGTTTTTCATTTATCTTAGTTTATATTTGTTTTTTTTAGCTTTTTTTTTACTAATTAAAAGGTCCACATTAAATTACCAGAAAGAAATAAAACTTGGTCAACAATTTTTTTTAGAGTTATGAGCTAACTACGGGAATCAAACCTGCCATTTTAGGAATTTTTAAATCCGTTTATTACATTACAAAATTTAGTTAATCATGAACGTTGTAACAAAAAAAAACAAAAAAGATTAAAAAAAACAAATTGATATCTTTTTCTATATTTATAATAATTAAATTATAATTGAATTTCAAATTATACAGAATATTTTGCCTAAAAACTTAAATAAACGATATGTTATATGATATTTATACTGCGCAAATTTTGTATTATTTAAAAATAATGGATTAACTATATACTAATTATTTTATTTCTCATTATTTTAGATGATAAGTTACAAGAGATTTTAATATAAAAAATGTTTTTAAATTTTTGCATTTAGGATAAAGTCAATGTTAAATCTGATAAAGAAACCATTTACTATATTTACCGATCTAGGGAGTCGAAGAACGAAGAAAGAAAAACGGAAAATATATATAAGATAAGGTTATCATGAAGATGTATTCTTTTGTCTTTTTTCTGTCATTGATAATTGTGGACCTGTGTAGTAACATTTAAAGATATTATTAAAGGTGCTGTGAGACATTGCGATTTAACAATACTTAGCGGGTATTAATTTTTTCGTGTTTTTCTTAATGGCACAAAACTATATTTTATTAAATTTTTGATTATTTTTATTACATAACTTATATTGATCTCCTATTAAGTGATAACCTTTGACAGATTCTAAAATCTAAGGGACATTTTTAAATAAAAGACAGAAAAAAAATTGTCGACTATAGGAGTTGTTTAACGACTAAAGTAATAAGCAGTTTTAAGTTCTTCAGTCAAATCCTTTTTTAATCAGCAAATTAAAAAAGTAAAAACATTTTAATAAAAAAATTAAAAAATGAAAATACTAAAAGGATCAGGTGGGGCTCTGATAGATCTCAAAAACTTATATCATTTTAAACTTTTATTCTTCTACGTGTAAATATCATTTTTAAGTTATGGAATCCTGTGGTAAATAATTATTATTAAAAATCTATTAAAAATTAATACACACCTTTTTAGCCAGAATTTTAAAAATAGAGGGCCCAGATATGGCCCTTTTTTTGTTTTGCAATGTAAGCCATTTAAAGTTAATGTATAAAAATTTGTTTCCCCAATGTTTTACCACGCACAAGTGACACCTTGAATTTTAACTAAAACAAAGGTTTTCAAATTATACCATTTTGCATGCTTTTTTGGTTTGAACGTTTGTGTTATAATTATTAACAGTTAAAATTTTTTATGAGCTTGCACAAATTTTCCAATTATCCTTGAAGAACTTGAGGAAGTAACTCATAAAGATAAGTATTAAATACAACACAACAAGTTTATTAAAAATGTTAATTAAGACTATTAAAAATTTTACTTTTTGTTCAAATCAATGTTATTTGTTAAAAATTTAAGTATTATATTGTTAGGTAGGTAAAAACTTCATGTTTAGGTATAAAACTTTCTCAATTAAATATATATAAATAACACAAATAAATTTAATAATCACAAATTTTTTTCCCTTAAAATTAGAAACCTGTAAATTTATTAGCTATAGAAGAACAATCTTTGAGAGTCTGATTTAGTATAGTCAGTCTCAATTACATTTGAATTGGTATTTATTAAACATAAATTGCACAAACGAATACTCATTATTGATCGCAAATATGATTTATATTTTCTAATAAGCTAAGGTTTGGCCGTGCAAATATTTATTAGTTGGACAAACAAATATTAATTGACATGCTATCACAATTGTTAGCATCATTAATATGTTGTTCGTAATGCTTCCTCTGTTTTACAAATTTATATTTCAATTTGCTAACAAAATTACAATGTTTTATCCTTTTGTTGATTATTATACTGAGTTACATTTAAGAAAGTTGTTTTTTCTAGGTGACGAGCTCATTAAACTGTAATAAGTCTTCTTTCATGGATAAAAATATTAAGGGCCAAAGCTTATTTAAAATTGTATAAAAAGCATAAATTTAAATGGCCGAAAATGTAGAATTTAAAAAATGGGTGTATAAAAGGAAACAAAAGAAATGAGTTTTAATTGGTGAAGAAATACACAATAAGAAGAAAAATCAGGAAAATGAACAACTGAGCACGTAGTAGGGTGAGTACAAAAATTAAAATAAAAAATAAAAAAGTAAATTTAGAAATGTAAAGGAAGAGGCATTTAAATATCTTTAAACTATAATTCATGAATTGTTTTTATATGTTTGAATAAGTTATAAAGCAGATTAGATTTATGCTAAATGCACTCTGGAGTCCATACTGGGGTTTAAACGGGCTGTAAAGGGCCTGCCTTTCCTCCATGTTTTTAAATTAGGACCCTATTAAATTTAGGTAAACAAAAGCTTGGCCCTGTCCATCACAAAATACTTGTTGGCCCTCCAACATGTTCGGCAAATTTAAACAATAAAATGAGTAAACCAAATTTAATTATTTAATTTTGTTTGCAACATCACGTTAAAATTATGCTAACCTGAACATTTCATAGCATTTATCGTTTGGTACCAACGAGTCAAATTAAAGGTCCACGTCAATCTGTAAAGTAACACTGGTGCATCGGCGTAAGCTACTAGCCCAAATCTATTATCGTATGGTGGTGGTTGGGCAAGGGTCCAATTCGTAATATACTGGTGACAAACATTTTTTTTTATTTTAAAATTTGTATATGCATGGCACAGGTCAAAAAGTATCAATGACAGAAAAGTTAATTTTTTGTGAAAAAATGTAAAAATTTTTTAATTAAAACTTCATTATAACTTATATTAATCATCTCAAATAATGAGGAATATAACATATTGGTATATCAAGTTCTTACATCAGAATTTACATGAAAATATTTCCCGTCCAATCCTATACACGGCACAATATATTATAGGTTTATAATATATTTTAATTTGTTTAAATATAACAGTCTAGCTCATCTAATAATGTGAAAAATGTTCATATATTTTTGTTTTTAAATCTTTTTTGTTTTAAATATTTATAGCTAAGTTCTAAAGCCCTAACGGGTATGGCGGCCTCAAAATAGACGAGGCCGTAAGGGGGTGGTTTTTATTAGGTAATTAACCCTGCATGCACCGGAATTTTTATAGAAATATTGACATCAGTGCGGACAATTTAATTTACCATATTAACATAAGCTTATATACGCACGGATTAATCTGTTAATCTTTTAAATTACTGGTGTATTTGATGATCCCAATCCCAGTTTTTTTATAGGCTAGCTTTGGGATTAAATGAGCAAATTGTTCCACCTCCTTACCAAAAAAAAATAATGTTTATAACTAACTAACTATGATAAAGTAAACGAATTTGAAAATCTCTAATAGGTTTCTGCGTTGTTAGCTTATAACTCATAAATATTGTGTATAACACTGGACAACAAAATTCGGACGACCCTAAGCATCATTTATGGCAATTATGATTTTAGGTTAAGTTTTTGGCGCTGATCACGAATATGATCTAAGAATTTAGCCAATGCCTCAGATTTTGCGTTATTCGGTGTCAAAGTTGAGATTTTTCAATTTTTGAGGTATTTTGGGCTTCTACATAAAACCTATGGGTAGTTACAAAAGTTAACATGTTTAGATAACGGAAACATTCATTATTATTGTAAGGGGTTTAAATTTTTTTAAATGATTTTTTTTTAATTTTTACATTTTCATAAAATTAGTGGTTTTCGTCATAAAATCCGTTTTTTGATCCTTAATAACTTGAAACTAAATTGCTAATAACACAGGTCGACAATAAATGGCGACCAATTTTAAACATATATATTTTGAAAGAGTTTTTTGAGCACATTCCAAATATCTTTTCCGTTTTTTTTGAATAGGTCTAATTTTTTACCTAGATGGGTTTAAAAGTACCAAAATCTCAATATTTCCTATATTTATAGGCACTTTTCGTGCCTTTAAAATAAATATATATAATAGAAAAATATATTTTACTATTGAAAAAACTCTTATATTGTTATATAACTTTTTTAGAATTTACTTATCTCATTTACTTTTCTAAATATTTGATTTTAAAAAACTCAAAATTTCCAAAAAATACGCGTCTGAAAGTCTGTGCTTCAAAATTTTATATATTAAAAAAGGGGCTTTAAACTCTTAAAGATTGTAGTGCGTGCTGCTACTAATACTGGCATTATCTGCCGGCCCTTCACTTACTTACATAACTTGATGTAGTTCTGTGCTTCAAAATATTATATGTTAAAAAAGGGGGTCTAATGTGGCTTAGTACGCGCTGATACTAATACTGGCATTATATGCCAATCCTTCACACTTACATATTTTGCTTAATGTAGTGTAGTGTATTTAGTAGCCCCTTAATTAATATATAAAATTTTGAAGCACAGACTTTCAGACGCGTATTTTTTGGAAATTTTTAGTTTTTTAAAATCAAATATTTAAAAAAATAAATGAATTAATAAATTCTAAAAAAGTTATATAACAATATAAGAGTTTTTCAATAATAAAATATATTTTTCTATTATTTATTTTTATTTTAAAGGCACGAAAAGTGTCTATAAATATAGGATATATTTAAGTTTTTGGTACTTTTAAACCCATCTAGGTAAAAAATTAGACCTATTCAAAAAAAACGGAAAAGATATTCGGAATGTATTCAAAAAACACTATCAAAATATATATGTTTATAAATGGTCGCCGACATAAAGTTGTTATTTATCGACCAGTGTAATTTTAGGTAATAACCTTTTTTAGATATGTTTTTTATAAGAAATCTGAATATGCCAATAGATTTTTTAGAAAATTAATAGTTAAAGAAGTTTTGTGAATTTTTTTCTGAACTTTAGATGCGGTTTAAAAAAAATTAGAGATATTGGAAAAAAAACTAAACCCGAGAACGTTATCGCAACAAAATTCTTTACAAAACCCTCAAAATATCGTTGATGTTGTTTTTTTTTGTTGTCCCGTGTAATAAGCAATGAATAAAATAACGTATCTTTTTGCAACGTGCTAGATTTGATACAGAGATTGTAGAGAAATAAATTTGATAATTTGGTTGAGAAATTATTTTATTTTATCAAGCATACTATAAAAATGCCTTTTTGACATTGGCATTCCACCGCATTTGTTAACGTTCCATCCATTATAAAGACAGTGTCGGCTAAACCAATAAAAGTGTTATATTTAAAAATAAATTAAAAAAGGTATAAAGATTATTTGAATAGTAAGTTATAGATTTAAATTTTTAACTAGCTGACAATAAAAATAATGTCTAAAGTTGTTATTAAGGTTAAATTAAAATTCATATTTTAAATGTTTGATTTTTAATTTTTAAATAACTAAAGTTGATACAGGTTTTTACGGATTAAAATAATATATTCCAAACCGATAATAAATTATGTTCAATTGGGGAAAAAAACATCAAAAAAAATGTTGGAGCTATTAATAAAACATTATTATCGCGTTGAATTCAATAATATTAATGTTAGATTTTAATAAAATTGTTTGTTTTTTATGGAATTCTTTAAGATATGAAAATTAGTCATTTTTGCCTAATTTTATAAAATGCAAATTCGTATCGTATTGTTAGGTTCAAATGATGCGTTTGAATAATTGAAAAGTACAGCAGGTACAATTCTAGACCCTTTTTTTGGAGGGGGGAGGGGCAGTGCCCTCCCAACAAGGTTCAAATGGTGTACATGTATATTTTTTGCCGTGACCGAAGGTCACAGTTATTTCTGCCGCTGAAAGTGGCAAAAAAAATTTTCTGCCCCCCCCCCCCCACTAGTTTTTTTTGCCACCCAAAATTAAAAAAGCTAGAATCGGCCCTGAAGTACAGAGACAAGGCTATTAGGCAAATTTGTACTAACATTTATAAATACTTTTTTGTTTAAAGTTATAATTTTAGTTGTTTTATTATTTAAGATTTAAATCTTTTAAATTCTGTATTAAGCTATTTTTTTTATAATTTTAATCTGAATTTTTTTTAGAAAAAAACTTACATAAAGATTTCTTTATTGTATAAAGGTTAATTTTTTTATTCCTAACTTGTTACCTATACTTATTTGGATATTTTTTTTAAACAAACCTGGTTTAAATATTTAATATTATTTGGTTGAGATAAGATTTGTAAAATAGGAGAAAACCTTTTTTCTATGTTAGTACAATTCCATAATTAGAATTTTGCTGAAAATCTATACATTTCAAGCTCCTTATAAAATTTTAATATTGAGATGTTTATTTATTCAGCTAAAAATATTAACTACTTACTTGAAATTCCAAACAGTAAGACATTTTAACAAGAATTAAAATCTCTTTAAGGTTTAATAAGATTAAAGTACAAAAAAATTAAAATTAGTTGATACAATACTACATCATTATTATTACTGATTTTCCTAATATTTAAATTTTAAAAAGTAGTTAAAAATGAAAAAATGGACTATCCTGCATGGTTCTAAAAACTTACAGGATGTTTTCCTAATAGAAGGTAGGCTCGATATTATAATCTTAAACTAAAGCAAATTAACGATTTTTACTTTTATCAGTTTTGTTTTGCATAATCGCAAAGTGTAACAGTTTTTAATTATTTATATAGATAGCACATGTCAACAAATATTTTGAGATATCAAACCTGCCCTGAGCATTCCAATTTCGTTTACCCTTTTTTCTACAAACTGAGTGAGCAAATGACAATATTTTTTTAAAATATAAAAAAGATTTTATTTATAAGATTTCCAGCATTAATATTTTTTTTCATTGTTAGATTTTTGCCATTGAGGCAGTGAGCTCTTTCAATTTAAGTCTCCATTGGGTTCTATCTCTACACTCATTTCTATTTAGGTTGTGACATCTCATGCTAGCGTCTACTCTTTGAGACCAGGTGAGTTTAGGTCTGCCCCTTTTATTCTTGCCTTGTACTTCAATTGCATTTACCAGATTGCTTAGATACCCGTCTTTTTGCCACATAACGTGTCCAAACCATCGAAGTCTGTTGATTTCGACTTTATTTTGTATGGGTGTTATGTGTAAACTTCCAAGTATATGATCGTTGCGGATCTTGTCTTTGCGAGTCAACCAGAGAAACATCCGTAGCATGCGCATTTCCATCTTTTGTAGAAATCTTTCGTCGCTTTTCCTTAACGCTGTTGTTTCTAAGCCGTACGTTATTGCCGGTTGTACTATGCTTGAATAAGCCTTGCCCTTAACTTTTATTGGTATATTTTTGTCGAACAGGACACCTGTCAACGATCTCCATTTTAGCCACCCAACTTTGAGTTTGTTCCTAACTTCTTGCTCGACGTTTTCATCGGATTGTAGGTAAGCACCTTTGTAGGTTGCTGTTGGCTTTAATTTGAGAGACCAGTCAGCGTTAATTACCATTTGTTCACCTGAGCCTCCGAAAACTATCAATTCAGTTTTGTTTTTGTCAATTTTTAGGCCTAGCTTTTCAATCGCTTTTATCCAATTATTCAGACTTTCACACACGGGTTTTCAGCCATTAGTAGAATGTCGTCAGCGTACAGTATGTGCCACGGTGGATTTGTGGCAACGCTTTTTAATCACCGCGATGAATAGTAGGGGACCCGAACCTTGATACACACCTTTATTAATTGTAAATCCTTTTGATGTTCCTGACGAGCTCCTTACATACGTCAAATTTCTTTCACACATTCTCTGAACCAACGTGATATACATCTCAGGAACATTCTTTCTCCTCAAAGCCCACCATATACTGATCTTGAATTTTGTCGAAAGCTTTTTTTAAATATATTAATGTGCAGTAGAGCTTTTTATTCTTTCTCGTGAAACGTTCTGCCATGTTGCGCACGGCAGGAATCGCGTCAATTGTCGACCTTTCATGAACCCGCATTGCTCAATACCTATATTGATTACGTCTCTTAATCTGACTTCTAACATTTTCGAAAAGTTTGAAAGTATGTGACATTGGTTTGATGCCTCTGTAATTGTGGCAGTCAAATGCGTCGCCTTTATTTTTAAAGATTGGAATAATGTAGCTTTCTTGCCAATTCGGAGGTATATTCTGATGTGTTAATATCGAATTGAATAGAGTCGTTAACGCCGAAATTCCCTCATCTCCTAAAGATTTTCAGCACTTAATGGGTATGTTGTCGGGACCTGTCGCTTTCCCGTTTGAACACTTTTTAAACTGAAGGCTGACTTCTGATTTTGAAATTGGAGGTATTAGGTTACAGTTTGGGGGTATCTCCTCGAGCTCAATTCTATTTGTGTCGCTGTTCAGTAATTCATTGAAGTATTCTTTTCAACGCTCCAGTACCTTTGTTTGATTTACGAAAAGCTTGTCTTCTTTGTTTTTGATGAACTTTACGTTTCCGTCACAATCTCTTGACTGTCTTTCACGTTGCTTTGCCATCTTGTATACCAAATTTTGCCCACTTTTGATGGCCATCTCCTTGTATGCTTGTTCATATACTTTCTTTTTCGCTTCTCGTACGATTTCTCACAACATTGCATTGTTCTTTGTAATCAAGCTTGTCGTTGATCAGTTGACTCTTTTTCCATCGTTTGAGCAGCTTTTCCTTTTCTGATATTTCCCTTTCAACTCTTTCATTCCACCACAATGTAATTCTTCTCTTATCACGCCCACCTTTTGTAGTTCCAAGTATTTATATCCCAGCCGCTTTGATTTTAAAGATAACTCGCACCAGAACTGCGTAGGACTTGGTATGATTTCGCAATTGTATTCGTTGTCGAGGTTTCAGGTGATTGCGAAGGCTTAGTTTTTCTCCTTGAGCTTTGGCCATTTGATTTGGGGAAGAAATTTTGTTTTGCTGAGCCTATGTTTCTGGCGCTGAAACGTGAAGTCCATCACCAAGAGTTGATGCTGGGCAGATACTATTTCTGGGATGATTTTGCAATCTTTGATTTGTTTAAGCTGTCGTCTCGAAGCATGAAGTCTATTTGAGATTGATTGGAACCACTTTGGTAGGTAATGAGGTGGGATCTTCTTTTGCTGAAGAAGGTGTTGGCAATGGCCATGTCGAAAGCTTTGGCGAATACAAACGCCCTCCGTCATCATTGATCGCTTCATAACTTTTGCCTCCGTGAATTCTTTCGTACCCCACATTTTCTTCTCCTACATGCGCATTCAAATCCCCTCCAATCACTGTCAGTTCCTCGTTTGGTATGTCCATCAGCACTGCTTCTAGCATTTCACGAAACCCTTCCTTTTGTTCGTAAGATTTGTTTGGGGTGCATACACCGAGATAACGTTGGTGACTTTGCCTTCAATAACCAGTTTGATTGCTATGATTCGCTCGGAAGCTCTGACAACTTTAACGACTGTTGGGATCTTGCGCTATTATTATCCCAACTCCGTTGCGATGGTTGTCCTTTCCATTGTAAAACATCTTGTATCCTAAGCCCATCAACAACGCCCTTGAGCCTTTCATCTTGGTTTCTTGCACACACATCACATCAATCCGCCTTTTAGCTAGCATTGCCTCTGCCATCTTTCCCTTCATCGTTACCACGTTTAATGCTAATCTAAGGGTTTTTTCTTTTTGCTTTGTTTGGACCCTAATGTTTCTTCTCACTTGATGCGGGCCAGATACACCAAGCGCGTCGCATACAGGGGACGACCTAACGTTTGGTTTTTCATATTGTTTGGTTGATTATGTTTTTTTGTTCAGAGTTTTGGGATTTTCACACCCGCCTTCTGTGGGCTGACTGTGACCCAGATTTGACTTTGGACTCCCTAGGCATCATCGTTTAGGGCCTACTGCCTTGTAGGTCACCAGTAGTCATGTGGCTACTCTCTTGCTAAATTTTTTTTCCTGAAAATAAAATCTGCCTTTGCCGGGATTAGAACCCCGAACCTTCTAGGCTTATTCAGGCTACAAGCAAGCGCTCTGGCCACTCCACTATAGGCCGACCAGCATTAATATATTACAATATCAAATTAACAATGTTAAATATAATTAATATATTATAAACTGGTAGTATATTAAATGTAATATATGAAAGAAGTAGTTAAAATAAATTTAAAAAAAAAATAATAAAAATATTATATTTGCTAAATTTTAGAGTCCTCCAGCCATGTCATTTTAAAAAGAAAATAATTATTTTTCAAAGTTTCTATGGAAATTTTTTGCCTTATGCTAAAACTCGGATAAAACTATTTTTTTTAGTTTACCAAATTGTTTGAAACTTTTCAATGCTTCTGGACCAAATGATCCAGAGGTTGTGGCAACAATTAGTATAAAATATTCTCGGTATTTAAAAAACAATATTTTCTTGTCTTTAAAATTTCGCCATTCAAAATTAGATCAAAATTATAGTTTGAAGGGGCCATAGGATCAACACAGGTAATTTCAAAATAAAAATTTCGCCTCAGAGAAGGGAACAAGAGTTTTTCCATCCGGTCTTTAAGAATTAAAAGATAAACCAGGTTCTAAAACACACGGTATGTTAGCCTTTAATGCCATTAACCTTATTGTGTCGCCTTATCTTTGAATTCGACAGGTTTTATTAAAGGAACTATAGAATTTGTAAATGGCGGAAAACGGATATATCTCACGTTTGCTAGGGTTAAGAGATAAGTTTAAAACAGAAAAGTGGCGTTGGGTTATACTAAGTGCTAAATTGATATCTTCCAGCTTGCCACACATGGTACAATCATCTAAATACCATAAGTGCAAACGGACATTTGTTGAATTAGAAATTTCATCTATTAAATTTTTAAGCCCAAGGCAAAACAAAGGCGGACCTAAAGGGTCACCTTGTTGAACTCCCTTTGAGGAAGAAATTAGTACATCTTAAAATTTTAATATTGAATCAATACCATAACTCAAATGTATATTTGTGGTATTGGGAATTTTTTAAAAAAGATTTGATAAGGTAAGAACGATCTAGGCAATTAAAAGCGTTTATTAAATCCAGTTTAACTAAATATTCGTCAGAATTCATTAATTCTAAGGTAAGGCGGGTGGCGTAAATCGCAATTTCACAGCCCCTATTATACCAAAACCCAGTTGGTGAAGAGGCAGTAGGTTTGCTAAAGTGGATTTAATCCTGCTGCATATAATTTTGAAATAAGACGTCTAAAAAAACAACCAATAAGCTAGCGAATTTTGTTCTTTTCTTGGAGGGGAAGAAGACGAGCCCCAATGGGGGCAAATTCCAGTGGAGAATATCCATTAAAAATAAAATTTACCACTTTGTAAAAATTGTTGAATGCCCTGGAGCAGAGTCTGTTTTTTAAGAGCTTTAAGAATTTCATTTGGTGATATTTTCATTTTGGTATTTAATATTGGGAGAATTTTAAACTTATTAGCGGGCCTAGTGTGTTTGTCTTTTAATTGTTCGATTGTTTCAGGATTATTAGGTGCAATTGAATTATTGCCTTGAAGGATCTTGAGGGCTCCAAGATTAAAATTATTAATTTTATTCGAAATTTTTTTAAAAGATTGGTCGGTAGGCCTATGGGAAGTTTGAAATTGAAAAGGAGGGGAAAAAGAGCCTGGTCAAAATTATTAATTTTAGATTCATCAAGGGGAATTCTTAATATCAATGTTGGGAATAAAATTTATTTTTCCCAATTATCATGGTTAGGGAATTCTACTAAAGTAGATAAAATTTTGGAAAAAACACCGTGGCATAAATCGCACTTTTGGGAACCCTTGATATTGTGGGTCCACATATAGCCAAAATTTGGGTTCCGGGCTCTAATAGAATCTGCACATTTTTTATTGTAAGTCTTATTATTGTAAGAAAAACTATTTGTTGCTTGCCCAAATAAATTATAATCTTGAGGAAGGGGGAAGATCGGCAAGACTTCGGGGATTAGATCAGGCTGAGGCTCATTTATTAGAAGGGCCTCCGGTTTATTGCTTCCCAGGCATCTTTTATCCTTGAGACCGTGGATTATTAAATTATTATTTTTTAATGAAATGAGCCCAAAACAAACCAAACAAGTTTCTTTCATTAAAAAACCCACTGAACCAAACGTTTAAAAGAGAATAAAAGGACAAATGTGGGTCAGCGGGGTAAATTTATGGAATGGAAGATTGAAAACCTTACAGGAGCAGGATGGGTAAACAGGTTTTGGGTTATCGATGTAAAATAAAAAAAACATAAAAAAAAATAAAAAAAAGAAATAAAATTAAATAAAAAAATAAAAAAAAATTTATAAAAATAATAAATGTACAAATTTAAACTTTTTAAATTTGTTAATGCTAAGGTAAAAGGTCAAAGTTAAATAACAGTTGGTTTTAAGGGTATAAAAAAATCTTTAAAGCCATGACTTGTTTAGAATACACTTGTAAAATTTCTGTAATTATATTGGAAAAAGTTAATTTTGTAGCATATTTTTGAATTGGTGTATTAATAGTTGGAGTTGATCAGTTGTTAGCTGCTGGTGTTGCAAAAATTGTTGAAAAGAAGATGGGTCATTTATAAAATTAATATCAATTGCATTATTTGGGTTTTTGCCAGCTAAAACCTATCCTGTTTGAGGTAGGAGACATGAGCTCTCATGATGAATGGCAATATTTGTATGTAATTGAGTATTTGTTGATTTGAGGGCTGTCTATGAGAGCCTCCTCCTTTCTTAGATATTGTAGGCATTTTAGTTAATGAATAAAAAATTTTTAAACTTGTTTTTTAGACTTTACACATATTTGCCCTATATATGATAAGATTAACTTAAATTAATGCTTTATAGAATTTGCAGGTTAGGAGGACCCCCTGAACTCATATTGTTTTTATTATTAGTGTAGATGGAAGAAGTATTATGATTGTCATAAGGAGATACCTGAGTTGTTATTAGTTTTTATTGTAAATGATAGAACAATGGGTAAAGTTGTGGCAAATTATTATTTTGATTTTCAAATGATTGATGATTGGAGGCATCAAAATTAGAAGTTGATAATGCAGCAGAGGGAAAATGTGTAAGTCCAATGCCCATGAGACCATTACCTTGTTGTCATGACTTTGTTGCTGCTGAGGGTTAAAATGATGGGTTGATTATTTGGGGGTAATCAGTAGTTGTAAACATTAGTCATACCATTAGTGCTGTTATCATTGTTATGCTGATAATTTTTGTAATTAATACTTGGAGAATCAATGTCATTGTTAAAAAAGGAAGGCATGTAGGCATGTGGATGCTGCTGTTGAGTTAACCTTTGTTTAACGTCTTGGGATTGTAAAACGGCAGCAGCACCGCCACATCGTTTATAATGTTTGGTTATAATTCCAACAATAAATTCAATCTTTAAAAAAAAGGTTAGCATAAATTTTGACCATATCAACATTTTATGTTATATATGATTGATGGTATAAATCAAAATATAAATTATGAGTTAATTCTCATAGTAGTTGCAATAGTCTAATTATCACTGTAAATGTTGGTGATGGTGAGATAAAATTTGTATGACTTATGTTTGATGGCAGGCAGTGAATATTTTATGATCAGTAACAATATTGGTGGAAATAATAATACAAAAATAAGGGCAAATTGGAGTGAATATAGTAAGAGATTGGTAGAGCACAATTGAGTTAGGTGACAGGGAAAGTTATATGCATTATTTAAATTAAAGTTGTAGAAGGTGTAAAAAAATTTTTACCTTTTGCCAATTTAATAATACCTTTTTGTGCCAAATATTTTAAATATTAAGATGGATCTGGAATATTTAGAAAATTTTTGTGTGCATAAGTTGAATATGTAAACAAACATTGTTTAAAAAATTTATATAAGACATAAGCTTAAATAATTTTGTTAAAATGGACTTTAAAACAATTAAAGTCATATTCAAACTTGAAATAATATTTTCAGGGTCTTGTTTAAGTTAAAATGTCAAATGATGTAGATCATATTATTCTTTCTCATTATTTTAGATAAATAAGTTTTAAAAGATTTAAATATAAAAACAAATCTCTCTTTACCTCGTCGCAAAATCTGTAATTTTTGTTAAAAAAGCCATTTTTGGTCGGATCTTAAGAGCAAAAGACGAGAGAATTAGCGAACAACGAATAATATAAGAAATAAGGACATCGATTTAAGAATTACAGTTTTAAAATCTTTTCTTTTCTGAAATTGATATATGTCGACCTCTGTGATTAAACATACCTAAATGAAAGTAAGTTTTTGCATATAAGATACCTAAATATAAATTACTTCAAAACTTAACAATATAAAATAGTATTATTTTAAAATAATGGGAAAAAAGTTAATATCTTGCTAATTAACAAAATTATTTATCTACTAAATTTATTTAAAAAAAGCAATATTGGTCGCTAAATGTACATCAGTAAGAACAAAGGCTTCTTAATTTCTTATTAAAATTGCGGTTTATAAATTACGTCAAGTTATTATAAAATAACATAAATTTAAATTAAGCTCTAACCACACTCGTTTATTTGTGCCATGTTTTATCTACATTTAAATAATTTTTCAATTTAAGCATCATGTAATTTTCTTTTTTTTTTGATACATATATTTTGGGGGCTAAATTGTTTGTAGTACTAAAACTTTTGTTCAAAAATTACATCTTATAAATAACTATTAATCAGCCCTGATAATTTAAATAATTTAAAGTTTTTTGCTGAATATTTAAATGTATTGACATTACGTGATTGGGCGCATACTATTAGACTTTGAAATTTTTTTTTCAGTTTGCAAATCATATTTAGCAGCTTTTATGAAATAGCATTACCGGGATTTAAACTAGATACGAGAATTTGTGTGGCAAAAACAAGCATCCAATATGTAAAAAATTGTAATATAATCATTTCAGAAATTAATTCAGATTTTAAAAAATTGGTAAAAAAAACTTGTAGCAAAATATGCCTCTCAATTTAACTTTGGCTCTATATCTCTTTAACAACAAAAAATATCACCTAATACGTGGCATAAATCGATGTTAAAAATCATTGTATTGACCTTTGTTTTTCTTTTGATACCTTTTACGTTTTATCTAATACTCACCATATCTGTCAACCATATAAATTTTTAGTAAAATAATTAAATATCTAGATGATAAACATCTTTTGGTCTTAAACAACTTTTTTGCATTGATTTTCGCTTGTGAACAACCATGTTGCCAAAATTTTTGTGCTTTTTTATGCAAATGAGCCGATTCGAAGAATATAACCCGGACATTTTATTTTTTAGAGTAAGCCAACATAATTGACTCTTAATTTATACATAAATATTTAAGACAAGTTTCATATATTTTTAGGTTTAATACACAGGTCAACAAATTTTTGAGAGCCATGAGCTAACTACAGAGATCAAACCTGCCATCTTAGGGATTTTCCTGTTTACCATTCTTTAAAATCAAACTTAGTTAGTCAGCTATAAACATTAGAAATTTTAAAAAAATTCAAAAAAAAAAAGAAATTCAAAAACAAGTATATATAAGAATTTTTTTCATGCTTATTTACAACAGCTAAACTGTTTAATTCCAACTTTAAATAAAACTATATAAAAAACCGATAATATATCGTGTCGTATTTAAGTTTGGTTTTGTATTATTTAAATGCTGATGTAAGAGCTTGATATACTTAAAAATTTTATTTCTCATTATTTGAGATGATAAATATAAGTTACAACGGATTACATAAAAAAGATTTTTGACTTTTTTTTGGGTATTCTCGAGTCAATTTGGTCAAAAAAAGGCCATTTTTTTGATATGGACGAATGTAAGGTGCCGAAGCCGGAATAAACAAATATATATGAGATGACCCCATCATGGGGATAAATTCTTTTATGTTTTTTTTAAAATTCACGGTTGTGGTATTGAAATTTGCTGACTTGTGATATAAGGAATATCTTAATATTTTTAGTGGATCTTTTTGGGTTTAGGTTTCCTCAAATTTGAAAGTAACTTTTTTGTATTACACGTCCAATTTAAACCATAAATCGCCCGGCCCCTAAAATGAGCTGCAAATTTTTTAAAATATAATATGCAACTCCAAGAGACAAGATAAGAAATTTTGACATTAATAAAACATAAAAAAATGTGCATTTATCAGAGATTAGAGCCGCTAAAATTTGAAGTTCCGCCTCAAATTTTTTTTAGTGGACACTGGGTTCCGGTTCCTTACATCGGCATTTGAATTGCAATTAAAAAATATCACTTTATAAATATATTTTGATTCTGTATATATTTAATTAAATAAATGTAGATGGTTTTGCCTGAATTTAAATTTTAACAGCTACTTGGATTGGTATATAATATAATGAATTAGGGCCGTTTTTAAAGATTTAAACGGTTATGGTTTCTCACTTTTTTAAGGTTCCGGTTCTAGTGGTTCTGGTTTCGTCAAATCCAAGCATTCATTAAGGCCCAAGTCCTCTTTAACTTTTTTTTACGCCTATTGTATATTCCTAAGCTTTAAAAACTATGTTTTGTTTTAAAATAAGAATTTCTAATCACAAATAACATTAAACCCTGTGCTCCATAATTGGAATAGTAGATTTGAAAGACATTAAGGTGAAATGGCGTTTTCGTTTAGGAATACGAAATATTGCACTTTGAAAGTTAATGACCATTTATTTTTTATAACAAATAACTCTTTTCAAATATTAAGAGATAAATATGTTTATGTCTGCTATAATTTTAAAATCTGAAATAAATTGTATTGGCAGAACTATGACCGTTTATACGAGTTCTTACTTTAAACCTAATAGAGTTTTACAAAAGTTCATTTCACATCGAATAGTAAAACCCTTTGTCAGCAAATATTTTTTAAATTAGAATTTTCTAATATAATTTTTTACGAGAATTCCGAAAATCTATTAAAATTATAATTTAATGCAATTTAAAAATGACTCATTATAAAGTGAATTAATTACAAAATCGTCAGAAAGGAATTTGTTAATTTTATTTCAAAAATTATATAAACGAACACCTCTATCTTTTTTGTTAAACATTACTCTTAAATGTTATCAATTATAATATAAATAAATAAATTGTACATCAAAGTTTAAGGTAGAGCGTTGTGCTAATGCTTATTAGGCTTTCAGCTAGATGTCCTGTGCGTACCCTTGCAAAGTCACTAATGTTTTATTTTTAATTCTTAAAAAAAATTCGCCTAACATTCGTGCACTTATTACCAGTGGATTTTTTTGCCAAATGTATATTTTTTGTCTTGTGTTGTTTTTTTCCATCAAAAATTCATCGAAAGAGGGCCATATAGCCTTTTAATATTTAGTTTTAAATTCTTTACTTTTTTGGATTAAAAAATAATGCCTTGGAATGGAGATTTAAAGTTTCGACAGAGACGTAAGCGGGTTGGTAAAATAGTTGTTTGTTGGCAATGTGATATGATATGATCACAATCAGGTGTCTATTTAAATATTATAATCCAAGATCTTTGTGCAGATGCCCTTTATAAAAATAAATAATTTCCGGCATATGGATTCTATCTTGACACTAAATGTCAATATAAAAATCTTTTGCCTTAGCCTAAATTGCTAGGCTATAAAATACAAAAACATCTACTTAACAATAATTAACGAGTTAGAGGTTTGTGTTTAAATATAAGAGGATAAATATTATTTTTACATTTTAATAGCTATTCTTATTTTAATTTGTAAAATAAAATAACTTATTTTTTATTGTTGTTTAAAATTAGTATAGGCTGGCTCAGAGTTATGTTAAACATATACTAGTTTTGTTTTGTAGTTTTTCCATAATCATCTTAGGCAATTTCTAGTGAACCTTAAATTGCCATAAATTACTAAAAGGCGCAATATTTGTAAGTAATTGAAAGATGGCGTCCTTTTTATTTACCCTTGCAGAAAATAACAAAATAAGACAGCAAATATATATTCTGCAGAAAATAAGCTCTAAATAAACTGCACAAATGACCACTTAAATGAGCATTTAAAAATGCCATTCGTCAAACGCAAGACCTTAAATCTAATGCACCATTTATCTATGAAAATTTTAATTACTTTAGAATATAATTTAACATAATTATATGTTGCAAATAAAACTAGTTAAAAAATTAGATTTTAATGCCATTATCTCATATTTATGTTTCTACAAATTTTATTTAGCATTAGGTATAATTGAGGCTTACCTCCTTTTATAATAAATATACATATTAACATATTTGAGAGTTATTTAACTACAGATATGAAATCTGCCATAAGAATTTGCAAATCTATTAACCCATTTTTATAATCATAACTAAGGTTAGCTAAAAATTAAAAATTTAATAAATGTCATAATAAAATCAAAAATATTTATAAACAAAAATGAATTTAACCTTTTCGCATATTTCAGCTTAACTGTTAAACTTAAACTTCAAATTATAACTCTTATTTAAAACCGACATATTGTGGCGTATTTAAGTTAAAACGCAAAATAATTTGTATTAATTGAATGCTGATGTTGAGCTTGATATAATAAAATAATTTATTTCTCATTATTTTACAAGATAAATATAAAATAGAAATATTTATATGGAAATAAAGATAAATTTACTCTTTCGGTTATTCTCGATCTGTTAATTCGGTCAAAATAGGCCGTTTTTTTAACATGGAACCTTAGCCGAATGAGGAAGAAGCATTGAAAAATTGAACAAATATATGAGATAAAGCCATTTTGGGGGTGCATGTTTTTAAGCTTTTATAAATGTTATAATTTTGGTGTTTGTTGATGTTACAATTTAGTGTCGAGAAATGGCAAAAAAGTGTGTTTTTTGGAATACTAATATTTTAAATTTGTGTTACACAGGTCAACAATTTATTAATACTGAGAGCTATCAACAAAAATCATACCTGACTTCTAAGGGTTTAAATCCGCCTTTAATTTAATCATAATTATTCAGCAATGAAAATTCAGAAAAAATTAAAACAAAATACAGAAAAAAATTGTATTTGATACACAATTGTTAAACTGGTAAACTAAAATTCATATAATATTTTTATTTATAAGCATTCATACAACGTGCATTATCTTTCGAAACATTCTGTATTTTTTTAATGCTCATGTAAAAGCTTGATGTACTAAAAATTTTGTATCTCATAATTTGAGTAATAAATATATGTTACAAGATAAGACTTAAAATTTTTATTTTCGTGGTCATTAGCCATTTTTATGATATGGGCGATCTAGGAGCACAAGGCTGAATGGACGGAAGAACTTAAGAAAAACGGGAAATACATATGAGATCAGAGATTGGGCATTTAGGGATGCATGCTTTTATGGTGGCCGGAAAAGCCGGGAGGAAGAAATTAAGAAAAACGGAAAATATAAAAAAGATAAGTCTTGAAAATGCATGCTTTAATGTTACCCGGCAATTAAGAAAGATTGGAAAAATATATGAGATAAGGCAATTTTGGCGAGGCTAATTTCATAAACTAATTTTTTGTAACATTAATGTTTGTTGACCTGTGTTATAGTATGTAGTAAATATTTAATAATTTTTCTCTGGCTACGATTTTAATCTAAATAAATATATATGCCTTAATTTTCATATTTCGCGGCTTTATGAAAATCAATAAATTTTTACGAAAACTAACTAAAAACGTCTTTATTAAGTTTTATCAATATTAGTCTTTAAACAATTGAATTTTAAAAAACATCGAATACATATCCTACTTTTTATTTTATTTTTCGAATTTCAAAGTCGCAAAGTCATCTCTAACATTTTACTTAAAATGTATCTATGAGTTGGGAAAAAAAGTTAAGAGAAAAATGAAAATTAGTAACAGATTTTATTAGTATGACCTAAAACGCTCTAAATTTTAACTTTTCTCCTTGTAAGGACATCATAATATAAAAAATAGAATGTAATGCCAAAATTATGTATGAGCTTTGTATAAATACACGAATATCTCTTGTTTACTTCAATTCGTTATTTCAAGGTCATGGCAGCATTTCAAACTCAGGTATTTTTTTTTTAAATTTTGGACTTAAGAATATCTTGAGGCAAAAAAATTTGTTTTTATATCTAAGTCTCAATTTATCTATATTAGAAAAAAAATAATCACATATGAACTCTCTTTAAAATAAATTAGATTCAAGAAAAATGAAACAATTAATTTTATGTATTTGGACCATTTTTGCAGTATCTGGCCCTCAAAGTGGAAATGGACAAATAGGTATAACAAACTTATATTCCTTTTTTATTATTGTTTTCAGAGTTTATAGGAAATACCAATATTAGTTTTAACCCTGTAAGTGAAACAAGTTAATTTTAGTAAATTGCTTTGGATTTGTTTATAAAATCAAAGTTTTTAATGTCATTTGTACTTAAAAATTTATGTAGATATGGCACCAATAATTTTGCATTGAATGGTCTAGAGAATTCAATAATTAATTTTATATATTTAAAGATTTTTAAAATAATGGGTTTAATTTTTAATCTAATTATGTTTTATAACAGGTGTATTTAAATTTTAAATAAAGAAGAATTTTATATGGTTCATACGGACCCTAGCACATCTTATATTTTAAATATCTTTAAGATCATATGTTATTAGATTTTTGTGAATTCTTAAATTAATAAACATAGTGATAAAAGTTTGATCTAAGTCAAATTACAGTAATTATTTTAAAATTCTATTGGGGCTTGTATGGACCTTTGATAAATTTGAATACCATGCTATTGCCTCATGTAAATTAAATTAATTTAAACCTTTTTTTTTAGGTATTTCTATTAGTTTTAAAATTATGTATATAATATGTTTTTATTAAAATGATACAGGTCAACTAATTTCAATGGCAAAAGATTGAATTTTATAAAAACATATGAATATAACCCCAAGATGGCGTTATCTCATATATACATATATTTGTTTTTTTTAGTTTCTTCCGGCCTTGGTTCCTTACATCCGTCCATATCAAAAAAATGGCCTTTTTTGACCAAATTGACTTGAGAATACCGTAAAAATTTAAGATTTTTTTCATATAAAAATTCTTTGTAACATATATTTATTACATCAAATTAAAGAAATATAATTTCTAATTATATCAAGCTCTTACATCAGCATTTAGATAATACAAAATCGCGTCCAAAAAATACAACACAATATTTTATCAGTTTTTAATAAAAGTTTTGAAGTTTGAATTTAACATTTAAGCTGTTGTGAATATGTAGTAAAAAAATTTCAATTTATTTTTGTTTTAAAATCTTTGATTAAAAACTATAAAAGGATTTAAAAATCATTAGTGGGAAGTTTAATCTGTAGTTAACTCATTATTTTTAAAAAATTTATTGGCCCTGTGTAATATGAATCTCTCTTTTTTAATGAAAATTTTTTACTAATAATAGCCAAAAATATATTTTTTACTTTTTTTGGAGAAAAATATTTGATTTTTTTTAAAATGCTTTAATAGAGTGAGATTGAGATTATAAAATACAAGCAATATCTAAGAACATATAGTGTGTAATGGAGTGAAAGGTATATCAAAAATTAAATTGTCGTCAGTGACGTTTGTTGTTTATAACTTTAACCAGCAATTAATAACCATTTGTTTGTACCTAATTATATTTTTCATGGAACTTATTAAATTGTCCTACAAGACCTTAAAACACAATTTAGAAAATAATATTAACACCTAGTTTACAAAGCTTGATTATAATAAAAAAAAATTCTATTTTTAATTAATTATAATCATAATTTTTATTTAAATTTGTAGTTGTTTTTTAGTATAAAAAAATATTCGCAACTATAATTTTTGAAGTTATAGAGTTTTAAATAGGTGTTTAGCCACTAATACGCATTATAAGCATTCAATTGTAAAAGGGTAGGTTGCACAGTGCTTTGTTATTTTTAACTTAAACATAATCAGTTTTAATTATTTACATAAAATTGTAAAAAAAATTATGTTAAAAAAAGTATTATTAAGGCTAATATCAATTGCAGACAAATGCTAAAACACCTAAAATATTTTGATAAACTAATTTAACTTTTTTTTTAAATTCCAAACTTAAATTTGTACTGTTGAAATTTAATTTTAATATACAGCATTGACATTGCAAATCAAAATTGAACAATAAGGACTGTTAAAATAATACATCTAAAGAATTTTTTTTTAGCTTTTAAGGTTAATAAACTAAATATGAGTTGAAGTTACATTGCATTTTGATATGACATCTGATAATATAGACAGTTCTTAATCCACTTTTACATTTTTTGTAATTAGTGTTTTTTTTCTCCTAGGAGTCAATTATTAAAAAATTAAACACTATCGGCCTAAAGTTGCGAAGATGTATATACTTAAAAAAAATTCTATTTCTAGTGTTATTAGCAAATCAAAAAAAAACTTAAATCTTATATCTTTATATCTAATTTTTCATGCATATTTTTTTAATTCTAAAAGTATGTATAGATTTCGATATTTTAACGATTTGCACTTTTGAAAGAGCTTAATAATCTTCCTATGGTTTCCTTCACAGTATACACCTTTAAAAATAAAATAATTTATTACAGGGTTTTATAATACAAAAATTTTTTTTGGCCTAATTGATGTATTAAAAATAGATTCTCAAAATTCTAACGGTTCTTTGTAATAATAGCATGTTTAAATAAAACGTTTACGTTCACTTTCAGCCGACTCTATTTTTGTGATGGATGCAACAGTGACAAGTGCAGCTGAATGTCAATGCCAGAAAAATATTTTCATAGTAAGTAATGTTTTAGATTATAGACTGAACATATATTTTTTTTCATATATTATTTGTTTAAGCTCAAATTTTATCCATTATATATGATATAAGAATAACAAAGCTGTTTTTTTATATGTCATGACTGTAGAATAGAAAAAAAGTACAACTAAATATATTATTTATTTTTTATTAAAATGGGTGCATCTTAAATATTTACTATATTTTAATTATATTACACATAAAATCTTAAAAAATATTTAATATAAAACAGCAATAATATTTATATATGTTCGATAATGGTAATAATACTAAATTAAGAATGTTTAATCGACATATATGATATATAAGACGATTCCTAATTGTTGAGCTTTTACTTAACAATTACCAAATCAATATAAATATTTGAAAAAAAAAATAAAGGAATAATAAAAATTAAAAGCATTATTATTAAAAATTGCTGATTAATGTGTTTATTTTAATTGGTTATAGAATTGTGTTAATATATTTAGTAATATGTTAAAGTTTGATAGGCTCAAATATTTTTTAGTATTTTATGTAAAATTGAAATTTTTTATGATGCTCGCTACTTTTTAACTTATACAAGTAATTGCAGGGTTACAATTTAAACTTATCTTATCGATATGTCGAAAAACCTTGAGCTCATGTGTTATATTTTGAACTCAATTTAAGTAAAAAGGTTAAAAAGTGACCGCCAAATGTTAATAATATTTCTGTAAGCCTAAAATCTACGTCACCGGCGTGTGTTAAATTTCTTTTATCCCCACCCTTGATCTTTGTTAAGAAAGAGCATTTTTGGTCTTTTATATATATTTGATTCAGTTTGCATTTATGTCCTAAGTTATAATAAATAAAATGAGCGTTATAAAAGCCTAAAATTTTTACATTTGCCAGTTTAACAGACCTGTTTTGATATTTTACTCGTATACATAAAAATAAACTCTTGTTAAAAAACCAAATTATTCGAAAAAAAATATAAACTTAGAGCAATTTTAAATTCTTTCCTAAAAAACTTTACTCAAAAAATATTGATACTTAAAAATATTATCCATTTTAAGTTATATGGGATTTTTTTTTTGTTTTTTTTTTGGGTGAGGAGCATTGAAATTGCTATGCGGCGACGTTCATAACCCCTAGGGCCAATAAGATTAAGTGCGTCTCTCCGCCAATACCACAATATCCATTGAGATGACGCCGCACTCTCCGGAATATTATAGCATGCAGGCTTTACAACTCTAACAAAAGTCGAAGGCTAGAATCATTCACCTGCTAAAACAATGCCCCCCTTGCCCTACATCTCTTGAAAGAGACGGCATACCCGTCAGGGCATAGCCCCTTTTAGCCCTGTCAACTAGGCAATAACTTAACCTCGAACAAGAGCTAAAAAATCTTCGGCCAGCATAATGACAATATTTAATTATATTTAATTTGAGACTGATCCGATAGCCCTAAAATATTAATTAACAACATATTATCACATTTATTTGAAGATATTAATTCATGCAAGTATAAGCGTTTAAATTAATGCAAAGCATAGCAGTGTAGAAAGAAATGAGCAAGTGGGTCATCAACTAGTGATTTACAACAAGGATAGTCGAATCAGTTATAACCAATCTTAATAGTCTTGCTTTTTAAAAATTCCACCAATTACCTGTCCTCATATGAAGCAGAAGTTTGCAGCCGAAAGAAAACTCATTGCAATCAATACTTTTTAGTTTTTTTTTAAAGAAAAATAGAAAGGGTTACTGAACGATTTAAACAATGTGTCATTTTTATATTTACTTTCGCTAAGACTAGCATTGTCAAGGTTTAGGCCAAATGATTTTGAAATAATTTTTTGGGTCTCCATTAAATGATATTTTGTTTTTATTAAAATACTTAGAGGAACGCGAAACCCACATCCATTTCCGAGACTTAGGTTTGATAAGACTAGATCTTTTATAAATGTTTATATTGAGATTTTAAAGAAACGCACGGATTTTTTTTTGCATAAACGTCAAAGTACTATTATTGAGGTCTAAGTACAAGTGAAGTTTAGGCCGAATTAGTCTTTTTCCAAATTTTTTGATTATCCAGCGAATGGCTTGATCGTGAGTCTTAGAAAGGACAGCGATTTATTAAAGACAAAACCAAATAATTCCGCTCCATAAGTTAGAATGGAATCAAAACGATTTTAAGATTATCACTAACATAAAAATAAAAACAATTAAATAATAATTTAAACGCTTTACGTTAATATTACCCTAGTCAAAATGTATTGAAGAATTTTTACCCATCAGTTCATGGAAACCCAATTACCTTAAAAAACCGATTGTCAAATAATTAAAAACAGGCATAAATTAAACTAATTTTAATCAGCACCAAGAATTCGGTCATAAAATATAATTGCCACAAATAATGCTTAAGGTCGTTCAAATATTATTTTCAGGAGCTATCAACAAAATGTATAATATAAAATTCTAATTATTATTTTGCAGTATTTTGCTAAATATACCCAAGCAAAGATACCAACTTTTAATAAGCGGTTTGGATTAATAGCCTATGCTGACGCCCCTGTTTTGCTGTATAGGCTGACATGGCCTTTAAATCTAACCCAGTGGAATCAAGTGGTCAATGGTATGAGATGTACAGGTATTTTATAAGATTATCGTTATTCAGAGTATGCTGATCCATTTATATTTGAATATAGAAATACAATATATGTTGCAAATTAAAATTTGCGTTCGTTTTGTAGTATAGCCAAATTTTATCACCTATATTCATTTTATTATATCAAATAAAACACCATAGTTTACTATAAAGGTAAATGCAAAATTATATTTTGTAAAAAAAAAGCTATAAAAAAGTTTAATAGTGTGAGGCTTTTCCAAAAATATAAATGGTTGCATAGAAATAAAAAAAAACGAATTTAGATACAATACATTCGTAAATTGTTTAAAAAACTTTTAATAAAAATTTTGTAATCTAAATGGTGTAAAATAAAAACATCCAAAAAATAAATTTATTTAAAAAAACATTTTTTTTAAATACTTTTCCTAGATCAAAAGAAATTAGACAATTAAATTAGTATTAAAAATTTAATTGAGTAGAAAAGGTTGCACAAAAATTTAAAGGTTTAAATAATTTAAGATTTTAGTGCAATAATATTATGGAAATTATTAAGCCTTGTACCTAATTTTTACTAAAACGAATAAAGAAAAAAAAACACTTTGTCTATACAAATATACATAAATAAATCCTACCATAGGACAAATTAATAATAAAAATATATACATATAGAATCAAATGTCAAAATTTTCGTCAAAAATCAAGCAAATATTTTTAGATTTCCACTAATTTACACTAACCCTAAAGATTTTAGCAATATTTTAAATATTTTTACCTACTCCACAAATAATTTAACAAACATGAAATACACTGGACAACAAAAAAACAACATAAACAATTTTTTTAGAGAATTTTCTTGTGATAAAGATCCCGGGTTTAGTTTTTTCAATGCCTCCCTTATTTAAACCGCGTCCAAAGTTCAGATAAAAATTTACAAATTTTTTTTAACTGTTAATTTTACAAAAAATTTATTGGCATATTCAAATTCCTTAAAAAAACATATCTAAAAAAAGCTTATTTTATAAAATTATTAGCAATTTAGTTTCAATTTATTTTCAAAAACGGATTTTATAAAACCACTAATGATATAAAAATTAAGAAATAAAAAAAAACTAAATATTATAAACATTTAAACGCCTTACTTTAATAATGAATGTCTCCGTTATACACCCATAGATTTTATGATATATACAAGCCCAAAATCAGGCACGATTCCAGACCTCTTTTGGTGGGAAAGGGGCATTGGCCCCCCTCCCCCCCCCTCGCAGAGGAAATATTTAAGCCCTTTTTCTTTAAAAAAGTCCTAGGAGCTTAAAAAAAATAATTCACCCATTATTATAAAAAGAGAAAATCAAAATATTTTAAAATTATTATTAAAAAAAACAATGGCCTTTTTGGGGGTTCTTTTTAAGAACCACTTTTTTGGGTTTTTTGCTTCCATTCTTAGAAGCTTTTTTTGATTTCATAATTTGGCCCTTTATTCGTAGCTCCTTTTCTTTCTTTAAGTTTTGGGGGGAAAATGAGCCAAAATTTTTGACGCATTGTTTTTTTAGCATTGGTTACAAGCTGTATATTTGTGATAGCAATTCATAAATCTGGTCAAAGAAATTTCGTCACTTCAACTATTCTTTGTTAGAATACTAGAACCAAAGAACCTGATCGCAAAATGCTACTATCGGGCCACCGTAATGTCGGAAAAAGGTGGTGTTCAAGTATTTCTAAGCAAAATGGCTAAACACCATGTCCCATATATTCACTGCTTTGGCCATCGATTGCATCTTGTTGTAAAAGATTTTGAAATTTTAAGTGAAGGGAAAAATTTTTTTGATATTTTTTCTACCCTTCATAATTTTTCAACATAATGCAATCAAGGTTTTAGTGAATGCACGACCATACCCCGGCTGCCCATCGATGATGTGGTCATTACGACGCAAATGTTTTTTTAAAAAAAATATATATCTTTAGGTCACAGGGCCAAAGCATTGGAGTTTTTTGACTATATTTATAATCATCAATTTATTTTTTTCTATTTATTATTTGAAAAAATATTTTATTTATAAAAAATAATTTAATGATCAATTTTAATGCAAAACGATTTATATTTCTAAAACTTTTGATTTAATACACCATTGTTTTTTAGAAATTAAACAATTAAGAAAACAAATACATTTACAGATTTATTTGATTATTGTTTTGATATGAATAATACTTTTTTAAATGACAATAATTTAATTATAAAGAAAAAATTTTTCTAATTTATTTATATTCTATTCATAAATTTGAGTATAATTTAAATATTAATGATAATTTATAAAGTATTTATTTTAACATTATTGATTTATTTATTGACTTTTGATAAAAGATTTTTTACCGATAATATTTATTTAGAATCTTTAAATTCCTTTTATAAATTTGATCTTTTTTTTAGATTTAAATATATTAGAGCCTCTTTTAAAAATAAGTTATATTGATAAAAATTTATTATTTAGAGAAATTGACGTAGCAAATCTTTTTTAATAAAAAAAAACTTAATAATTTTAAAGACAGTGTTACTAATGATTTTGTTTAATTTTTATATGATTACAAAGGTGCGTTTCCTAATTTATTTAGCAATTTTTTTATAGGTTTGTAAATGGCTTTGCAAAGTCGAGTCGTGAGGCCACATTTTTAATAAAGACATGTGGAAAATGAGTTTTTATTTTCGTAAAATTTTAAAATTTCTAGAAATTTTAAATATTTATTTTTTTTAAAATTTTGTTAAAAATTTTTTATTTCAAAAAAGCATTTTATGTGCTTAAATAGCAACGTTTAAACATTTGCGTTTTATTACACAGGTCAACAAATATTAATGTCAGAATCGTGAATATTATGAAAACATAAAAAATGCATTCCCATGATCTCCTAATCTCATATATATTTTTCGTTTTTCTTAATTCCTTTTATCTTTGGCACCTAAGATTTGTCTATAACAAAAAATGGCGTTTTTTGACATTTTACAAATTTAAATATACCATAAGAGGAAAAAATTTAAAAATTTTTTTTGCATATAATCCCTTGTAACTACTTTAAATCACAAATAATGTAAAATATTTTATTAATACATCAAGCTCTTACATCGGCATTTAGATAAAACAAAATATTTTGCGTCCAAACTTACGATACGATGTATTATCAAATTTCAAAAAAATATTATTTGAAATTTGAATTTAACAGTTAAACTATTGTGAATATGTAAAAAAATTTTCAATTTATTTTTGTTTTTAAATCCTTTTTGGTTTGCCCTTTTTTTCTAAAATTTTCAATGTTTATAACTTAACTAAGTTTAATTAGGAAAAACGATAAACGGATTTGATATTCCCTAATGGCGTGTTTGATCTCCGTAGTTAACTCATAACTCTCAAAAAATTGTTGACCTGTGTTGCAAAATAAAATTTTTCAGAATTTTAAAAATTTTAAATTTTTCTGCCCCCCCCCCCTTTTTTTGTATTTTTTTGCCCCCCCCCCCCCCCCCCCATTCCCCAAATTTAAAAAGCTAGAATCGGGCCTGCCAATTCTCAAAATTAAAAAATCTCAACTTTGACACCACAACTAAAAATCTGAGGCATTAAGCTGATTTCATATTCGCAATCAGCGATAAATATTTGACCAAAAACCATAGTTGCCATAAATAATGCTTAGAGGGGCGTCCAAATTTTGTTTGCCAGTGATATAAATGAATTATAAAAGTATAAACTAATAAAATAAAATGGAATCAATAAAAACATATAAATGTGTTTTTCAAAGTTTAAATTTTACCCGAGCTTTATCAGCAATCATGAGTGAGATGGCGAGGGAAGAGGTGGCGGCAGTTGAGGGTATCCTAACATGCAAGGTAAACGCCCTATTTTCCGGCCCTCGAAAATAAAATTATCGAATGAGTTGCCGTTGGTGTCAATGGCCTGGGCTTGAACACCTGTTGGCCCCGGGGACATGTGTTTAACATCAAGATCTATACTTTTCAATTGCAGCAAGTTTGGCCGACACAAAAAGAATTGGTACATTTCACGCATGCCAGCTTCCAGATATTTAAATGAAAGTTTTTGAAAACAGGCCAAGTTTAGCCAAATCACAAAATTCAGAAAAATAAAAGTGTAAATTTGTAGCCCTCCCTGCTAAAGGCTATAACTGCATTCGAACCAAACCATAAGTTCCCGTTAATACGGGGTGTAAGAGTCGTGGGTCGACCGGGTATATGTTGCCCTCGATCAAATGCCTTGGGCTTAAGCAGGCCCGATTTCAGCTTTTCCATTTGGGGGGGGGGGGGGGGGGCAAAAAAAAAGCGTGGGTGACCTTCGGTCACGGCAAAAAAAATACATGTACAATAATAGAATCCATGTTCAAAATTTTTTAACAAATTAAGTAATTTATGATATTCATAAAATAATAAAAAATGATTTCGTTTATAATTTATGTGAATTAAAATTGATTGTTTTCACTAAATCAATTGCTTAAAAAGATATGAGATTTGGAAATTAATTGTAAATTTGATTTTATTATTTGGTATCAATGCGCATAAAAATTAATAATATGATATATATGAATGATAAAAATGAATTATATTAAACTTTAGATTTTGGAAAATGAATAATAAAATAAGATTGATTAACATGAAAACAAATTGTATAAGTATGCTAATTACACTGGTATAACTAGTAATTAATATTGGGGTAAAAAATTAAATAAAACATGAACATAAATGTTAAATGCGCATAAAAACTTGCAACCATGTAAAATAGTAAATAATTAGCTGATTATGAGCAGTGTTTTGTATTAATCTAACAATTTTCTGATAGAGGTTGTTTTGATTAAATTAAAAAATTCATCAAAATTCAACGCCCCAGTTAATGATTTTTCGTGACCTAGAAGAACCAAATCACCTTTATGCAGGTCACTACTTGCCAGTCTACTAGAAGTTATTATCTTTTTTAAAGAATAAAATGTGGCCTCACAATTCGACGTTGAAGAGTAAATAACAAACTTATAGAAAAAATGTTAAATAAATTAGAAAACGCATCTTTGTAAACATAAAAAAATTCAACAAAATCATTAGTAACACTACAAAGTTTTCTTATTTAAATTTTTGGTTGCGTCAGTTTCTTTAGATAATAAATTTTTATCAATATTACTTATTTTTAAAAGAGGCTCTAATTTATTTATATCTAAAAAAAGGTTAATCAAATTTATAAAGGGAATCTAAAGATTTTAAACAACTATTATCGGTAAAAAATCTATTATTAACAATAAATAAATCAATAATATTAAAATAAATATACTATATTTAATTCATTAATATTTATATTAATCTCAATTATGAGTAGAAAATAAATAAAAATTGCAAAAATCTTTAGGTTTAGTTTTTTTTATCCATAGATAAATTATTGTCATTTAAAAAATTATTAATATCAAAACAGTTTTTGAGTCTTCATATGTATTTTTATTCCGTAATTGTTTAATTTCTAACAAACATTGGTGAATTAAATCAGAAGTTTTAGAAACATAAATCGTTCTGCATTGAAATTGATCTATAATTATTTTTAATAAATAAAATAATTTTATAAATGATAAATACAAAAAAAATTGATGATTATAAATATGGTCAAAAAACCCCGACGTTTTGGCCCAATATTTTTGTGTAATTTAAAAAAAACAAGGAGGTAGGACCACACCACGATGGGGCAACAGCGGGGTATGGCCTGAATCAAACAAAATGAGACAAGGAGAAAATTTCTTGGCACAGATTTAGAATGCTTTCACAATTAAAAGCTTTCGTAAAAATTTTTCTATAGACTAATAACAAAAGAAAAATTTCGTGTTTGTTTAACGTCTAGCGGAGAAAAGGTTAATGAAAAAAAACACTTTTAAAAAAATAATATTTTAAAATAATATTTTTTAGATATTTTTGACGGAGCAAATTTAATTATATTATGTGGAAGAAAAATAAAATTAAGTATTTTTGGGAACAAGCTAATTTTGGGTGGCAAAAAAAAAACCGATTTTTTTTGGGGGGGGGGGGGGGGCATTTTTTGGGGGGGGGGAACAAAAACTTGGGGGGACACGCTCCCCCAAAACGGGCAAAACGTGCCTGGGCTTAAGTAACATGTAATAGCCCCGAGGCACTCTTAAGGAGCATTAATTTAATCAGATCATTAAATAGAATAAAATTAAAAAGGTAATTAAAAATGTTATATAAAAAAAATATAATTTTTATTTAATTAAATTGATTACTACAGAGTGCCCTATCTTTATTTCTGAACTTTTATCTTTTCCGTTATACATGATTATTACTTTTTGATATATTTTAGTATTTTATTCATATTCATAAACATTCATTAAAAAAAATTAAAATTTTGAAAGGTTAGAAAATTTGCCATTAGTCAACGCTTTAAAATCAAAAACTAAATATATTTCAACAAAATTGCAAGTTAACTAAAAAACTTGGTTTTTTTGGCAAACTTTAATGTCATAAAATAGGTTTATAAAACACAATAGCATTCTCTGTGATGGCCTTATCTCATATACATTTTGTAGTTTATCGAAAAATGGGCTTTTGAACCAAATTGACAGATTTTGCGACCTCTATATACCATAAAAATATATTCAAAAATTTTTTTATCCAAATTAAAATACTTTGGACTTGTAGTTATCATTTCAAATAATGAAAAATAAACTTTATAGTATCAAGCTTTTAAGTCAGCATTTAGGTAATACAGAATATATCATGTCCAAACTTAAATACGACACGATTTATGGTTTATAAAAATTTTGAGGTTTAAATTTAACTAGCTTTTGTGAATAAGGAAAAAAAATTTAATTTATTTTAATCTTGTTTTTTTAATATTTTTCTAAATTTTTTAATGCCTAAAATGACTTTATAAGTTTTATTAAAAAATAAGTAAACAAATTTGAAATCGCTAAAATGGCAGGTTTAATCTTTGTCGTTAGCTCATAACTTAATTTGTTGACATGAGTAATAGATTGGTAGGTCAAAATCTTGTATATAAGTTTAGCTCTAATATTTACCTTTACCAATTTAGAATTAAATTCTTATTTAATTAAGGTTGAAAATTTGTTAAAAAATGTATTTATTTATATCTTATTAAAAATTTAGTTTTAAATTTATAGTTTTATTTTATATTGCAACCAGCCAATAAAGAGGGTCAATTTTTTGAGAGTTATGAGTTAACTACAGAGATCAAATGCCATCTTAGGGAATATCAAATCCGTTTACCGTTTTTTCTAATAAAACTTAGTTATTCAGTTATAAACATTGAAAATGTTGGAAATAGATCAAAAACCAAAAAAGATTCATATTGAAGTTTTATTTTTACTTCACAATAGTTAAACTGTTAAATTCAAACTTCAAATAGAATTTTCATTAAAAACCGATAACATATCGTGTCGTAATTAAGTTTGGACAAGAAATATTTTGTATCTAAATGCCGATGTAAGAGCTTTATATATTAATAAAATTTATTTCTCATTATTCTGGAATTAAAATATAAGTTACAAGGGATGTGCAGCAAAAGTTAAATTGTTTTAGGGTATATTTAGATCTGTATTGGTCAAAAAAGGCCATTTTTTGTTATAGAAGGATCGAGCCAAGGACAGATGAAACTAAGAAAAACAAAAAATATATATGAGATAGGCCATCATGAGGATGCGTTCTTATATATTTTTACAAAATTCACGTTTCTGATATTGATTTTGTTCACCTGTGAACCCGATTCTAGCTTTTCCATTTTGGAAGGGGGGGGGGGCAAAAAAAACTTGTGGGGGGCAGAAAATTTTTTTTTGCCGCCTTCGGCGGCAATTACGTTTATAATTTGGATATGTGAATTAGAATTAATTGTTTTCACTAATATCAATTGCTTAAAAAGATATGTTGGAAATTAATTTTAAGTATTTTATCATTTGGTATCAATGCGCATGAAAATTAAAAATATGATATACATAAATGATAAAAATGAATTATATAAAACTTTGGATTTTAGAAAATGAATAGTAAAATAAGATTGATTAGCATAAAAACAAAATGTATAAGCATGCTAATTTGGAAGAATATCTATGAAAAAACACTGGTTTTTATGTAATTAATATTAGGGTAAAAAAATAAATAAAACATGAACATAAACATTAAAGGCGCATAAAAAAAATTGCAACCATGTCTTAAAATAGTAAATAATTAGCTGATTATGAGCAGTGTTTTTTATTTATCTAACAATTTTATGCTAGAGGTTGTTTTGATAAAATTATAAAATTCATCAAAATTTAACGCCCCAGTTAATAATTTTTCGTGTCCTATAAGAACCAAATCACCTTTAGGCAGGTCTAGCCAGCCTACTAGAAGTTATTATCCTTCTTAAGAAGAAAATGTGGCCTCAGAACTTGACGTTGAAGAGCCAAATAACAAATTTGTGCAAAAAATGGCAAATAGATTAGGAAACACATCTTGGTAATCATATAAAAATTTAACACGATCATTAGTAACACATTCTTTGTAATAACTAAGTTTTTTTAAAAAAAATTTGGCTATGTCAATTTCTTTAGATAATGAATTTTTATCAATATTATTTATTTTAAAAGAGGCTCTAATTTATATCTTAAATAAAGGTTAATCAAATTTATAAAGGGAATCTAAAGATTTTAAATAACTATTATCGGTAAAAAATCTATTATCAAAATGTAAATAAATCAATAATATTAAAATAAATACTTTTTACTTCATCATTAATATTTAAAATACTTTCAAACTTATGAGTAGAAAATAAATAAAAATCAGAAAAATCTTTAGGTTTAGTTATTCTTTTATCCATAGATGTGTCATTTAAGAGAGTATTAATATCAAAACAATTTTTGAATAAATCTTCAAATGTATCTTAATATTTTTTAATTTCTAACAAACAATGGTGTAAATCAGAAGTTTTAGAAATATAAATCGTTCTGCATTGAAATTGATCTATATTACCAATAAATAAAATAATTTTTTAATTAAATACTAAGAAATAAATAGATGATTATAAATATGGTCAAAAAACCCCGATTCGGCCCTGTGACATGAAGATATAAAAGTTTTTTTATTTTTAATTTTTAAAAAAATGTTAAATATTTTGTGAAATTTATAAAAAAAACGGCAGGTAGTGACCACACCACCAATGGGGCCAGCCGGGGTATGGTCCCGCATTCACGAACTACCTTGATTGCATCATGTTGAAAAAATTTATGAAGGGAAGAAAAATTATTAAAAAAATCTCTCCCTTCACTTAAAATTTTAAGACAATCTTTTACAACAAGATGCACAGTGATTATAAGAGTCATGGTGTCTAGCTATTTTGCTTAGAAATACTTGAACACCACCTTTTCCCCAGGGCATTACATTCTCCCCATCGTAGCATTGTGCGATCAGGTTCTTTGGTTCTAGATTATATTCTAACAAAAGATTGATGGCAAGTGAGAAAATTTCTTAGGCATCAGGTTTATGAATTGCTTTCACAAATATAAAGCTTTCTGTAATATCAAATTTTTATATTTCTGTGTTAGTTTGATCTCTCTTGCGGAAGTATTAATGAATAAAAACACTTTTGAAAAAAAGTAAATATTTTTAAGATAATATTTTTTAGATATTTTTGACGGAGCAAATTTAATTATATTATGTGGAAGAAATAAAATTACTTTGTATTTTGTGAGTGGGGTGGGGGGGGGGGGGGGGGGGGGGGGCAAACATAAAACTACTATGTATTTTGGGGGGGGTGCAAATTCAATTATTTGGGGGGGGGGCAATCAAAGACTTTTGGGTGGGCACTGCCCCCCCCCCCCCCCCCAAAAAAGGGGTCTAGAATCGTGCCTGCCTGTGAAATAACAATATTATTTTGTTTTGAAAACTACTTTTTTAGAATATATGAGGAAGTCTTGGATTTAATGATTTTATGTTTTATTGTAATTTATTTTTACCTGTCTTTTTTATATCCCAATTTTTAAAAGAGTAGTAGTTACAATTTTAAGACTCTTTTTTAAAGACTTGGGAATCAATGAATGTCGTTCTTTTGATATAAATTAAAAATCTTTAATTGGCCTTATATGTTTTACTTTACTAGTAAATCTTGTTTCGTATATTTTTAAAGTTTTAATTTTCCCGTTAATTAATTATCTAACGTAGGCATTGTGCTTAATAAATAGGTGGAGGTGCCCGCATCGACCGAGCTTTCAACTTGGCAGAACAAATGTTCACTAAAGCTGGCAGATCACAGGCCATAAGAACTTTGGGAATTATGGTTTCAACATACCCGACTGCTGCTTACTTTTCGGCTTTTGATAGTCTTGACGCCCTAGGTAAATATTTTAAATATCCTGGGATATCGCAAAAATTAACTTGTACACAAGGTATAGGTAGTATTAGTCACAGCTTGGTAGGTGCTTTTTAAAAAAAATAAAAATATAGAGACTCATTAAAAACAATATAGTGTTCTCACTCTTTACAAATTATCTAAATTTTTAACAAAAATATTTTTTATCTTAAGTTACAATTTATTATACCAAGAGTTAAAAATTATTATTATTAGGAGCTTAATTTTGTTTTTGCATTAGGTGTTTTGTTCAAAAATTTAACAATTATTATCATTATCAAAACTTTTCACTTTAACGTGGAACTTTTATAATTTATCTTGTTCAAAAAATATATTTCATATGGTTGATAAACAAGTTTGCAATTGTTAGTAGATGGAGCAGCGTTTTATTATGGATAATACAAAAAAAGGTTTGGCCTTATTTAATTTAACTATTCCTTTTTGTTTTTACTTTCCATTGTTCATCTAACACAGGTCAACTCAATGTCAGAAACGTGAACTTTACGAAAATATAAAAGAATGAATGCCATAATGGCCTAAATTTATACATATATATCGTTCTTAGTTTCTTCCGTCTTTGGCTCCTTAGATCCGTCTATAACAAGGAGCCTTTTTTGACCAAATTGAAAGCTGTAAATATACCCTAAAAAGAAAAATTATTAAATTTGCATGTAAAAATCTTATGTAACTTATATACTAAATCACAAATAATGAAAAATAAATTAATTTATTTATCAGGCTCTTACATCGGCATTTAGTTAATGCAAAATATATCGCGTGTTTTAAATACGATACAATATTATTAGGTTTAAAGATTGTGAATATGCAAAAATAAAACTTTGATTTATATTTTTTTTTTGTTTTTTGACCTTTTTTTTAAAAATATTTTTAATTATTTTTAGACTAACTAAATGTGATTAGAAAAAATGGTAAATAGATTTAATATTTCCTATGATGGCAGGTTTGATCTCTCTATTTAACTTATAGCTCTCAAAAATTGTTGACCTGTGTAATCAAACTGAATAAATTCTTTTTGAAAGTTTAAAAGCTAACTTTTCGTTTATATATATTTTATAGCTAGTAAAAGCCTCTTGGTGGCAGCAAATTTTACTCTTGGCAATTATGTAATTTTTACATGATATAAATCTTTAAAAAACTGCAAATCCAAATAAAATACAATAAACAATTTTAAACTAATTTGTGAACTCTAAGCCTAAAATAATTATAATGCCCTAACCAATAGTTACAGCTAAAATATATACAGGTCCGATTCTAGCTTTTTTAATTTAGGGTTGCAAAAAAAACTAGTGGGGGTGTAGAAATTTTTTTTTGCCACCTTCACCGGCAGAATTAGCCGTGACCTTCGATCACGGCAAAATATACATGTACACCATTTGAACCTTTTTGAGAGAGCACTGCCCCCCCCCCCCCCCCCAAAAAAAGGGGTCTAGACTCCTGCCTGAAAATATTTAATATATATAAAAAAATTAGTCTTGTAAATTGTGCAATACTAATGCATTAAATTTGGTGTACCTTATACACAGGTCAACAAATTTTTTGAGAGTTATAGCTAACTAAGAAGATAACTGCCATTTTAAAAATTTTTAAATTCGTTTACCGTTCTTCTTATTCAATTAGTTAGCCAGCTAAAACACTGAAAAAAATGTCAAAAAAAGAACAGAAAAAATTAAAAAAAAAATAAGTTAATGTTTTTGCATATTCGCAATAGTTAAACAGCTGAATTCAAACTTCATATAATTTTTGTTAAAAAAAAAGTGATGTATTTGAGTTTTCACTCGAAATAAACTGTAAGTGTTGCTGTAAAATCTTAATATTCAAAAATTTTATTTCTTATTATTTTATATAACAAATATAAGTCAAATTTGTTATATCAAAAAATTTAAATTTTACGGCAGTCTCAAGATCTCAAAGACTGATAAGAAGGCCATTTTTTTGATATGGACAATATTTAAATGGCCTTAGAGGAAAAAAACTAAGACGTAAAATATATATGAGATTAGGCCATCATTGGGATGCATTTATCATTTTTTTTCTGACATTGATATTTGACCTGTGTAGTATACCAGGCTAAACTAATTTTTCTTAAAGTAACAATCAGTTTATGCGTCGCAAATAAACCGATGAATTTGATTAAATTTAAAATAAAATAACATTTTTCTAGTTTTTATTAATTTTGTTTTATAAACTAGGTGTTAATATATATGCCGGGCTTTTAGTCTCTAGTTCGGTGGATCTTGAAAGTATGTGGAAACTAAGCTCCGATAATTTGGCTACGACCTTTACCGGATATTGCGCATTCTTAAATCAAGTCAAAACCCTGTTTCCGTTTTAATTATTTCAGAGGTCTATATCTATCTAACACAGGCAGAAACAATTATTAAACAAAACTATTTTTATTTATTTTAATTAACTTAATAATAAAAATATATATCATTACTAGGCAGTGACATTTTACTAAATTCAAGTTTTAATTGTGGCACTGTTTGTAAAATTTTCATAATGTTGTGCAGTATTTTTCCATCCTATAAAGCTTATTTTATAATTTTTGAGTAATTTAAGTTAAACAGAAATATAAAAATTAAAAAAAAATATAGTGATTAATATCAGGAACTGGAATCTTTCATTATTATGAACATTACAATTTTTTTTCAACTACCATATAATACATTGTCACTAAATATTTAATATTACTTTTAAGTTTCAAATAAAATTAAGTGTAGGAATATATCAAAAATAAAAAATGTATCTTTATTAATAAAATAGGCGACAACTTTTAAAGTTCTATGATGCGACCCTTTAGCTCTTATATTCCAAACATGAGGCATAATCTGCAAAAAATTAATTTTGAGTACTCTTATGTTACTAGACCTAATAACTATTACGTTTTTAAATTAAACATTTAAATTTAAGTATTTAGCTCTAACACAAATTAAGTAACAAGATATTCTTTGCACCTATAATGACACCAAAACCGTCTTAAAGTTAAGGTAAAGCTTTAATTTAATAATTTAGTTGTATCATATATGAATATTTTTTAATATGTTCTAATTTAAAAGTTTTTTTTACTTTCATCAAATAATGCTAAAGATGGCACCTTACCAGAAAAAAACGATTAATGGAATATTCAATAATTAATCTTTTATCTTTTAGAAATTTGTAAAATAGTGTTATTTTAACATAGGGTTTATCACAATGTTGTAATTTAAATTTTCCGCTGTTTAATATAATTATTTTCATCAATAAATTTTTTTAATTTATATTTTTACAAATATCTTTTTTTATATTTAAGTATTATTATATTAGAAAATTAACCCTCCAAAGCCTGAGCAAAATTTCTGATTTCGACAGATTTTTCTCTAGGCACCTTAAAACTAAAAAATTTTGCCATTGTTATTTTTTATAACCACCCCTTCAGCTAGGTGGGTGTCATCTGGAGAGGACATTTGGCAATATAGGCATATAAATACCATTACAATAAATTAGACGCTATGTTTTGCTTTCATTAGTAAATAATTATATAAAAATGGCTAATAACAGTGCAAAATATTCATTGCAAAGGAACATTGCACTTTTTGCAAAAACTTCTTGTAGGTTTTCCACAAGGTGAGCATTTTTGTTGATCACATTTTTTAATTTCATGGCCATTGTTTCTCTGCAAGCCTCTGACCAAATATTTTAATTGTATAATTGAGGAACAATTTTTGCGTTGAATTCCATGATTAGTTATATAAATTGACGCCCTGCGGTTGGCATATTAATTAACAAACAAGCAAAACCATCACTTTCTCTCTTCGAAGGAATGCTAGATTACATCGAATAGGTGTACATCTTCCATATATTGGATGTGTTTTCAAATTACTTGCTGCAATCGACTTAAATCCCGACAACCGACTTTACCAATCCTATCAAACTTCTAAACAGGTTTTAAGAGAATTATTGGAAGCAGGGTGAGGAGCATTGAAATTGCTATGCGGCAACTTTCATAACCCCAAGGGTTAAAGATTAAGCTCGTCTCCCCTACAAAGCCATAATGTCTATTGAAATGACGCTCTCGGTATTATTAAAGCATACAGGCTAACCCTGGCAAAAGTAGAAGGCGAGAGCCATTCACGCTGAAACAATAACCCCCCGCCCCCCTTCCCTACACCTTTTTAAAACATACCCGTCAAGGGGTCCACTTTTAGCCCAATGGGTGCAATGACTTATCGTAGACCAAGACGAGTCAACCAGCAAAATGACATTGTTTAATTGTATTTAAAATTTGAGACTCATGTAAAAACCCTATTTAATTAACATTATATTATCACATGACGAAATTCTTGTCTTTCAATCGCTTAATATCTTTAATGGACAACTGCAGACTCAAATATTTCGAAATGTACCGGTCCCACCATTATTAAGGGAGACATTAGATTAATAAAAAGTTTTATGCTTGTAAAAAATTGGCACTTAAATTTTAATTGTGATTATTTTGTAGTTGTCTGTGAATTTCTAAATATTTACTACTGAGTTAGCCATTTTTTTAATATTACTTGACTCTTTCATGGATTTAATGTATATATTGGTTTTAATGGACCAAGTTTGATCAAATAAACTACCTACTAAAGGTGGTTTATCACTATGACTCGCTCCAAGTTAAATATTAGTACGAAGGTCTGCTAGGTAAATGGTTAATATCCATCTCTATTATATCTTACTCATCCTCTGTCGACTCACCATCTAAGGGTGGAAGGATATATATATTATGTAAAATTCACAAGGTTTTAAATTAAAAATAAAATGGTTTGCCCAGTACCTTCTACAAGGGACGACACTATGGTATAAAATTAAAAATTTACAAATTTTTATTTGTCAAAGTTTTTTCTAAAAATTTAATATTGTAATATAAAATCTTATAAGAAATAAATACAAAAATGTTAAAATGAAAGACCATTTTCCAATAATAATTTTCAGTTAAAGTTTATGAATTGAAATCTAATATTAAGAAACGCTGGGCATCGAAGGGTTAACGCATATTCACACTTTATTGAAATTTCCAAAATATTTTAAAATTTTTATGGCAGTAATAATTAATTCGCTTAATAACTTTTGCACATTATTTTATTTGTGCTTTTAGTAAAATTATAATTAATGTCATTTGAAGAACATTTCCCTTAAAATGAGATATGGCAGCACTATGAATATTAAAATGTTGTTTGAATTCATAAGAACTCAATATGTTTTTAATTTTAAAAGAAAAATTTTACACATTACTGGTCAGCAAATATTAACACAAAAATTAAGTTTATGAGAACATAAAAGAGTGTATCCCCTAGCCTTATCTCATACGCTTTCATGAAAAAACAGTTTTTTTTAATTCCCTGATAAAAGAAATATCATTCAATTTGTCTCCGCTTCCCACATTTTTTGGTATCAATGTCGCAATTGGTGGCGCTTAATGGCTATTTTATAGTTTCTTGAAAGGCTTTTTGTTTTTGAATATAATTAATTTGACCTATTTATAAGGCAAGCCCCAAATAGCTTTTAACGACTTTTGAGGGTTTTGTAGAGAATTTTCTTGCGACACCGATTCCGGGTTTAGTAATTTATCAATGCCTACATTTTTTTTTTAAACCGCGTCTAAAGTTCGGAAAAAAATTCACAAGGTTCTTTAACTATTAATTTTACAAAAAATCTATTGGCATATTCAAATTCATTATAAAAAACATATCTAAAAAAAGTTATTACCTAGAATTAGCAATTTACTTTCAAGTTATTTAGTATCAAAAAACGGATATTATGACGAAAACCACTAATTTTATAAAAATAAAAAAAAATTAAATATTTCAAAAAAATTCTAACCCCTTACGTTAATAATGAATGTTTCGGTTATCTAAATAGATTTTTAAACTTTTGTTACTACCCAGTTTTATGATATAGAACCCCAAAATACGAAAATTAAAAAATCTCAACTTTGACAATGAATAACTAAAAATCTGAGGCATTGGCTAAAATTCTAATTTCATATTCGTAATCAGCGCCAAAAACTTGACCAAAAATCATAATTGCCATAAATGATGCTTAGGGTCGTCCAAATTTTGTTGTCCAGCATATGATGGTATAGTTCAAGTGTGCTGATGTCCTTAAATTACAAATGCAATATGCATTATAAAGCTAATTTTTTTCGATTTTTTATCGTGCGAAAAAAATATTGATAAAATTTCAAAATTTTTTTATCTTGGGATAGTGTTACCAAATAGTCACGAATGCGTATTATGCAGTATCAAACTAATTTTTTTTTTCAAATATTTTTAAATGCGACACTTAGGTGACATTCACTCAGCAGGCAACAAAACTTACCAAAAATATTTGAATAATGGTAACTAAAAACAAAAAATTAAAAAAGTGTACCGAATATTTAAATATTTTGCAATAGTTTGGTGACAATGTCTTAGGTGCTTAAAATTCAAAATTTACATTACTAATACTGGCAGCCTACAAAAAAAATCATAATTTGTTTTTTAATATTAAATTATTTAAGTGCGACAGTTTGGTGACATCGACTTAGCAGGCCTAATAATGACAACATTTACCAAAAATCAAAATAAGGTTGAAAACAAAAATCGAAACAATCTCCCCAATATTGTAATTGCATTTGCGACAAGTCGTTGATGATGTAAATACTAGCCAAAATTAAATTATATTTAAGGAAATAACACACGACCGCCCGAACCAAAAAAAAATAATATAATTTTAATTCATTATTAATAAATTTTTTGCATTTAGGGGGATACATTTTAGTAAACCTAAATAAAGTTTTATAGTGTTACAAACAACATTTTTTGAAGCTTAAAACTGACAAAATTTATTAAACTGTTATATTATATTTGATATTCAAAGCCGTATAAATAAAACAGTTCTAAATACTATTATTTTACCCTCAATTATATTTTACCTAAAAAAACTATCGTTTCACTTTCACCTAATCAGAAGTTAGCCTTCAACTTAAAAAATGCGTGAATAGCAAAGCAACCGGTCCAGACAATATACCCAATGAATGCTTGAAGTGTCTGGGAAAAGAGGGGATATTGGCGTTAACATCTCCTCTATTTTACTCGATATTAGCGCATCAACAAAATATTTTCAATATGTTGTTTAAAATTTCGAAATTTTCACACCCGCCCTCTGAGGGTTGACGGCAACCCAGATTTGACTCTATATTTTCTAATGAGATATATACATATCGTATTAAGAAAATCTGGTGGCTAAATCTCCTTATTAGTTTCAAAAACTAACTTTCGAAATAAACTCCAAAAAACCCGCCCAGGTTTAGCTCTAGGAATAAAAATTGGTAAACTCCAAGCCTAGAGGTTCCCGCCCACTCCCATAAACTCCAACTAGAGATTTGACAAGCCCTAATGCTACAAACATTTATCAATATTCCTTATAAAACATTGTTTAAATAAACATTATTACTTTTATTGTGTTTGACCTTTATTCACTTATTTGTCAAAACGGATATTACAATAAAAAAACCTATCTTAATTCAAATATTCAATAAACGATGATATAAGGTAACTGTCAAAGACTTCGTGTCTGTTTTTTTCCTGTCAAAAATTACAGGCCGTAAACAATGTTTTCATATTTGATATTAAAAAATTTTTGTTACTTTATAATTGCGTTTTGTATGTATGACATGTTTTGTCTAATTTTGATTAAATTTGATATATTGTAATTTTTGATAATTAAAAATAGTGGTTTATATAAAGCTATTTCTTTTATAAGATATCATAAATTATTTTTTATAAATAAAATTTTTTAATTTATAATATCTGATGAAGAAAAAAATTTATTTGACTATTTTAGGGTTTTTGTGTTTCACCACACATGTTAATGCAATACTAGAATTACCAAGTAATATCTTTGTATATTTTTTACTAGAAAATCTAAATATAACATTTCGGTAATTTCCAGTGTTAAATATTTATATAGGCCATGCTTAGACTTTATTAATCCAGTTATAAAGTAATAAATTCCCAGTATAAAACATTGTAAGGATTTTAAAACTAAGAATGTTGACATTATATTGGTAAACTTAGTTGCAGCTGTCAACGTCCAAACTCTATATTTCACATGAGAAATATTGTGGTTGTTTAACCTCAACGTCCAAAGCCTATATTCTCCCGACAGAATATTTTTGTAAAAATATTAAGCGTCTAAAAATTATTTTTAAGAAATATTGCTTGGACTTGACTTGAGCCTCCAAAGCCTATATATCTCCAGATGCATAATAAAACAAAATATATATCTTGAAATGGCTAATCGGTGATCTACATCGATAATACAAATTTCTAAACGTTAGATATCAATTTTTGTATAATAAACTGTGTAAGCTCAAATTGCTCTATGGTAAAAGTCCTCTTACGCAGGAAGTTTGTTAATTTCATGCACATATATGTTTTGCGGAATTAACACAAGTGTACAAAAATTTCAGTTGCTGAAAACCTAGTTAAGCAGTAAGCCCTAAACGGGAAGTGTAAAGTGAGAGCTTAGGCTTTTTAGATTAAGGGCGTGCAAGCAATTTTACTATTTATCGGCAGTCGGTTTAAAGATCAGTAAACTTAAGTAAACAGTTTTTAGTAAAAAAGGAGAGATGGGGCCGGTAGGGAAAGTAGTGAAAAACAAGATTTATTGAGGCATAATTTTTCAGAAAAATAATGCCTTTTAGTTAAAACTAATTTTGTTTTATTTAAAATACACTAATTTTTTGATCTTCTAAACTTATTTCTGTGTTTTTTTAGCTCTGGGTAAAAATTACCCAAAATTTAATTTTTGGGGTAAACTCCTACCCCATGGGCAAAAAAGATAAAAAGGTAAAAAAGAGATGAAAACTTATACCTGAGTATTAATTTGTATTTTGTAATTTTTTTATTAACAGTTAATTTTGATTTTTGAAAAATTTAGACTTTTAATCTAAAAGTGTAAGTTTTTATCATCCATCAATATTTTTGACTAATGACATATATATTCGTTTTTGTGGCTAAAAAATTTTGGGCTTTAGGGATTAAAATAATATTTAAATATGGTGTTAACATTGTCATAGCTTCACATCTTAAATTCTCACCTATTTCCTACATTATTAACTTCATCTTTGCTAAAATTATAAAAATGTTTATGCTAAAAAAATATTGCATTTCTGGTTGATGATGTGAAATTTATTTTGCATATATGCAAAAGTTCGTATTGATACAATAAAGATTATAGCGTAGATTGCACAGCTAAACAAGTTTTAAGAGTTATGAGCTGTCTACAGAGATCTAACCTACCATCTTAGGGATTTTCAAATCTGTTTACCGTTTATTATAATCAAACATAGTTTGTCAGCTATAAACATTAAAAATTTTAGAAAAAATGCCAAAAAAAGATTTAAAAATATTGCTTTTTTTGCATATTTACAACAGCTAAACTGTAAAATTCAAACTTTAAATAAAATATTTAAAACCAATAATTTGTTGTGTTTTAAGTTTGGACGCGAAACATTTTTTATTATCTAAATGCTGGTGTAAAAGCTTGACATATTAAAAAATTTTATTTCTCATTATTTGATTTGATGAATATAATTTAAAAAGAATATCCATATAACAAAGATTTTTAAATTTTTTCCTTTTAGGTATTTTCGAGCAGTTAGTTTGGTCTAAAAAACTAATTTTTTGATATGTATGTAATAGGTCAAGGCCTATAAGGTAAACAATATATAAATATGTCAGCGCCCAAACCCAATATTCCGCCGGCGGAATAATGTCTGAGAGCTCAACGTCCAAAGATTTCCGCCGGGGGAATATTAATTTGCGTATAGTCAACGCCCAAAACGCATTTTCGCCGGCGGATATTGTCTGAAATTGATCTCAGCGCCTAAAATTTATATTCCGCCGGAAATTTTTGCAAAATTTAAGGGACAAGCAGTGAACCTTATTTGATTAATTTTAAAATATTGATCATTAGACGTTTTTGATGTTTTATGCTTAGAATATGAAATGTTTAATGAATAGAGGTCATGTTGAATTTAAAATTAGGGTTAAGTACTAGAATAGCGCTAAACACTTAAAGATTTAAAGATTCATAGGCGGACCGGTGTATTTAGAAGCGCTTTAACTGCACATTTGAAAGCGCTTAGATTTTTTAGATACCCTCAGAATTGCGCTAATGTTATATAAACCGCGCAATTTTTTTGTTTTTAAAATTAAGCGAAAAACTCTAAAAAACCGAGGTATTTCTGTAATGTACCTGTGACTTTAAATACATCAAAAATTAAACTCGCAATATGTAAGTAGGTATTTAACAATACTAAGGTGCCTACGCGTAGGTGATATTGAGAGCAAGCAAAAGACTCCTAAAAAAGTGCAGAAAAATAAATTTGGGTAGCGCACAGGTGTCGAACTTTTAGGAGCACCAAAATGATATAAAATTTACAACTTTTTAAATTTATATAAGCCTTATTTAACACAATTAATACTAGGTGCCTAGCTGGCCCTTAAAAATGTGATATTGGATTTAATGGAAGGTTTATAAGTCAATCTCCGATTTCAGTCCAATTAAAAAACCCTAAGACCTTCCTTACAATTTTTTTAATTTTACTGGTCCCATATATATTTCGTGAACCGATTAAGAATTAAAATATATTAAAAGAATAAAGAAATACGGTTGGATGAATATAGGCTCAAAATAATTTCAAGTTTGTAGTATGTAATATGAATATTTTGACAATCTTTTTGGATTCCCTGCCAATATTTAAAAAGACGCGTCCCCACATAACTAAAAATCTAAAAACTTTTGGTTACCAAAAGGGAACCAAATAAGGCTCAAAAGCACGAATCCTGAATTCAATCGTCCCAATTATATTGTAAAGAAATGAGGTATTTTAAACTTGCGCGAAACCTCTAAAGTGCAAAATATAAATTACATTAAAATTTTCAGCGCAACGATATTAAATGGCGCTAAGGCGCGCATTTAGATCGGGCCTAATTCTGGCAAAACAGCCAGATCGGCTGGCCAGAACCAAAATTTGTTTTTGCAAATATAAAGGCCCGAAACTTTTTAAAAAAGTTTTCTTTTAAAAATACAGTAAAAATAAGTGTAAAATTTATACCCATTATCGGGTAAAAATATTTATCGTTTTTAGGCCTTTAATAGTTACAAATAGAGCATACGTAATTTCCATTTTTAAATTTAAGCCCAACGTTTGGCCTGTTATAAATTTTGATTATAAATTTTGACGCGTCCTGGCCCTTGTTTCCTGGCGGGATGGGGCCGAAATTTTGGTTCTTGACTTCAATCTCTAATGTGATTGTAGGCAAATCATTTAAAAAAAAATATATATCGCGAAGTGAAGAGAACTTCTAAGAGGAGCAGGGTGCTATGGTTATTATAGAATTTTATCATTTAAAATTATACATTTGTGTGGACATTTGACATCCTTTTTAGGGGTAAATAAAATTTTATAAAATAATAAAAGCGCATTTTTTGGATTCTAGTAAATTAACCTAGTATCCTCATAAAAACTTGAGCTGAAAGCCCTGGGTCCAATTTATATATATTTTGTGAGCCGAATAAAGATTAAAACATATTAAAAATATAGAAATATGGTTGGGTGACATTAGGCTCAATGTGATTAATTAAAATATATTGTTAATATTTTGAAAATCATTTTAAATCTCCTGCCGATAAGTGAAAATAAAAAATCTAGATAACCCAAAAACGTATTATTATTAGAATAAAAACCGGACGACATATTCCCGCCTAAACCGTCTTACTTATTATAATTTAGCTGCCCGCCCGTATTCGTGTTTTCATACCCAGCCCGATAAGAATTTGCATATATGGCCCATATTTGCCTTCATTTTTCTTTTAATAATATACCTGAGAGAGCCAAAATATGCGCTTCGTCTTTTTTTAAAATCTTGCTTACCCCTTGTGGGAAAAATACCCGACTTATAACAGTTATAAACCCGAAAATTTAAAAGGTTTTCATTAAAAGCGGCCAAATTCTCCCTATTTGGGCATGTTAGAAAAGTAACCGGATATTGAGCAATTAGTAAGGTTAATATATATGTAGTGGCCCGTTAAGCTATTTCAATTTTGTAAGGGGTAATTAAAACAAATAAAATTGTGACTTTAAATTGTCCTTATATGGTATATTATATAAAAAAGATTTTCAAAAATTAAATGTCCTTTTTTTCTCCAATCTCACGAGCAAGTTATAATTAAAAAAAACGTCAAAAAGAAAATAAGTTTGGGCATTGACTCAAGACATCCGTTACTTTATTCAAATTCCAATTAAAAACGCATAAAATAGCCTTGAATTTGAAGTCCCCAAATGGAGTCTATAGACTTAAGTAGCCCTTAACTGGAAACTTATATTCCGATTTTTTTGTCATTTTTCGGCTATCCTCTTAAATAACATTTTCAATGTTAATACCACATTTTAATATTTTTAATAACACTGGTCGACAAATTATGACTTCATATCTTAGACCAACAACCTGAAAAATGTTTCTAGTGCAGTTTTTTCTGCTGAATATCATGGTTTTATCCGTTATTTCCTACCTGATCCTATTTTATTCGATGTTAAAGTTGCCAAAATGTGCATTTTTGGCACAATCCAAAAGTTATGAAAATTGTATTAGTTTAGATGTGTAAAAAAAAATTAATTGCAATTGTTTAGCCCCAGCCCCCTTAACTGTGCAAAACAAATGTATTTGCTCACATCTCTTTCATCAGTTTAAACAATTAAACTTTGTATAAGTGCCCTCAACAGCGAAACCAGTATTAAAAGTTTTTAGATTTAAACCAGCCCGAAACAAAAATGTTTTTAGCCTGGCCTGACGTTTTTTTGCCCTATATAAATATCGAATTATTTAAATAAATTTCGAAACTTGGAATTTAGTACCAGGTACTGGAATTGAAATGACCCTGAAATCTCATTTTTTATAAATTTTTAAGACAAATGTTAATATTTCGCAGACACTAATAAATACCTTAATACCGAAAAAAATCATATAAATTTTGGCTTTGTTTAAGCCTAATCATTCAGAACTAGATACTAAGACTTTTGAATTTTAATGTAAAAAACCCTTTTTTTACTCAAAGGTGGTCGAATTGAGCCCAAACAATGTGACTAAGGCTTTTTTTATTTATTGGACATTTGTGATCAGTTGTTTTTATTTACAATGAATTATATTTTATATAAAACTAACAGTAACATTTATATCAAATTAAGTATAATATCTAATTAAAAAAGGAGATAATATTCTTAAATTTTAACCTATATAAACAATTTTGTCATAAAAAATATTCTTAATTTAAAATTTACCTTCATTTTTTAGAATATGAATGAAGAAAAATACGTTTGGGTAGAAATTTTTTGAAGGATATGAATGAAGAAAAATATGTTTGGGTGGAAATTTTTAAACAAATAATTAAAGAAATAAAGAGTGAGAGAGAGAGAGAAAGGAAGAAGCGATGCATAATCAGCATCGAAGGCGTCAATAGGTCTAGAAATTAAATAAAATAAAATGAGGTAGGTTTTTATTTCGTTTTTTTAAAAAAGTAAAATACATTAAAAAAAATAATTATATATTTAAATAGATAAAAATGTAAGCTTTTTTTTAATATAAAAAGTTAATATAATTTATTATTTTTTAATGGTGTAAATTAAGGTCAAAATGTGCCAAAAATGCACAATTTGGCAACTTTTACACCGAATAAAATAAAAACCAGATCAGGTAGGAAAAAACGGAAAAAACCATGATGTTCAGCAAAAAAACTGCACTAGAAACATTTTTTAGGTTGTTGGTCTAATATTTTTGTCGACCAGTGTAATTATTGTTATTTCACATAAATGGGTTGCACAGAGTTTTTTAAGAGATATAGGGCAAGGAACTCAGTAGGATTTTTGTTAAATATTTTTTTGGCGGCAACATCTGCTTATATTGTGTTAATTAATTGCTTTTAACGAGTCTTGGTAGCCTTTACTAATAAAAAAAAGTTTTTTTAAGGATACTAAGTTAATTTACTAGAATCGAAAAAATGCGTTTTTATTATTTTATAAAATCTTATACCCCTCAAAAGGATGTCAAGTCCACTGAAGAAATTCAATAATAATCATAGCACCCTGCTCCGCTTAAAAGCCCTCTTCACTTCGCGATTTATTTTAATGATTTGCCTATAATCACATTAGAGATTAAAGTCGAGAACCGAAAGTCCTGACCCCGACCCGCCAGGAAACAAAGGCCAGGACGGTTCAAAATTTATAACGGACAAAACGCACGGGCTTAAATTTAAATATAGAAATTACGGGCCGAGATGGGCCGAACTTTTGAATTTCATATGCTCTATTTGTAACTATTATTAACAAGAACTAAAAACGATAAATTTATTTTTCACACGATAAAGGGTATAACTTTTAATCTTTATTTTTATTGTATTTTTAAAACAACAACACATTTTTAGCTTGTAATTAAAAATTTTCGGGCCTCATTTTTGGATTAGAGCGCCTTAAATTTAAAAAAAATAAATTTTAGTTTTGGCCGATCCGGCTGTTTTGCCAAAATTTGGTCCGATCTAAATGCGCGCTTATATAAATACTCAGCGTCAATTTAATATCGTTGCGCTTTTAAAAATTATAATGTAATTTATATTTCGCACGTTAGAGGTTTCGCTCAAGTTTAAAATACCTCAATTCTTTTCAAAATATTTGGGGCGATCTTAAATTTAGGATTCGTGCTTTTGAGCCTTCATTGGTTCTCTTTTAAAAACCAAAAGTTTTTAGTTATGTGAGTACGCGTCTTTTCAAATATTTTCAGGGAATTAAAAAGATTGTCAAAATATTCATATTAGATATACTTCTTGAAATTATGTTGAGCCTATAGTCATCCATCCGTATTTCTTAATTCTTTTAAAATATTTTAATTCTTAAACGGTCCACGAAATATATATGTAACCAGTGAAACTAAAAAAATTGTAAGGAATCTAAAGCCGGTTTGTTAACTGGACTAAAATCGGAGATATTTAACTTATAAATCTTCCATTAATTCCAATATCGCATAAAGGGTCAGCTAGGCATGGAATGCCTTAATATTAACAAATGGTTAAATAAGGCTTATATAAATCTTAAAAGTTGTAAATTTTTTATCATTTTGGTGCTCCTAAATGTTCGACACCTGTGCGTAGTCCTTTAGGAGTCTTTTGCGTGCTTTCAATATCAGTTACGCGTTTTAAGGCACATTAGTGTGTTTTTTAAATTCCTGCTTACATGAATCTTTATTGCAAGCTAGGATTCTTAGTGCAGTTAAAGTCACAGGCACATTACAGAAATACCTCGGCTTTTTTTTAGAGTCTTTCGCTTAATTTTAAAAACAAAAAAATTGCGCGGTTTTTATAACATTAGCGCACTTCTGAGGTTATCTAAAATTTCTAAGCGCTTTATAATTTGCAGTTAAAGCGCTTTTAAAAACACCGGTCCGTCTATGAACCTTTAAATCTTTAAGTTTTTAGCACTATTCTAGCCCTTGACCCTAATTTTAAATTCAACAAGACCTCTATTCATTAAACAATATTCTAAGCATAAAAAATCAAAAACGTTTAATGATTAATAGTTCAAAATTAAACACATAAAGTCCACTGTTTTTTCCCTAAATTTTGCAAAATTTCCGGCGGAATATAAGCTTTGAACGTTGAGCTCAAGTCCAGACAATATTCCGCCGGCAAAAATACGTTTTGGTCGTTGACTATCCGCCAATTTATATTCCGCCGGCAGAATATAAACTTGGACGCTGAGGTCAAGTCCAGACAATATTCCGCCGGCGGATTATTGCGTTTGGGCGCTGACATATATATATGAGATAAGGCTATCATGGGGTACATTCTTTTATGTTTTCATAAAATTCTCGTTGTGTCAATGAAATTTGTTGACCTGTGTTGTTTTTCATGGGCATATTTCTTAAACCATTTGAATTATTTATAATTAAAAAAACCTACTATTTTTTTTCTTCTTGAAATATATAATTTTTTTAAATGCGATGATATATAAATGCTATAATTTTATTTATACAAAATATCTTTTACTTTATATTATTATTTAGGATCTGGTTATGTCGCCTATGGAAGAAAACGGCGTGATACCGCTGCATTACAGAATTGTCCCATATTAGAATGGGACAACACTAGATGGAGCACGACGATTAAGGTTGATGTTATGGTCGGATGAAACATTTTTACCAATATTATTTATTTTACCATTTGCAAATAGGCATGTTTAAAGTAACTTCAACTTTTAAAATTTCGTATAAAGATGTATTTTGAGAGATGACCAATTTTTACAATTAGTTATTTTAAATTAACCAAGCACAGATTAGTTCCTTTAAATAATTCTTATAAAACTTAAAGAAAAAATCAATATTTACATGTTCAACGTTATAGAAAACATAAATACATTGTTTTTTTTATTTAAATTTAATTAAAAAGCTGATTTTTGAATAAAGGTTTTTGATTTTTTGTTTACAACAAAAATTTTATAGTATAAACACTTGTAATTATATTAAACATTAAAAATGTACAAGAAATCAAAACTAAAAATATTGTAAATAGCTCACTTTACCAATCGATTGAACTAGTGTTAAATAAAATGCTTATAACATTTTGAGGACCATTTAATATGAGCAGCCATAAAGATTGCCATTGCCTCATAAGTAAACTGTCATTCCTATTTTATATAAGCATAGTTTTTAAAAAGCAAAACTTTTTTAATAAATAATTTTTTGAAAATATTAGGCAAAAAATAATGTTTTCATATAAGCTATATACATATAAATTTTCTTCACGTTTTGAATCTCTTTAAAAAGTGTGAGTAGAAAATAATATGCCATTTATACTTACATAAAACCGTAGGTGGACCCAAAGTTGCACAAAACGAAAATCCACAAAATAACGAAAATTTATAAAATATGTTAAAATTGTGATATATTAAGGGTTTTAGGGCAAAGTTATATCAGGGTTAGTTCAACGTTTGGTTGAGGTAAAATTATGATTAGAATAAGCTTATTATGAGGTCTGCATAGGGTTTTGGAGAGGTTTACATAGGGTTATGGTAAGTTAGTCTTAAGGTTAGGGTGAGGTAAGCTTAGTGTTAGGGTGGGGTTAGCTTATTATAATAATAATTTAGTTAGCCTAAGGTTAGAGTGAGATTAGCATAACGGAAACGTTGGACTAATTTAGGGTTAGTTTAATGATTATAATATTTAAGTTAATTTTTGATTGGTTGACCAATCAATTTTTTTCGTACATATTTGGTGTCACCTTTGTTTATCAAATAGATTCCCTTACGAATCAATGCAAAAAAATCGTTTGTTCTTTTATTTCTTCCTTAATTTAGTAATTTTTCTATTTTTAAAGTATTAAATGATCAAATAAAGAACAACATTTAATTATTATGAATTAAAAATAAGTGTTTTCCACTAAAAGATATGAGAAGCAATAAGTGCGGGAAAGTGGTTTTGTTGTTGTTTGCTATAATCACAGGTCAACAAATATCAATGTCAGAACATTATTATGAGAAAATAAAAAAATGCAACCCCATGATGGCCTAATCTAATATATACTTTTTGTTTTTCTTAGTTTCCGTCTTTGGCTCCTTAGATCCGTTTATAACGAAAAATGACCTTTTTTGATCAAATTGACAGATCTAAATATACCCTAAGAGGAAAAAATATAAAAATCTACTTTTCATATTATAATCCCTTGTAACCTATATTTTTAATCACATTATTTTTCATTGTTAGCTTTTTGTCATTGAGGCAGTGAGCTCTTTCAATTTATCTCCATTGGGTTCTATCTCTACACTCATTTCTTAGGTTGTGACATCTCATGCTAGCGTCTACTCTTTGAGACCAAGTATTAGGTCTGCCCCTTTTTTCTTGCCTTGTACTTCAATTGCATTTACCAGATTGCTTAGATACCCGTCTTTTTGTATCAAAACGTGTCCAAACCATCGAAGTCTGTTCGACTTTATTTTGTATGGGTGTTATTAACTTCCAAGTATATAATCGTTGCGGATCTTGTCTTTGCGAGTCACCCCAAGAAACATCCGCAGCATGCGCATTTCCATCGTTTGCAGTATTCTTTCGTCGCTTTTACTTAACGCTGTTGTTTCTAAGCCGTATGTTATTGCCGGTCGTACTATGCTTGAGGAGGCCTTGCCCTTAACTTTTATTGGTAAATTTTTGTCGAACAGGACACTTCTGTTGGAAAATAAATTTTATTAATATATTAAGCTCTTACATCGGCATTTAGATAATACAAAATATTTCTCCAAACTTAAGACACAATATATTATCGGTTTTTAATAAAAAAATTATTTGAAGTTTGAATTTAACAATTTACCTTGTGTGAATATGCAAAAATAAAATTTCAATTTATTTTTGTTTTTAATTCTTATTTTTGTTTTTGAATCTTATTTGTTTTTCTTTTGACCTTTTTTTCTAGGATTTTCAATGTTTATACCTGACTAACTAAGTTTGATTAGGAAAAACGGTAAACGGATTAAAAATTCCCTAAGATGGCAAGTTTGATCTCTGTAATTAACTTATAACTCTCAAAAAATTGTTGACCTGTGAAAAAATAGCATAATTATATAAGTAGATTAGATAACTTTGAAAAAAAAGTTATTTTATTATTAGTTTTTACCACGATTTTTCTTAAAAGATAAAATTGAGAAAAATGTTGTTTAGTAAGCCTATAGTCATTGCTTTTCCTTCAAAATTTTCTACGTCATTTTTTATGGTAAATAAATAAAGCTGACAATTTAACACGGTCAAGGTGACATAACCATGGCATCTATAAATTAGTTTGCTTTTAATTCTAAAGAATGACAACTCAGTCACACTTGTCAAAGTTTGCATATTTTTTTCAGAAATTGTCTTATTTTTAAACACAATTTTTGTAAATGTGATAGTAAAAATTATAGATATACAAATTACATGTACGAATTTTTTATTTCGCCAAAGCTTTATAAGCAATTATTGCCAAGCAACTGAGTTTGGCAGATCTTCATATTTTAGCCAAAGACGTTAGCTTTGTTATTAAAGCATGCGTCAGACGCTAAGGCTTTAGAAATAAGTATATCTTAAACCCAATGTCTTATAATTTTTAAAAGGTTCACATAGAATTAAAGAATCCAAAAAATAATTTTAACATAGCATGATAGACAGAATAGATTGCCCCAATCTAAGTACTGCAATGTTATACAGCAGTGGACAGGGAAGTGTAAGTGATGTAATTAGGTGGAATTCTGATTAAAAAATTTGCCGTAATTAGTATTATTTGAATTTTTTTTTAAATTTTTAATATTAAGCGTAGAGAACCGTGACGCTTTGTCTGGTGGATCCAGAGTGTTGAGTCTGTATTTTTACTTTTAGAAGTTGTACCAACGTGAAGTAAACCCCAAAGTATTGATTTTCTCCTTGACCGAAATTCCGCTACGACGGAAAAAATTTGTCAAACTTAAATATAAATTAGCCGCATATCTTATAAATTAGAGTTATACGTTGGGGCATAAAATAAAAATATTTTAATCGTTTTAACTGAAAGCAAAGAACACACTTTAATATGAAATTAGAAAGTTTTTTAATTATTTAAAAGTTTACTCAAAAGTAATACACAAACTTTGAATCAAATTATGTCTACCAACCGGTTAGCTGGTAAATTAATCCTTTAAAAAAGCGCAAATCATCTTAATAACTATGGGGACACAGTATCGATAAGAAATGGCTTGTCATAGCTGTTATATAGAGGCGTGTCTTGTAATAATTTAGATTTTTTGTAAAATTTAAAAAAAATAGTTAACTCGAATAAATCAAGCCCAACTTTTAAACTGGTATGCAATATCTCCTAAATACTTTAAATAACGAATTAAAGTGATTTTGTATTGTTTTTATTTAAAAACTAGGTTTTTATATTTTTTTATTATACGGTTGTGAAAGAAATTTTTAACGAACATTTGAGGATGCAGTTATATAAAATACCAAGGTCATATATAAGCTGAGAGCCAAAATTCATTAACTTTTAAATTAGTTAATTCTTAACACAAACCTTAAATGGACTTAAAATAATTTTTTTAACCTAACTTGAGATTAGAAACGCGCAAATTTGCAAAATAGCCTCCTAGACTTTGAATGATAAAGGTTTATTCAGAAACTCTTTGTTAATAGAATACATAACAAACAAACCAGTCAAACGATGGCCATTTTTAATTGTAAACTCAAATATTGCGTTTCATTGTGCTGAAACTATCTTCGGCCGTTGTTATTGTTTATTGCCCCATTCGTTGGAAGTTGGTAGTAAGATTGAGCTTGAGGGCAGCTAGGGATGGATTGATCCAAAGATCTATAGGAGAAATAGGAGGCCCGCGGTAAGGGCATATGAGCCAATGTTGTATATCGTCGGGGGCTAATTTGCAGAGCAGTATTATTTAAAGATGAGGACAGACGTGCTCTAAAGTTCACAAGTAGATGGCAGTGTCCAGACCGGAGTTGAGCCAGGTGGGAACGGATGTTTCGGGGTAAAGTGTTTAAAGGGAATATTGAAGGGGGTCGACCGTTTAAAACTATGTTGAACGGATGGTTAGCCATGGTTTTTTTAACTACAGAGGTGTGAATACGTTTGATTATCATTTTAGTGGGAATAGTTTTGTAAATGAAAGGTCGTATTTGGGTAAAGCATTGAGAGAAAAGGGTTCCTTTTATTTGTCTAGCTGGGGGTAGGATGGTGCGTGAGCTCGTGACAAGGATGGTCAGGAGATAAGCAAAATGCAAGGTATTAGTCAGCTAACATCTGACAATGGGCTTGTACGGGTAGCATTTTGGTTACTTTGGTAAAGATGTTCAATCGGAGGAAGCTTGTGGCAACCTGTGATGATGCGAAGGGCGGAATTTTGGAAATGTTGCAGTTTTGCAAAGTTTGTGCTAGAAATATTAGAAGACCAGACCGGGGCAGCGTAGTTTAGTAAACTTATAACTAATTGTAAGTCCTTATTTTGGCCCCAAGTAGATCAGGCTATGGCTTTTAGTAGGTTGTTCCGTCTGTTACTTTTCCGGATATAGAATTAACATGTTTGTTAAATGTAAATAAGGGATCAAAAGTTACGCCAAGAAATTTGGGGGTAACGAGTGGTAGGGCACAATCATTGATATTTTTTATGGTAATTAACCTGATCAGTGTGAGGAGTGAATAAGGTTAAAGATTTGAGGGTAAAAACACCAGGCAACGTTCTGAGAAAAATTTCGATAGGGTTTCTATAGCTATCGAGTGAAATTGATAGAGATTCAATGTCAGGGCCGCTTGTAAAAAGGGTAATGTGATCAGCATAAGAGGCAATATAAATGTTGACTGGTGGGGGCGAAATATCCTTGATATAAGCATTGAATAACGCAGGCGATAGCACGGAGCCTTGAGGGAGGCCTTCGCGAACGATACAAGATTTAGATTTGATGTTGCGAAAATTGGTATAAGCCTGTCGGCCATGAATATAATTGGAAAGTCAACGAATAATATTGGTTATTCGTAGATTAGATTAGACAGAGTATTGTATTTAACCGTGTCAAATGCTCGGGTCAGGTCTAAGGCCGAGAAGGATTCAATGTGATGGTTTCTTTTGATTAAAGCCATCAGCAATCGCTGAAATTCTAAAGAGGCTGTGGAGGAATGCTTTGCCTGGAATCCATGTTGTGAAGGAGCGTGTTTTTTAACGAACGGTAATAAGCGACTCCAAGATCTTTACTGCTGGAGAGAGCAAGGATATGGGTATATGAGAGGAAGATACGTTTACTGGTTTGTTAGGTTTTAGTATGGGAATAATGCTTCATAGTTTCCAAATTGAGGGAATGCCCGATGTGATGGAAATGTTGAATAAACAGGTTAAAAATTTTATACCATAAGTAAAAGCATTTATTGGAAAAGTCAAATGTTATTTAAAAATAGCTTATGTCTAATCGTTCGTAAATTTTTTTCTTTCGTGTGCTAATAAAATATAGATGAAACTTTATACAAAAATTTAACTATTTTATGGTCCCTAGCGAATTTCTAAATATAAAAAATTTCGATAAACAATTTTCGGAGATATGAGTTAACTACAGAGATTAAATCTCCCATTTTAGGGTACATCAAATTCGTTTACCGTTTTGCCTAATCAAACTTAGCTAGTCATTAAACAAGGAAAATTTTAGAAAAAAAGTAAAAAAACCAAAATATTAAAAACAAAAAATATTCAAATTTTATTTTTGCATATTCACAATAGTTACTGTTAAATTTAAACTTCAAATAATATTTTCAATAAAAACCGATATTATATCGTGTCGTATTTAAGTTTGGACGCGAAATGTTTTGTATTATCTAAATGCCAATATAAGAACTTGATATATTAAAAAATTTTTTTATTATTTATAAAAAATTTAAGTTAAAAAAATATAAAATGCAAAAAAAATTAAATTGTTTCTTTTTAGGCTACATTTAAATATGTAAATTTAGTCAAAAAAGGCAATTTTTTGTTATAGATGGATCTAAGGAGCCAAAGTCGGAAGAAAAAGAAAAACTAGAGATTAAGACATCACGTGAATGAATTTTTATTAAGTTTTTATAATAATCTCGTTTCTGACATAAATATTTGTTGACGTGTTATATAACAAAGATTAGTTTTAAATATTTTTGTTTATTTTTTGGCATTTTTTCTAAAATTTTTATTTTTAACTGACTAACAAAGTTTGATTAGTAAAAACGGTAAACGGATTTGATATTTTCTAAGATAGCAGATTTGATCTCTCTAGTTAATTAATAACTCTTCAATCGTTTACCGCCTCAAGTAGAGTTTTTTTAATGCTAAAGATTTAAAGGTGAATAATTTAAGTACAATTTAAAATTAAACAAATGAAGTGTGAACTTGGATGTAAAGAGTTGGTGGTGAAGAAACAATTAAAGGTAAAAAGAATAATGCACAAGGATGTAAAATAAAGTGGGCGTGAGAAGGATAACTGTTGTTGCGTGGATGTTGGTAATAAAATTGAGCTTGAGGGCAGCTGGATGGATTGATCCAAAGATCTATAGGAAAGATTGGAGGCCCGCGGTTGGTGCTATGTATAATGGAATGTCATATTGTTTTCATTGTTTTGATTTTTGACCAATGAAAATAATTTTTTGCTTTTTAAAAGAAAGATTATAATTAATTTGATTGGTGAAGTATGTAATTAAGATCGCATATATATTAAATATAAAGAAATAATAAAAAGTTTTTGTTATTTTTTACTATTACATAAAAAATATCATTAGGTAAATTTTGTCTAAATCTAATAAAAAAAAATAGTTTCATAATTAGGTTTTACTGCTCTCTTTAAACCTATATGATTATATTACAAAAGGGAAAAATTACGAACTTATTCTTTATATGTCCATTTAAATTTTTATTTAAAAGATGTAACATTGGTTTGTATAAATATCCTACATTTCCATATAAAAGTATTATGGTTTATTTTTAAATGTTTACATGGCCTAAAAACAAATTATAATAAATAACAATATTTTGGATATATGAAAAATTATTTAATGTAGCACAGGAAAATAAATAATTTTCAGAAAAATATTTTATAAACCGTTAATACTTAGGTTTAATGTGTAATTTTTAAATCTAAAACTTAATTATTGCACATAGATTCAAAACATAAAAGAATAGATAGTATATATAATCTTGGCAATTTGATTATTTAATAAAATAGCTTATACTTTAAATTCATAACAAGATAATTCGTGAATCTTTTTTGATTTTTTAACATATGACCCCATAAACTTGGCTAAATATCCAGTAAAGGTTTGTTTAATTTATGTATTTAGTTTTTAAAAAATACTAATTATAGAAAAAATGTCTTCCTAATTAAATCTACATAGATTATAATTATTATTTGCGCTCTTAAGACTAAACCTTTATAAGTAAATGTAAAATTAATTTAAAACTCCACATAACGTAATGTCTTAAAATTGTTTGCTTTGATACTAGGTCATCAGCATATATCACGCACATATGCATATATTCTGTTAAAATAAGACAATTTTTGAAATTCGGGCGCGTTCAGACTTAGTTCATTTTTTTTGAAAAATTTAAAAATTTTTACCTTTTGACATTAAACGCTTTTTTATAAAAAGTCGCCAATTTTTGCTATTAGCATTTAAATGTTTTTCTAAAAGAAAAGTTTTTAAAAAATTTAAAAAAAAAATAAAATTTTAAAAAATTCAAAATTTTTAAAATTCTTCAAAAATTTGAAATGAGTTTGAACGCGCCTTATGCAATTTTATCTTTATCCCCCTCCCTCTACACATCACATCAAGAACCTGAATAAACGACCAACTTCATAACGCAATGGCCTCACCCAAAAGCACTAATTCTTATGTATTTTAATGTCATAGAATAAAAATTTAATTATTATACTAGTAGAATGCTATTAGTGCAGGGCTAAATATACCATTATTTAGGAAAAGGAAATGCCTCAGTGGAATGTATAACAGTATAATCTTAATTGCTATATAATCTAGAATTAAATTATAGCAATATAATTATATTTACTAAATCTGGAATTAACTATAAGTCAAATTCATTTCTACATTAATTTTACAATAATTAGTTGAGGCTTATACAAGCCATACCACATGACTTAGAAACTATGTTTTGTTGAAGTGCATAAATTGGTAGGCATTTTAATAGTTTTAGTTGTTTTACATATTGATTATTTTGACAAATTAGTATATATAATTATTTTCAACAGATATAGTAAAAAATACAAGACGCATATTTATATAAGTAGAAAAGTAGTTTAGGTTTATATCCATATAATCATGGTTAATGAAAGATGCTCATTTAATTTCTTAAAAAAATAAAAAAAAATAAAGATTTACATTAAGAATAAATGTGATAGCCGGGTCAAGTAAATTGTTACCTGTAAGTGTTATATTGAAAATAGCGGGTTGTTAAACAGGAGAAAAGGGTTGATTAACATTCATTTGTAAATGGGTAAGAATGATAAGTAATAGGCAGTTGTTGAATTTTTACAATTGATTTATTGTCATATCATTTATCAAATATCCATAACCAACACGCACCAACCCATTTTGTTATTTAAATTTGAATTCTTTTTTTCCTGCAACACAATTTTTAAAACAAAAACAAAAATTTAGTTTTTCATTTCTCTACTTGTGCTTGGTGCGCGCGCCCGACACCGTGTAACATCTAATTGCTAAAAATATTAACGGATACCCGCTTATTAAAGGCTTTAAAAAATAGTTGGTCCTTTTATAAATTAATAAGAATTAACAAATAGATAAAATGCGAATTTAATATCTCCTTATTATTGTAGATTTTTCAAGATTAGTTTAGCCCTCTGATTGAATTTATTATTAAGCTTAATATAACATCAAACAATGTTATCATACTACCAGAATATATAATATTACATGAGTTTGTCAAATTTATATCAATACACTTGCTCCTCTTTATATATTAATCTTATATTTAATATTAAAAAGATTTTATTAAAGATTTCCAACATATATATTATAATATTAAATTAACAATGTTAGATATAATTTAAATTATAAACAGGTAGTATATTAAATGTAATATATGAAAGAATAAAACAATTAAAAAAAATAATAAAAAAAAAATTAAAAAAAAAATAATAAAAATATTATATTTACTAAATTTTAGAGTCTTCCGGCCATGTATTTAAAAAGAAAATAATTATTTTTCAAAATTTCTATGGAAATTTTTTTCCTTATGCTAAAACTCGGTTAAATAAAATTATTTTTAATTAGTTTACCAATTTGTATATAAATTTTCAAGGCTTCAGGACCAAATGATCCTGAAGTTGTGGCAACAATTGGTATAAAAATATTATAGGAATTTATAAAACAATATTTTCTTGTCTTTAAAACTTCGGCATTTAAAATTGCATCAAAATTATAACTTGAAGAGGCCAGAGGGTCAACACAGGTGAAATCCCAAAATATAGGTTTCCCTTTAGAGAAGGGAACAAGAGTTTTTCCATCCGGTCTTTTAGAATTAAAAAATAAACCAGGTTCTAAAATAAATGGTAATTTAGCCTTTTTAAAAAAAGTGGCGATAATGCAATTAACCTTTTTGTGTCGCCTTATCTTTGAATTCGACAAACAATGTAAGGGATGCCGGCCAAAACTATCGGCGAGAGTCTTGCATTTGCTGCAAATGTAGGGAGTTAAAAATTCCTAAACGCAAAAACAAAGCATATTGAAGGGCTTCGTCAGGAAATAATTGATTATTTAACTTACTGGGGAACGCCTCTAACCATTCATGACCTGAATTGTATGAAGAGAGTGATCTTAGAAGGGATTTGTGCGTTGTGTTTTCACTCTGTAAAAGGTAAACAAGAGAATTTAACGCTAGTCACATATCCCATTCTTTTTGATCACCCGTTTTAGGGTATGGTCTGGTAGGGCCGGCGTCAAAAGCCCAGGTAGTTAAGGCTTGAAAAAAAATCGGGTCCGAGTTAAAATTTGTGATTTTAAAGATTGTATTCTTATAGGAAGAAAAGGAAGCAACGAGCGCTATATTACTGGGTGACCTGACCCCGAGTCCACCCAGCTTGCCTGGTAGGGTAAATTGAACGTATTTCAAATCAAATTTTAAATTAAAAAGATTTTTAAAAATTGAAATCAATTCGTGCTAAAATTTTTTGAGCAGAGAATTAAAAACTAGGGCTCCGGATGTCTTGAAGCAAAATTGCAATTGAGGAATTAAAAAAACATTTTTTAAAAGAAAAAAAGCCTGATGAACAAAGAATTTTTTTTAAATTTTTAATTTTTCTCTTAAAACAAGTAAATGATTTTCTAAAAATTTTTCAACAGCAACAAAACCTCCTACGGGTGAGCCTAAGATTATTAAATTTTCGTATAAGGTTTATTAAAGGTTTCAACTATAGAATTTGCAAATGACGGGAAAGGATATCTCTCACATTTGTTAGGGTTAAGAGATAAGTTTAAAACAGAAAAGTGGCGTTGGGCTATACTAAGTGCTAAATTGATATCTTCCAGCTTGCCACACATGGTACAATCATCTAAATACCATAAGTGCAAACGGAGATATGTAATTAGAAATTTCATTTATCAAGTTTTTAAGCCCAAGGCAAAACAAAGGCTACCTAAAGGGTCACCTTGTTGAACTCCCTGTGAGGAAGAAATTATTACATCCTGAAATTTTTATATTGAATCAATACCATAACTTAAATGTATATAGTTGTGGTATTGGGAAAAAATTTTTAAAAAAGATTCGATAAGGTAAAAACGATCTAGGCAATTAAAAGCGTTTTTTAAGTCCAGTTTAACTAAATTTTCGTCAGAATTCATTGATTCTAAGGTAAGGCTACCATCTTATTTCTGCACATATTAAATTCTCGGAATAAACAAAAAATTTTTGTTAGATGGATAGGTTTTTATATAAGTCAATTAGTTTTTTTCAAATTCACACATATTTTTAAAAAATCGCCCGCCCATCAAACACATCAAAGGACTAACCCCATTACACCAACACACCATTATAAAATAATCCAAATGTTTGTTTTAGGAAAACTATGCATTTACAATTAATCATTCAGATTAGATTTGTTTTAATCCAAAATTAACTTAGAGTTAGCATTGTGTTAGGAAGTGGTAGGGAGGTTAGGTAAGTTAAATTGTTCCTTGACCAAAATCATATTTAATTATCTCTGTGAGTCAAAATAATTATACAGGCGGCTAAAAACTTGACTCGGTAAAGTCTGGGATCTGCACTCATGAGTCAGGTACAGTTGCAGGGACTATTATCATTGTCCAGCAAATCAGTCCACCGGAGCGTGTTAACCTGAAGCCATCCGGATATGAATGATAATAAACGCTGGCGGACTGGCACATAATCTAATACCTCAAGTTTAGGCTAATTAAAAACGAGATAAACTTTCACACACCTTTTTAATAAACATTTCTAATTCCTAGCTGTTAAGCTTCGCCAAGGCACCTCAATTTAATAGCGATTCGGCAATTATTTTTAGTCAAGATTGAAACCATTTACCTGCAGCCAAAAATCCATATTTTTTTACTATGTGTCGCACATCTCGTTGTTATATAAAAGTCTATTAGGACACGTAAAAGTTAGTTTTTTCTAAAATTTTGAAAATTTAAAAAATTTATAAATTTTATTATTTTTCAAATTTTTTTAAGAAAACTATTTCAGAAAAAGTAAATTAACTAAATTTGGCGAATTTTTAAAAATTTGCGTTTTACATAATAAAATTTCTTAAAATTTTGTTTCAGGGAAAAAAAATTTCATTTTGCATTTGCCCTTAGATAAATAAAATTATAAAGATGACACAAAATAACGAGAATAACTATACTAAGGTTCGAAATTATTTTATTACAGAATAAAGGTGTATATTCATTAATTAAATTTGGCACTTTGACCTGTTTATTTAAATTGAGTCTTAGAATTGCAAACGGTGGCTATCATAAATGTTCAAAGTTTGTACGTAAATGATTTGTTAGTCGCTGTTTACAATACTTATCACAACTATATTCTGGATAGGTAATTTGTAATAATTAATTTTTTCTAAAATGTTACACATCACGTGTGTTTAACACATTAATGCAAAGTTTTACATAAAAATAATATCAAAATTTTCAGACACTAAAATTGCCCGGGGCATTTTTATTTAGCGCTCTGCCAGCGAGACATCAAAACAAATTTCAAGGACGAAATAAATAATAATTTTATTTTTGTTATTTTTTAAAAACAATTTAATTTTTGTGATCGCAAAATGAAAAAAATTTTGGATTTTTTATGCCTGATGACTTTGTTTATAGGTGGAATTCAAAGTTTAGCGCAGCAACCAAGTAAACAATTTATATACCAAGTTCCGCTCCGGAAAAACTTTTAGTTTTTCTTTTCATCATTAGGCTTTGTTTTCCTTTTAATTAATCTTAAAACACTTTATAGTCATCGTATTCCATTAATATTCTATAAAATTTTTAACTAATTAATTATATATCCTTGTTATAAGATTTTACACATCATTTGAATAGGGAGATTAATTGATTTTATTGTTTCATTATTTTTATTAGCCATGTTTTCAAGTTTTCTAAACTATATAGCAATTAGTCATTTTTTTTAGATGACGGCTAAAATAATGTATTTTGAAATTCTTATAAAACATATTTGAATCAAAAGTATAAAAATATGTTTAGATTCAACATTCACTATTAGCAAAATTGCAAAAGGCGTTTAGACGTTTGTATAATGTTTAATTTTTTTATTTGATTAAATTAAAATTCGTGCTTTTCGTCATAAAATCCGTTTTTTGATCCTAAATCTTAAAAGTACATTGCTAATATTTATGTAATGACCTTTTTATATGTTTTTCATGAGGAATCTAAATATTCCAAAAATTCTATTCTCGACTTTTAAACCAGTATAAAAAAATTAAAGGAATTGGGAAAAAAACTAAAAACATGGATCGTTATTGCAATAAAATTTTCTACAATGTAAAAATTGTTTACGTTGTTCTTTTGTCGTTCAGTGTAATACATATACAAATTTAATGGACTAAAACGAAATAATTTTTAAATTTGATGATGCTAATTTATATCCTAGCGGACACAATTTTCGTAATGGATGCAACCTTAACTGATCCCGCAGAATGTCAATGCCAAAAAAACATTTTCATAGTAAAGTTTTATATTTTTAATTTCTTATATAAATATTATTATAAAGGATAAATATATACTGTAGTTTTTAATAAAAAAATTGTAATAAAAATACTTCAAATACAGGATAAAATTAGATAACTAATGATGAATACTATTTAAACACTCTGATAGATTCATAATAATTTTTAAGTCAAAAAAGTTTAGGTAGAAATTTAGTGCCATACTTGCAAATTCGGGCGTCCTTGGCCTAAAACAAAAAACCAAACCGAGCTATTAATATGCAAGCGGGTAAAGCCGTATTTTAGCTATAAATTTATGTATATTACATGAATTTAAAATCATTTATATATACATCTAAAAATCTTTTAAGAATATCCAAAAAAAATTTTAAGAAACAAACAAGTGTTAATAATTAATTTTATAAAAATATTTTTTACAAGTTTATATTTGGTCTTCCTAAGAAATAGATTTTAAATAATTTTTTAGATAAGATATAATTTTTTTGTCAGAGTAATTATTATTAATTGATTGTGCAATAAATTGTTTTAAAATTGTAATTTTTTGAGTTTTGCCCAAGTTTTAATTATTTTCCTTATAGTACTTTGCAAACTACACTTATAACCGCCAGGCATCTAATAATAGAAGATTTGGGCTGATAGCCTACGCTGATACGACAGTTCTGTTATATCGTTTGCTATGGCCCTTAGATATAAATCGTTGGAATAGAGTGGTTAATGGTATGAAATGTACAGGTTTATTTAATTGTTTTCGCCTTACAAACAAAACATAATATTTAAAATTTGTTAAATATTGCAGATTTAAGCTTTCACAGGTTGTAAATTATATTTGCAATCACCGAAAATCATAAAACAATCGATATTTGGACTTTATCTCATATAACCGAGTAGCCTCAGACGGCCTTACAAAAATTAAATGGCCAAATGATTTTATTCTAAGATTTCAAAAATTTTAAATAGTCAAACTACTTGTAATCTATATTTTTTAAAACTTAGAAGGAGAAAAAGCTCTTATATTAGCAACGTTTAGGTTTTATAATTTGGCCGACCTAAAGAAATAAAAGTTTTTAATATAATGGGGAAGTAAGTTATTGAATGCAAGCATCGTGTTGTTTACTTACATAGTAGTATGTATATAAAGAGAATGTCTAAATGTTTGCATTATATTTTTAAGGTGGAAAATCTCGAGTTGATTTAGTTTTCATTTTGGCTCAAAAAATGTTCACAAAAGGAGGCAGACCAGACTCAGTAAGAAGGATGGGCATAGCCGTCTCTCAAATTCCAACCGTTCCTTATGCCACAGCTGTTAGCAATCTTGAAGCCTTAGGTAACAAATTAAACAATTGCTTTAAATTACTGAATATGGTCTATCTAAACAAAAAATTGAATTAAAATGACATTACTTCGGGATAATTAGTCCCTTCTTCTGGAAAAAGTGAAAAATAAAGGAATTGTTGTATTCCAACTGAAATAATACTTTGATAACACATTATATATTAAATTATAAAATTTTATTTGTAGTCAGGCCCAATTCTAGCTTTTCCACATTGGGAAGGGGGGGGGGGCAAAAACTCGTGGGGGGGCAGAAAAAAATTTGCGGCATAATTAGCCTTGACCTTCGGTCACGGCAAAAAATATACATGTACAACAATTGAACCCATGTACTTGCGTTTATAAATTGGATATGTGAATTAAAATCAATTGTTTTCACTAATATCAATTGCTTAAGAAGATATAAGATTTGGAAATAATTGTAAGTATAATTTTATCATTTAATATCAATGCGCATGAAAATTAAAAATATGGTATATATGAATAATAAAAATGAATTATATAAAATTTTGGATTTTAGAAAATGAATAGTAATATAAGATTGATTATCATTAATACAAATTTTATATGCTAATTTGAGAGTATATATATGAAAAAACACTGGTTATATATAACTAGTAATTAAAAGGGTGAAAAATTAAATAAAACATGAACATAAACGTTAAATGTGCATAAAAAAATATGCAACCATGTCTTAAAATAGTAAGCAATAATTAGCTGATTATGAGCAGTGATTGTATTAATCTAACAATTCTATGCTAGAGGTTGTTTTGATTAAATTATATAATTCATCAAAATTCAACGCCCCAGTTAATGATGCCCTAGAAGAACCAAATCTCCTTTACGCAGGTCACAACTTGCCAGCCTACTAGAAGTTATTATTCTTTTTAAGAAAATGTAACCTCACAGCAGGCACGTAGGCAGAACTTTTTCCAAAGGGGGGCAAGAAATTTTACGAGAAAAATTAATGAATTACATTTGCTTAATGAATGATCATATTATGACTAGCAAAAAATAATTATTTATATTGCATCATAATTAAATTAATGTATGACATAAATTTAAGAAAAATTTTATAAAGAAAATAAAATATTTAAGAAATTGATATTCTTCTAGGATCTATTGAAAACCACTCTAAGGTTCGATCGATTAATTCAGTGTTATCTATTATGTCCTTATGTATGGCAAGGCACAAAGATGATAATCGATCATCGCTCATTTAAGATCTTAAATATGTTTTTGCGCTTCATGGTGCTAAAGCTTCGTTAAACACGTGGTTACTGGTAGTGAAAGAGCAATAAGCAGAGCCCTTTTTATGCTAAGAATAGTTGTGTTGGATATCAATTGAAATATCGTAATGTCATCAGAAAAAGATCTAGACTCCCAATATGATTTCCATATCAATATTTCTGATTCTATTAAATTATTAAAATTTTAATAGAAGATGTTAAATTATTTAATTCGGTAGGAATTAATTTAAGAATAGAAAACTTAAGCTAAATTTTGATATTATAATTGTACAATATATTTTATAAAGCCGTAAAATTGCCAAAAAATAATAAATATACCAGTATATATTCCGATATCTGTTTAATAAAAATTAGCGTTAAATTGCATAAAAAAAATTAAAAAGCTATTTTTAAAGGAAGGCAACGGCCCTCCTTTGCCCCCCCCCTCCCCCCTCTAATACGTCCCTGCCTCACAGCTCGACGTTGAAGAGCCAAATAACAAAGTTATAGAAAAAAATATTAAATAGATTAGAAAACGCATCTTTGTAATCATATAAAAATTTAACAAAATCATTAGTAACACATTCTTTGTAATTAATAAGTTTTTATTTAAAAAATTTTTTTTCTACGTCAATTTCTTTAGATATTGAATTTTATCAATATTACTTATTTTTAAAAGAGGCTCTAGTTTATTTATAACTAAAAAAAGGATGATTAAATTTATAAAGGGAATCTAAAGATTCTAAATATATATTATCGGTAAAAAATCTATTATCAAAAGAATCAATAATATTAAAATAAATACTTTTTAATTCACTATTATTTTTTAAATTACACAGGTCAACAATTTTTTGAGAGTCATGAGTTAACTATAGAGATCAAACCTGCCATCTTAGGGAATATCAAATCCGTTTGCCGTTTTACCTTATTAAATTTAGTCAGTTATAAATATTGAAAATTTTATAAAAAGGTCAAAAAACCAAAAAAGATTCAAAACAAAAATAAATTGAAATTTTATTTTTGCATATACACAATATTTAAACTGTTAGATTCAAACTTCAAATAATATTTTCCTTAAAACCCGATAATATATCATGTCGTATCTAAGTTTGGAAGCGAAATATTTTGTATTAGCTAAATGCCAATGTAAGAATTTGATATATTAATTAAATTTATTTATCACATTATTTGTGATTAAAAATATAAGTTACAAGAAATTTTTATATGCAAAAAAGATTTTTACTCTTTTAGGGTATATTTAGATCTGATTCGGTCTTAAAAGGCCATTTCGTTATAGACAAATCTAAGGAGCCAAAGACAGAAGAAACTAAACGAAAAACATATATGAGATTAGGCATGGGAATGCATTCTTGTTTTCATAAAATTCACGCTTCATTGATATTTGTTGACCTGTGTTACTCTCATACTTATGACTATAAAATAAATAAACATCAGAAAAATCTTTAAATTTAGTTTTTCTTATATCCATAGATAAATTATTGTCATTAAAAAAAGTATTATATATAGTTTTTGAATAAATCTTCAAATGTATTTGTATTTCTTAATTGTTTAAATTCTAACAAAATGATGTATTAAATCAAAAGATTTAGAAACATAAATCGTTTTGCATTGAAATTGATCATTAATTATTTTTAATAAATAAAATAATTTTTTAAATGTTAACAAAAAAATAAATTGATGATTATAAATATGGTTAAAAAACCCCGACGCTTCGGCCCTGTGACCTGAAGATATAAAAAAAATTATTTTTAATTTTTAAAAGAATTTATATATTTTTATGTATTTTAAAAAAAAAATGGCGTTGTAGTGACTTCACAGATGGGGCAACAGCCGGGTTATGGTCCCGCATTCACTAACTTCCTTGATTGCATTGTTGAAAATTTATGAAGGGAAGAAAATATATCGAAAAATCTTTCCCTTCACTTTTTCAAGACAATCTTTTACAACAAGATGCAATATGTGGTAGGCAGTGAATATAAAGGACATGGTGTCCAGCTCTTTTATTAGAAATACTTGAACACCCCCTTTTTCCCCGGGCATTACGTTCGCCCCATCGTAGCAGTGTGCAATCAAGTTCTTTGGTTCTAAATTGTATTCTAACAAGATTGTTGACAAATGAGAAAATTTCTTAGGCATCAGATTTATGAATTGCTTTCACAAATATAAAGCTTTCTATAATATCAAATTTTTCCATATATCTAACAACAACAGAAATAATTTCTGTGTTAAATTGATCTCTCTAGCGAAGTGTTTATGAATGAAAACACTTTAAAAAAAGGAAATATTTTTAAAATAATATTATTTAGATATTTTTGGCGGAGAAAATTTAATTATATTATGTGAAAGAAAAAATAACATTTTTATGTATTTTGGGGGGTCAGATTTAATTGGGGGGGGGGGGGGGGGGGGGGGTGGCATTCAATGGGGGGAGGGGCAAACATAAAATATCTATGTATTTGGGGGGGGGGCACTGCCTCCTCCCTTAAAAGGGGTCTAGAATCGTGCCTGTTTGTAGTTCAATATTCCTCTACTTTTTACTTTTTTTAAGAAAAGCTACCTAAATAATATTATTATTAATTCAATTTTTTGTATATTTTGGAGAGACCATATTCAATAAAGAAATTTTGGACGACCCTAAGCATCATATATGGCAACTATAATTTTTGGTCAAGTTTTTGGTGCTGATCACGAATATGAAATTAGAATTTTAGCCAATGCCTCAGATTTTTTGTTAATCTGTGTCAAAATTGAGATTTTTTAATTTTTAGGGTATTTTGGGCTTCTATATCATAAAACCTATGGCTAGTAACAAAAGTTTAAAAATTTATTTTGATAACGGAAACATTCATTATTCACGTAAGGGGTTTGGATTTTTTCAAAATATTTATTTTTTTTATTTTTTCATTTTTATAAAATTAGTGGTTTTCGTTAAAAAATTCGTTTTTTGATCCAAAATAACTTGAAAGTAAATCACTAATAATTTTAGGTAATAACCTTTTTTAGATATAATTTTATAAGGATCTGAATATGCCAATAGATTTTTTGGAAAACTAATAGTTAAAATAATTTATGAATTTTTTTCTGAACTTTGACGCGGTTTAAAAAAATTTGAAGGCATTGGAAAAAAACTAAACCCGGGATCGTTATCGCAGGAAAATTTTCTACAAAACCCTCAAGTCGTTGGTGTTGTTTTTTTTGTTGTCCAGTGTTATTTATTAGTACCTTTTAAAAATATAGAAATTTCAAAAATTACATTTTTTATACAAATTTTTAAAAACTTTTTAATAAAAAAATAATTTTTGGTAAAGTGGGCAATTCTTGCTAAATTGCTTTCGATGCCAAACAAAGGTATTACTATTATTTAATATTTTATAATTTTTTTAAAAACTAAAAAAAGCCTAGATGCGCCCTTACGTATGGCTTTTAATAAGTGTAAAGATCAGTAAGTAAGTTTAACTACGGTGATTAAGTTAAGGAAAAAAAAAGAAATAAATTCTCTATATAAGCCTACTTATAATTCATTTTCTATTAGCATTAGAAATTTTAAGAAATGTCAGAAAAAAAAGATTATAAATTATACCAAAATTAATTTTTACATATTCGCAAGAGCTAGCCCTATAAAGATTTAGGAATTTTTAAATTTTTTACCATAAAAATATCTTGTAATATAGTTTTCTATATAATGAGTAATAATTTTAAATTGAATTCTTACATTAGCATTTAGATAATTCAAAATATTCCTTTTCTAAATTTATACGACAATATATTATCTGTTTTTATTAATATATTAAGGTTTAATTAAATCACAAATTCTGTCAAATTGGTCTAATTTATTATCTTATATGGACAATTTAGAGCTAAAAACCGAAGTAACTACGAAAAACGGAAGTTAAATATGAGATAAGGTCATCATGGATGTTGTTCATATACATTTCTTAACTCTTTTGTCTAAGATTGATATTTATCGGCCCGTGTAGTAAACATAATTTACATTAAAATTTATAAAAATAAAAACTGTAAAAATATTTGGTTTAAATTTATAAATGATTTCTGCCCTATTATTTTTCTACTATTATGGAAAACAGCTAGATGATATTTGACCCCATAATGTATTAAAAGTTTAAAATGCAAAATGGGCTTCACACCTCTCAAATCAATTTATTGTAAAGGGGGGGGGGGGGGGGTTATAATAATCATCTATTTTTGTTTACACTAAAATTCCACCCAAATTTGAAAAAAAATATAATTATCCATTGATAAATAGATTTGAGCGAAATCAAATTTTCCAAATTGCTAACACTTGTTATCACCCTTTGATAATACCAAATGACAAACATATTTTTAGGTGTGGATATTCAACCTGGGTTACGCAATTCAAACACAGTAAACGCTCAAAGTGTAATGGCACTAAGCTCGCGAAATTCTGCTTTTGTGTCGCCCAGTTTTTGTACCTTCCTTGGCCTTCTTCCTACGGCATTTCCATTAAACACATAACGCACTCTATTATTGCTTTCTATTATAGTCTTTTTTAAAGGATGTAACAATAGATACAGCCTAAAATTAACATATGTAATTATATAATTTGCCAAAAGCTTAAAGTTAGGGCTAAAGGAAATAAAAATGGGCTATGTTTTCTCGGGTAAAAAATGGGCGAAAAAAGCTCATTTAATAAAAAAGAAAAGAAATGATAAAAAAAACTACAATTTAAGATGATTGGTATTCTAGGGCTAAACTCGTTTTTGTTTTTTAGTTATAGAGATAAAATCAAATATAAAAAAGGTAACTTAAGTAATCATAATATCTTACATTAAACTATTTTCTAGATTAAAGCTAAAGCCTTTTATTTTTCTTTAAAAGAACCAAAAAATGTTGGTTTATAATATATAGCTTACAACGCTCTATAAAAGCCCCTTTGGCTCTTTATGAAACATAAGGAAGAAGCATTAACTTCCGTTAGGGACTGGCTCTTTTTATTCTCAAGCTTCGTCAAAAACTTATAATTTTTAAATTTTTAGAGGGCTACATTTTTCTCTTTCCTTATTAAGATCATATAAACAAGTTTTAAGACTATAAGTAAAAGACTTGTGCCAGTAAAAGAATCATAATTTTATGTAACCTTTAATAGATATATTTTTTAGAACTATTTTTTTGCCCATAAATTGTGTAATTCAATCACATTTTATACTATTCTTATGGTGAGTTTATTTAAAATGGTAATCTTAAATATAGTATTCTGTTAAAATGGATTATAGTTGATAAGCCCTGTTTTGTATTTTGTTTGGCTCTCTTTGGTTTGGTTTTGGAAGCTAAAATGACATTAAGCAAAGCTTAATTGCAGCCCTATATTTTTATTATAACCTTTTATATTTAGATACTTTTTGATGTTTTTAATTTTTAACCTTTGTTTGTATCATTATAAAAACCTTCCATTAAATAAATAATTAGAAAATTTTTAATGTAATTAAGCCTTAGAATTTTGCTTTGAAATTAGCAACTATATTTTATTTTTACCGCTTCTTCAATGCATTGTTTTTTTAGAGTAGGGGGGGGGGGGGAGAAATATTTTAGATAGGTCTGAGCCCGTTAAACCCCGTATTTATGGATACCCTAACTCTAGTCCATAATCAAAACCAAGTTAAGTTTAATATACATTCCACGACTATGTGGGCCTGGTAGAAGAAAAATCCTCCTATTTAAAAAAAGTGGGCATGAGAAAGAAAGCCCCTTTCAAAAAAAACTTCTAGGAGCTCTCGGTAAGCCCGCTAAATTATTTCTACCATTCAAGCATTAGAACATAATTTTTTATTTGTTATGGATGCTGTTTTAGATATCTATGTATCTCCTCAATCTCTAAGTTTGGGACATTTTTTTTTCGCATTATCTGTTGCAAATACCATATTTTGCTTAAGGATGTAATTTCTTTTATTGAGCCTGTGTACGTAACATAATTTTCACAATGTTTGATGTTCATAATATAAGATATCCTTCTTTATTTACAAATTGAATATTAAAAACAAAACGTGCCTGTCAAATCTTGAGGTGCTGTATTAATCTGAATCAATTTTGTTTTCAAATTTTAGCAAACAACTTCCAGTAATTCAGACAGGGCTGTATACTAAATTTGACACGAAATTTTTTTTATTTCAAATAAGTGATATAAAATACAAGTTAAAAGTTTGTTATGTTAGACCGGACCTGGAGGAATAGATAAGATATATAAGTCAACAAAGGGCTGCTCAAGCCCAACAGTTTATAGGCCAAAACGCAAGCCTTTTAGTTTTAGGGCACAATTTATATAGTTTTTAATTAATTACACTGGACAACAAAATTTGGCCCTAAGCATCATTAATGGCAATTATAGATTTTGGTCAAGTTTTTGGCGCTAATCACAAATGAAATCAGAATTTTTGCCTAAGCCTCAGAATTTTAGTTATTCGGTGTCAAAGTTCAGATTTTTTAATTTTTGTGTATTTTGGGCTTCTATATCATAAAACCTATGGTTAGTAACAATAGTTTAAAAATATATATAGATAACGGAAACATTCATTATTAACGTAAGGCGTTTTAATTTTTTTATAATATTTAATTTTTTTTATTTTTCCATTTTTATAAAATTAGTGGTTTTTGTCATAAAATCCGTTTTTTGATCCTAAATAACTTGAAAGTAAATTGCTAAAAGTTTAAGGTAATAACCTTTTTTTAGAAATGTTTTTTATAAGGTATGCCATTAGATTTTTTTTAAAAATCAATAGTTTAAGAAATTTTGTGAATTTTTTTCTGAACTTTGGAAACGATTTATAGAAAAATAAAGGCATTAAAAAAAACTAAACTCGGGATCGTTATCGGAAGAAAAATCTCTACGAAACCTTTGAAATATCGTTTATGTTGTTTTTTTTGTTGTTCAGTGTTATATAAATTTCTTTCTAGACTAAATGTGATTCAAATTCGTTTTTACAATTTAGTAAAAAAATTTTAAAATTTAAGTTTTATTAAAAATTATTAATCATTGTTTTGCATTTTATATTAAATGTCGAAGTTGCTGATGTATTTTAATATCTTAAGATTTGCATGGAAATTTATAAAGGTTTTCCTAAAAGTAAAAAGTTAAAAAAAATTTCATTAAAAAAGGAGAGCCTTTTTACACGCAAGCTGAGCTATTTATCCTATAAGCCAAATATTTTTTGTTTTCAATTGAAAAAAACGTTAGAGGTTAGCTTTACTTAAGAAAACATTTATTAAATGTAAGATTCTGCATTAGCTTATATCTTTTAATAATTGATTATTTTATTAGAATTGTTAATAAATAAAATACGAATGTAGCCAATACTTTTTCCCCTTATCTGTTGGAAAGGACTTTTTCCTACATTCTCAGGGCTAAATTACAACTACTAATTTTTCCTTTCTATGTCTGAAGTCCATCTCTATTTGCTTCTCACTTTTTTGCAACTATTAACAATAATCTACCCAAGTTATAAAAATTATACATCAAAATATGTCTCACCATGGGAAAGAGGGACATAGCCATTTGAATATTACCGATAAAACCTATCCCTATACTCATAAATAAAATTTTCTTTTTTGATTTTGGTAATTTAAAATATTTTTGGCTTAAATGTAAGTTCTTGGAAATTTTTTATGGTTTTTCTCAAAATTTATATTATAATAAAATGGTCCAATTGCATATATATGGCTCAACAAAAACTTATCTAATTTTAAATCAATGTCAAATGTTTTTTTATTTTTAACGACCCAAAAATCTAAATTTGTCAACCGAACATTTTTTATGGTTGAATCTGTTTATATTGTAGATTTAATCTACAAATTTAACATTTATTTTTTATGTTCATTATTACTTATTTGACTATCTACACCAGTAAAGTTTACAGCGAAATGTACCTATATATTTTTCTTAGCCCCAACTTAAGAATATTAATCCCTTTAACCTTTAGAATTGATTTATATTATAATTACTGAATGGGGATTGAAATATTTAACACAGGTCAACAAACCTCAATGCCAACAGTGATATTTTAAAACCATAAAAAATTTATGCCAAAGATGGCATCTCATAAATATATTTCATTTTTCTTAGTTTCTTTTGGCTTCGGCTCCTAACACCCGTCCATATCAAAAAATGGCCTTTTTTTGACCAAACTGACAGATCGAGAATACCCTATAGAATTAAGAATCGTTTTTTATGTAAAATCCGTAACTTATATTTAACATAATAATGAGAAATTAATTTTTTAGTATATCAAGCTCTTACATCAGCATTTAGATAACACGAAATAATAAGCGTCCAAACTTAAATACGACACAACAATTTATCGGTTTTTTATAATTTTTATTTGAAGTTTGAGTGTAACAGTTTAGTTGTTGTAAATATACAAATAAAACATGTCAATTTTTTTTGAATCTTTTTTGTTTTTTAGCATTTTTTCAATTTTTTATGCAACTACTTAAGTTTAATTGGAAAAAACCACAAACGGATTTGTTCCTAAGATGGCAGATTAAATCTCCTTTATTAGATCATAACTCTCAAAAATTTGTTGACCTGTGCTACACAAATTTATAATAAGGTTTAATGCTTTAAATTCGGCTTTTTCAAAATAAATTATGTATATTGGTAACCAAGAGATTTTAAATATGTTTAAAAAAAACTTTATTTTCCATCAAGGCAAATGATCGGACAAGTATTAAGACACCTTGCTTATGAGCATTTAAATAGATCAAATAAAGCTGATTTTGTGAAAAAAAATAAATAGAAAAAACAATAGCTAATGTGTGCCAAATTATATTAGGAAACAATATATAAGATCACCTATTATGAATAATATACCAAAAAAAATAATAAATACTTAAAAACAAAACATTCTATATCACGCCAAGAGTTTAGAATTAATTGCGTAAGACTTCGAACATTTCATGTTTTTCAATAAAATTACCTGAGGATTTTTTAGGTTACATGTTTTTGCAGGTAAGGCTATAATAAATAAGTTCGCTGAAAATAGTTTGCCGTAAAGTTTATTACTCGCCGTATCTTGCCCATAAATCCAAATTCGAAGTCATGTAGCAACCAAGAGACATAATTTGTGCTTATTTATGTAGGTTGTTTGATAGGTTGTTAAAAACGTGAGTTTACTACCTAGATTTTAATTTTTTTATACAGTGGACTGGTCAAATTTAAGTTAATCAAACTTAATCTTTAAGTAGTTTGCCCGTTTACGATCTATCCACACCTAATAAAATATTTAACATGTTTTTTAAATTTAACAATATTAAAGGCTACTCTAACATTACTCCATCGGAATTTATGCCGAGCCAATTCTTAAAGAATGTTTTATTAAATTAAAACTAAAAAGCAGCCTCTCAACCCGGTTGGCGGTGAGAGTTCTAGAGTGCATGTACGTGTTTGGTTTAATTTTTATTGTGATAATTATAAAAATTTCTTCAAAATAAACAAAAGGGCCCCATTAATTTTTCTCCAGTCTTATAAGTCCAACTAGATTTTAATTTTTGAAAAGTAAATTGCAAAAAGTTTTTAAAATATTCCCAGCCTTATCGGTCATTATAAGTCACTGTGTAATTTCAAAACTTTTTTATTCCATAAAAAGTATTTCTGCTCAAACAATTTCAGCAAATTTTTAACATATGAAAATTTTAAAGTACGTTTATAATACCTCATTTTACACGGGACCAGAAAATTTAAACTAGTGTTAAAAAATAAAATACACAACTATTAATCGTAAATGTGCAATATTGAGGCATCTCAAAATGACGTGACGATTAAAAATTTATTTTCATTTGTTGTGCGGCTTATTACACAATTCAACAAATATCAATGTCACATAAAATAAGTTTATGAAAACACAAAAGCATATATTCTCATAAACCTATCCATATATTTTCGTTTCGTAGTCCGCCTTCAGCTTCTTAGATCCGTTCAAAAAATAGCTTTGACCAAATCGAACCCTAAAGAAATAATCAAAAATCTTTGTTTCATCTGAAAAATCCATTGTAACCTACATTTATCATCTCAAATATAGGTATAATCAACTCACATCCATTTGTACAGAATATTTGGCCAACCTTAAATACGACACGATATATTATCGGAGTTTTTAATAAAAATATCTTTTGAATTTTAAATTAGACAGTTTAGCTATTGTAAATACAAATACCCACCTCGAATCTTTTTTTCGACATTTTTTTTAAATTGAGCTGATTTATTAAGTTTGATTGGAAAAAACCTTAAACGGATGTGAAAATCTTTAAGAAGGCAGATTAATCTTTTTAGTTAGCTCAACTTCAAAATTTGTTGATCTATGTTATATAATATATATATATATCACTTTTTTAACATTAGCCTCTGCGCGTTCCATAGGAGTCTATGGATTTATCATAAAAAGACATTAATAAGATATATAAATTTATGAAAGATGAGCAAACTACAGAGAACCTGCCATCTTATAAATTCGTTTAACTTGTACCTAAAAATTAAAAGTGATAACAACTAATAAAAATAAAATAAATAAATTTAAAAAATTTTTGTACATTCACAATACTAAATTTTAGACTTCAAATAATATTAAACCCGATAATATATCGTATTGTATTTACATGTTTTATATAAGTGAGGATCTAAACTTGCCATTTTAGGGAATATCAAAACCGTTTACCGTTTTTCCTAATCAAACTTAATTAGGCAGTTATAAACATTGAATATTTTAGAAAAAAAAATTAAAAAACCAAAAAGATTCAAAAACAAAAATTAATTGAAATTTTATTTTTGCATATTTACAATAGTTAAACTGTTAAATTTATATCTCAAATAATATTTTTATTAAAAATCGATAATATATCGTGTCGTATTTAAGTTTGGACGCGAAATATTGTATTTCTAAATGCCGATGTAAGAGCTTTATATTAACAAGTTACAATGGATTTTAATATGCAAAAAAGATTTTTAAATTTCTTCTTTATAGGGTATATTTAGATCTGTCAATTCGGTCTAAAAAGATCATTTTTCGTTATAGACGTATCTAAGGAGCCAAAGACGGAAGAAACTAAAAAAAACGAAAAACATATATGAGATTAGGCCATCATGGGGATGCATTCCTTTATGTTTTCATAATAATCTCGTCTCTGACATAAATATTTGTTGACCTGTGTAATGATAGCGAATATGTTTATAGGTAATCAAAATCACAAAACCTATTTGGCAAAATAAGATTGTTTTTCAATAAAACGCGAGCTGAAAGTATATGAAAAACAAACATATATGAAATATGGTTATCATGACTTAATTATTGCTTTTATTCAAACTACCGATATATTTATAGTTTAGCCTAAATCGCTTAGTAAACTAATATGTCTTAACATTTTATCAGCACAATAACATAACAATATGGAGTTCCGGGCAATAAGATTTGTCCCAAATAAAATAAGCTAAGTAAGAGATATAATGGGCCTTGCTATTCCTACTTTTCATAAAAAAAATATTTTTAATATAAAAAATAAAATAATTATTTATTAGTTTAAAAAATTGTTAACAAAAAATGATACAATTTTTTTCAATTTTGCATGCATTTTTCAGGATTTATTATTCATAATTAATTCAAATATTAAATGATTTACTAGCCTTAAAAAAAAAATTAAAAATATTTTTAAATAAAAGCGTTTTACGTTTTTATTAGTTTCTAACGCCTGGCTCCTTACCGTTATATTGAATAAATAGCCTTTATATCAGATTCTTCGACCTCGAGAACACCCTAAAATGATGAAACTTGAGAATATGTTCACAGTCAAAGTTTAAAACTAACAGTTTAAATTTTGCGAAGGCAAAAAAATTCAATTTATTTTTGTTTTTAAATCTTTTTCTGACGTTTTTTTTGATTTTTCAATATTTATAGCGGACTAACTAAATTTGATTAGAAAAAACGGCAAACGAATTTGGAAATCTCTAGGATGGCAGGTTTGATCTCCTAGCTCATATCTCTCAAAATATTGTTCACCTGTGTTATTAAAATCCCCACCTATGCAGTGAAAAATTGTTACAAACTATCCATATGTAAGATTGAATGTTTGATAAGGTTACATTGGTATTTTAACCGGTCAATATGTGGTTTTTAAAATTTAGAAATATTTAACAAAAGTTCAGGGTTTAACTTAGCCACTACTAAACTAAATTTTAGTTGAGGCACCTACATACACCAATTGACTATATGACGATTAAAACTTCTTCAGTCAGCGATATATAAATTATTTGTTTAGAAAACGGTCGTTTTACAATTTTTTTATAAAAGATTCTATCTTAATCCATATTTAGCTTAATCTTTAATTTATGTAAACTAGAAAGACTTAAGTGGTTATAACCTTTTGTTCCTTACATCGCCTATTCAGTAGTTATGGATAACTGACCCACTAACTGCGGGCACCGATTTTTCCTATGAACCTTGATTCGTCGCTAGCGTTTTCTCATGTCTAGGTGTAGGCAAAGAGCAACTGTACCGCGTCCAATGGGGCAAATATATAACCTCAAGTTTTTTTTATAATGAGGAATAGGCCAACTTTCTTATAATTTGTTTATATTCGGTCAACCTAAATACGAATTTTTTTTCTACCCAACAACGAGCCTGACTTGAAAATATGGCCTGTAATATCATTTGGACAAAAGTAAAACTTGAGCAGAAGTTATGTTCATTACTCTTAATTATTTTATTGTAGGGCGTCAAACGATTTAGAATGATGGTACCTAGGGCATTTGATAAATTGGTTATAATTTAAAACACATGAAGGCTTTTAATGTAAATAAGAATAATATTTATTACTTAATAAATGACATTAACGACAAATTGAATGTAAAAATACTAGGATAAAACCTATTAATTTGGTTAAGGTTAGAAGTCGGGTCCTAGCAAGCCGCCCGGTGTCAGCCCAGCCAACGGGCGGGGCCTGAATTATTAAGGGGTGAGCCGAAGTTTTGAATTTCTTATTACCCTATATGTGTGCTCCTTTTTTTAAATTAGTTCAATTAGGCTATCTTATATTTTAAAATGTGACCTAATTGACCTAACGAGAAATTTATGATATTTTTGTATGAATATCAATAGCTTATATATTTCAAACAATGAATAATCAAATTTGTAGGTGAATTGAGCTTTTATATTAACATTTGATTTATACAAGATAGGTATTTTAACTCAAACAGAACAGGTTTAAAAATTAAAAAAAAAACAAAGGTAGCTACTTGTCCAAAAAAATGTGGCATCCAATGATGAGGGTTTTGGTGGTTAATTAACATTGACGATAAGATAGAATAAGTTTTAAGCAATTATAGCTTATCAAAAATACGGTAACAATCTTTTGATAGCAAGATACCTAAAAGCCTATTAAAATAAACGCATAATTAAAAAAAAAATCTATAAAATAAAATATTTAAATACAAATTTAATAAAATTCTTACTATTTCTAAACAATTCAATTATAATTCTTAATGTATTATTTTTCTGCAACTTTGCCCAGGAATCGTTTTTGCCTTTCGTAGTGTTAATTAATATGACAGTAACAATCTACGTATAATATATTAAAATCAATATTGGTTTAAAAAAAATTTTATTTGCAGTCTATTAGGTTAGCTGTTTTAAATATAAAAAAATTCAAATGCTTTTGTTTTTACATCTGATTTTTAAAATAAAAATTTAAAGCTGGCTTACTTAGTTTTATTTAAAAAAAACGCTATCCCTAAGTCTCTGGTCTCCAAAGGCTCTAGCTTTTACCCGGATTCAAAATTACCCTTTTTTTAATACTAAAAAAGTATCACAGATTAGAATTTTGAATGAGTATTTCGGTTATACACTAAATCGTGTGGTAGGGAGAATTAAAATTGCTGGAATTTATATTGTTATGGGGCTGAAATAATAATAAATAAGTCATATTGCAACTTAAACATGGCCAAAATCAACTTATAAAACGCATTATCATTTTAGTAAAGACATACATCCATATTTATCATAAATTGAAATAAAGTAAAAAAATAAATGCGAGATGGTTGCCCTAAATAGTTTTATTTATTGCAATTTACTATAAGTTAACACGTATAACATATATTTATTCCATTAATAAAATACATCCATGTTAATAATGAAACAAAATACTTAAGTTTTATTTTATTGTGCTGCAATTAAATATTCTTCCAGTTATGTATTTCATTTAATCTTGTTCATGATTTCGATTTCAAAAAAAAGGTTTAATGTTTTGCCAATTCACGTTTTATATCATCTTCGATTTCCTAAATTAATACATTATAGTTATAATGAAACACACGTAATAATCATAGTCGCGTTTTGTTTTTTTGGTTAAATTTCAACACTGTCAACCGACAGAACTTTTCCGTAGGCAATTCTTACGGGATCATCTTTTTTTAGAGTGCCTTATTAGATGGCCTTAGAATAAAATGCCTTTTTTTTAATCGTTGTTTAAAGTTACATAATTTTCAGTAAATGTTTTAAGAAAAATTTAACTAATTTTGTGCATTTTTTTAATTTTATAATTTGCCTAAATGTCTTGAAACTATGATAAAGATTTTCAGTAAACAAACAAATGAGTGTGAGATTTTTGACTTATTTTTTTTCATAAAAAGGCAATAGGGGAAACCAGGGCCAAATAAAAAATGCATTTTTTCCCCTGATATTTTTTTACTTCAAATAAAATTTAGATCTATAAGAAGGACCAAATTTAAGCATTTTTTGTATGGGTATACATTTGAAAAATTTGCTAAATATAAAAAATATTAATTGTTGTAAAAAATATATGAATCGGCTCATTAAATGTTTAAATACGATAAATAATTTATATGCCCTTGTAATTAATTTTAAAAAATTTAATAAATAGAAATATCAATAATCAAAACAGATAATTAATTATGGCAACTTTTATTTTGCCCCTGTTTTATTTCACCCCGTGCATGGGGCGATGGTTAGTAACACTAGTTTTGTTTTATCAGTCATAATTCCTATACTTTTAATTTAACTACTTAATTTAGATAATATAATGAAGTATCTCTAGATTAAATATGTAAACCAAAAATTTGGATAATAGGTAGCATCGATTTTGCAAAAGTATGTTTATTTCGCCACGGTCTCCCCATCGCTTGAAACTTCCACCCTTTTAAACCGATTATTAAAATAGTTGACTAGTTAAGCAGTAGCTCGCCCACCAGCGGCTTAAGTTGGGGCTTATTTTATGCATATCGCTTTCGACTTGCTGAGGCCACTTAGCTCGTTTGCACGAGTATCATTTTCCAAAACATGCATAAATTTAAACCCAAAATCTAGGTATAAGAAAAGGTATGTTTGCAACTGATATATCTGAGCCCATATTTTCATTGTGCATTGTAGATATACCTGGAGCATATTCACTTTCATTTTAAATTTTTTATAAAGTATGAAGTCAATTATTTTTATTGATGTGAAAGGTTTTATATAAATGGAATTAGTTTAAGCGGGTTATCTAAAGTGTTTTAAAAAAAAAGCATTGTTCCAGTGTAACTTCAAATAAGGGGAAAAAAATTAAAAAAGGCTTTTGGAAAGTGTTTATTTTTTAATTTTAAAAAATTGCACATGTTTTTTTCTTTAGCCTAAAATTAAAGCTTATTCCCCCCCCCCCCCTCTTACTTTTTTCAGCATTTAAAGAAACAAGCTGTTTTATTGATAACTCTGTAAAATAATCATTTTGTACAGAACATTTGGTTCTCTAAATTCAATGAGCCGGAATTTGGGGAAAATGATGTAAAATTTGGCAATAATTAGGGACATTTATCGAGAAAATCTGTTTACCGTTTTTTCTATATTTAATAAAAAAAATGTCATAAAAAACAAAAGAAAAATAGAATCATAAAAATTTTGATAAAAAAATTTAAAGAGTAACACTTTAATTATAAACGATAAAAATTAATTTTTATTTAATCGAAAATTAATATATATTCAAGAAGAGCTAAATTTATTGTAAAATCTAAATGTTGACGTATTTGTTATAATTAGTCCATGATTTTAGATATTAAATATAAGTCTCGAAAGTTTATTAAAAAAATTCTTGTATTTCTTAGGGTGTTGTGGAGGCCGCAAAATCTGTCAATTTGATTAAAAGAGGCCAATTTTTTTATATAAACGGATCTAAGGAACCGAAGGCTTAAGAAATTACAAAAAAATATATATGAGTGGCTGGCCGTTATTGGGGTGTATTTATTATTTTTTTCATACACAGAATTTTGACATTAATATTTGTCAATCTGTGTATTAGTCTATGTAAGGCGGTCTGGTATCTAATATTGTTAGTGTCATATATTCATATGTATTTTGTTATATAAGTAACTAGGGCACAAATAAAGAAGGAAGGAATGAGAGAGAAAAGCCGAAAAGCTGATTATTATATTATTATATTTTTATGTTGCAATTATATATTAAAGAATTTTTATTTACGAATAAATATTTTGATATTTAATTGTGTAGTCTAAATGAGTAAAGGCAGAAATAAAAAAGTTTTGAGTATTACAACATACATATTTTGGCGCTGCGAGGCGACCTATTCTACAGCGGATTTAAAAAATTCCCATTGGACTATTCGAAGATAAGGCTATGGATTTTAATTTTTTAAACGAATATTTAAAATAAAATAAAAAGTTTTCGTTGAAAGATTGTTAATTTTTTTTAGAAGTTTGACAAAAAAAGGAAAACAAAATTAATTTTTGGATGCAATGGGCTTTAATTTCAACCCTATCCTTATATATTGGATATATTCGATTTGAGGAGTTGGAATATTTTTTCGAATGCTCATTAGATACACTACAGGCATCTTGGGACCGATGATTGCTCTGATTCTTGGGTACAAATTCGTAGAACAGTACAGGTACATTGTTTGAGGGAAAGGGAAAACAATTGGGGGCGGTTACTAGAAAAATTAGTGATTTTAGCTAATATGACTAAAAATAAATATTCTACCACGAAATTAGAACGTGGGAATCCGGTAGAAAAGATAAACTCCAAAAATTTAGACGCTACCTTAATGGTAAAGTCTATTAATATTCGAGAAAAAGAATTAATAATTTACCTGTTAATTATAAAAGACGGCTTGCTATCATGTGCTTATTGTAAAAAGCTAGGGCATCCAATAAGTGCATGCTGGCTGATAAAAAAATTCTGCGTGGTGTGTCAACGAAAAGGACATAATAAAGACTCATGTTGGTATAAACCAACAATGTCCAAGGTCAATGAGTCACCTTTAGTAAATGTCCCATATAAAGTGATAAAAGAAAATGTACACCCCAAAACCAATCATTTTTTAGGGCGACAGGAGGAAGTAAAAAAGCCGTGCCTTCCTCCGTGGTAAAAGTCGGCGAACAGCACAGGATACATTAATATATAATTTTGTAAACAATGACGCAAAAATAATGTGTCCCAATATAAATTTAGATATTGATGCAGTAAACATAAAATTTTTGTTCGACACAAGAGCAGCGATCTCCATTATAAGTCGAATTGAATAATTTATGTCCAGGTATAGAAACAACTGAGAAAGAGCTAGTGGCTAATAAATTTGAAGGAAGCAGAATAGCTTTCACTGAATTTATTGAGGTTATTTACCTCATAATAATTTGGTTTGTCGTTTCTGGATTTCAGAGGGCATGAAAAATAAATTAGGTGGGATATAATTCAAACTCTAGGGCCCGATAATAATTATTGGGACATTTTTCAAAAACCAATTACCCTATTAAAGGATAATAAAAATGATAAAGAATCATTGTATGTTAAAGATTATACGCTAATTAAGAATTGTACAATAGCTTTTCGGGAAGATATTGACAAAATATTAAATAAATATGATACTATTTTTGACGGTACCTTAGGATGCTTAAAAGGTATCGAGGTCGACATAAAATTAAAGGATAATTAATATTCCAAAATTTTGCAAATCGCGTTGAGTGCCTTATGGATGGCGAGAAGATGTAGATTTAGAATTGGACAATTGAGAAAGATTAGGCGTTACGGTGACAGTGCTATATGCATCAGAATGTGCCTCGCCATTAGTCCCAGTCCCTAAATCAGACGGCAAATTAAGACTTTGTGCCGATTTCAGAATTACTCTAAATCCCAGTCTTAAAAATATTGATTTCTTTGCCACGAATTGATGGCTTCTATTGGAGATAGCTTAATCTTTTCAAAACTGAATTTCTCAAATGCTTACTGGCAAATCAAAATGACGCCCGAAGCTAGCAAGAAATTAATTATTAATACTCAAAAAGGTTTGTACGCTTTTCAGCGATTACCTTTTGGTTTGAGCATATCGGCTCAGATTTTTCAAAAAACGATGTCAAGTTCGGACATTTAAGTAATACCTATTATTATTTAGATGATGTGCTTGTAGCGTCCAAATCGGAGCTGGAACATTTAGAACAGTTAGATAAAGTATTAGAAAGAATAAAGGAGGCTGGACTAAAAGCCAATAATAAAAAAGTGTTTTGGTGTCCGTGAACTTATTTAGGTTATCATTTAGAAGAAGGTTGTATAAAGCCTCTTGAAGGAGAACTAAAGCTTTTTTAAAGCTTGATGCGCCCTCTAACGCCAAAGAAATGAAGTCCTTCCTTGGTGTAATTTCGTACTACCGTAAATTTATACCTAAGTGTGCGGAAATTACTGCTTGTCTATATGAGTTGACAAAAGAAAAATCGTTATTTATACGGACAAGAGAACATTTTCTGGCATATACAAAATTAAAAGAAATTATGTCCAAAGATCCCGTTTTAACTTGCTTTATAAGAGAACGCGACAAACGATAGTTGTAGCGGATGCTTCACTAAAAGGCATCGGCGGATTATTGCTACAAGTAGCAGAGGGCCACGAGAAGCCCGTTATATATTTTTCTAGGAAATTAAAATCTCATGAGAAGGCTTTTTCTGTGATACAAAAAGAGGCCTTAGCTATCTATATCTTTTTCCCCATCAAAGTGCCGCGACTATATAGTCGGAAAGCATGTATCACTGTATTCCGATCATATAAGCCATTGATTAATCTATACAAAAAAAAGTAGTCGGACTTATTAATTTCTCCTCGATTGCAGAAATGGTTAGTAACGGTTGGCGCTTTTGAGATGGACATAAAGTATCGAGAAGGTAAGCTAAATAATTTAGCCAATATTTTATCTAGAAAAACTAATCTAGAAGAAGAGGTTGTCAACGAAAAAACGGAATTGCCCACCTCATTAATGCCGATTTTTGCAACCTCTGAGCAGGTAAATAAAGCTGCGGCAGAAGATGATAAATGGCTGAGAATCAAAGAAAGTTTAATTGGCGAAGAGCCATGGGATTTGGCTAATGTCTATGAGAGGCTACAAGCCGAATTACATTTTTAAGGAACAAATTTATGGAGGGGAAATAGGCTCGTTGTTCCTGAAATGTTGCGACAAAATGTTTTAAAAACATTACAAGCCGGGCATCAAGCAAAGCGGAAAGCTATATGAAACTTTTAGCTAGACGTCACATTTGGTGGCCGGGAATTAATGAGAGTATTAAAGTCACCCTAAGGTCTTGCAAAGCTTGTCAACGAAAAACGGCCTTACCAAGGGCTAATATAAAAACAATTGGAACAAATAACCATTTCCTGGAGCCGGGTACATTTAAATTTTGGAGAATATAATAAAAAAGATTTTTAGTAGCGGTTGATGCTTGTTCAAGTTATATTGAAACAGCTTGGACACAGGCCTTACCTCCGCAGTACTCATAAAAAATATCAAACGTTGGTGTGGAATGTACGGCATTCCAAGAACCCTTGTTTCGGACCGAGGCCCTGCGTTTATTTCAAAAATTCTGTGAAAAATGGGGTATAAAGTCCATTTTAGTTCCTCCCTATCATCCCCAATCAAATGGATTGGCGGAGCGAGCTGTATGCATTATTAATTTGGTTAAACAAAGAAAAAAATGGCGAAAGTGAATTTTGGTTACTAAGATTTAGCATAATGATGTGCCTAAAAACAAAAGTATAATGGAAAAATTTTTCGGCCGATAGGCTAGAACACCTCTTAGTTTTTTGAATGAGGGACAAGAAGGCCTTAAATACTAACTCGGGAAAAAGGAAAGAGGGAGGTTTGGTGTGAGCCTACATGCCTAATAAAACATTTTTGCCAGGAGAAATTAATGAAAATCTCCAAGGCCAATACGAGATAAAAATAAAAAATGGGAATCTGGTAATTCATGCTGACCATTTAAAGGCCCGTGCCTAAATTCGTTATATTTGATAATTAGTTAACTGTTTAAGCACTTTCTCATTTATCTTTATATGATACCGCCCAAATTCGCTATATTTGATAATTAGTTAATTGTTTTAGCACGTTCTCATTCTATATTAACATTGTTTTAGTATAAAATAACCCATGTAATTTTAATGAATTCTATGTTAAATAGAATCCATTAGTTAGTTAATTGTTGCCATTATTTAGATGTTTCTATTAGCACAATTAATTAGATGTTTCCATTAACCCCAATTAATTAGATGTTCCCATGTAAAATATATGAATATCGATTTTAGAAAAAGAAAGTAAAAAAAAAAATTTGTTCAAACAAAAATTAGTAATTTATAGTTTTTTACGTAATGGATTCATGGTCTAATTTGGTAACAATTCTCTCAAGTAATAAGAAACTAGAAATTAGTAATTTATAGTTTATTCGTAGGCTGTGCACCACGCTTAAGGAAATACATATATATAAAATGTATATATTATTGTTAATTGTAGGTAACGACCAGCAAAAAGGAAAAAAAATTAGTATAAAAGCAGGGGAGGTGTCATATATTCATATGTATATTGTTATATTTTTAAGTAACTAGGGCACAAAATAAAGAAGGAAGAAATGAGAGAGAAAAGCCGAAAAATTATTATATTTTTATGTTGCAATTATATGAATTAAAGAATTTTTACTTACGAATAAATATTTTGATATTTAATAAGTTGTGTAGTCTAAATAAGTAAAGGCAGAAATAAGAATTTAAGTTCTGAGTATTATAACAGTTAGTTTATTCAATAACATTATATTTTGAATTTATGCTGGAAAGTCACAATATCAAAACATGCCTTGTTTTCAAAACATGTTTTGACTCTTTTTGCCTATATATGTGCCGACTAAGGAGCCATAAAATTTTTAGGGGGCAGTGAAAAGTTTTTTATAACTCACCTATGGAAGTTTGCGGATTCTTAAACAGGCATGTTACTGTCGCATAGGCGAATGCTCATATATATAAACTAATGAGTTATCATGTTTTATATCTTAGGGAAAACTTTAACAATATAGGCTACAGACAAAAGTAACCAGGTGGAATTTTATACATTGCACAGGTTAACAAATAAAGTTTAAAAAAATGTATCTGAATACATCCTCATAATGGCTATCTCATCGTTTTCTTCTCGTAGTTTCTTCCACTTTCGGCTCCTTAAATCCTCCATACCAAAAAATGGCCTTTTTAACAAGACAAATTTTTCAACCTTGAGGAAAGCCTAAAAAAACAAATTCTAGAGTTTTTGTCATTAAAATATCTCAAATGCCTAATATTTATTCTTTTAAATAATGAGAATTGAATAAGTATACTACATCAACATTCAGATCACCCCAACCTAAAAAATAATTTTTTAGCCTTAATTGTTATTGACCCATTGATTTTAAATGTTTTTAATACACTCTGATTTTTTTTTGTTTTTTGACATTCTTTTTATTTTTAATGTTTATAGTAGATAAGATATATCAGAAAAATAAATGGATTTAAACCAAGATGACGGTTGTGATTACGCCTCTCGCTAATATTCGATATTTAATTATTCGATTCGGATTCGATTCGAAATTTCGAATCGAGTATCGAATATTTCGAAGGTTACCGAATATCGATTCAAATATTTTGTGTTTGCTATTCGAATGTCCGAATAGAATATTATTCTAAAAAAAACAAATTCTTCGAAAGAATTCGGAATTTTTTGTTACAGATTTACCAAGTAAAAATGCTATTTAAAACAAAAAACTTCAATTATCCTTTATTAAGTATTGGAAGTGTTCGTTGCGTCATGTTATTAACTTGGCTACGAAAAAAAATATTGAAAGTAATGGATTCAAATCTAGATAATTGAATTTTGATCAAAATAGCAAGGCAAGCAAATAATATCACCCGTCTGAAGTATATTTGTAATATAATAGACTCACCATTGAAGTATTTAAAGGTCAAACTTGACTTGAATATACGGTGGAATAGCACATATATCATGATTTAAAAGCTATTCAATTGAGAACTTTAGAGAAGTTGGCTTTTATATATTATAAAGATAATATGATTAAAAATTCAGATTGGGAAAAATTAACCCATTATGTAAAATAACTTTTACCCTTTTATAGATCAACAGAATTGATTTCTGGCCAAAAATATCCAATTTAATATTACCTATATACTTTCAACTAAAGGAGACTCTATGTGAATATATAGAACTTTCGAAAATTCGTAACTCAATCAAAAAAATTGGACAATTACGTAATTAAATGATTAGAATGCCATATTAACCAGTGTACGTGATCGCCGTTAAAAATAGAATATTTTAAGTGTGTATTTCAAAACGGGTTATCACCAAAAGATATAAGTGAATTATTTAAAAACAATTTAAAAAATTATGATTGTCACATCGACAGCTTAAACACAACAACACACTTGGATATTTTATTTAAAGCGACGGCTAATAAAAAGCAACCGGTAGAATTGTATATTGCCTAACCAAGAGTTTGTCCGACTACTTAATTACTTGATTGGTGGAATTCCAATCACAATTGATTTTCTAAAATTTGTAATATGGCAAAAGATTATTCATACCAGGATCTTCAACTTGCGAAAGAATCTTTTCAACGGGAATTAATCTGTTAACAAAGCATAGGCTATCTTTCAACGAAGAAACCATAACAATAACTTGTTTGAAAAATTATATAATATTTTAATTTTATATGAATATTGTTTGTTTATCCTATCATTTTTCTTTATCTGTAAAATTTGATGAAGTTTTAATGCTTATTATAAAATGATGCTTCGGACATTTAAAACAAGTCTAATGTTAATTATTAAAATTAAATGTGTTAATAAAAAAATCCAAAAAAAATCGGATCGATTCGAATATTCGTTTGTCCGAAACGATTATTATTCTTTTTAACCGAATCGAATATTGAATCTAATATATTTGCCTCTATCGAATATCGAATCGAATATAATCAAAATTTTCGAATTTGAATCGAATATTAAATATATTCGATTCAATTCAAAATTTAGAGGCGTAGTTGTGATATTTATAGTTAGCTCACACTTCTCAAAAAAATTCACCTGTTATATATATTGCGCTATAAATGCTAAAATTATCCACAAGACTATGAAGTGTAAGCAGTTGTACAAAGGGCTGGTTAATTATTTGCAAAATTTTTAGGGCGAAATTCCTATGGGTAGGAATAACATTGGCCTGAAAGTAATTTAAAAATACAATTTTTCTAAATTAATGATAACAGATAAAATTACACAAATAGAGATAAAATCTTGCTATAATTTTTTTAAATATAAATTAGCCCAATGTCTTCTTTGTTTTCTTTCTCAAAAAAATGATTACAAAAACATATAAATGATGGTTATATAAAAGCATTAAATTGTTGCCTTGGTGTTATTGAAAAAATCGATAATAACTTTTGATTGATAGGAAATCATATAGTTTTGAATTAAAGAACAAATTTATGACACGAAAATACGGCTCAATTTAAAAATTGTAAAGAAAATATAGTTTATCTTTACGTGAGGAAAAACTTCTGGCAAATATCTTTTCACTATGATCCCATGTCGATCCACTAAAAATTTCGTAAAATTCCAGGTTATATCTCTAAGATTAACAAATGCTACATTCTATTCATTTGATCAGCATGTTAAGAAAATATTTATGTCACATTACTCTGGTTTATTTTCCTGGCTCATAGTCAAGTATCTGAAAAGTTGGCAACATTGGTCACCCTTGACTTCAATTTTGGAGAACATGTCGAACGGGGCATCAAACATTTTGCGAAATTCATCGATTTGCTCATCGGTCCCTGGTTCCTTATTTATATTATTTCAAAAAAAATGTTAGAATCATTCTGCCCACGGTCTAATGTATTTTCTTAACAAAATGATATTACCTAAGATTTATGGTAATTATTATGCGCATGGTTATTTTTATGCATTCAAAATTTAAATATTATAGTATTTTATGTTGATCATATTTTTAGGTTATGCTCTTTTTATTATAAAAAATAAATTTGTTGACAAATTATTGTATTTTATATCTGCGAGTAATAATATATTCGTTATATCCCTCATATTAAGGGTATTTTTGTTAATTTTTTTACAATCTTAATAAAATACAACATTTTAAATTTTTAATAGGCTCATATTCAATATGCCAGGAAATAAATTACTTAGCACATTCAATAGCTAAGTAATTAAATAAAAATGCTCAATAACCAAGTATTTGTCATGCTTAGCGTCTCGTCAAGCATTTCCTGAATTCATTAATGAGCCGGTTTTGGCTGATCGCCTCTATTAACCAAAACCAAACTTGTTATATACGGGTTTGATTTAAACAAAAATTGCTCTAAAGCAATAAAATAACATGTTTGGATTTCCTTCAAAATCACCCATATGAAATTGTGATATTTAAACTTATTTAATTATTTACCTCCTATATCCCTGATGTATAAATCTCAGCAAGGGGGGGGGGTGCAGAAACTTTTTTAAAGTGGGGCAAAAAAAAATTTTGGAGCAAAAGAACTACAATTTTATTTTATGTTGATATTTTATTTTTAAAATTGATTTAGTCTGTATATTTTCCAACAAATAGCAATTTTATTGAATTTTATTAGCTTTTATATGATTAATATTAAAATTCAACCGCAAAATACATCATAAAAATTAATAAAATAATTTAAGGGGGGCAATTGCCCCCTTTTGACAACCCCTAAAAACGCCCTTGAACCTGAGCTCAGGGAATTGTTAAAAGTAATGTATTTTTATTTCATAATCTAAATTACCAAAATTTCTTTATAACTTCTCATATTTGATACTATAAAACTACACAAATTTAAACTCAATATTTTATTAATATTTTATCTTTAAAAAGAGTTTTGGGATGTGGAATTGCTGTGCGACGAGCAACGTCCATAGCACTAAATATTTTACAAATATGCTTCGCCAAAACAACAATATGCTTTATGGCGCCGCGTTCTTCGGAATATTATGGCGTACAAGTTAAATTGAGAAGGCCAAAAACGTTTTCCTACTGCTAAAAAAATTTACCTTGCCCTAAACTTATAAAAAAGAAGACATAAACTTTAATGCTTTATTTAGGCGGGGTACTAGATGAATCTCAAATCTTTGCCAACGACTACAACCATATGATAGAAATTTAAATTTATTGCCCCTTAAAACGATTAAATTTACTACTGTAAACCAATATAAAATTAATGAAACTGAAATCATTCTTAAAACTATATTTTATTTGCAAATTGTTTTATAAGGCTGTACATTTTCTAAAAAATAGCAATTTTATTGATTTCTATTCTTTTTTATATGTTTGATATATAAATTAAAACGCGTACATCATGAAAGTAAAATATTTGACGTGCCTTCAATACGCCCCTGCTAACAAGCGTAGGATTTTTTTAATTCTCAAAATAAATTTAATGACATGTATAAAAAACCGTATTACGAATAAAAAGAAGACTAATCCGAAAATCAATCGTTTTTTGTAAACAAAGTTAGGATTTGTTTCCTATTTAAATATTAGCAGCCAATGAAAGGTAATAAAATTCGAATAGAAAATAACACCTTTTATCGCTTAATAACCTAATACATTTTAGTTTTAGAGTTATGTATTGCGATTAATAGATGTCCCTTAATATACAAGTTTAATTACTCCGCCGAATTGGTTGCATGGAAAACATAATATTCGTAGCCCTTCGACTTTGTACTTTTGAAGCAAATCTTCGAGTTGAGTGTAATTACAAACCGTGTATCTGCACTCGCTCGCCACATTTACAATCAGCAAAACCAAGCCTCTGTAATGGATAATATTAAAACCACATAGCAATATTTAGAGTTTAGGCATCATTTATGGCAGCTATAGTTTTGGTCAAGCTTTTGGTGCTGATTCCGTATATGAAATCAGAAGTTGAACCGTAACCTATTTTGAGTATTTGATGTTAAAAATGAGATTTTCTTGTTGTGGTTTGAACAAATGTTTAAAAATATATTAGGATAAAAGAAATGTTCAATATTGTGTGACAATTTAAATTTTTTGATAATATTTCATTTTTTAAATTTTTGTTTAAAGTTAATGGTTTTTGTAATAAAACCCGGATATTGATCAGTGTATTGCTAATATTTTGGAATAAAAATCTTTTTGAACATGTTTTTCGTTTTGCCAGTAGATTTTTTGGTAAATTTAGAAGCAATTTTTTTTGAACTTAATATAAAAAAATGGGGAGAGAATGAAAAAACCAGTTTTTGCACTACAAAACTTTATTAAAATTGATTAGTTTTTTGTGTAAATGAATTGGTTTTCAATTAGTTAACATAAAATGATTTTTGAAAACATAAAAGCATGCATCCACATTATGCTTATTTCATATATATTTTCCCTTTAGTTTCTTTTGCCTTCGGCTTCTTAAATCCGTCCATACCGAAATATAGCCCATTTAGAAAATCGTACATCGACAATACCCTAAAAATTAAAAATTTATGGTTTTTTTTACTTAAAAATTCTTTGTAACTTAAATTTATCATCTCAAAAAATGATAATTAAATTTTATATTACAATACATCAACATTGAAATAATACAGAATATTTCGCCTCCAAACTGAAAACGACATTATATTTTAACGTTTTTAATTAAATTTGCACTTAAAATTTGAATTTAACAGTTTAATAGTTGTGAATATGCAAAAAAATCCACTTCCTAATATTTATTGTTTCATCTTTTTTCTAAAATTACCCATATTTATAGCAAAATAATATGTTAAGAACTAACGATGAACGGATTTGAATTCTATAAATGGCAAATTTGATTTCCGTAGTTGCTAATGACACTCAAAAATATATTAACCTGTGAATAAATGCTTGAATCTTAAAAATTCACTTAATATTATCCTCATTTTCATGCAGGTGACTTGATTCCCGGCGATCTCAAGGCTGTTTGACTTTGAAAATAGAATAGATCTATGTTTCTTTCATGGTTTAACACCGCCTTTTTTTAAAATAAATATTTAATAAAAAGGTAGTTAAAAACAGGATATTAAGATTAATATTTAAGACAACAAAAATGTATATTTTAAAATAACCATCTACCAACTCTTCGTCATTATGAAATTTTGACATACCTATAATCATGTTTTGTTTTTCAAAAAACAAGCTACAAATAAATTTATTTTTTCTATAAATCTGTAGTTCTAGTTTTAAATTTTACTACTTCCCATTTTTCTTAGTCTAGTCTTGATTTTTTCATCTGAAAATACATATATGCATGGTATTTGAAGTAAAACATTTATGAATTTTAAATCATGAATAAGGGTTAACTTGTAATTACTCATGGATATTTCCTCTCCTTCGATCGTCTTAACCATACAATCATATATCGATATGGGACAAGCACAGGTATCCATTAGAATATTATATATTAAATAGGCCAAGCAAGTCTGAAATTCTTAATATAGGACTTAAATCTCTTAAATTGAACGAGTGATAACAAGCGCGACCCGGTAAAACAAAATATTTTTTAGTATATAGTGTGATATAACACAAAGTGATTTTTGCCTGGGGGGGGGGGGGGGGGGGTGAGGGGGTAGGGTGATAAGATATAATAATATTTTAATCATGAGTAAATAAATATCATAACGGCAACCCTTTACAAGGACTATAGTCACATAAAATATTGTAGTCTGGTTTGGATGAATAAAGCTAGACGGTTTTACAGGTGCGGAGGGTTACCCCAATTTGGACCCTTATTTTAAAAATGTATTATTACTAAACTTTTATTTGTAGAAGATCAAGTGTATGGTATTTTAAAAGTATTTACATATAGGTTTGTTGGAAAATATATAACGGTTAATCTTCACAACCAGACATTAATTGCAGGGTTAAGAGATATTTCAAAATTTAGTTAAAAGGCGATATACAAAATTTTTTTGATCAATAAAAAAAATATTATCATGAAAAAGTAATTTAATATTTGATAAAGGCTATCTACGACTAGTTTAGACAATTATTGATGATATTTAATAAAGAAAAGTTTTCTAATTTATAAAACTTATTATTTTTATGGCTAGAGTATTTTTAATTCATAAACGCGTACCTACTTTAGTTTCATCAAACCGCGACAATTAAAATGAGGTTTGCACTAGCGTTGCCAACAGGCCGTATATTTAAGGCCCGGCCCGCCCAAAAATTTTTATACGGTCCGATGTATACTTTTTATTTTTAGCCCGGCTCAGCCCGACCCAGCCCGATGTGTAAGAGACTCGGTTCGGCCCGGCTTTAATTTATAAATAACGGCCCATAATATTTTTGTGCATATTAATAACAATAAAACATCAAGCTTAATTAGAATTATTAATATAATAAAGCATTTGATTGAAACAGGGCTGGGAAAAAAACTTAATGGGCTTTTTTTTAACAAGTTTTTGAGTTTTTTTCTCCACATGCCCACAATCTCGTGGGCATGGCAAAAGAAAAGCCCCGTTTCTTGCTTAAATAAAAGGGGCATGTTTAAAAAAAGCCCCTTTTCTTCAAAAAAACTTCCTAGGAGCTTTAAGAAAAAAAACCCACTTATCATTATTATAAAAAAAATCAAAAATTTTCGAAATTGTTATTAAGAAAACATAAAATGGGTTTTTTGGGGCTTTTTTTAAGAGCCACTTTTTGTCGGTTTATTTTTGCCCCTTTTCTTAATAAAGGCTTTTTTTAAATTCTTATCTTTATTTGTAACCTTCTAAAAATGAGCCAAAGTTTTTTGACTCATTGTTTTCACAGCCCTGGATTGAAAGTGATAATTTAAAAAATTTTACAATCCAGTTTCTCCTGGCCTAAACAATTTCTTCTATTGCCAGATAATTGACTGGTTGTTTTAGAGGTATATTCTGCAGTGCATTAGCCAGGAGTGGCAAGAATTTTGCATAAATATTTAACTTATATAGAAGTTTTTTATTTCCCACAACTAAGTTTGATTATTTAAGTCTTCTGGTATATTAGTTATAATATCGTCCGCGTTTCTAATATGGTCGCCTTACCTACCACCCACCTCTTTGATGAATTAAAGAGTTTTTAATTGTCAAAATAAGCTGAGACTGGATTTGACGAATCACTCTGTCTCGTTTATTCTCATTGGTTATTTTCATTTTTCTCCTCAAAAAGATACTGATGTAACTATTTTTAGTAAATATAGCGCAAAAATAGGCAAATTTAAGCATCAAAAATTTCGGCCCTGCCCAGTCCGACTGAATCTAAAATCAGATAAAACCCCCTCCCGACTTATATTTTATATTTGGGCCCGGCACATAAAACTATGATGTATATTTACACATCATAATTCATTTAATTTAACATAGTGAATTAAAATATGAACTTTTTTTAGATTGTTGCAAAAAAACGAAATCTATATGAAATTAGTACAATGATGGGGTTCACCAGGTAAAGGTTTATCATGCAATCAACTGTGAAATAAAACCACATCACCATCTGGTCTACTACTTATCTAATAAGATATGGGTCATTATAATTTGAATCTATTGGCATTTCTTTAATCTACTACTATCCTAAATTAAATAAAAGTATGGTTGCATTGTTGTGATAAACAAACAATTTCTCAAAGTTCGCTTATTATTTATATAATTACCGATATAGTTATTACTATATTGACTAAATCAAACCGAGATAAGCTATCAAAAATTATAATTATTTAAATAAAAATAATTTCAGTAATAAAGACGCATTAGATGTGTTAAAAAAAGAGAAAAAAATCAATGTTCGCTTATTTTTTATTTCATCATTTATTGGATAGAGCCACGCCTACACTAACTAGGCTGGACCGACGAAAAGTCCAAAAGTTATATCAATATTTAAATTATAAAAAGTCTTGATTGGCGCTGGTGCATTTGGTAAAAACTAAAAAAAAATTTTGACAAAATGTTCCTATCACATTATCCTAATCAGCCTGGGTGTTTTTGGACATACATTAGTAGTGGGAAAAGGTATATTGTCAAAAATTTTTCTATAGTCGAGATTGTGTTCAAGATTTAAACTTACTAAAATTGTTTCGTTTTTTTTAATCTATTTTTCATTATACCACCAAAAAATAAAATATTTTGCATTTAAGAAACTTCATAATTACGAGCGTGCTAAAGATTTTTAGCTAAAAAAATCAAAAAGCGATCTTGATTCTCTTTTATGTATATATTTGTGATTTTATTTGAAAAAATTTTAAACGTAAACGTACCCATATTGAATTTAATCAATTTTATTGGTTAAAAAAGACAACAACTTTAGCTTAGATTTATATAAAATGACGGAGGAGATTTATAGGTTGTTATTCTAGAATGACAGTTAAATTAGTAATCATCAGAATACAGAACCGGTCTTTAAATCAGCTTTAATTAATTAGAGTGTGGGCAATTAGATGTGTTTTATTATCAGAAAAATAGACAAATTTGGAGAATTATTCACACATCGATGGTTAACTTACTAATTCTCAACGCACTTTTCTGACGGGTGAAAATGTATTATTTATTTTTTAAAGGCGATTTAACTGCGGTACACTAAGACAAAGGTCTTTACCGCTTAAGGTATTCTCCATCGATAAAATGTCAATTGTTTGATGTACGAATCGTATACCAAGATGATTTGATATATTTCCAAAAAGTTTAAACTTTTAAATTTTATTTTTGGGCTGACTGGAAAACTATGATCAATTAACAAAAATAAACAATATCCACGATTTTTGAGGGTTTTGTAAAGAATTTTCTTGCGATAACGATCCCGGGTTTAGTTTTTTTCCCAATGCCTCCAATTTATTTAAATCGCGTCCAAAGTTCAGAAAACAATTCACAAAATTTTTTATAATAATTTTTTAAAAAATCTATTGACATATTCAGATTCCTTAAAAAACATATCTAAAAAAGGTTCTCATCTAAAATTTTTAACAATTTCCTTTAAGTTATTTAGGATCAAAGAACGGTTTTTATGACGAAAACCAATAATTTTATGTAAATAAAAAAAATTAAATGTTTTAGAAAAATTTCAACCCCTTACGTTAAAAATGAATGTTTCCGTTATCTAAATATGTTTTTAAACTTTTGTTACTAGCCATTGGTTTTATGAAATAGAAGCCCAAAATACCCCGAAAATTGAAAAATCTCAACTTTGACACCGAATAACTAAAAATCTGAGGCATTGGCTAAAATTCTATTTCATATTCGTGATCACGCCACTTGACCAAAAACTATAGTTGCCATAAATGATGCTTAGGGTCGTCCAAATTTTGTTGTCGAGTGTTATTAATATTATTACTATAGCCCAAACCCTAACATTAAAAAAGCCTATCTTAATATTACTTTAACGCCTCACGTACATTAAACAATTTTAAATTTGATCCAAACCATTTAAGAGTCTCAGTATGTAAAAACGCAAAACTTATTTATTTTCGTGTAAATGGACTTTTATAATTTTTAATCTCCTCAATTTTGAAGGGGTAATTTTCAAACAAATGGCTGCGTTTATTTGAATATAGATTAAATAATATTTTAATATCAGAACAAATGCTCAGGATTTAAAATAATAATATACAAAAAATGGTTAAAAATTTTTGATGTTAAACAAGATTTTATGTTTTTTTATAAAAATAAATAAACTCTAAACGCGCCCTTACATATTAAAAAAAATATTATTTAATACCTTTAACTAGCCATTGGAATTATGCCACAAGCTTTGGTTATAGCTATTTCACTATTTGATTTGCGGACCTCCTAACATTACGACTTAGACAGAACAGACTTTCCTATTAATTTTATTTCTAATTTTCATTATAAAAAAAATTGAAGCTTTTATACGATTTTGTCCTTTAATTGCCATAAATTAGCATAAGAAAACAAACATTGAGATTTAAAAGCAAACAAAAGTATGTTTTAAACGTGCCTGTATTTTATGCCTTTAGGGTTAAAATAACAACATTAATCTTCTTCCAACTAAAAGTATTATAAGATCTTAATCATATTATTTTAGGGCGGCAAAATCAAAAATTTTTATCTATGGTTGGCTGCGCTGGCAAAGCCTAGATTTGTAATTTCATTCAATCTAACTAGACCACATATATGACTTGTATACTATTGATTCATTTCATTCTTTTAAACAGGGTAAAGGTTCCACATCTCACCACTATGATATTCCAATGCCATTAGAGAAACCTGGTAATTATAATGTTACCATGCAATGCTATCAAAAATGGTAATTGCCCGACGGGCCTCCTTTGACTATACCAACTCGTACGTTGGTGACCGTTATAAAAGTTTAGATGATGAAACCACACAATGATTTATGAATGATTTCGACACTAAAGAATCACATAAAAAAATTTATCAATATCTATATAATAAATAATTGGCATTCGAATGTCTGTCAAAAAATTTACAAATATACCCAAAAAAATTGTTTATATTTATGGAATTAATAGTACTTATCGGTGGCTTTTCTTTAATATTTACATTAAATTATTAAGAAGTGCCAATGACAACCGAAGAACAATTGCCAAATTTGGCAAAATTGACTTATTTCAATAAATTCTAGTAGTAATAAAATCAAACGAAAATGCAAATTTTTATATGATTAGAACTACCTACCTCATACTCAGATTGACAAATACTTTTTTTTAAGAATTACAATGTATATTATAACTAATGCTATGTTTGAATTTAGCAATGTTCGTAGCTCTTATCTATATATAAACAATTTTTTTCGTTATAATTTAAATTTCATAATTTTTTAAATTTCTCAAAATTTTTAATGTATTACCTGTTTATAAAATATGGGATAAGACGGGATCCAAGATAGATTTTATCTAAAAAATGTTTATATAAATTAACTCATTAGCAAATCTGCAAATTTTCTTTTTGTTTTCAAATATAAAATCAAATAAAATTCTTGGCGTTTAGGGCATATCGAGTAAGCTTCCATTGAAGTATTAAGCAAGATAATTGTTGTTTGGCAGGTATTAAGATATGACAAAAAAAGTCTTTATTTCTCCAGAGAACTCAGTTGATAGGCATATAATATATAAGCTTACATTCCTAAACTAAACTTATCTCATATATTGCCAAGGTTTGTAAAAAATACTTAATTTTTGAGATTCAATTTAATTCAAAAAATTAAAGATTTTTTACAGACGACAAATATTATGTGCCTATAAATTTAAAATGAGTACGCTAACCGCTGGATATCTATTTTAAAATTTGTTTTTCATGTGCCTAAAGTGCGGTGCGCCATGTGAACAAAAATAAAACTAATTTAGCTCTTTCACACACATTGTAAAATGTCGTTCACTTTTTAATTATACAAAACGCTTGCGAAACAAAAATTAAACAACGAAAACCCAAAATTGACTGCATCATGTTTAAATGACCTTCAAATTTTAACAAATATATATAGTGACATTTAAACCTTACCTCAGGTATAATAATGATACAAATTTGCGTCATCAGCTATCAGGTTGTAGGCATATAACGCATATAGGATATTTTTCAAATCTTAATTTTTATATTACTTCCGAGTGATAGTATTTGCACAAGGCAAATATCAAATGATCCAATGTACTTAGACCGAGCTTAATCAATAAATAAGACACCTTTTATAAATCTTAAATCTTTGAGGAATGATTTAGATGAAGAGATTGTAATTAATGTTGAGCTCAAGATATATTTGTTGTCTCTTTACGGAGTTTTAAAGGTAAAATTTGAACGCCAATATGTTTGGTAACATAAAGTTAGTACATTGCCTTAATTTTTTTTTATTTAATTAGGGGTTTCAGGTTTATAGATAATGACTTCAGTCAATTTTGACGTTAATCGTTCCGATTGGCACGTACACATTTGTTTTTTCGTGCCGGATGGCAGGTCTTTATTTATTTTATTTAGCCCATTAGTGCCGGAGGCACAAAAATTTTTGAAAATCAAATTAATTTTGCGATAATATTTATTGTTAGACATCATATATAAACAATCCATTATAAAAAAATTGTATAAAATTATTTGCGGTCAGTTATGCGTTGTTCCAAAAATGGAACATCCGGCACATCTATAGTCCTTTTTTATGGAAATCGGCGAAACATTTTCTGTGGAGTAAAACTTCACATTTCTGGCATTCTAGAAGCGTGTTCTTCTTACAGAGCTTGCACCGGCCTTGTTTAGCAGCTTTATTGAGGATATGGGTTAAATCCAGAGTTTTCAATGATGCGTGAGGTCTCCCAGAAATTATACGAAAGGGGCGATTTTGTGTATGTAATGCCATTTCTCTAACTAAATCGCGTCTGAATTCTAAATGATCTTTCCGCCGCAATGAATGTGAAAGCGCCACGCAGCGACGTCTGCCATGTTTAAGAAGTTGGAAAAAATGCACCACCACCATTTTTTTGAACGTAGTTGAGGACGGTAATCGCTTTGAAATCGATCTAATAAGTCCACTCCCCCCATATGACTATTATAAGAACTAATTGGTTTAGGTTGATTTATTATCACAAAACTTTTCTTTTTAGAGTTCCATCGTTTAACAATAGAAACGGGATGGACATCCTCCCAATTACTGCCGATTATGACAACTCGATTATCCATCCATTGGCAAAGAATAACTTTGCCATCTCCATAATAATCAAAGCTACCTCGCGGTAACTTTAAAAGATTTTTTTCATTGAAAGGGCATTTTTCGGTCCGGTTGGCTCGAATTACACCCGTACATCTAAGTCCTTTGTCTCCAAGATTTCGAATTATTTTCGTCGATGCGAAAAAAATTATCAAAGTATATAGCGTGTGATCTTGGATTTTTCAAACATTTTGTTAGTTTATCGATAACATGTTCTCCTAATAATCCGGTATATGGGGTGGATTTTCCGGTGTAAATTTCAAAAGAAAAGGGGGTATCCACAAGAAGAAGAAAGTACCCAAACTTTAATTCCAAATTTAACCGGTTTATTTTTCATAAACATTTTGATAGTACTTTTTCCAAAATAAGGGATCATTTGCTCATCCAAAGACAAATTTTCTTTAAATACTCCAAACTGTAAAAGATTTTCTTGGAATATATCTAGAAAAGGCCTTACTTTTGCCAATTTGTCGGACTTATTGATCAAAGTGTTATCAGCAAGGTGTAGATATCTTTTCATTTCAATAAATTTATCTCTTGACATCAAGGAGCTGACGAATTTTGAGTGAACGTCATCTTCGTTGCGCCAATACAAGCGTTCTCGGGGTAAAGAATTGTATCCGCTGAATAATATTATAGATAGAAATGCCTCTAAGTCGTAAAAATCGATTTGTAAATGGTGGTTGTTTTGATAAGCGTATATTTTGCTTTGTTCAATAATTAAATCATAGATACGATCATCAAAAAATTTTCGAAAAAGATTATAAGGGGATAAGTTTTTAAATTCTAATAGTGACAATTTATTAAGAGGATCTACAGCAAGTCTACGATTTAAAGTTTTGTGTTTTTTCCAATTGACATTTTGATCTTCATCTAATTCATCATTAGGAATAAAAATTTCCAATGTTCCAGCAACATCAGTTTTGACATTCACGACCAAATCATCATCACTTTGTTCTTCGTCCGTCACATCCCCAAAATTGTCTGGAGGAATCACGGTTATTTCTTCGTTTCCCGAATTGGCATGAGCAAAATCAAGAGCGTTGATAAGATTTTGGAAAAAGGGCATAATAAGAAATAAGAACAGCTGGAACTATTTTTAAAAAAAAGTTGTGAAAAAGAATTAAGCTTTTATGCCGAGTAAAATTTAAGTCGTTTTTCTTAGAAAAAATCTATTTTTAACATTTCTAAAAAATCAGATATCGGATGTGCCGGATGTTCCAAAAATGGAACAAAAATTTTCAAACTTTAATATTTTTTGATAGGTTATTCCAAAGTTATTTAAATTTATACATAATATAACACTTATGATCCTTTAGAAACCCCAACTGTTTAATCTTTAAATAATTATCATATAGCCCTATTTATGGGCCATTAAAAAGTAAAAAAAAATCTTCCATTTTTTTGCACTTTTTAAACCGCATTTTAGCTCATTAAAAAACATTTTTTTTTAAATTTAATTATCTTTCTATATAATTAAGGACTTGATCTTTACACTGATATTAAATTTATTTTATAATCTTATTCCAAACCAAAGTTATGACCCCTCAAAGTTGATGTTCCAAAAGTGGAACATCCGGCACTAATGGGTTAGATATGTTAAAGACAGCGGAGGAAGAGAAGCCACACAAGAAGAGAAATTAGAAGCAGAAAAGAACTTACTTTTGCATTTTTAAAATATATTATTATAAAATTTTTATTATTTAATTAAAATAAATTTTAGTTTAATACTTGAGGCACGACATAAGTGTTCTCAATAACTTTTCTTAATGCTAATAAATAGGCACCATAGAGAAATTAAGCAATTGTTTATTTTACATTTGTTTTTGATTTGTTATGCTTAAGGCTAGTTGAAAATTGGCAGGGATTAAAATTAATCTGTTGATCAAGATTATTAATCACATATAAAATGTACTCATTTGTATGTCACCTCCAAAACTTGGGCTATAGTCAACAAACGGATCCTAGTATATGACTTTAAACTTAATTATTTTTTTATTTCACTCTAAACTAATCTATTCATTTAACTATTTGATTGAATTTGACTCTTAAATTTATAAATTAAAATGGTTAAATGTACATTTGTTCGAAAAATTGAAAACAACGAGCATTTAAAGTGTTTATAGCGCCAAAACTTTTAATTAACCTGATAGCTAAAATATTTTTATATTCCTTATCAGGACAAATTAAAGCATTGCTTTACCTAAATAAAGTTTTAAATTAAACTGTTTTTCTAGACATCTATATCATTAGTATTTTTATATAAATTTAATGCTTTAAATTATTTTTGGTTTAAGGAATAATATTTAAGTTATTGTAAAAATGTTTTGATTTTTACACCCTTATTTTAGACGGGCTATTTTGAAGTTTATTTCTTCTTTACTTTTTTAATAAATCATAAGAACAACCTTTAATAAATAGTATTTGTATAAAATTTAATCAAATGATTTCTCATGAATTTAATACTCGCCACCAAAGATTTAATTTATTTCAATATTAGTAATTGAAACTACAGTATGAATGATTTCTTAAAAACTTATTTAAATAGGTAAGGTTAAAATGTTTATATAAAATATCATTAGGTAAGCATAAATAAATATGTAATAATGCTATTTATTTGAACAGCTTTTGAAGCTATGATAGGCACTCTTACAAAGAATGCCTGCCCTCCTGCATAAACATTTTTTATTAGTGCATTTCCTCCACTTGCAATAAATTTTTTGATTAAATTTTCGGGAACATAGCAGAGAGTTGCGTAGAGCCATGAAAATCTTTGGCATGTATCCTTTTTTTAATTTTTTGATATAATTTTATTAACATCACCAGCCCCACCAATGATTTAGGAGGCCAAACTCGCAAATTAATTGATAAAAATACCGAAAAATGTGCAAATAAAATGCTTGACGCTGTCCCGGCAGCCAAATATATTTATAAAAATATTTTAAATTTAGGGTCAGCATGGCTCAAATCCAAAAGTTTAAAAATTTTTGTACAAGATATACTCTTAATCGTGTAAAAATAAATCTAGTTCTTGTTAATAATAGTAAAAAAAGCATACTATATTTTAAAACTTTGGCGCAGCCCCTAAATACTTTTGAAAATAGGCCAAGTTAATCTGGCCCGTTATAAATTTTGACCGGTCCTAACTCGTGTTTCGTGGGGGGGGGGGGGGGGGGAACTTAAAAATCTCGACTTAATCACCTGCATATGTGAAAGCGTCTAAAATTTTTTACAAAATGCTCTCATAAATTTTAACCGCGCACTTTTTTATACTAAAAAATTGGCGAAAGACTATAAACGGTTATTTTAACGCGCCAACGACTTTAATTGCACTGAGGATCCCAGCAGATTTAAATATAAGCTCTAAAAAATTTACCAAGGGGCTTACCCCCCCCCCCCCCCCCCCCCAAATCTTTAAAATTTATAAGCTTTTACAAATCTTGAGCAAATATAAACATTTAGATTATAGCTTGACCTAACCTAATTATTAGGTGGGCCAAGGTATCTAAATAATTTGAAAAATTTATAATGTTTGAGATACAAAGGCTCAAAATAATTAAAGTTGGCCCAATTAGCTGGCACACTTATTTTTGACTCACACCTGGCCCGCCCAAATAAATATACGGATCTCTTCAAACCTCCTTGAAGCTTTGTCTTTTATTCTCCCGAATAATTTAATTTAATGTTTTTTTTCTTTTCTACAAAATAAGTTTTTCACCGGTTATTTATAGAAAGTCAAATTGACATAACAGGTTTAATTCGATATCAAGTTAACGACTATATTAAGTTTAACTTACAAAGTGAAACAGTTTATTATTTTTATGCAGGAAAATGTTCTATTAACAACTGTTCATATTTTTAAACTGCATAATTAAATTGCATAATGCAGGTCAGTTATTGTCATAAATATTTCTATTAAAGTATAATTTATCAAAATGGCCGAGTCCGACACCATTTTTTTTAATAAATTGTTTTCAAAGTTAAAGTCAGAATCATTTACATAAAAATACTGTTTTCCTTGCCCTATATTTCTTAAACTATGCCGTCGCCTCCTAGCTCTTCACAAGTAAAACCAGTGTTTAATAATTTGTAAGAGTTACAGTTCAAAATTTTTGGCAAAATTAGCCATATTTTGAACTCAACTCTTTACCATTTTTTACCCCCCCCCCCCTTATTTGAAAAAATTTAAATGAAAAAAAAAATTTCTTTCTCTTGCAACTCACCTCAAAAAAAATTCCTAATTTTAAAAATGAATAATCCTCAAAAAAATGCATTTTGTTTCTTTTCTACTCAAATGAGCTCAAATGGCTTCTCCGAACAAGCTGAATAGCCAAGTGAACTCAATTGAAAAGTAAAAATCTGGAATTTCTGCGTTGTTAATGTTAATAGATACAAAAAAGCCATGATGTGTTGGGCTTTTTAAAGTTAAAAAAAAGTCTTAATATATACTCTTGTTACTATATTTGCAAAAATATGCGATATTTCAAGGTCTATATGCATTTAACTCCCTTTACAATTTATTCTTTTGTAATTTTGTTTAGTATAATAAATTCTCATTTTTTTATTTAAATTTAGGATCGTATACTGACCATTTATCCCAGGGTGTGTCTATCAGAAATTAAGGCTGTGACTTCTTTTCCACCGGCAAATGAAGAAGCAGAATTTTTGCTTAGTAAACGAGTTCCTAGTATAACTATACCTCAACCGGTTAAAAAAAAGCTGCGATTGGAGTTTGCGTTCCCTGAAAACGACTTTAATATTCTTAAATATTGAAAGAGTCATCCCGACAGGACCTTAATAAAACTTACTTTCGCAATATATTGTAATATTCAATTTAGGAATAAAAAAATTATATTAGAAATTGTTAAATAATTATATGAATAGATCATTTATCTTGCGTGACCACACAAATTTTATTTTTTGTCTTTGCAATGCCTATATCGCAGACAAGTGTGGAACGAAGCTTATTATAAATCCAATAAGCAGAAGTTTCAATTCTACAATATCTGTATAAATTCAGATAGTAAGTAAAATAATATAAAAATTTCTTTAAACCCTAAATTTAATGCATAAAATATGCTATTTTACTTAAATTTTAGGTGGTCCTTTTTTTACTGCCACCCCAAGCGTTTTTTTTGCCACCCCAAATGGAGAAAGCTAGAATCGGGCCTGGTCACATTTCACACTGCTGCAAGGAGCCTAAAAACTCATTTTTTTAAATAGTTTTGGGTATAAAGCCCCTGCCAATCATTCAATTTGACCGCCCACAAATATTCATTGGATTGCTATTATATACTTAGCCTTAAATCAAAAATTGCTAATAGGCTGGGCCAGACTGAGGGAAATGAAAAAAAAAAGTGTTTAACTAATTTTATGTTGAAAACTTTTCCATCATTATATTTTTTTTTAGATAAATTTGAGAAAAAATTATATTTTTTTTCATGGAATTCAACAAATTTTTCAACCTACAAAAAGAACATGTATTATTTTTTAATAATTTAATTTTTAGGTGGAATGTAAAATCTGTCATCGTTTATTTAATTACAACAAACATAACAACCTGCGACATATTTTTACCCGGCATATTGCTCCCAATAGCCATCAAAATATCAACCTAAATAATTTGATTAAAAACGTGGTTCTACTTTTTTCGCGAAACCATTTGAGCTTCAGACTAATTAATGATTTTTCATTTCGACATTTGATTCAATATTAAGTTATTAAAACGGGGAATCTGTTTAAAATATCTCAAATTATGTAGAACATTACGCCTCAGGTAATTTCTTCCAAATATAGGCCTATTTTAACATTTATATAATTAAAATATATTTTTTTAGAGATTCAATTTTTAATATTTCCAATTATTTCCACCAACAAGCATCCATAATTATAAATTCTCTAAACGCAAGGTCTGACTTCGACTTACTTAGGCAAACGGCAATCAATGGTTATTGATTTGATAGCATCTAAGCCATCCGTCTTTCCCTTTGTGCAAAATCAAGATTTAAACGCACCCCAGGGCTATGTGAACCAATTAGCACCTTTCGACGATTCGTATAATCTCTTTTTCAACAAGGATCCTCAAAAATTTACTTCCAAACCCAATGTAGACTCGTCAAAAGCTCGAAATTATTCTAGCCCCGTAATTTACCAAACAGCAACGGCCAATCAAGCCCAAGGCCCTCAAAAAACGGACCGTTGGCCCGTTTCCTGCTACCATAACGTAAAGGGTACAGGACCCAGACCTCCTCGATCATCCATTCTGAATGGCGACCTAGGCATGCTGTCCAATAATCCTATCCCTCTTTCTTTTCATCCAAGCAACTGGCCCATGATCATACAACCCGGCAGCCATATGGCAACGTGCCTACAAAAGTCCAAAATATGACAAATTCTTACGACAGAGCCATAAACAGAAATTTAGTGTACGTTCACAATAAATGGTCGCAGTCGCAGACCTCTTACCTTAAGGGCAAATTAATTGGCAAGGTACAAAATAAAACCGTTTTCTTATATGTATATTTCATTACTGCTAAATTTAAAACAGCGTGGTGCTTATGGAAGAAGAACGGATTATCGCTGTAAATTGGTTAAATTGTTATGAAACATATATCTCCTAAAATTTTTGACCTCTACCCAGATTCGTTATTATTTTTAATCTCTTTAGTAGTTGACATTATTTTTATTTAAGGTCAGCCCGCCTTTAATTCAAGGTCTATTATGCATTTAACTCCCTCTACAACTAATTCTTTTGTATTTTTTTTAGTATAATACATTCTCGTATTTTTGTTTAAAATTAAGATCATATACCCACCATTTATTCCAGGGTGTGTCCAACAGAAAGTAAGGCTTTGACTTTTTTGCCATCGGCAAATGAAGAAACTGAATTTTTGCTTAAAAAATCTAAACGATTTCTTAGTAACTACTCAATTGGTTTAAATAAGCTCCGATGTGAGTTTACGTTTCAGAAAACGACTTTAGTATTCTCAAATATTGGAAGAGTCATCCCGACAGGATCTTAAAGAAACTTGCTTTTGCAGTTTATTTTAGTATTTATTTTAGTTATAATAAAATTATATTGGAAATTGTTTATTAATAATATGAATAGATCATTTATCTTGCGTGACCACACAAATTTTATTTTATCTCTTTAGCAAGCCTATATCGCAGACAAGTGTGGAACGAAGCTTATCAGCTCTCGGGTTAGTTTTGCATAACAAGCGTACCCGATTGTTGGCCCAAAAAGTTGAGGACCTGCTTTTAATCAATTTAAACCCACAACCATCTGTTGATTTTGAAGAATGTTTTAAAAATGAATAAAAATAAATTTTATTTATATTTTTTATAATATTCAATTATTATAAAACCACATTGATTATAAATATGTATAATAAATACTGATTTTAAACTGTCTTTTAAACAATAAATCATAAGTATATTTTGATTATATTCATATTCAATATTCAATTAAATATGTTTAATAAATAAATGATTGTTTAGAGTAATTTGTGCCACTTAGCAATACCCATTTGGGCCAAACAAATAAATAGTTTATAACAAATAAAACTTTCTAATTTGTAAAATATTAGCCAAGTAACGTTCCTATTCGCATTTTTAAGTGTTTTATAAGTTTTAATTAAGTCATCTTAATAAAAAATTATATTATATTTAATAAAATAAAGAATTTAGTTTTATAAGCTTAGACAGTTTTATTTTGCCGGATTTGGGCAACCTAGTCAAATTAAATAAAAAACGGGAAAATTTGCATAGGTTGCGTTATAATATTTGACAAAGTATATTAATATGCAAAGCTTATACGTTGAAGTTTTCTAAATTTTGCAGCCAAAATTACTTAAGGCAAAATTTTGCAAATTTTTTTTATCAGTTTGAACTTTAAGATATCACAGGGAACTGCTGCCAAATTTGGGTATAATTGCTTTTGAGTGAATTAATTAAAAACGGCATTTGGTACCCAAGAATAACAAATCAAGGAAATATTATTAAAAAGTTAACAAATTTGAGCTTGGTTCTTTAAAAACTTATGAAAATTTTAATTATTATAATAAAATTTAAAAATAACAAACATGAGTTTGGCCATATAAAAAACTAAGTTTTCCAAATATTCCCCGGAGTACCTCACTCCGACTCATTTAAAAAAAATCCATATTGAAAAAAAAAAAGAAAAGAGGTTCATCAATACTATCAAAACTCCTTTTTACCAAAAAATAAAAAAATTTAGTTCTTTTTTATTAAATTGAGGAGTATTCATTTTTTTGTAAATAAAAATTTTTCATTTGAATATTTTTCACACCCCCGTGAAAAAGCGAATTCCCTCATGTTCACTTTTTTCTTTCCTCCATTTACTAAAATTGAAGGAATTACTGCGGCTGAATTCTTTTTTATTAAACACTGAGTAAAACAGTAGCAAGTATTTTACAATTTCACAAAAAAACAAAATTTTGCGTATAGGCTCTCTCATATATACGTAAAGTGAATGAGGCCTAATTTATGTTATTTTGCTTTTTTTTTAAAAATCATTGTGGACGAATCGAATATTGGAAACACGATGTAAAGTATTACCGGCACTCTGTATAGTGATAACTCTTACAGGAGGTTATAGCTTTAAAAATAAATTTTCCTGGCGGTATATTTTAAGTCGGGCAGAATATAAAATGTAAAAAATATTTACGGGCGGACAGGCCTAAGTTATGATATGTCATATGGGTTGAACGGGAATTCCAAGGGTTTAAACTCAAAATGTAATACGTTTTAAAGTTATCATATAGATTTTTTTATTTTAAATATCGGCAGGGGCAAAAAGATTGTCAAAATGTTGACATTAATATAAAGAATCTGAAATTTTATTGAGCTAAATGTCACCCAACCATAATTCTTTATTCTTTTTATTTTTTCAATTATTTATCGGTTTACATCAAAATATAAATAGGACTAGTGGAGTTCAAAATTTATTTTAAAAATGTCAAGCTTGTTTATTAACTCGAAAAAATTGCAAAAATGTAACTTATAATATACCTCCCATTACCTTAACCCCAATTTAGTATTTTAAAGGCCTGGCCAAGCTGGTCCTCTAATGCTTTAACTCTAAAAGGGTTTAATGAGAGAGCAATATAAAAAAGTTTTAGTTTTCAATCGTTTTGGATTCTCTAAAAGTCTGACATTAGTGCGGTCACTCTACACAGATTCAGAAGTCTTTCGCGCGCTTTCATTAATTACCTTGGTGTTTCAACGCACCTTGTTAGGTTTTAAATAGCTACTTACATTTAAAACATTATTGCGCGCCAAGGTTGTCGGGCAGTTAAAGTGGCAAGGCGCATTTTTTACAACGAAACTTTAAGGTCTTCCGCCCATTATGTATAAATAAAGATTTACGCTGTTATTAAAATTTTATAAGCGCACTTCTAAGTGTTGTTCTAAGTCGGGATCTAAAAGCCCGTCAGAGAAAGTTTGATGCTTAAATTTGACTATTTTTGTGCTATCAGGAGAATGAAAATGATTAGTGATTATGAACGAGCCGGAATTCGCGATTCGGTTTCAGCTTAACAAATTTAAACTCTAACTTATCTAGGAGGTAGGTGGGAAGATGACATTATTAGAGCGGAGGACGAAATTACAACTTACATAAACCTCGCACCACAAAAAGCTACAATAAATACGCACTGCGAGCTATACTGAGATTGTGAAAAAAGAGTGAGCTCACCGCTAAGAACTAAAAAATGAACCTCAGTACCAGGCCTGGGAAAAAAATGGGCTTTTTTTTAACAAGTTATTGACTTTTTTTTCCAAATGCCCATAAACTCGTGGGCATGGCAAAAGAAAGAAAAGGGTATGTTTAAAAAAAGCCCCTCTTGTTAAAAAAAACTTCTAGGAGCTTTAAGAACAAATAACCCACCCATCATTATTATAGAAAAAAAATCAAATTTTCGAAATTATTATAAAGAAAACATAAAATGGGCTTTTTGGGGCTCTTTTTGGGAGCCACTTGTGGGTTTTTTTGCCCCTTTTCTTAGTAAGGGCTTTTTTTGAATTCCTATTTTGGCCCTTTATATGTAGCCCCCTTTCTTTTTTTATGTGGGGGGAAATTGAGCCAAAATTTTTTGGCTCATTGTTTTCCCAGCACTGCTCAGTACTATACTTTAAAACACTATTCTAGCCCTCAACCCTAAATCTAAATTAACCCCTCTTTATTAAACATTTTAATTTAAGCATAAAAAACCAAAAATATCGAAAGATCGATATTTGAATATTTATCACATTAAGTTTTTATTAATTTCAAAACCACAAAATAATTTATCAAAAATGTTTTTACTTATTATTGATACTGAATCCCGTATCCACTAACCAACTCAGTTTAGTGCTATTATCCTCGCACATAAGGGTAATCTTGGCCCTGACCGGTTGTGATAAGCCTTATATGGACCTACATTCTTGCCATTTCCTACTCTACCATAATTAAAACACGTTGGTTGTGGTCTTAGGACCAACACTTTGTGATTATAGTGTTTTTTATAGATTATATATAAAATTAATAAAATTACTCTGAGAATTATTAAATTTTGTTGCAATTCAAAAGAAATTTATTAGTTTTTTTAAACATTATTAATTAAAATCATTACCAAAATTATTCTCAATTCACTATTTGATAAAATTAAAATCCATGTCAAAAAAATAAGAAAACATATATTTTTGGTATTTTGTGTGTATAGTGGTCAATATAAATTTTAATTATTTAACTTTTTACCTGATCTGAATATGAATTTTCCAACAATCCTTTTTTATCCGCTGCCACCACTTGTAAGGTTTAGCACTCTGTAAGTAATTGTAAGTAAGTGTAAGTTTTAAAAGTCAAATTAAAACATATGTTATTGTCATACGTACATGAGCATGTCTTATATACGAAAGGCTGAACAGTAGATAAAAATAATTGATCACAAATGTTCAATAAATAAAAAAAGCCTTAGTCACATTAAGTGTTTGGGCTCAATTCAACCACCTTTGAGTAAAAAAAGGGGTTTTTTACATTAAAATTCAAAAGTCTTAGTATCTAGTTCTGAATGATTAGGCTTAAACAAAGCCAGAATTTATATGATTTTTTCGATATTATGGTATTTATTAGTGTCCGCCAAATATTAACATTTATATTAAAAATTTATAAAAAATGAGATTTCAGGGTCATTTCCGATAATTTATTGTGTCGTAATTAAGTTTGACGAGAAATATTGGACTAAATGCATGCAAGAGCTGTATATATCACGGGTCAACAAATACCAATGTCCCAAAAAATCATTTTTGAAAACATAAAAGAATGCATCCACATGGTAGCCTTATCTTATATATTTACTCCATTTTTTTAGTTTCCTCGGCCTTCGACTTCTTAGTTCCGTCCACAACAATAACCTTTTTTGACGACATCTTAATTTAACCTAAAAAAAATTATAATTTATATAAATAATTCTTATTAATATTTATCGTTCCAAATAATGAGAAATAAAATTTAATAATTCAAGTATTTCTCCAAATTTAAATATGACACTATATATTATTGGTTCTTAAAAAAATAATTTAAAATTTGAATTTATCAGTTTCGCTGTTGTGAATATGGAAAAAAACTTCAATTTATCAATGTTTTTTAATTTTTGTGTATTTTTTTAATATTTTCAATGTTTACAGTGACCTAAGTGAGTTTGTTAAAAAAAAACGCTAAGCTTAAAAACCTCTTAATATGGCAGGTTTGATCTCTGTAGTCAAATCATTATCCTGAAAAATTGTTGATGTGTGTGAAATAATAATTATTTTTTATTATTGTGATAAATATAAGTTATAGGTTCTGTGTGAAAAAAAATTTTTTTTTCTAGTTTATAAAGATTTGTCAATATAGTCAAAAGCTATATTTTGTTAAGAACCGATCTAAGGAGCCGACGGCGAAAGAAACTAAGAAAGAAAGAAGATTATGATCAGAAATCGCCCAAAACTTAACCACGAACGTTGGTTTTTAAAGCATTATATATGATGTTAAATGGAAAATTTGAACCGGACGACAAATTATGCACGACCTTAAGCATCCTTTATAACACTTATAGTTTTTATGTTTTTGGTGCCGATTGTAACTCATATTTATCTTGAATAATGAGAAACAAAATTTTAAGTAAATTGCATCGGCACTAATTTGACCCTTATAGCAAAATATAAAAATATTAATTGAAGTTAGAATTTAACATATTCAAAATCAAACATTCCATTTTTTTGTTATTAAATCTTTTAGGTATTTTGACATTTTAACATGTTCAATCCTCAGTTGGCTTAAAAGGTTTAATGACAAAAAATTAAGGGGTTTAAATCTCTAAGTTTGTAGGTATTCTGTGATGATAGCTCATAGGTCTAAAAAGTTTGAACTGTGTTATATAAATTGACAAAACATTACATAAAAAAAGATGTTACATAAAGGTAACCAAAAATTATGAATTAAAATTGGGTGGGCCCTTGTCATTTTATGCCCCCTTGTTATATTTCGTTTTATAAAGTTCGCTTGCATAACTCCGCCTTTTAAGATGAGGCTTTGCTCTGGTGTAATGTAATTTAATTTAAAGTCTTGGTATGTTCGTCAAGGCATAGTCCCTAAATTGTTAGTCGTTCGCTTGCACTATATTTACTGTTTAAGCATTTTATCCTAACTCAATTTTAAACAAGAACCGTTTGTCCTAATTAAACACAAGTATTTATTATATTTAAAATAAATAATTAAATTAAGCAATTCAATATGAAAGTTTTTCTTAAAACTTGCATAGATCACAAATAAATTACGTTCATTCAAAGAGAAGTTATATATTTTATAACAGCCTTAGCACTAATTAGTATTATCCCTGATCCATTTGAGGAAGGGTCCAATATCAGTGTAAAGTCCAGGTCCTTTATCTTTACACGTTTTGCTGAAAGTCGTTATCCCTCGAAGAATAGCTTTGCCGGCTACGAATTCGACTATGGGGTTCCCTGGATCACCGTCGCACGTGTTTATTTTCTTATCGAAATAACCGGCACAAAATGTGTTGGCATAGGTCTGAATGTGTGAACTACAAAGCGTGGTATCTAAAACGGGCAAACATGCGCCCCGTAGCTCAAAGTCATTATTCGTCGCTTCGTTATCTAAATTACCATAGCCCGTAGCGTACAGGGCTGTTCCAACTGTCGGAGTATATATATCATCATCATCTGGCAAGCAAACAGGTCGGACGTTATCTAATAACTTTAATGGTTCGTTTAATTGTAAGATCGCGATATCTGGCACTTTCTGTTTTGAATAAAAACCAGGATGGCGTGTGACTTTCTCTACCAAAAGCCGATTGGCCGTAAGTGGTAGACCACGGTCCTGCCCGACATAGACACCAACCGTATCGGAATATAAGCAATGTGCAGCTGTTATAACGTGTCGGGCAGTTAAAATAGCACCGCCGCAAGAGAAAACTTTGTTTTCGTGATATATAAACACCACAGCTTGCCACGGGTAACTCCGCGTCGAGATACTAGATCCGCCGGAAATGGCGCTGGCTGTAACGCTGTCATTGCCGTTAAGTTGTCGTTTGCGTCTAGTTTTGTCGGGGAAATGCGGCATAGAAGAGCAATCTGGAAGCCCAGGGGTCCCTGTTATCGAGATGCCGCATCCCATACCATAAACAACATTTGTTATAAGTAAGATGATATTCACAGCAAATGTCATGACAAAAACAAAATTTGATTTGAAGTTAGCCATCAAACAAAAATTTATTTTTAATATATTTGAACAAAATTTTTAGTATGACTTTATAATGGTACTCTATGCATGTTTTATACCCCTCAATTTGTATTTGCTTAACGATCTACCTGGTTGATAACGTCATCGTACACACATTATTGACAGAATGAAAAAATTAAATGGACTCATGCAATCAATACGCCCCATTAACTAAATAGCGGTGTAGGTCACCAATATGAATCCATTTAAATGCAAACAAATTACGTTTATTTACATTTACAAACTAAAGTTGGAACCCAAAGGCCCGTCTAGCCAAGTGCCAATCCATTTAAAAAACTGGCCGGGCCGAAATTTAGAACGAGTTTGGCTCGTGTCTAAATTAAAAAAATAAACTTGATGTACGGTGTGAGTTTACAGCATATTCATGATAGGTCTCAAAACTAATATCCTGCGTAATATAAAATTTTCCGTTAGCCCTATTCGTTTAATTTGATCCGGGTCAATATAAAAAATCAAATTCCGAGCCGAGCCTGGTTAGGGTGACTAAGGTTTGTGCCGTCCAGCCCTAAATAAAAATATGTTTGACCGATCGGGTAATTATATCATGGCCTGTTAAGCTCTAACTTATATTTTCCCAATGGCCAAATGTTTGTCCAAATCGTCTTCATTTAAATTAGTTCAGTTTGAAATTGAGATAAAATTTTTAATTTACTCAACATTTTTAGGATTTTTTTAACTCTGACATGAATTTATTCATGGAGGCTAGCAGATGTTCGAGCTTAATTGATATAAATTTCATAAGTTTTGACAAAGAAATTTTAAAATATGTAATTTATTTTAAATTACTCAAAATTTTTAGGATATCTGACTTGAAATTATTCACTGAGGCTATTAGATGTTCGAACTGGATAAATTTTTTATAAGGAGAAATTTTAAAATATGTAACTTATTTTAAATTACTCAACATTTTTAGGACATCTGACATGAATTTATTCACTGAGGCTAGCAGATGTTCGAACTGAATCGATAAACTTTCTCTAAGGTTTGATAAAGATATTTTAAAATAAGTAACTTATTTTAAATTACTCAACATTTAGGATTTATTTAACTCTGACATGAATTTATTCACTGAGGCTAGCAGATGTTCGAGCTGAATCGATAAAATTTTTATAAGGTTTGACAAAGAAATATATGTAATTTATTTTAAATTACTCAACATTTTTAGGATTTATTTAACTCTGGCAAGAATTTATTCACTGAGGCTATTAGATGTTCGAACTGGATAAATTTTTTATAAGGAGAAATTTTAAAATATGTAACTTATTTTAAATTACTCCACATTTTTAAGATATCTGACATGAATTTATTCACTGAGGCTAGCAGATGTTCGAGCTGAATCGATAAAATTTTTATAAGGTTTGACAAAGAAATATATGTAATTTATTTTAAATTACTCAACATTTTTATTTATTTAACTCTGACGTGAATTTATTCACTGAGGCTAGCAGATGTTCGAGCTGAATCGATAAAATTTTTATAAGGTTTGACAAAGAAATTTTAAAATAGGTAACTTATTTTAAATTACTTAACATTTTTAGGTTTTATTTAACTCTGACATGAATTTCTTCATGGAGGCTAACAGATGTTCGAGCTTAATTAATACATCTTTTATAAGGTTTGAAAAAGAAATTTTAAAATATGTAATTTATTTTAAATTACTCAAATTTTTTAGGATATCTGACTTGAATTTATTCACTGAGGCTATTAGATGTTCGAACTGGATAAATTTTTTATAAGGAGAAATTTTAAAATATGTAACTTATTTTAAATTACTCAACATTTTTAGGATATCTGACATGAATTTATTCACTGAGGCTATTAGATGTTCGAACTGGATAAATTTTTTATAAGGAGAAATTTTAAAATATGTAACTTATTTTAAATTACTCAACATTTTTAGGATTTATTTAACTCTGACATGAATTTATTCACTTAGGCTATGAGATGTTCGAACTGGATAAAATTTTTATAAGGAGAATTTTCAAAATATGTAACTTATTTTAAATTACTCAACATTTTTAGGATATCTGACATGAATTTATTCACTGAGGCTAGCAAATGTTCGAGCTGAATTGATAAAATTTTTATAAGGTTTGACAAAGAAATTTTAAAATAAGTAACTTATTTTAAATTACTCAACATTTTTAGGATTTATTTAACTCTGACATGAATTTATTCACTGAGGCTAGAAAATGTTCGAGCTAAATCGATAAAATTTTTTTAAGGTTTGACAAAGAAATATGTGTAATTTCTCGAACATCTGCTAGCCCTAGTGAATAAATTCATGTCAAAATTAAATAAATTCTAAAAATGTTGAGTAATTTAAAATAAATTACATATATTTCTTTGTCAAACCTTAAAAAACTTTTATTGATTCAGTTCGAACATCTGCTAGCCTCAGTGAATAAATTCATGTCAGAGTTAAATAAATCCTACAAATGTTGAGTAATTTAAAATAAGTTACATATTTTAAAATATCTTTATCAAACCTTAGAGAAAGTTTATCGATTCAGTTCGAACATCTGCTAGCTTATAAAAATTTTATCCAGTTCGAACATCTGATAGCCTCAGTGAATAAATTCAAGTCAGATATCCTAAAAAATTTGAGTAATTTAAAATAAGTTACATATTTTAAAATTTCTTTGTCAAACCTTTTAAAAATTATATTAATTAAGCTCGAACATCTGCTAGCCTCCATGAAGAAATTCATGTCAGAATTAAATAAATCCTAAAAATGTTAAGTAATTTAAAATAAGTTACTTATTTTAAAATTTCTTTGTCAAACCTTATAAAAATTTTATCGATTCAGCTCGAACATCTGCTAGCCTCAATGAATAAATTCATGTCAGAGTTAAATAAATGCTAAATGTTGAGTAATTTAAAATAAGTTACTTATTTTAAAATATCTTTATCAAACCTTAGAGAAAGTTTATCGATTCGGTTCGAACATCCGCTAGCCTCAGTGAATAAATTCATGTCTATCCTAATTAATGTTGAGTAATTTAAAATAAGTTACATATTTTAAAATTTCTTTGTCAAACCTTAAAATTATATTAATTAAGCTCGAACATCTGCTAGCCTCCTTGAAGAAATTCATGTCAGAATTAAATAAATCCTAAAAATGTTAAGTAATTAAAATAAGTTACTTATTTTAAAATTTCTTTGTCATACCTTATAAAAATTTTATCGATTCAGCTAACATCTGTTAGCCTCAGTGAATAAATTCAAGTCAGATATCCAAAAAATTTTGAGTAAATTAAAATGAGTCCTATTTTAAAATTTCTTTGTCAAACCTTATGAAATTTATATCAAAGCTCGAACATCTGCTAGCCTCCATGAATAACATGTCAGAGTTAAAAAAATCCTAAAAATGTTGAGTAAATTAAAAATTTTATCTCAATTTCAAACTGAACTAATTTAAATGAAGACGATTTGGACAAACATTTGGCCATTGGGAAAGTATAAGTTAGAGCTTAACAGGCCATGATATAATTACCCGATCGGTCAAACATATTTTTGTTAGGGCCAGACGGCACAAACCAAGGTCACCTTAACCAGGCTCGGCTCGGAATTTGGTTTTTTTTTTATTGATCTGGATCAAATTAAACAAATAGGGCTAACGGAAAATTTTATATTACGCAGAATATTAGTTTAGAGACCTATCATGAATGAGCTGTAAACTCACACCGTACATCAAGTTTATTTTTTTAATTTAGACACGAGCCAAACTCGTTCTGGATTTCGGCCCGGCCAGTTTTTTAAATGGATTGGCACTTGGCTAGACGGGCCTTTGGGTTCCGACTTTAGTTTGTAAATGTAAATAAACGTAATTTGTTTGCATTTAAATGGATTCATATTGGTCGTATTGATTGCATGAGTCCATTTAATTTTTTTCATTCTGTCAATAATTTGTGTTCGATGACGTTATCAACCAGGTAGATCGTTAAGCAAATACAAATTGAGGGGTATAAAACATGCATAGAGTATCAATATAAAGTCATACTAAAAATTTGTTCAAATATATTAAAAATAAATTTTTGTTTGATGGCTAACTTCAAATCAAATTTTGTTTTTGTCATGACATTTGCTGTGAATATCATCTTACTTATAACAAATGTTGTTTATGGTATGGGATGCGGCATCTCCATACCAGGGACCCCTGGGCTTCCAGATTGCTCTTCTATGCCGCATTTCCCCGGCAAAACTAGACGCAAACGACAACTTAACGGCAATGACAGCGTTACAGCCAGCGCCATTTCCGGCGGATCTAGTATCTCGACGCGGAGTTACCCGTGGCAAGCTGTGGTGTTTATATATCACGAAAACAAAGTTTTCTCTTGCGGCGGTGCTATTTTAACTGCCCGACACGTTATAACAGCTGCACATTGCTTATATTCCGATACGGTTGGTGTCTATGTCGGGCAGGACCGTGGTCTACCACTTACGGCCAATCGGCTTTTGGTAGAGAAAGTCACACGCCATCCTGGTTTTTATTCAAAACAGAAAGTGCCAGATATCGCGATCTTACAATTAAACGAACCATTAAAGTTATTAGATAACGTCCGACCTGTTTGCTTGCCAGATGATGATGATATATATACTCCGACAGTTGGAACAGCCCTGTACGCTACGGGCTATGGTAATTTAGATAACGAAGCGACGAATAATGACTTTGAGCTACGGGGCGCATGTTTACCCGTTTTAGATACCACGCTTTGTAGTTCACACATTCAGACCTATGCCAACACATTTTGTGCCGGTTATTTCGATAAGAAAATAAACACGTGCGACGGTGATCCAGGGAACCCCATAGTCGAATTCGTAGCCGGCAAAGCTATTCTTCGAGGGATAACGACTTTCAGCAAAACGTGTAAAGATAAAGGACCTGGACTTTACACTGATATTGGACCCTTCCTCAAATGGATCAGGGATAATACTAATTAGTGCTGAGGCTGTTATAAAATATATAACTTCTCTTTGAATGAACGTAATTTATTTGTGATCTATGCAAGATTTTTTAAGAAAAACTTTCATATTGAATTGCTTAATTTAATTATTTATTTTAAATATAATAAAAACTTGTGTTTAATTAGGACAAACGGTTCTTGTTTAAAATTGAGTTAGGATAAAATGCTTAAACAGTAAATAAAGTGCAAGCGAACGACTAACAATTTAGGGACTATGCCTTGACGAACATACCAAGACTTTAAATTAAATTACATTACACCAGAGCAAAGCATCATCTTAAAAGGCGGAGTTATGCAAGCGAACGTTATAAAACGAAATATTACAAGGGGGCATAAAATGACAAGGGCCCACCCAAATTTAAATTCATAATTTTGGGTTACCTTTATGTAACATCTTATTTTATGTAATGTTTTTGTCAATTTATATAACACAGTTCAAACTTTTTAGACCTATGAGCTATCATCACAGAGCATACCTACAAACTTAGAGATTTAACCCCTTATTTTTTTTGTCATTAAACCATTTAAGCCAACTGAGGATTGAACATGTTAAAATGTCAAAATGCCTAAAAGATTTAGTAACAAAAAAATGGAATGTTTGATTTTGAATATGTTAAATTCTAACTTCAATTAATATTTTTATATTTTGCTATAAGGGTCAAATTAGTGCCGATGCAATTTACTTAAAATTTTGTTTCTCATTATTCAAGATAAATATGAGTTATTATTTGTAATCGGCACCAAAAACATAAAAACTATAAGTGTTATAAAGGATGCTTAAGGTCGTGCATAATTTGTCGTTCGGTTCAAATTTTCCATTTAACATCATATATAATGCTTTAAAAACCAACGTTCGTGGTTAAGTTTTTGGCGATTTCTGATCATAATTTACTTTCTTTCTTAGTTTCTTTCGCCGTCGGCTCTTTAGATCGGTTCTTAACAAAATATAGCTTTTGACTATATTTACAGATCTTTATAAAATAGAAAAAAAAATTTTTTTTCACACAGAACCTATAACTTATATTTATCACAATAATAAAAAATAATTATTATTTCACACACATCAACAATTTTTCAGAATAATGATTTGACTACAGAGATCAAACCTGCCATATTAAGAGGTTTTTAAGCTTAGCGTTTTTTTAACAAACTCACTTACGTCACTGTAAATATTGAAAATATTAAAAAAAAAACACAAAAATTAAAAAACATTGATAAATTGAAGTTTTTTTCCATATTCACAACAGCGAAACTGTTAAATTCAATTATTTTTTTAAGAACCAATAATATATAGTGTCATATTTAAATTTGGAGAAATACTTGAATTATTAAATTTTATTTCTCATTATTTGCAACGATAAATATTAATAAGAATTATTTATATAATTTATAATTTTTTTAGGTTAAAGATTTGTCGTCAAAAAAGGTTATTATTGTGGACGGAACTAAGAAGTTGAAGGCCGAGGAAACTAAAAAAATTGGAGTAAATATATAAGATAAGGCTACCATGTGGATGCATTATGTTTTCAAAAATGATTTTTTGGGACATTAGTATTTGTTGACCCGTGATATATACAGCTCTGTAATTTTATTAATTTTATATATAATCTATAGAAAACACTATAATCACAAAGTGTTGGTCCTAAGACCACAACCAACGTGTTTTAATTATTGTAGAGTAGGAAATGGCAAGATTAGGTCCATATAAGGCTTATCACAACCCTTCAGGGCCAAGATTACCCTAGAGTTATGTGCGAGGATAATAGCACTAAACTGAGTTGGTTGGTGGATACGGGAAGTTAAGTATCAATAATAAGTAAAAACATTTTTGATAAATTATTTTGTGGTTTTGAAATTAATAAAAACTTAATGTGATAAATATTCAAATATCGATCTTTCGATATTTTTGGTTTTTTATGCTTAAATTAAAATGTTTAATAAAGAGGGGTTAATTTAAATTTAGGGTTGAGGGCTAGAATAGTGTTTTAAAGTATAGTACTGAGCAGTGCTGGGAAAACAACGAGCCAAAAAACTTTGGCTCATTTTTCCCCCACATAAAAAAAAGAAAGGGGGCTACATATAAAGGGCCAAAAAAAAGGCCCTTACTAAGAAAAGGGCCAAAAAAAACCCACAATAAGTGGCTCTCAAAAAGAGCCCCAAAAAGCCCATTTTATGTTTTCTTTATAATAATTTCGAAATTTTGATTTTTTTTTCTATAATAATGATGGGTGGGTTATTTGTTCTTAAAGCTCCTAGGAGTTTTTTTTAACAAGAGGGGCTTTTTTTAAACATACCCTTTTCTTTCTTTTGCCATGCCCACGAGTTTATGGGCATTTGGAAAAAAAAAGTCAAAAACTTGTTAAAAAAAAGCCCATTTTTTTCCCAGGCCTGGTACTGAGGTTCATTTTTTAGTTCTTAGCGGTGAGCTCACTCTTTTTTCACAATCTCAGTATAGCTCGCGGTGCGTATTTATTGTAGCTTTTTGTGGTGCGAGGTTTATGTAAGTTGTAATTTCGTCCTCCGCTCTAATAATGTCATCTTCCCACCTACCTCCTAGATAAGTTAGAGTTTAAATTTGTTAAATAAAGCTGAAACCGAATCGCGAATCCCGTCTCGTTCATAATCACTAATCATTTTCATTCTCCTGATAGCACAAAAATATTCAAATTTAAGCATCAAACTTTCTCTGACGGGCTTTTAGATCCCGACTTAGAACAACACTTAGAAGTGCGCTTATAAAATTTTAATAACAGCGTTAATCTTTATTTATACATAATGGGCGGAAGATCTTAAAGTTTCGTTGTAAAAAATGCGCCTAGCCACTTTAACTGCCCGACAACCTTGGCGCGCAATAGTGTTTTAAATGTAAGTAGCTATTTAAAAACATAACAAGGTGCGTTGAAACACCAAGGTAATTAATGAAAGCGCGCAAAAGACTTCTGAATCTGTGTAGAGTGACCGCACTAATGTCAGATTTTTAGAGAATCCAAAACGATTGAAAACTAAAACCTTTTTATATTGCTCTCTCATTAAACCCTTTTAGAGTTAAAGCATTAGAGGACCAGCTTGGTCAGGCCTTTTAAATACTAAATTGGGGTTAAGGTAATGGGAGGTATATTATAAGTTACATATTTGCAATTTTGTCGAGTTAATAAACAAGCTTGACATTTTTAAAATAAATTTTGAACTCCACTAGTCCTATTTATATTTTGATGTAAACCGATAAATAATTGAAAAAATAAAAAGAATAAAGAATTATGGTTGGGTGACATTTAGCTCAATAAAATTTCAGATTCTAAATATATTGATGTCAACATTTTGACAATCTTTTTGCCCCTGCCGATATTTAAAATAAAAAAATCTATATGATAACTTTAAAGTATTACATTTTGAGTTTAAACCCTTGGAATTCCCGTTCAACCCATATGGCATATCATAACTTACTGTCCGCCCGTAAATATTTTTTACATTTTATATTCTGCCCGACTTAAAATATACCGCCAGGAAAATTTATTTTTAAAGCTATAACCTCCTGTAAGAGTTATCAATATACAGAGTGCCGGTAATACTTTACATCGTGTTTCCAACATTCGATTCGTCCACAATGATTTTTTAAAAAAAAGCAAAATAACATAAATTAGGCCTCGTTCACTCTACGTATATATGAGAGAGCCTATACGCTGTGTCATTTTACAAAATTTTGTTTTTTTGTGAAATTGTAAAATACTTGCTACTGTTTTACTTGTGAAGAGCTAGGAGGCGACGGCATAGTTTAAGAAATATAGGGCAAGGAAAACAGTATTTTTAAGTAAATGATTCTGACTTTAACTTTGATAACAATTTATTAAAAAAAATGGTGTCGGACTCGGCCATTTTGATAAATTATACTTTAATAGAAATATTTATGACAATAACTGACCTGCATTATGCAATTTAATTATGCAGTTTAAAAATATGAACAGTTGTTAATAGAACATTTTCCTGCATAAAAATAATAAACTGTTTCACTATGTAAGTTAAACTTAATATAGTCGTTAACTTGATATCGAATTAAACCTGTTATGTCTTGACTTTCTATAAATAACCGGTGAAAAACTTATTTTGTAGAAAAGGAAAAAAACATTAAATTAAATTATTCGGGAGAATAAAAGACAAAGCTTCAAGGAGGTTTGAAGAGATCCGTATATTTATTTGGGCGGGCCAGGTGTGAGTCAAAAATAAGTGTGCCAGCTAATTGGGCCAACTTTAATTATTTTGAGCCTTTGTATCTCAAACATTATAAATTTTTCAAATTATTTAGATACCTTGGCCCACCCAATAATTAGGTTAGGTCAAACTATAATCTAAATGTTTATATTTGCTCAAGATTTGTAAAAGCTTATAAATTTCAAAGATTTGGGGGGGGGGTAAGCACCCTAGTAAATTTTTTAGAGCTTATATTTAAATCTGCTGGGATCCTCAGTGCAATTAAAGTCGTTGGCGCGTTAAAATACCTCACCGTTTTTTTATAGTCTTTCGCCAATTTTTTAGTATAAAAAAGTGCGCGGTTAAAATTTATGAGAGCATTTTGTAAAAAATTTTAGACGCTTTCACATATGCAGGTGATTAAGTCGAGATTTTTAAGTTCGCCCCCCCCCCCCACGAAACACGAGTTAGGACCGGTCAAAAATTATAACGGGCCAGATTAACTTGGCCTATTTTCAAAAGTATTTAGGGGCTGCGCCAAAGTTTTAAAATATAGTATGCTTTTTTTACTATTATTAACAAGAACTAGAAACAATTTATTTTTACACGATTAAGAGTATATCTTGTACAAAAATTTTTAAACTTTTGGATTTGAGCCATACTGACCCTAAATTTAAAATATTATTATAAATATATTTGGCTGCCGGGACAGCGTCAAGCATTTTATTTGCACATTTTTCGGTATTTTTATCAATTAATTTGCGAGTTTGGCCTCCTAAATCATTGGTGGGGCTGGTGATGTTAATAAAATTATATCAAAAAATTAAAAAAAGGATACATGCCAAAGATTTTCATGGCTCTACGCAACTCTCTGCTATGTTCCCGAAAATTTAATCAAAAAATTTATTGCAAGTGGAGGAAATGCACTAATAAAAAATGTTTATGCAGGAGGGCAGGCATTCTTTGTAAGAGTGCCTATCATAGCTTCAAAAGCTGTTCAAATAAATAACATTATTACATATTTATTTATGCTTACCTAATGATATTTTATATAAACATTTTAACCTTACCTATTTAAATAACTTTTTAAGAAATCATTCATTTTACTGTAGTTTCAATTACTAATATTGAAATAAATTAAATCTTTGGTGGCGAGTATTAAATTCATGAGAAATCATTTGATTAAATTTTATACAAAAACTATTTATTAATGTTGTTCTTATGATTTATTAAAAAAGTAAAGAAGAAATAAACTTTAAAATAGCCCGTCTAAATAATAAGGGTGTCAAAATCAAAACATTTTTAGAATAACTTAAATATTATTCCTTAAACCAAAAATAATTTAAAGCATTAAAATTATATAAAAATACTAATGATATAGATGTCTAGAAAAACAGTTTAATTTAAAACTTTATTTAGGTAAAGCAATGCTTTGATTTGTCCTGATAAGGAATATAAAAATGTTTTAGCTATCAGGTTAATTAAATGTTTTGGCGCTATAAACACTTTAAATGCTCGTTGTTTTCAATTTTTCGAACAAATGTACATTTAACCATTTTAATTTATAAATTTAAGAGTCAAATTCAATCAAATAGTTAAATGAATAGATTAGTTTAGAATGAAATAAAAAAATAATTATGTTTAAAGTCATATACTAGGATCCGTTTATTGACTATAGCCCAAGTTTTGGAGGTGACATACAAATGAGTACATTTTATATGTGATTAATAATCTCGATCAACAGATTAATTTTAATCCCTGCCAATTTTCAACTAGCCTTAAGCATAACAAATCAAAAACAAATGTAAAATAAACAATTGCTTAATTTCTCTATGGTGCCTATTTATTAGCATTAAGAAAATTTATTGAGAACACTTATGTCGTGCCTCAAGTATTAAACTAAAATTTATTTTAATTAAATAATACAAATTTTTTAATAATATATTTTAAAAATGCAAAAGTAAGTTCTTTTCTGCTTCTAATTTCTCCTCTTGTGTGGCTTCTCTTCCTCCGCTGTCTTTAACATATCTAAATAAAATAAATAAAGACGTGCCATCCGGCACGAAAAAACAAATGTGTACGTGCCAATCGGAACGATTAACGTCAAAATTGACTGAAGTCATTATCTATAAACCTGAAAATTCCTAAATAAATAAAAAAAAAACTAAGGCAATGTACTAACTTTATGTTACCAAACATATTGGCGTTCAAACTTTACCTTTAAAACTCCGTAAAGAGACAACAAATATATCTTAAGCTCAATTAATTACAATCTCTTCATCTAAATCATTCCTCAAAGATTTAAGATTTATAAAAGGTGTCTTATTTATTGATTAAGCTCGGTCTAAGCTCGACTTTATCGCAATTGTGTGCTTATTTAATTCGCAATAATGAGAACTAACATATTTTCTGAGGGCTACAAAACACTTACCGCGAGGAGTAATGTAATAAAATTAGACCTGAAAAAATGAACCTCTGTACTATACTCCTAAACACTATTCTAACCCTAGAATTCAAAAAAATCTAACGTTGAAAAAAAAAATCCCTAGCTCCTTTAGCCGGACCTGTTTTGACCAAATTGACAGATCTGGAAAAAATTTTAAAATTTTTATTGGGTTTTTTTTGGGTTAGGGTTAGGGAGGATACTTTAAAGCCCAGACAGTTATAAAACCGCCTTTTCTTTTTATATGCATGTATGATTGATTCGCCTCACATGCCTATTTGATCTGACATCAACCTTAATATCCCAAACTAATTAAAACCTAACCCTATAAAAAATAATATAAAACATAAGACATTAAAAAAAATTAAAAAAAATAATAAAAAAGTAAAAATGTACAGCGTGAAAAAATCATAAGACAGACAAAAACAAATTTAAAAAAAAATATAGAGAATTTATACTTCGTGGAACAGACACTCGAAAAAATTTAAAAAAAATTATTATCTGAAGTTATAGAGAAACAATCCTTAAGAGTTTAGATCTTGGAGATAAATAGAGTCGGAATATATGAAAGATATTTTAACCCTAAAAAATAAGAAGTCACAAAAAAATAAAAAAAAAATTAAAAATAGAATAAACTAACCTGGAACTAGAAATTTATAAAAAATTATTCTTAAAATTAGAAAAAAACAAAAAAATTATAAAACAGTCCAAATAAAAAAAAAGTTTTTTAAAAAACATGTTAAAAAATGTTTACTCGTGGAAAAAGAATTTAAAAAAAAAATGTTTCGAAATTAATACAAAAAACCCTAAACATATGACCAAAAACGAAAAAATTTACAATAAAATACAAAATTACTCATGGAACCAGAACATAAAAATCACCCTTAAAAAAATAAAACATTCAAAAAAAATTTAATAAAATAGAAAAGAAATTACGCCTTAGAACTAGACTAAAAAATAACCTTTAAAACTAAAAAATATCTAAAATATAAGACAGTCTAAAAACTTAAAATATAAAAAAAATTATCAAAAAGTAAGGAAGCTTTCAAAGTGAAAAAAAAAATCATAGGATCAATATTAAAAAAAATATAAATTTTAAATTCTTTATAATTTGAAAAAAAGATCGAGACAGTCAAAAAATATATTAAAAAAAGAAAAAATTAAAAAAACGTCGGTCAAAAAAATTTAAAAAAAAAATAAAATTAAAATAAAAATTATACCTCGTGGAACAATAAAATTTACCCCCAAAAAATAAAAAAAATCAAAAAAAACTACTAATAAAAATTTTTCCTCGTGAAACAAACAATAAATATCATAAAAGTTACCCCAAAAATTAAAAAAAATCAAAAAAAATTTTACCTCGTGAAACAATAAAAATCATTAAATTTACCCAAAAATTAAAAAAAAAATCATAAGACAGTTGAAAAATAGTCCTCAAATTTGTAAAAAAAAATTATCAGTCGAAAAAATTTTATACTTCGTGTAACTAATTAAAAAAATTTTACCCCTAAAATTTAAAAAAAAACATAAGACAGTTAAAAACAAGTAAAAAAAATTCATGCCTTGTGGAACTAAAAATTTAAAAATTTTTACCCTTAAAATTTGAGAAAACAAATCATAAGACAGTCAAAAAAAATTATAATTCGTGGAACTAAAAATTCAAAAATAATTATCTTAGGGCACGTGCAAAGTGAATTTTTATTTTTGTAAAATTTTCAAAATTTTTAAAAAAAATTTTTGTTATGACATTTTTTTTGTATTAAATATAAGAAAAAACGGTAAGCATAAATGTCCCTAATTATTTCCAAATTTTATATCATTTTCCCCAAACTCCGGCTCTGTACAAATTGATTATTTTATAGACTTACCAAAAAAAACAGCTTGTTTCTTTCAATGCTGAAAAAAGTTAGAAGGTGGGAAAATAGGCTATAATTTTAGGCTAAAGAGAAAAACATGTGCAGTTCCCTACAATATGAGAATTAACACTTTCCAAAACTCTTTTTTTTATTCTTTATTCGAAGGTTGAACTGGAACAATGCTATTTTTAAAAAAATTTAAATAACCCCCTGAGACTGTTCCCATTTATATAAAACCTTTCACATCAATAAAAATAATTGACTTCATACTCATTTTTTGAAAAATTCAAAATGAAAGTGGATATGCTATAGGTATATCTACAATGCACAATGGAAATATGGCTCAGATAAATCAGTGGCAAACATACCTTTTCTTACACGTAAGTTTGTAAATTTGTGCATAGGCGTTGTTTCGGAAAATGATACTCATGTGCAAACGTAGCAGCTGAGTGGCCTGCTAAATCAGCAAATCGAAAGCGATATGCATAAAATATATGCCCTCAAAAATTTAGGGTGCGAGCTACTGCTTAGCTAGTCAACTATTTTAATAATGGTTAAAAAATGCAAGTTTCAAGCGATTAAGGGAAACCGTGGCGAAATGAAGATACTTTTGCAAAGATGCTGTACATTCTTATTACATCCAAAATTTTGGTTTAAATATTTTATCTAGACATATTTCATTATATTTAAAATAAGTAGTCAAATTTAAAGTACAGGAATTATAACTGATAAAACAAAAAAGTTACTAACCATCGCCCCATGCACGGGGTGAAATAAAACATTGATGGGCAAAATAAAACTTGCCATAATTAATTATCTGTTTTGATTATAAGTATTTCTATTTATTAAAGTTTTTTAAAATTAATTGCAAGGACATATAGTAAAATTTTAAACATTTAATGACCCGATTCATATATTTTTTACTTAGAATTAAAAAGCAAAAATAATGATCTTTTAGAATATTAAGTTATTATGTGCACCATTTGATTTTGATTTATTTTTAAAAATCATAATAGGGCTTTCAAAGGTAATTTGTTTTTAAATTTCAAAATTTTAACCTAAATATTAAATAATTTCAAATTTGTTATTACAAAGAGATTTTTTGTACAATAATTAGGGCTAATTTTTTAAATGCACTGTTTTGAATTTTTTTCAAATTATGACTATAAATAAAATAAAATATATAACATTTAAACGCCCTAATATTAAAATACTTTTTACCTCTTTTCCTCTCCTCTCCTATCGCTCCAAAGCGTCCGCCTGTAATACAAATTAAACGTATGAATTTAAGGGATTCTATTCCGTTTACTAGGACTTGAAGTATATTTTAGATATTTATTTTAATTTATTGCCATTCCAGATTAATTTAAGGCCAAAGGTACAACCTAACCTTTAAAACAAACTTTCTGCCTTTTTATAGTCAAATACAATGCATATTGATTATTAATATTATAAATAAAGAGAGCATTTTATGAATAATTTTAAATCAATTTTTTGCAAAAATAAAATTACTTTATTTATTATTTTCGGCCTAGATTTACAAAAAAAAACTTTGGGTTGGGCTTGGCCAATATTTTTGGGCAGGTTGGGCTGAAATAATACGATCTTGTTTAACTAATTCAGATATGGGATAAAAAAATTTATAAAATATACTTATAACAAATATCAATGTCAGAAACGAGATTGTTATGAGAACATAAAAGAATGCAACCCTATGATGGCTTAATCTCATACATACTTTTCGTTTTTCTTAGTTTCTTCCTTCTTTGGCTCCTTAGATCCGTCTATAACGAAAAATGGCTTTTTTTGACCAAATTGACAGATCAATATACACTAAGAGGAAAAAAATATAAAAATCTATTTTGCATATAAAATTTCCTTATAACTTATATTTTTAATAAATAATGGAAAATAAATTATATCAATATATTAAGCTCTTACATCGTTAATAATTAAAATTATTTCGCGTCCAAACTTAAATACTACACGATATAATATCGGTTTTTAATGAAAATATTTTTTGAAGTGTGAATTTAACAGACTACCTTGTGTGAATATGCAAAAATAAAATTTCAATTTATTTTTGTTTCTGAATCTTTTTTGTTTTTTTGACCTTTTTTTCTAAAATTTGCAATGTTTATACCTGATATGGATTTAATATTCCCTAAGATGGCAGGTTTATTCTCTGTAGTTAACTCATAACTCTCAAAAAATTGTTGACCTGAATATAATTTATTTTATAAAAAAACTATGTTGATTACATTAAAAAAATGTTGGCAATTTAATTATGAGAAAGAAAATACTGTTGTTGTAGAAAGAAAAAAAATCACTTAAGACATTTATATAATACATAATTATTTTCTAAAATTTGAGGTGTGACCCGTAGGTTGCCATTGCAGAGGAATGCGTTCAAAAGCAAAATTACCGCTTTACAGGCAATAAAAAATAACCAAAATTTTTTACCAAATAATCTTGAACATTCATAGTTGCTTGAGTTAAAATATTATATTTGACTATGAACTAAAATTTAATTACACGTACTAGGATTTAATATACGCTCGATTCTACTAATACCAACTTAGCTAATTTTTTTGGTTAACCAGCCTATCCTTGATAACTAGTGTTTTGAGATCCATCAGATAGATACTGTTGCAATAAGTTAATTGAAGAAATAATTAACCAATATATGGGTACCATTTGTGAATAATAAATTGACATCTACCTCTATTCAGGCCTTCTCCTCCTCCATCTAAATTTATATAAACAAATTAGGGGGTTGGTGATTTATAACCACAGTAGCTTAAAATTTATATAAATTTTTAAATGATACACATTGCTGAATTAATTATTTAGAGTTGATTAGAAATAAAATAAAGTAAAATCAGTTAAATTGATTCTATTTAACTAGTAAAACGATTAATAAGAAGTATTTTAAATGTATACCGTCATCCACACAGTGAAAGAATAAGTTATCTGAATAAAAAATTTATTGTATATTAAAATGTTCCAAGGTTTAATTGGCTCAACATAATAAAACATTGTATGTTTAAGCCAAAGGTATGCAAACTAGAGTTCAAACCTGGCCGAGAATTTTCGACTCGGTCTGCCTGACCTATTTTACAACATAGGCCTAACCCGGCTCAGCTCAAAATCTGTTATAAACCCAATCCGATTTAATTACAAATAGGGTCCCATAAATTAACACAAGCTATATAATTCGCTTTGAATATTTTTATAAAATACAGAATGTAGAAGTATAACGCTACATTGCAAAATAATTAATTAATTTTGTTAGCATATTAAAGAAAAAATTAGGCAAATTACTATTTACATTCAGTGCGATCTGGCGGATTGGCAAAGGGCAGGAGGTGGAGGGGGTTTGGATCCCGCTTATGATCTTCTCAAATATTCTCATGCCCCTACAATTAGATTAGTCCCACCTCATGGATATCAGTAGCCTAGTTAATGAGTCTCAAGGTCAAAGAGATTTAAAGCACATCGTACACCAACTTTTAATAGGGTACAACTTTAAAATTCCTTGTCGATTATTGCAAAGCACAACACAAACTTACACCGATATCTAATAACCTCGAGAGTGTCACAGGTCCCGTTTTTAAAATTAAGTATGACCTATAGCGGAAACTAATATTAGGCCAACTCTATATTGGTTAATTCGAACTTGCGCCTATTAGAGACTTCTACATAAAATTAACTACAATTTTAACAAAAAAATACTTGAGTTTTGTGAATTTTGCATTTTGAATAGTAAGAATATAAATGTTTGATTGTTATAATTATGACATCGCCGAGTTGTTTTTGATACAACTTAGTCTAGCAACAATCAGATGCTAAAAATTAATTTTAAATTTATATTTAAAGGGCACAGATATTGATGATGGACAATTTACACTAAAATTGCTGCTATAAGAACTTCGTTATTGAATGAAATATTTCTAGGTGTATTTAATAAAGCCTAATGTAATTTATCAACTAGATCAATTTGCATTAGTTTTAGTTTGTCTAAATTACTAAAGTATAAATAAAATAAGACCATGTTCAAAATGCGTAATTTTTTAGCGTGTGGTTAAAGCCAATTTATGCCCAAAATATTTCTAAAAGGGGTTGTAGGTAGTTTAAACCAGGCCGTAACATTCTGGCCCCCGGTCCCCCTTCACATTTTTTAACTCTCTGCCCAAATTTTGTATTTTAATTTGGGCCTTGATCGGACCTACCGAAATTACAAAGCCCTAATAGATATATTAGAAACAATCTTTGCCTTGAAAGTAACACAAATACAGTAGCTCTCGAACTATTTACCATTTAAAATATGAAAACATTATTTTTAACTGTAGCAGCAATTATAAATATAATCGCCCGGAACGACGCAAAAATATTTTTATTTCTAAATTTTAGGCGTTTTTTGTCTCGCCCGGCCGGCTTTCTATGATTTTGGGTAAATTGCAATATATATATTTTTTTGCTTATGCCTGAGTGGCGAAAAATTATTTGATTACTCAATTAAGGTATTTGGTACTAAATTCTTCCAAAAAATATGAGATATATATAAATTTGTATAATCAAATAAACTACCAAGGGGCTGTTGTAGCAACGCCGGTACAAAATAACTTCCTTTAGCTAAACCTATGGCAACTATGATCTTAGTCCAGTTTTTGGTGATGGTTACGAATTATATTGATGTCAAAAATAAGATTTGTTTCTGGATATTGCAATTATTTATATTTTGCTTTAAAATTATTTGTTTATATAATACATAGTGTGTAAGAACCCTTAAGCGTGTGATAATAAATTTATCATTTTTAGTTTTTGTTAAAATTAGTATTTTTGCTAATTCAGGCACAGTTCGTTTTTTGTGCTGGCCGGATGAGCCGGTTTCCGACTTTGTTATTACAGGTCAACAAATATAAATGTCAGAAAAAATAAGTTTATAAAATATAAAAGCATGCATCCCCATAATAGCCTTATCTCATATTTATTTTCAGTTTTTCTTAGTTTCTTCCGCCTTTGGCTCAAGATCCGTCCATAACAAAAAATGGCCTATTTAAAGAATTCTGCGACCTTATTGACCATTTAGCCCAGGGTATGCCCATCATAAAGTAAGGCTTCGACTTCTTTGCCAGCGGCAAATGAAGAAAATTTTTGCTTAGAAAATTTAAACTTCCTACTCACTATACCTCAACTGGTTTAACAAGTAAGCTGCGATGCTTGGAGTTTACTTTCCTGAAAACTTTAATATTTTAAAATATTGGAAGAGTTATACACCGACAGGTTCTTAAAGAAACTTGCTTTTGCAATATAATGTAATATTTAATTTAGTAATAATAAAATTATATTGGAAAATGTTAATTTATATGAATAGATTATTCATAACTTACGTGACCACATAAATTTTATTTTATCTCTTTAGCAATGCCTAAATCACAGACAAGCGGTGAACGAGCCTTTTCAGCTCTCGGGTTAATTGCAAAGGCGAATTGTTGGCGCAAAAAGTCGAAGATTTGCTTTTAATCAATTTAAATATATAATTATCTGTAGATAAGGAATGTTTTACAAATGAAAAAAAAATAAAAATCTTCCATTTTAAGATTTCCCCCGCTGACCCACATTTGTCCTTTTATTTTCTTTAAACGTTCGGTTCAGTGGGTTTTTTAATATAGAAAAATTGTTCTGTTTGTTTTAGGCTCATTTCATTAAAGAATAATAATTTATCACTTCACGGTCCCAAGGATAAAGGATGCCCGGAAAGCAATAAACCGGAGGCCCTTCTAGTAAATGAGCCTCAGTCTGATCTAATCCCAGAAGTCCTAATCCCTGATCTCCTCCTCCCCCCCCCCCCACCCCCTTCCTCAAGATTATGATTTATTTGGCTAAGCAACAAATAGTTATACCTCTAACAATAAGACTTACATAAAAAATGTGCAGATTCCTTTATTAGAGCCCGGTACCCAAACTTTGGCTATTGACCCACAATATCAAGGGTCCAAAAGTGCGATAGATGCCTTTTACGGTGTTTTTTCCAAAATTATATCTACTTTAGTGGAATCCCCTAACCATGATAATTGGGAAAAATTAATTTTATTCCCAACTTTGATTCTAGGAATCCCAGACCCCCTTGATGAGACTCCTTTAGTCCATTATTAAATCCAAAATTAATAATTTTGACCAGGCTGTATTTTCCCCTCCTTTTCAGTTTCAAACTTCCCATAGGCCTACCAACCAATCTTCAAAAAAAATTCGAATAATAATAATTTTAATCTTAAGGGAGCTCTTAGGATCCTTCAATGCAATAATTCAATTGCTCCTGATACTCCTGAAACAATCGAACAATTAAAAGACAAACACCTTAAGCCCGCTAATTAGTTTAAAATTCTCCCAATTTTAAATACAAAAATGGAAATATCACTAAATGTTCTTAAAGCTCTAAAAACGTTTCTAACAGACTCTGCTCCATAGACTTTTTTAGACCTATATTTTTAAAGGGCCTTTTAGAAATTGATACTTCTAGTTTTTTAATCAACAATTTTTGCAGAGTGTAAATTTTATTTTTAATGGAAATCTCCTACAGGAATATGCCCCATATTTTGGGGGGTTCGTCTTCTCCCCCTCCAAGATAAGAACAAAATTCGCCCTATAGCTATTGGTTGTTTTTTTTAGACGTCTTATTTCAAAAGTTATATGCAGCAGGATTAAATCCACAATAGCAAACTCACTGTCTCCTCACCAACTGGGTTTTGGTATAGAAGGGGGCTGTGAAATTGCGATTCACGCCACCCGCCTTACCTTAGAAGCAATGAATTCTGACGAATATTTAGTTAAACTGGACTTAAAAAACGCTTTAATTGCCTAGATCGTTCTTAACTTATCGAATCTTTTTAAAAAAATTTTCCCCAATACCACAACTGATACCAGGGCTGGGAAAAAAACTTAATGGGCTTTTTTTTAACAAGTTTTTGAGTTTTTTTTCCCAAATGCCCACAAACTGGCATGGCAAAAGAAAAGCCCCTTTTCTTGCTTAAAGAAAAGGGGCATGTTTAAAAAAAGCCCCTTTTCTTCAAAAAAAACTCCTAGGAGCTTTAAGAAAAAATAACCCACCCATCATTATTATAAAGAAAAAATCAAAATTTTTCAAAATTATTATAAGGAAAACGTAAAATGGGTTTTTGGGGCTCTTTTTAAGAGCCACTTTTTGTGGGTTTTGCCCCTTTTCTTAGAAAGGGGTTTTTTTGAATTCTTATTTTGGCCCTTTATTTGTAGCCCCCTTCCTTTTTTTATGTTTTGGGGGAAAAAATGAGCCATAGTTTTTTGGCTCATTGTTTTCCCAGTACTGACTGATACAATTAAGTTATGAAATTGATTCAATATTAAAATTTTAGGACATAATAATTTCTTCCTCATAGGAAGTTCAACAAGGTGACCCTTTAGGTCCGCCTTTGTTTTGCCTTGGGCTTAAAAACTTGATAGATGAAATTTCTAATTCAACAAATGTCCGTTTACACTTATGGTATTTAGATGATTGTACCATGTGTGGCAAGCTGGAAGATATCAATTTAGCACTTAGTATAGCCCAACGCCCCTTTTCTGTCCCGCCATAAATTCTATAGTTGAAACCTTTAATAAAACCTCATACGAGAATTTAATAATCTTACGTTCACCCGTAGGAGGTTTTGTTGCTGTTGAAAAATTTTTAGAAAATTATTTACTTATTAAGAGAAAAATTAGAGATTTTTAAAAGATTACCTGTTCATCAGGCTTTTTCTTTTAAAAAATGTTTTTTTAATTCCTCAATTGCAATTTTGCTTCCGGACATCCGGAGACTTTGTTTTTAATTCTCTGCTCAAAAAATTTGAGCACGAATTGATTTCAATTTTTGCAAATATTTTTAATTTAAAATTTGATTTGAATAATTACGTTTAATTTACCCTATTAGGCAAGCTGGGTGGACTCGGGGTCAGGTCATCAAGTATATAGCGCTCGTCGCTTTCCTTGCTTCCTTTTCATCCTATAAGAATACAATCTTTAAAATCACAAATTTTAACTCGGACCCGATTTTTTTTCAAGCCTTAACTACCTGGGCTTTTGAGGCCGGCCCTACCAGGCCATACCCTGAAACGGGTGATCAAAAGAATGATGGATGTGTCTAGCGTTAAACTCTCTTGCTTACATTTTACAGAGTGAAAACACAACGCACAAATCCCTTTTTAGATCACTCTCATCATACAATTCAGGTCATAAATGGTTAGAGGCGTTCCTTAGTAAGTTAAATAATTAATTACTTCGTAACGAAGCGTTTCAATATGCTTTGTAATTGCGTTTAGGAATCCATACAACTCCCTACATTTGCAGCAAATGCAAGACTCTCACCGATAGTTTTGGCCGGCATCCCTTACATTGTTTGTCGAATTCAAAGATAAGGCGACACAATAAGGTTTGCGTTATCGCCACTTTTTTTAAAAAGGCTAATATACCGTGTGTTTTAGAACCAGGTTTATCTTTTAATTCTAAAAGACCGATTGGAAAAAAAACTCTTGTTCTTCTCTAAGGGGAAACCTTTATTTTGGGATTTCGCCTGTGTTGATCCTCTGGCCCCATCAAATTATAATAATGATTCAATTTTGAATGCCGAAATTTTAAAGACAAGAAAATATTGTTTTTTAAATACCGATAATATTTTTATAGCAATTGTTGCCACAACCTCTGGATGGTCCTGAACTTGAAAATTTTCAAACAAACTGGTAAACTAATTAACATTTTATTTCACCGAGTTTTTAGCATAAGGCAAAAAATTTCCATAGAAATTTTGAAAAATAATTATTTTTTTTTTAAAAAATACATGGCCAGAAGACTCTAAACTTTAGTAAATATAATATTTTTATTAGTTTTTTTTAATTTATTTTAACTTCTTTCATGTATTACATTTAACTGTTTATAATTTATTAATTATATTTAACATTGTTAATTTGATATTATAATATATTAATGCTTGAAATCTTATAAATAAAATCTTTTTAATATAAAAAAATCAGGGAAAGGTATGAAGCAAATTTCAAACTTACAAGTTTTTTACTTCGTAAGCATTGCTCGTGTCCCCTATAGGCAGTCAATGGACGTGTTGCTGCTATTTTAAATATCACATATACAAATTAGTGTTCTCAGTCGGGACCCGAAAGCCCGTTCGGCCCGGGCCCGCCCGGCCCGAAATGCCGGGCCGGGCCCGGCTTAAAAGAAAATTTTAGTCGGGCGGGCCGGGCCTTATTATTTACTTTTGGACTCGGGCCGGGTCGAGTCAAAAATTTTCGTAAAATGGCCATATTTTAAGCGCTTAGAGCAAATCCTTATTGTAAATCTCTGGTTTTATTTAGTTTTGAGTATATTTGCCCTCAAAAGTTCAAATATGACAGTTATGAAAAAAATTGCTGGTTATAACAAAACGCATTGAACTTTTTAAGCCTGAACCTTGCAATGAAAACTAATTAACATTAACACTGACCCTAGCTTAATCTAACACTCACCCTTAACCTTTAACACCACTTTATTTGACAAATGTAAACTTTTCTTCCTACGAAGGGGGCAGGTGGGAAGATGATGATGTTAGGACAGAAGACGAATTAGCAACCTATTTAAATCTACCACCGCAGGACGTAAATGATCAAAATCTTTTACAATGGTGGGATAATAATAAAATACTCTTGCCCAAATTAAATAGTTACGCAAACAAAATCTTTGCCACTCCAGCAAGCTCCTGCACTGCAGAACGTACATTTTCGACAGCCGGTCAGATATTTACCAAAAGAAGAAACCGTTTAGGCCAGGAAAAACTGGATTATTTATTTTTTTAAATAATTATTATAAATCAAATGATACATTTAATATAAATAATAGCAATAAAGATGTATTTGATGGTTAATTGTTTATAGTATTCACAAAAATGTTACGGGCCCATATTTATAGATTCGGGCGGGGCCGGGCCAAACCGGGCCTTAAAAAAACATCGGGCCGGGTCGGGCCGAAAACAAAAATTTTGGTTTCGGGCTGGGCCGGGCCACACATAAAAAATTTTCGGGCGGGCCGGGCCTTAAAACGGCCCGTTGAGAACACTAATACAAATGGAATGTTTTCCCTTGTTAATTTTGTTGTTACTTTTCCCTCAAGAATTGTAGTTTTTTTTGATGATATATATCAAACGAGATGTAAATTGGTGTTTTTATCCAAATATTAAATGCATCATTGTAACATAAGCAAATTTTTTTTTATTAAATCACGCCTGGTGTTTCGTCAAATTACGAGACCTGCTAAATGGCGAAGGCTTTAATCAGAATGGCCGGTGATATTAAGCTGCTTGCAAGAATTCTAATACATAGCTTTTGATTAAACTTAGTCTATTACTGATAGTAAATATATCGGTAAATTTATATTAGCTTTCTGATACAATTTGAATCTATCTGGCTATTTGAGTTTTGATGCTTTTCCTTTCAGCCATTTATTAGCACATTCCTTCATTTTATAACAGAATAAAGCACCTTCGTTTTTGTTTGTAAAGCGTGGGTAAAGGGGCCATTTTTTTAGTTTTTCCTTAAGTGATAGGTGGGGCATTAACTAAATAAAATAACTATACACATTTTTAAAGTATTAAAAACGAAATAAGTAACAAATAAATAACAAGCACTAAGACCTCATCCTAATGCCAATTTTAGGCATTATAGTAAAAATGAATTTCAACATTTTTGTTTAAGTAATTAATTAAATGTGCCAATTACCACTTTCCATTTTCATTCCTATTAAGTTATATTGCAATTTATAATTTTTTTTAATATGTCATATTTAGGCCATAAAATTAGATAGATAATAATTGAGGTGTTCCGGAAAAGGGAAAGGAGGCTATTAGTGTTATTTGGGCGTTGTTATTCATTGGGAAAAAAGGGTCAACTGCTGGAATTTATTTGATGACTAGAAAGCAAGGAATAAATTATTGACTTTTACATTTTTTTTCTAACACAATTAATTTATTGTCAAATTCATTTTTCCATCTACCAGCACGCATCAAACCAATCGCTTAACATAAACTTCTTACAAAACAATTAATTCTTACAACAAAATCAAATATTTAATTAAATTATATTATGTTTTTACTCGCTTCTTGAGCGCGTGAGGCGCGCGCGTGCTTATTAACCCAATTAACGCGAAAAGAACCTGTACTTAGCCGAGAGGTAATCCGGTCCTGACTTTGGATTCTAGTTTAAGCATTATGATATGCTCATATGTACGTGCCATATGCAAACCATGAATTTATATATATATATAGTTACAATATTTTAACTTTTACACAAAATATATAGAAATGATCAATCCAATTATTTTTGTCATGTTAAGTAAATATTTATTAAAAAATTAAAGGTGATTTATAAAATTTTGTGTCCCACAGAATTATAAAGTTAAGAGTTGCCTTTAAGTAACAGACCTTTTTAAATTAATGTTGACCTTTCATAATGAAACTTTGCGAGTCAGGTCAGCTATAAACAAAAATTTTGAAAAAATGCAAAAAAAAAGTTGGATGTTATTTCTCAAAAATCAGCTATTAAATTAAAAAGTATATCCCAAAATGGTGTGTCATTATTAAGTGGGTTGAAAAATATTCTGTTTAAATAAATGTTAATGTAAAAGAGCTGGGGAAAATAGGGGTCTTAAAAAAAATCTCACCCGGCCTTTATTTACCATTAAATTAAAGCTTTGTATTTTTTGCTCTTTGTATAGATTTCTTTTTTAAGGTTGAGGTATAATTTTACCTCTTGATTATTTTGAGAATATATTTTATTGGTATTATACCATATTTTGCACAAATATTTAAATAATTTCCTTTTAAGTCGGTTGTAAATTTAATTTCTACAATATCTAATGTTGAAATCAAAACTTACAAATTAGTGACATCAAAAACTCTTACGAATTTATAGAACCCATATATTTTAATTGTAATATAATCAATCATATTAATACGAAATAATTTGGTCTAGGCTTTAGACCATAATTGGTAAAATTTATTTTAATATTAATGGTAATTCAGGGGTTAAAGGCAATTTATATTTGAAAAAAATTACGCGACAGATTGAAGGTAATAGAAATCAGTACTATAAACCACCCGGCCCAGTGACAGCTGCTTGCCCAAAAAAATCCAGGCCCAACCTCGCTTTTTAAAAACGGGTCGGGTTTGCCTTATTTAACTATTTTTAACAAGAAAAATTGAGATACTAGTTATTTCTTTTATATTTGCAAGAAACTTATAGAACGCAAATTACCCTGGGTCAATGGTCGAGCTCTGCCTATATAATTCTTTTAAGGCCTTGTGTCAGACCTGTGAGCTAAATTAAATAAAGCCTTACCAATTAATTTTAAAAATGGGTTGTCCCTAGGCATATTTTAGAAATATGAAATAGTTTAAAGTTAATAAATTTTCAAAATACTATGTGAATACTTGCTTACAAATAAAAATCTAGTAAATCCTATAATACGGTCGAAAAAAATTTCCTAAAGTTTAAAAATTTTAATATTTAAGATTTTTTTAAAAATATGTAAAACCAGAATTTTTTGGTTCACTATTTTTCCAGCACTTAATGTAAGAGCTTATATACCATATTCACAATATTACTGTCATCTATCTGGTCGCCCGGGTTTAGTTGATAATTATTATTTAACACGGGTATGATAAATATAAATTTAATATGTAGATTGGTTTGCTGCAGATCACAACATTTAGATTTTGTAGATTTATACATATAAGGAGATTTTAAAGGCTTATGCTAATTAATTTGCTCGAGTTAGCCTTCATAATATACAAAATATATATATTTTTAAATAAAAAATTAGCATTTATAAACTTTTTAAGTTAAACTTAAATAAATGGAAATTACATCACAATCTTGATTTGTGAAACAATTAATTTAAATTAGCGTAAAATTATGTATAAGATATTCAAAATTATTTTAAAAATACGGAAAAAAAAGTTTTACAAAAATTTATAAAAGACACAAATCCACTATTTCTTCTTGCGAATCAACAATATTTGAAGTTTATATAATGTTCAAAAGGGTAATCAGCTAGTATCATCTTCCGCCAGTTTTAATTTCTGCACTAAGAGTTCCTTTTCTTTTCGCAGCATATTCACCTGTTCTTCGGTTCTCGGGCCCATTGTTGTTCCAAGCAGGGCTATCATGGCATCTTTCTCGCTTATACCGCTTTTAAGAACCTCTTTTCTGTGTAATTAAATACGTTTATAGAGATTTGCTAAAACAAAAATCTTTATAATTCCCATTGCATGTTAAGAGCGAATAAAGGTGTTTTGCACTTTCAATTTCAAATAATAAATAAATGAAAAAAACAATTAAATTGTTTTATTGCGGCGCCAATTGATCGTCAAGCGCTTTAATTGCTAAAACTCTTGTTTTCAAGATTACAAAAAAACCAACAAGAACAATATAACAAATTTGTAACAGAAACTTACGCCATGACAGAATTAATAAAACTCAAATATTGTATCCAATTATGTTTGTAATAACTTAAAAAAAATATATTTTTATTTTTTATTTTGCGACAAAATAAATAAAATTTTGTTTGTTTACCGACAATCAACTAACTCCTGCATGATCTTATTCCTTTCAGCAATGAGAGCTTTTAGACTTGCGTCCTTTTCCTTATATTTCATGAAAATTTCGTTTATTTTGGCCGTCTGTTGGTCAACTAGTTTTTCGAGCTGGTCTTTTTGATGCTGCAGTTCTCCAATCTAAAAAAAATATAAACCCTCTATGGAAACTTATATTGCTATGATTAAAATAAATTAAATATTGATCTGAACTGTTTGGTTAACGCGTTCAACTTCTTTGGAAGATTTGGTATCCATGGCTTCTTGCATTTCTGAAGTCACTTGAAGGGCCCGCTTTAGCTCTTCTTCTAGTTCTTCAATGCGTTTCACATTAACTTGAACATGATCCTAAAGTAAATTTAACAAAATATAAAATTTGCCAGGGGGCTTTTAACTAAGGGAAAGGGGTACCTCAAAATAAAAACCTAACAGTGGAAGTTAATTGCAATTTGCATGAATTAATTGCTACGCAAACAACGCAATGCCTATGGATGCTATTATCATATATAATTACTTCTTTTACATTATTTTAGGTATCACTCTACGAATTTTTTTAGCCTGGATTATTTCAATGAATTTTATTGGAAAAACAATGCAACCTGCAAATTTTGAACTGATTCCTTTAATTTTGCATTTTCAGTTTGTATATCATCCAAGGTTTGATTCTCTTTAATTATGTTCTCATTTTGTGATTGGGTAACACGGCTAGCTTCAATTAATTTGCTAGAGAAAAAAACTAATAAATTTATAACAAAATTATCATTAGGCTGTATAGGGTTTTAAAGTTCAGCAAAATTTTATTTGAGCTAATGAATTTTATATCAAAGAACTCAAAATACTATTTTCCTATTTATTTATTACTTTTCCTTTAATATTTAATGATCATGATTCAAAATATAAACTCATTCAAGTCGTTGATTGTACGCTCCCGATCATCTAACTCGTTTTGCAAATCTTCGATTCGGTCTTCAAGCTCATTCAGCCGTTCCACTGTTTCTCGGTCCATTTTAGGCCCTTCGTCATCCTCGTCTTCGGATGTTGTGGCTTCCATTGACCTGTTATTATAAAACAATAATATATATTTGTTATCTCAAGTCAATAAATATTCAGCCTTAGTTTTCTCAAAACTAGCAAATATTTAGTATTTTTAAGTGAAAGACCACCTAAAGTACATAAGCATGTTTCCACCTATATTTCATGGCGCAGCTAAATTATTAAAGAATGAAGGCTTTTGCAACATTGACAACAAAAGACATCCATTTCCATTACCACTTAAATAGGCGGCATACCTTTGAAGGCGTTCTTTATAGTTGGTGCTATAAGGCTCTACCTAAATCATTTATAATTCTGGTCGACAAGAATTTTAGACCAACAACCTAAAAAATGTTTCTAGTGCATTTTTTTTTTGCTGAACATCATAGTTTTTTCCGTTTTTTCCTACCTGATCTGGTTTTTATTTTATTCGGTGTTAAAGTTGCCAAAATGTGCATTTATGGCACATTTTGACCTTAATTTACACCATTAAAAAATAATAAATTATATTAACTTTTTATAAAAAAAAAAGCTTAAATTTTTATCAATTTAAATATATAATTATTATTTTTTAGTGTATTTTACTTTTTAAAAAAACGAAATTTTACTTACCTTATTTTATTTAATTTCTAGACCCATTGACGCCTTCGATGCTGCTGCATCGCTTCGATGCTGCTGCATCGCTTCGATGCTGCTTATGCATCGCTTCTTTCTTTCTCTCTCTCTCACACTCTTAATTTTTTTATATTTTGTGTAAAAATTTCTACCCAAACATATTTTTCTTCATTCATATTCTTTAAAAAATTTCTACCCAAACGTATTATTCTTCATTCATATTCTAAAAAATGGAGATGAATTTTAAATTAAAAATATTTTTTATGACAAAATTGTTTATATAGGTTAAAATTTAAGAATATTATCTCCTTTTTTAATTAGATATTATACTTAATTTGATATAAATGTTACTGTTAGTTTTATATAAAATATAATTCATTGTAAATAAAAACAACTGATCACAAATGTCCAATAAATAAAAAAAGCCTTAGTCACATTAAATGGGCTCAATTCGACCACCTTTGATTAATAAAGGGTTTTTTACATTTAAATTTAAAGGTCTTAGTATCTAGTTCTGAATGATTAGGCTTAAACAAAGCCAGAATTTATATGATTTTTTCGGTATTAAGGTATTTATTAGTGTCCGCGAAATATTAACATTAATATAGAAATTTTATAAAAAAAAAGAGAGGGTCATTTCAAAGCAGGCCTGATTCTAGTTTTCTCCATTTGGGGTGGCAAAAAAAACTCTTGGGTGGCAGTAAAAAATTTTTGTCGCCGGGCATAATCAGATTATTATAAAACATGTTTTTTTTTATAATAATCAATTGTAATTATAGAGAATTGCCTTTTATTAGATTATTATTTGCACAATTGGTTTCTATTTTAATTAAAATTGGCTTGGGCCAAGCTAGATAAAAATAAATTATAAAAAAATTTTTAATATTTTATTAGCAAGTTTCAAAGGCGATTACGATTATATAGAAAATATGTAATAATTATAGTATAATTTATGATATTTAAAATAGGTCGCGATGAAACTCGAATTCCAGTACCTGGTAATAAATCCAAGTTTCGAAATTTATTTAAATAATTCGTTTATATAGGACATAAAAACGTCTAAAAACATTTTTGTTTCGGGCTGGTTCAAATGTAAAAACTTTTAATACTGGTTTCGACCCGTTGAGGGCACTTACACAAAGTTTAATTGTTTAAACTGATGAAAGACATGTGAGCAAATACACTTGTTTTGCACAGTTAAGGGGGCGGGTCTAAACAATTGCAATTAACTCTTTTTTACACATCTAAACTAATACAATTTTCATAACTTTTGGATTTTAAACTAAACCAGCTGATGTATTATAATTTTATCGAAATAAAAACAATTAAACTAAAAACTACTAAACGAATTTAAATGACTCAATTAGAACTAAGTAAAACAAAAAAAAATACTAAAAAATTTTTTCCGTCATTTTGTAGGCTTAATTATACCACAAAAGTTAACCAAAAATGAAATTTAACCCAAAAAAGAACCAAACTAACTTTATAAAATAGAAAGAAATTGAATCAAACAGAAAACTTAACACATACTATAACAAAAAATAAAGAGAGAGAGAGAGAGAAAGAAGCGATGCATAAGCAGCATCGAAGGCGTCAATGGGTCTAGAAATTAAATAAAATAAAATAAGGTAGGTTTTTAAATTACGTTTTTTAAAAAAAGTAAAATACATAAAAAAAATAATTATATATTTTAGATAAAATTTAAGCTTTTTTTTAATATAAAAAGTTAATATAGTTTATAATTTTTTAATGGTGTAAATTAAGGTTAAAATGTGCCAAATGCACATTTTGGCAACTTTAAACGAAATAAAAACCAGATCAGGTAAAAAAAACGGAAAACATGATAATCAGCAGAAAAAACTGCACTAGAAACATTTTTCAGGTTGTTCTAAGACATGAAGTCATAATTTGTCGACCAGTGTTAACTAGGCGTCTTTAAACAACACTTTTTAAAATTTAAATTAGAAAATGTGAGGGAAAAGTTTGTATCTGTTAATTTATTTAATCTAAAATTCTGCCCTTTTGCACGTATGTCAGTAATTAGTTTTATTATGACATTATATATTGGACTTGTATAATTTAAAAAAGATTCATAAAAAAACTTATAATTTTAATAGAATATATAGATTTAACTTATTCTTGATTTTGCCCTTTGCTTCAGCGAGTTCCGCTTCGATCACAGTTTTTTCTTCCTCCATATGTTTAAGCACTTTTGTTAGTCGGTCAATTTCACGTTCCTTTTGTCCTATATCTTGATTTTTGCCCTTTACCTCATTTTCCAAGGCTACTAGCCTAAAAAATAAATATATCGTATGCACGATTTTAGGAATGGACGTCAATCTTATTTATAGGATAATGGTAATGAGATATTAAAGTGGCTTGTTTAAGCTTAAGCATTTTCAAAATAAAATTATCATAAGTTGAGGATAGATGATATGAAAAAATGGAATTTAAGCATTTGCCCTCACGTGAATCACGAAAAACATGCAATTTGGGTAAATGGAACTTTTTCAAATATCATAAAGGCACTAAAAAAATTTATTTATATTAGACCCAGTACATGGGCCATATTCAGCTTCAATAATGTTTTTTGTAACCAAAAACTACCAATATCTCTGACTCTTCTCCTCAAATTTAAATTTTCGAATACCTTTACAGCCAATTCTTACAAATTAAAAAAAACCTTCAAATTAAAAATTAGAAAAATTTAAATTAAGTTTACTTTTACAAAAATTTTTTTCATGTTTCTTTTTGCCTTTTAAATAAGTTTAAAAGGTGAAGCTAAATTGAAAAAATTACATTCCAACTAATTGAAACTCATATTCTGGGTTATAAAAGCTTTTGCATTTAGAAAATTTTTTTATGTCAATTTTATCAAGGGTGCTCGGATCTAAGTCTATATATATGATAAGATTTCATCCATTTACGTAAAATTGGAGTTTTGAGGGTAAGATATATAATTTCACTTCGAAAAAATTAAAACTATGGTCTTAACTATAATACATCCCCTTGGCATATAAAAAACTTAGAGATATACCTTTTCCTGTATTCCGTCTCCATCGAAGCGTTCTGCTGGTTAGCTTTTTGCAATTCTCGCCGTAACTATATAAGCGTGCGTAATAATTTAAGGTGTAAATTTCAAATATATAAATTTTTTTTATAAGGGCACGTGTAAAGTGAGTTTTTATTTTCGTAAAATTTTCAAATTAAAAAAAAAAAAATATTAATAAAACGCAAATTTTTAAAAAGTTGTCATATTTAATATATGCACATGAAACGCTTTTTCTGAAATAAAAATTTAAAAAAAAAATTATTAAAAAAAATAAATTTTTTTAAATTTTCAGAGTAATTAAAATTTTACGAAAATAAAAACTCACTATCACGTGCCCTAAATTAAAATTTCCATTAACAATTGATGTTTTACATAGTCTCGGTTCTGAACTGCCATAATTTATTTTGAATTGGATCAGGGGAGGCCCATATTTGCATTTTAAGCAATTCATGTAGATGCCTATATAGGAAATTTAAAATTACCAATATTTTTTTAACATGATTTTTTTCAGCCTATCACATTTAAAATTGGTAAATGCTAAATAAAATTAACACTTTTTGCTACCATAAGTTTTTTAACAAATTTTTAAAGTTTGTATTACATAATAAAGATAAAAAATTAAGTATTTTATAAAACTGATATATTTTGCCTAATTTTATTGAATAAAATGTTTGTAAAATTAAATAGTTAAAATTTTTCCATTGTTCTTAATCATATTTAGGTTGAGGCTATAAATATTAGATTTTTTTATTATTCTAAATAACTAAAAATAAAATTTTATATATTGCTTTCATGCAAAATTTCTTTTTTATTGATTACTTTATGTCTCGAGTCGCAAAGATGTCATCTTTTGGCATTTATATATTCCATTAGGTAGAGGATAAGAAAATTTAAGGAATAAAGTGAACAGGGCAAGGCTAATATAAAGTTTTTTAACCAAGGCAATATCCCTATGTGTTAGGGTTGACAATTAAGGAAAAGGGTTTAATAAGTGCTTAGGCGTTCCGGTCTATGGGAATAAACTAAAAACACCGGTCGACAAATTTTAATGTCTAAAATTTAAATAATGATTGGATTTTTTGGCTTTATCTCATATATATTTTTAGCATTTTGTAGTTTATTTCGCTTTAGTAGTTTGCTCCCTCTATATCAAAAAATGGCTTTACACAATTTGTGACCTCAAAAATATCCTAAAGAAAAAAAAATACAATTTTTTTGCATATTATCACATGGAACATATATTTTTTATCACAATAAACAGATATAAATTAAGTAAATCGAGCAACATCAATATTTATTTATATATTTATTTTTTATAAATATTTTTCTTTACATTTTTTTTAATTGTGTTTATAGCTGACTAACAAAATTTGGTTGCGGTAAACGAATATTTCTTAGACGAGGTGATATCTGCAGTTAGTTCATAACTTTCAAAAATTTATTGCCTAGTTTAAAAATATATATATAAATTAATGACCTGCACACCCTCTTCCACGTATTTATCGATCTGGGTCTCTTGGTTTCGCGCCTTTTCCTGCAACCCTTTATGCTGATTCTTAAGGGCCGCTATATCTTGACCCATTTGTTCATAAGCCTGACGGATGCGATCTTTTTCCTCTTCGTAAGTTTTTATCCGATTTTGGGCCGTGATTAAGAGTTTCTAAATATGCAGAATTTACTGAAAATCTGTTAAGAGCTCCAAAAAATCTATTGAAGTTCTAAAACACAGCCCTGTGTTATCTTTACTAATTAAGTTCAATTTAGATTTTATGGAAAATATTCTAGTCGATCTTTTATTGTCGAAAAAAATAAATTAAGAATTAATATTAGGCATTTAGGGATCAAACAAAAATTATTAACAACTCGATTTAAGATTTAATGAGAATACTGAACAAGTTTTTAACATTTCTCACAATATGACTGTGCGCAAATAAATTAAAAAAAAATAAATATTTTTTACATGGCATTTTTATAAGGAATAAATTTTAAAAATTACAATTAAAAAATAATTGGTTGGTAACCATTGTTATACATATAAATATTAGCCATTTAAAATATACCGGCAAAATCATATAGAAATATAAAAACGATTAGATTTTACTTACCTAATTATCATGAAATATAAATATTATAGAATTTGATTCGCCATTATTAAATTTTAATTATCAAGCAAACACTGTCTAAAACAAAAAAAAAGGTTTAAATTCTTTTCCAGACCAGAGCTGGGAAAATGCCCATTTTTGGGTCAAACTCATTATTTTAATTTTCGAAAATTAGAAAAAATAAAGGGTTTTAGCTTTAATCAATAAAACGATTATGGAATTTAAGATTTTCTGCTTATATTCTGTATTTATTTATAATTGATTTTTTAAATCTGTCACAAAAATTTTATAAAACAAAACTTTGAGTTTAGTTGAAAAGTGGGTTTTTTCCCAGCTCTGTTCCAGACAAATATTTTGCAGGTCTATAATAGTTATTGATGTTATTATTATTATGAGGTTTCCCTTATACCTTTCCCCATTCAAGGGGCGCCATACCTGTTAAGGCTTTGACTCTTTTAACCCGAGGAAAGAAATTAATATTGCCCACGGGTTAAATAGTAAGATTTGCTCGCATGCCGGCGACCTAGGTTTTTAGCCTAGGCTCTTACTTAAGGCATATCGTTTAAGGCCTAATGCCTAAGCAGGCCACTCAGCAGCTTAAAGTGATAACACATGGATACTATTTTTCGAAAAAAAAGCTTCCTGTGCACGGATTTGAACTCGGAACTCCTGCTTGTAAGACAGGAAGGTTTGCCACTGAGCTTTTGAGCCGACATATTTATTGATGTGGAAGGATCTATATGCTCATTTGATTTCTAAGCTGATTCATAAATTGTATTGAGTTTGATCAAATAAACAAGTAATATTTTAGAAGAACACATGGATTAATGCATAATTAAGAAAAAGGTATATAATATGAGAAAGTACATAGTTTGAATAAATTCATACTAGTTAATGCAACAACAGCTGCCAAAAAAACCATTTCCTCAGGACCTCATTTAGAGCTATGTCTTATAATTTTCTTTAACTAAATGTAAAAACACATGAGTCATGGTTATATAAAAGTATTCAATTTTGTCTCGACTAATGCGTTTTAAAAGTTGTAAAATTTCATCATTTGATTTTATAAAATAATCAAATTATTACAAAACCCAGCCTATCAAACAAAAAAATAATAAACTTCTTTATCATCCATTTTCTTACGCAGTTCTTCCTCCTCCTTTTTTCTAACCTCCATTTCTGACCCCGTTTTACTAGTTTGTGCCTTCTGCAAGTTCTCACGCTCTAAACAGGCACTATCTAATTGCGCACGCAGTGTTGTAAGAGCCTTGTCCCTTTCGTCTATTGCGGCCTCTAATTTTGCAATTCGGAACTGCCCATCCCTCAGTCTTCTCTCATTTGCCTCTTTCATTTCAAGTAGCGCCTTTTGAAGTTCCGTAACTCGGTCGTCCAGCTGTCGAATCAAATCTTCTTTGGCGGTCAGTTCGGCATCCTTATCGGTTAGCATATCCCTTAGCTTTGTGATCTCTTGATCGGATATTGCGTTTTTATTGGCTAATTATATAAATATAAGTATTACCCGTTTTGTGAGTCAAATCTTCAAAAAGATGTTTCAAGTTAATTATCCCGCCATTTGAATTAAAACAATAGTTAATTGTGATTTAAACAAATTTCTGGTTAATAGAGTAATACATTAGAAAATTTTGGGCAATTTGCAATTATAAAAGGTTAGTGTGGGCAGTTACCTTGCAACGCCTGGTCTTTTAAGCCTGCATCTTCAACAGAAGCTTCCGCGCCTAAAGTTTGAGCTACTTGGGCTATTTGGTGCATTGAGGGTGACTTTTTGGTTAATCTGTTTTTATGACCAGTTTATTAATCTATGGTTTAAACTAATGATGAACTTATTTAACAAGGCAAGATGTGTTCACAATTATAACTTTATATTATATATCAATACTAAATAATTCATCAAACCTTTGTGTTGGCGAATAAGATGTATCGAGTAAAGTGCCAGTAGAATTTTCTCCAGTATCCGTGGTCGTTCGCGTGTCTGATAGCGTGGTGATAGGTGTATATGTTGGGGTTACCTCAGCAGATGTACTTGATTGACCAGCGCCAGGGCAATATGATAAATGCGGCTGAGCGAATGTTGGGATCGTTTGTTGATTATTTCCATTAATTAGGGTACTTTGGGCATTTAGAGTATTAATATAACTTGAGGTCGTGAGTTGATGCGAAGACGCGTAGCAAGCATCAGTTGTATTAGGTAAATTATATTGAATTGCTGTCCCCATATGGGCTGTTGATGGTGGAAGTGGGGCTGGGAAGAGGTTAATCCCGCTATCCGATGAAGTTGCCGATGTGGTGGAAGCGTAGGACAGGTGATCACCTAATGAGAAATTTAACACATGTTTTCAAAATTTTGAAATTTACTAAAATGCTCTAAAGTACAAGAAAATGATATATAACTTGTGAATAAGTAATTAGTTACTTAGTTTTAAAAAAATTGATTTTATAGTTTTTGTACATTTATATATTTTTAAAACACTATGATCAGGCTAAGCGTAATATAACAGTATTTTCATATTTAATCATGTAAACCAATTTCATATTAAAAATGTGGCTTATTAAATTAATAACACAGGTCAATATTTTTTTGAGAGTTATGAGTTAATTACGTATTAAACCTACCATCCAGTATTCGAGCCTTTTGGGGAAACATTGTCCTCCCTCCCCCCCCTCCAAAGTTTTTGATAACCCCCTCTTGCCAAAAAATTAAATTTGCCCTCCCCCTTTCAATAAATACATATTAGTTTTATGCCCCCCCCCCCCCCCCAAAAAAAAATACATGGTAATTTTAGTTTTGCCCCCCCCCCCCCCCCCCAAAGAAATACGTATATAATTTATTTCTGCCTTTCCAACCCCATAAAATTAAATTTGATCCTAATATCTATATATAAAAAACCTTTAATTTTTTAAAAGGTGTTTTTATTCATTTGCTAAAAAAATCTAACTAACACAGTATTTATAAATATAGAAAAATATGATGTTAGAGAAAGCTGTATATTTGTAATAATTCATAAATCTGATGTCAAATAAATTCCTTCAACAATCTTTTGTTAGATTATAATCTAGAAGAATCTGATCGCACAATGCTACGATGGGGCAAAGGTAATGTCCGAAAAAAAGGTGGTGTTCATGTATTTCGCAAAATGGCCGGACACCATGTTCCGTATATTAACTGCATTACCAACCGATTTCTTGAAATTTTAAGTGAAGGGAAAGATTTTTTTGATATTTTTTTTTCACTTCATAAATTTTTCAACATGATGCAATTAATTAAATGAATGCGGGTTCATACCCCAGCTGTTGCCCCATCGGTGGTGTGATCACTACGCGTCATTGTTTTTTTTTAAATTAAATTAAAATATTAAACTCTTTAAAAATTAAAAATAAATAAGTTATATATCTTCAGGACAGGGCAGAAGCGTCCGGGTTTTTGACCATAATTATAATTATCAATTTATTATTTTTTATTTATCATTTAAAAGTATTTTATTATTTAAAATAATTAATGATCAATTTCAATGCAAACCAATTTTTCTAAAATTTTTGATTTAATACACCCTTTGTTAGAAATAATATATTTAAAAAATACAGATACATTTAGAGATTTATTTAAAAACTGTTTGGATAAATATAATACCTTTTTAAATGACAATGATTTATATATAGATATAAGAAAAACCAAATTTAAAGATTTTTCTGATTTTTATTTATTTTCTTCTCACAAGTTTGAGAATAATATAAATATTAATGACAAATAAAAGTATTTATCTTAAAAGTATTGACTTATTTAGTGATTCTTGTAATAGATTTTTTACGGATAATATTAGAATTTTTAGAAATCCTTTTATAGATTTGATTTTTTTTAGATATAAATAAAATAGAGCCTCTTTTAAGAATAAGTAATATTGATAAAAATTCATTACATGGACATCGAAATTTGAACTCATCTAAGAATCATTTATGGCAACTATGGTTTTTGGTCAAATTTTTGGCGCTGACGAATATAAAATCAGAATTTTAACTAATGCCTATATTTTTAGTTATTCGATGTCAAAATTAAGATTTTTGATTTTTGGTATTTTGGGCTTCTATAGCATAAAACCTATGGGTAGTAACAAACGGTTAAAAAATATATTTAAATAACCAAAACATTCATTATTACTGTAAGGCGTTTTAATTTTTTATAATATTCAATTTTTTTTATTTTTTATTTTTATAAAATTTGGTTTTCGTCAAATAATCTCTTGATACTAGATAACTTTAAAATAAATTGCTAAAAATTTTAGATAATAACCTTTTTTAGATATGTTTTTTATAAAGAATCTGATCATGCCAATAGATTTTTTGAAAAATCAGTAGTTAAAGAAATTTAAAATTTTTCCGAACTGTGGACGGTTTAAAAAAAATGGAGGCATTGAAAAAAAAACTAAACCTGAGTTTGTTATCACAAAAAAATTCTCTAAAAAACCCCTCGAAAAATTTTTTATGTTGTTTGTAAAGTGTTTATTAAAGAAATTGACGTAGCAAAAAATTTTTTAATAAAAAAACTTAGTAATAGCAAAGAATATGTTGCCATAGATTTTGTAAACTTTTTATATGATTATAATGCGTTTCCTAATTTATTTAACATTTTTTCTATAAGCTTGTTATGTGGCTCTTCAACGCCGAGTTGTAAGGCCGCATTTATAATAATAAAAAATTTGAATATGAATTCAATTGGTTTACGTGTATGTTTTTTGCCGTGACGCTAATTTTGACGCCGAAGGCAGCAAAAAAAATTTTTCTACCCCTTCAAGAGTTTTTTTGGCCCCCTAAATTGGCAAAGCTAGAATCGTGCCTGCTGCCATCGTAGGGAAAATCAAATCCGTTTACCGTTTTTCCTAATCAAACTTACTTAGTCAGTTATTAACATTGAATATTTTAAAAAAAAGGTTATAAAACCAAAAAGATTTAAAAACAAAACTAAATTTCATATTTACAATAGTTAAACTATTAAATTTAAACTTCAAAAAATTTTTTCATTCAAAACCAATAATATATCGTTTCGTATTTAAGTTTGGACGTGAAATGTTTTGTACTATCTAAATGTCGATGTAGGAGCTAGATATATTAATAAAAAAAAATTTCCTTATTTGTGTTTAATAATATAAATCAAAAGGAATTTTAATATGCAAATTTTTTTTTTAGGGTATATTTAGATCTATCAATTTGGTCAAAAAAGGCCATTTTTTGTTATGATCTATGGAGCCAAACGGAAGAAACTAAAATAAAAAACATATATGAGATTAGGCATGGGGATGCATTCTTTTATGATTTCATAATAATCTTGTTTCTAACATAAATATTTGTTGACCTGTGTAATTAAAGGTATTATAGATTGCCGTCATATGGTTTCCATATCTACATTTTTGTATTTAATATCCTTCCAACAAAAATAGTTTTATTTAATATTTTTATGAACTTTATATATTAACAGTCGCAAGTTTCTTCTTGTTTCACCTCCTTTTCTATGTAAATAGATCTGAAAAAGGAAAGTAGGTTACCATAATTTGGTATCAAAGAGCTAGACAATTTATCGACATTTTGAGTTCCGGACAAGCTACTTTGTGTCTGATAATGCATCGCAGCACACTCTTGTAACTTTCTCAGCATCGATCGCATTTGTGTATCTTTTTCCTGTAGCAAATCTTCCAAGCTCGAAACCTAATTTAAAATGTGTATATCAATAACTCAGGGCTTTTAATGCCAACTTTAACATATTTTGCTGTAAAATAAACGAGGGAAATTACCTTGCTCAAATAAATTTGTATGGTCTGTTCCTTTATATCCAAATGCTCCTTCATTTGCCCAATTTGAGCTAACACTCCCGTTTTATCCTTGATTGCCTGTTTAGCTTCAAGTTTACATTTATCGAGTGATTTGTTCATTTCCTCCAATCTGGATCGCAGCGAATCAACCTTAAAATGTTAAAAAAATATGCTAAAGTTAGGATATTTTAATAACCTCTGCGCAATTCTACAAAGGCCTTCTCTTTTTATGATGCGTATAAAACTAATTTGTCTTACAAAATTTTGTATTTTATATGATTTGATACTAACCTTTATTGTAACCCAAACTATTCTACGCTAGTCCTAATGTTTAAAACAACGTTAGTCTAACATTTCCCTAACATCAATGTAACACCTATTTAATACAAACCCATTAAATAGATTTCTGTAAAAATATAAGATATGATTTTTAAGACCCCTACACAAAAGATTTTGTTGAAATAATAAATTTTAAATATAATAGGTAAATTGAAAAGATTATAAATATCTAAGATAATAATCAAGAGAATAAAAAAAAATATGTTTTATTTGATTAAAATTTTTACATTCAAAACACAACCCAATTAGAAGGTATTTTACAAAAAAGATTCATAAATAAAGTCACTGGTGTGTGAGTTACTTTCGTCTTTCCAAAAGGTAACTTGTTCAAACAATTTTAGTTTAAATGAAAAACACGCCTCCTAATTGAAAAGACATATGAGATTTAATTATTTAAAAACCAAAAAAGCTTAAAATTAGCTTACGTGCCTTGATAGAACCCTAATATATCTTGGCTGGATATATATTTTAAAAGGCTAAAATATTTTTACATCAGCTTGCAGAATATTTGCGTGGGCATCCTTCGCCGATATATTTTCCTTGAGGAATGAAATGTGCCGTTTGTAATCCTCGATCTGTTTTTCGACCGTTTCGTATTTGGCTTTGTACCCGTTTAGTTCGGTTTGCGATTTATTAAGTTTAGATTTTAACGTTTCTAACTGGTATAAGAATAAATTTAAAAGGTGTTATTATAAATCTCATATCTTATCAAACATAACTATGGAGGTCAAAAAATATTCAAATTATATAGAGTAAATATGTGTGACGGGAGCTATTTTAGTATTTAACCCCATATTATGGACAAAAAATTTAAATATTCCTGAGTTTTAAAATATTGATATACTTTAATATTGTTATCGAACAATGAATCGTTAGGATCACTAGTGCCAGCACTCGCCACTAAAATTAGCTCTTTATTCCCTTGAATACTGGGGTAAGTTTTTGTATCAGAGGGCTGAACAAACCTCGGTGGAGTGGCTGAAACTTGGTCTAATCCGCTAAAAAGATTTATAATCTATTACTTACAAGATAACAATCTAAATTAAATCAAACTATACATAAGTTCAAAGCCCGTAGTGGACTTATATATAACAGGTTGCTACTTGGCATAAAATAAAAGCCACATGCGCCACTATAATTGCTTGCTAACCAGTGAATTAAAATGATTTAAGTGTAGAAAATTAATTTTTTTGCATACCTAGCGTAAAATAAATTACCAATTATTAAAGCCGTCTTCATTAAATTACACTGGACAACAAAAAAAAACAACATAAACGATTTTTTGAGGGTTTTGTAAAGAATTTTTTTGCAATAGCCGGGTTTAGTTTTTTTTATAAGGCCTCCAATTTTTTTTAACCGCGTCCAAAGTTTAGAAAAAAATTAATAAAATTTCTTTAACTATTAATTTTCCAAAAAATCTAATGGCATATCTTTATAAAAAAAAACATATCTAGAAAAGGTTTTTACCCAAAATTACCAGCAATTTGCTTTCAAGTTATATAAGATCAAAAACGGATTTTATGACGATAACCACTAATTTTATATTAGTAAAAAAATAAAAAAAAATTAATATTATAAAAAAATTAAAACGCCTAACGTTAATAATGAATGTTTCCGTTATCTAAATATATTTTTAAATTTTTTACTAGCCATAGGTTTTACTATATAGAAGCCCAAAATACCTAAAAAGAGGCCTTGGCTAAAATTCTGTCATCATATTCGTGATCAGCGCCAAAAACTTGACCAAAAACCATACTTGCCATAAATGATGCTTAAGGTCGTTCAAATTTTGTTGTCCAGTACTATCAACAACGGGTGAAACGGCAAGTAATATAAATTCCCGTAAAGACGGCTGCAGTGATTCGTTTATTGAAACAAATGTTGGATTTAGTATAAACTTAAATCTTTGTCGGCCCTAAATAATTAAATAGGAAATTATAAAAAATGGCAACACTTAAACCTTACGCAAGAGGTAGCTTTGTACAAAGGGCTAGGTGTTTTTAAACCTAACCCGGGCCGCCCGGCTGAATTTTGATCATATGCCGCCATAAATGCACTTCCTGGTTGAACAATTTTCGGAATCCTGTTTGTTGAAGACATTGCTAGGTCGCGCGAAGCAGGTGCGTTAGAAGGTAAGAGTGCTATTTCCCGCTGTAAAATTTGCTTTTCTGTCTCAAGCGAGGAAATATGAGCCTCCTTTGTATATTTTAATAAAACAATTTTAAACTTATATGATCTTTTAATTTTCTAAGGTGGAAAGAGCACCATCTTGGCAAACTTCTTTCCTCCCATATTTTTAAATTTTTACCTATACTTTGGACATTATTGTGTACGTGACATCTGAGAGCTAAAAAAATTTTCAAATAAATTATTTTCGGCTAACGAGTCGATTTATATATTGGAGGCAGTCCTGCCTTTGTAAATAAGGTAAGGCGTTTAAAATAGGTTATAAATTTTGTAAATTTGTTGTTAATTATTGCTATTTAATTTTAAAATTTAATATATAGTTTAATCTCACCCAACCATTATGCAAGACAGAAATCAATGTATTAAAAAAGAAAATGGACCCTAGAAAACAATTCTCATAATGGCCATATCTCATCTATTTTTCCGTTATTTAAAGGCTCTTCAGACTTCAGCTGTTTTCTTAGCTGCGAATCGGAAAGAAATTTGGCCAAATTAACAGCCTTTGCAATTTCGATAATCCCATAAAGTGAAAAAATTATTTTGTAACATAAAAATCTCTTTTAAATTATATTTTTTACTCAAATAATTAAAAATAAAAATGTTGTATCAAGCTCTTATGTCAATAGATTTTACAAAAATTTCGCCACCCTAACCTATTAAACATATATTTTATCGGGCTTAAATCAAAATATTCTTTGTTTTTGGCTTTTAAAATAAAAAAATATTGTTTGCTTTTAATTTTAATCCTAAGTATTATAACTGGCTTACAACGTTAAATTTAAAAACGGTAATTAAAAATTACTAAAATTGCAATCTAGTCTTTGGAATTAGCTCATAACTAATTGTTAATCAATGTTATAAAAAATAGCATTAATTTACCTTAGCATCTAGAATACTCCGCAAAACCGATATTTTGGATACGTTTGTTAGGATATCGTCATGTGAATCTTTCTGCAATTTTTAAAAATAGATAGGTCGTTAGAACATCTAATTTTTACTGTATATTTGTGCATTAGTGAGGCTGCTCTTCCCTCTAATACCCTTATTTTATATAGAATAAGCAATGTTTGAGATAGTACTGATTAAATAATAATGCATTGAATATTAAACCCTCCAATGGCAATTAATTGGATTTTAATATACACATGGTTGCTACCCGCCAAAATAGGTAGCGGTAAATTATAAAACTGTTGTTAGGCAAAACTTTAGAAAAGTTTAAAAAGTCGATAATAATTTAAATTACTTTTGTACTCTGACCTGAAGGCCCACGAAATTTGTAATTTTAATTATATTTTTCAAAAATGCTAATTGATAGCTCATGATATATATAAAAGATTCTATTTTATTCCACTTAGGCTATTTTCCACCACATGTATAATTATTTACAACTAAAAAGACCAGTGTCCTCTAATATTTGACCGTTTTTAAATTTAAACAACTACCAGAAAATCTTTCTATTCATATTACATATCCAAGAGCAGGGCTGGGAAAAAAATAAATGGGTTTTTTTAACAAGTTTTTTTGAGTTTTTTTCCACAAATGCCCACAAACTCATGGGCATGGCAAATAAGGTCATTTTTGGTAAAAGAAAAGGGGCATATCAAAAAAAGACCCTTTTCTTAAAAAGAATTCCTAGTAGTTTTAAGAAAAATTAAGTCACCCATAGTTATTAAGAAAAAATCAAAGTTTTTTGAAATTATAAAGAAAACTATGGGCTTTTTGGGGCGCTTTATAAAAGCCACTTTTCGGGGGTTCTTTTTTTCCCCTTTCTTAGTGCAATTTTTGATTCTTATTTTGGCCCTTTATTTGCAGTTCCCTCTTTCTTGTTTTGGGAGAAAAAATGAGCCAAAGTTTTTGGCTCATTGTTTTCCCAGCAGTCTAGGTTCATTTTATTCAAATAGAAGTAGTTCAAGAAAAAAGACAAATATAACATGGGATGATGACTGACTACATCAGAGGTGCTCTTAATTATACGAATCCTATTGATAATGGTTAACAATTTATATAATTCTGTGATTCATCTAACCATCCCTAACAATCTTCAAACATCAGCAACCACCATAAATTACACGAGGAAATTAAATTAGATTTAACAAGTATTTAATATGGGATGTCTAAATACAACACAATTGTGAGATCATTTAATGAGAAAAGACACCAATTACATCGCTAACATCCTCAGCAAATTTTTTAGTGCAAAGATAAATAAGGAAAACATTCTTCAATCTAGTTACAATGGGCCGAGCGATTAGGGGCATAACTTGAGCTCAGAAATAAAAGAACTCAGAACTTAATGCCATATCGAGATAGCTTAAGAAAAAAATGCAAAACATTGTTTGTACAATTGGGAAAAAAAGAGCAAGCAAGCCCTTAAAGGGGATTTTTTAAGGATTCTTATTCAAGCCCTAGGGCCAAAAATAAAATACACATTTTTTTGGTAAAAAGGGTATTTAGGGGGGCTTTTTATTCTTTTTGGAATACTAAATTGTGAATTTGCTCGTAAATAAAGTCCACTTTATTGAGACAAAAAAACTTTATATAAAATTGAATAAACGAACGAGTAATTAATTACAAGATTTTTTTAAAGTAAACAATACTGGCATTTATTGTAATATACGAAAAAATTTTTTTAATTACGATGTTTATATAACATATTTAAAATAAAAAAATTATAATTAACATTCATAAAGGTATGCTGATAAAACTAAATATACATAAAACAATAGATTGCAATTAGATACAAATTAAAAAGGCGGTATGATTAAAGTATTCCTTTACATATTTTGCAAATAAGAGAAACTAAACATTAAAATTTTAATAAAAATTAGGTTTTTAAATATTGTGTTAGTTAAAAGGTTTAAATAATGTGTATCATTTGACAACTGCGATTAATATGTGACAAAAAGATAATTTGATAGTTGCCCCATTAAGAGAGATTTGTAAATTATTTTGCTTTAAACAAGGCGTAACAAACATGTGACGGTGAAACTCATTATTATACTAAGTGTATAAGAACATTGCTAACGTAAAAACTTACTTTAGATTTTTCCAGTGCTTTGAGTCTCGTTAGTTCTGCATTCTTTTTTGCCAATTGTTTTTCCAGTAACTCGACTCGGGATTCGGCGGCCAATAATTTTGATTTTAATAATTGCCAGGTCATACCTTTTAAGGTGAGAAAATTAAAGGCGTTAAGATTTTGTGTTAAATTTTGAATGAGGAAAAACTTTGTAATAATATAAAAAATTTGCTGTTAAATCTTTTCTTGTTGCTAAGGTGATATATATCAGATAAGTTTTAACATGTTGTTTTTTTTAAGTTATTTTTAATCTCAACTACTTTTTAAGACTATTAGCTGCCTAATTATTTTTTATTCCCGTGATAGAAATTTCTTAAATTTAATTGATTAAAACCTGTATTATTTTGTTAGCCAATGTATATTCAATACAAAATTAAGCCCAAAACTGGTAACAGCGAATTTGAGTGTTTAATTATTACTGTATTATAGTTATCTAAAAAATTAAGTTTTTTAAATAAAATTTGTTGAGTATTGGTATCAGTTAAAAGAAATATTAGAGTAAAACTAAAATTGAAAGAACTCCTGAATTTAGTAGTGTTTTTTGATTTTAGACTAAGGATTTGAAGACCCAAAATATGTTCATTTTTACTCTATTTTGACATAGAATGCAAACCTCTATTATGAAGTAATGTATGAAAAATAAACGTAAAAATATGGAGAAACCATCTAAATATCTTATATTACCTTACAAAACTGTCAAATAAAAAATGCAAAATAAAAAAATTTTTTAATTATTTTAAAACCTTAAATTTCCATTTTAAACACCAGGCGTGATTAAATTAGTTTATTTCACTTTTTTATTAGTTACTTTTAAGTTGAAAGGTGTTATTTAATTCCAGAATAGAAATAGTATATTTTTAAGGTGTAAGTAATATCTCGTTCCCCACCAAATTTACATGTAAGGGCATGAAAACTTTCTTAAAAAAAGTTTGATAAAATAATAGAGCGGTTAATTATAATCACCTCTCTAAGCATTTTATTTTTTTAATGGATTTTATGTTTTTTGTTCACTTTTAATATTCAAATCTTTAATGATTAATTTAGAAATAATAAGAGAAAATTTCACAATTGCACCTTCCTTCAAAAAGTATTCACGCATTATTTCTTTTCTACTACGAGACGGTTTTCGTTTGCTTATTTGAGGACGATTATGCAATTTGGGCATTGATTGATTGAAGTGATTGCCTTGCTCATATTCACTTTCATAGTTAAGGATAGGAGCACTGCCTATACCTCTATCATCGCTCGGATATTGATTCCTAGATAATGCATAAATGTCTTTGTATCTAACAAAAAAATTAACCTCAAGTGCGTTAAATAACTGCTTTACAGTAAAAATTGTGTAAAAAAATTACCTAATAGCTATTTTATCATGAGACTCGCTTTCTATTGTATTATTATGTCCAACTTCTTATCTGGCTGAACAATGAAAAAAACACGAATCTTTTTTTAAATAGATTTAAGGACATATATTTTAATTATAAATTAAGATATTAACCCATCGTCAAAAATATTTCTTCCTTGGCTATTTGGATTAAGATTATTTTGTGCCATGGGATGGCTGCCATTGTACGGATAATAATAATTTGATGGTTGTGGTTGCTGTGGAATTTGATTGTAATAAGCTCGACTTCCCATTGAGTTATAGTACAAATATGAAGTTTGAGCATCATTACCTTGTTCAAATTGACCATTTCCCAGATTATATTTGTTTCTCTCAATAGACTGTCCTTCTCCAACTTCTAATTCTTCGTTGGCACCGTCGATTTCGGCATACTGACTGAGCATCTCTAACAAACGTTTTATTGTGTCATCACGACTATGCAATGTTGCATTTTGAAGATTAATTTGGCTCTCAATCTCCTGAAACATTGTTTAAATCTGTTGAGTCCAATTCATCAATATAATGAAAAGCTAAGTAAAATATAATTTGTAACCTCTTGTCTTTCCTGCAAATGTTCGTTCTGACGTTCCAGGGTGTCCCGCTCTCTCACAACTTCTTCCAACTCTTTAACTTCAATTAAAACCTCTTTCGAGAGAGTATTGCTACCACCTTGGGGATCTGAAGTCTCTTCAGACGACCTACGGAATGAAGAACAGGCAGCTAAAATATTAACCTTTTCGGCATGCGAATGTCCCAACTTTAGATCATCCAGCGACGCCATTAACTTCTGTCATCATAAAATTGTATTTTTAATTGACATTTATTAATGCTTGGAACGCCATATATGATTTAATTTTGTAAATAAAACAAAAATTTCCCATAATGTTCACTTCCATTAGGGTTGGGGAAGAATGATTGGTACCGGTTATACTTAAATTTTTTTCCGCTTTATAAAAAAACATTGGGTGGTTTCCCCCATCCTTTTCCCCACTTAGGGGTGCCATACCCGTTAGGGCTTTGACTCTTTAACCCAACAATTAATATGGCCGACGGGTGATGCACGCACGCCGGCGACCTATAGCCTAGGCTCTTACTTTTAGACATATCGTTTAAGACCTACTGGCTAAGCAAGCCACAGAAGCTTTAAAGTGGTTGCACATGTATACTATTTTTCCGTAGAAAAAAGCTACTGCGCACGGATTCGAACACGCAACCTCCTGTGTCTAAGGCAGAAGGTTTGCCACTGAACTATCTGAGCCGATCGTTTAAATAAAGTTTTATGTTTCTCCGTATATTTTACCCAAAAGGGCGCCACTAATCTTTTTCTCTATGCACAGCGTATAATAATGTCGACACAGAGGCATATTTAAGGTTTCCACAGGTTAGGAATGAAGTAGATATAGAAAAAATTAGGGATGGAGGGGGGGGGGGGGGGGGGGCTTGTTGATTTACAAGAATAAACATTCTGCAAAAGGGAGCCCATCTCGATACGCCGCCAGCCCGGCCTACATATTTAGCCATCAACTAAAAAGGCCACTCATCATCATCCAAGTGGTTCTTTTTTCTTCATAAGCAACACCTACGCTTTAATGTTGCAACTCTTTACATAAAGTCCAATTACTAATAATAAGTTATTGAAACATTTTTTGTTTGCGCAGAATGTTATTATTAACAATTTAATTAAATATATTATCTATATAAAAAAGTATGGAAAGGGTATATCTACGTTTTAAAAATTATTCAAGGCCCATATATCGAATTTTAAACCTTTTTAATTCATCTGTATGTTTTTTTATTGTTCAAAATTTTGTAGACAAAATTTGTCTTATTTCAAAAATTCACCAAAAATAAATAAACTATATTTTAACGCTAGTTAAAATACTTTATTTTCATCTGAAAGCGCTTTATACCGCTCAGTCATACAATCGAGTCGTGTAAGGTTGTGTTTGTGCGCCGATTTTTCGGCCTTTAGTTCGGGTACCCAAAATTGTTTGATGCTAACCACAGCAGCGTTAAGTTTTTTAACTGAATCATCTAAATCGTGCCGCAATGCAACGTTTTCTCGTTGAATTAGGGTCAGCTTATTTTCCAGGTTTCGAATATATTTTTCTTTTTCCCGGCTCACCACGGAAGACGTTGCCAAAGTCTCATCCGTAAAAGTGTTTCCGTCATCGGCGAAACTTATTAAATTCCGACTGGAAGTTTTGTAATTGATATTCTTGCCTAACAATAGATCAGCATCTTTCGATTGTTCAAGTTTTTGAAAATCCAAAGAATCGTGTGTAGCTTGGTGTTCGTTAACCTCAGAAGCTGTGTTAGACCCCACAGTTGTGCCGATGCTTCCCTGTAAGAAGGGATTAGATTGCCTATGTTGAAAGTAAGATCTTTTGGATGACTCGTTAAATGGAACTAATTTATCACCATGGTCAGCCATGCCCATTGCATCTTTTTGCAACAAATCTGATTTTATATTTGGATTGGTAAATTTATTACCTGTTATGGTCCATTTAGAATCCAGCTCATAAAATATTTTGTCAGTTCGACGCTTTTCAAACGTTTTTATTCTTTCGCTAACGGGATTAATTGGTTCAAATTTGACAGGTTTCTCTTCAGTTATGTTTTTATTAAATAAAATTTGCTCTCTAGGATATTTAGAGATGTTCAATCCTCGATTAGTTTCCCCTGTAGTTCTTATGTTATTGACGTTTTTTTTCAGAATGTCATCTTTGCTGTCAGTCCTCTTTCTTAGAATGTCTTCTTTGCTGTCAGCCAAAACATTTGATCGTAATTTATTGGCTGGTACAAATTCAATATTATCACCCTCATGATCCTTCATCACGTTTCCCAAGTGACAAGAGGTTTTTCGTTTCGGTGGACGGGGTAGCCCGAGGTTAGGAATAACATCGTAGTCCGATGAATAGCGAAGATTTTGAGTGCTCATGTACATTGGCCTATACTTAGATATCGTACCCCCAATCATTGGCTTCATCAAATTTACATCCATCCCTCGCGACGATTTGGGGGCAGCTGCTAAGCATCTCGGAGAGGTCCAATACATAACAGGAGACGGATACATTGGTGAGACTTTAATGTCGTTAGTCACATAAACATATTTGTCCCGGTCGAGGTTTAGCAATTGCGAAGGACATTCGTTTAAGTATATTGGGAGATAGCCTAACGCAGACGAGTCATCGATTAGGTAGGTTGATTCTGAAGGGATGTAGTGCGTTCCAAGACCAACCACATCTCTTCTAGATAAGAATGGACTTTGTCGTAAATTAGAAGAGCCATCACCAGTGAGTAAAAAATCGTTATCCATAAAATCATTTCTTCTATCGTCTTGTGCCAAGGGACCTTCCAAGTGTTCCAACATTGGCAATTGAGTTGGGTTAGATCCACAATAATAAAACTCGTCAGGCGGGGCGGAAGTGTCATTAGCATAATTCCGATCCTCCTCAAAGCTTGGGCAGGTTAAAACCTCGCCCCTCGCTGTTTTGTAATAATATGTTCCCCGGGCCTGACTTTCAGGCCCGCGGCAGGAATGGCGATCTGTATCAGCTGATACATTATCTAATAAGTAGAATTCATTTCCACATGGGAATTCCTCTTGCGTATTATGACTTGATCTTGGGTTATATATTTTTTCTTGGTCTTTAACGCCCCGCAAACCTGCAGTAGGTGACTGGCTATGGTTTTCGTTATTGTATCTCTCGTTAACCAATCTTTTTCCAGGATCGCCGACGGAATTATTTTCGTCCATTACCACATTATCTATCGGCAGGCTCCTGAGACTCATGGCACTGTAAGCCCTACGGCCGCCTGCCGCCTGTAAATCAGCCTTTTTCAGGGTCGGACTGGAATACGACGCCTCCTCCATGTAAAAACGTAAAGATTCACCGCCGGAATTTGTTTTTGGATTTTCCATTTATTCACTCAAATAAAAATTGATGTCCAACCTCCTTGTAAGTTGTAAGTAGAAGAAAAATAAAAAATAATTGCAGATTTTTAGTTAATATAATGTCGGAATCAACAATAATTTAAGTGATGGTGCGATTTAATAAAAATGTTTTAAATGCAGGTAGATAGATTACATCATAAGGCGTTAAATGCATTTTGATTAAAGTTAAATTAATTTTTGATTAGGCTTAGGTTTAATGCTACATTATCAGATAGTTTGTGCACTTTGTCAGGCTCTTTTTATATATTTAGCCTGTTAAACGTTTTTATTAATATTTACAATACGGGAGAATTGAATTTTGAGAGAATTTTTACCCATGCTTTAGTATATGCTTTATTTACAAAATTAATACCAATAATTGTCCTATTCATACCAAATTTTAAGGCTCATACACTATTTGTGTGCTTCGCTCTTCTCCTAAGCTAAATGCGTAGTTCTATAATGTTGTTTACCGCTGTCCTAAAAGAGGGAATGAGGCTTAACTACGTATGGAGTGTAACAAGAATCGATAAAATTGTATAAGCGCTCTGTATACATCTATATATTCTTCTTTTCCAATAAATTTTCCCGCGCTAAACCCGAGATTCTTTTACCCACTACCCACAATTTTCTAAAAATTTTATAAGCTATGGCCCGATGTGAAAAAATCGTATAAAATTTTTAAATCCTTATAAGTACAGTTTTGATTTAAGGAGCCTAGAATTTTCAAGTGAAAAAAGAATGAATATACATTTCATTGATTTATAAATTTCATAAAATTTGTAGAAACGTTTTAAGTCGTATACGTTTACCAAGGTTAGTTATTACCTTATGAGTTATATGTATAGATGCATTGTAATGTTGAATATTAAAAAAAATAATTAATAAGCGAAAATGTTTCCTATGTGTATATATTGATTCAAAATTGCACCCCAGCAATTCTTTTTTTTCTAAATTTATACGATAAATAACATTAGACAACAAAAAACAACTTAACCGACTTTTTGAGGGTAGGGATTGGTTAAATTTTATTTTCAAGATTAGCACCAAAAACTTGGCCAAAAACAATAGTTGCCATGATGCCTAAATGTAATTTTAAGACTTTACATTAATAACACGGAACAAAATAACAACATAATCGATTATTAAAGGTTGTAGAATTTTTTGTGATAATGATCCATTTGGTTTTTCTCCTAATGCTTTCAATTTTTTTATTACGTCCAAAGTTTAGAAAATTATTTACATAATTTTTTAAACTATTAATTTTTAGATTTCATATGGAAAAATTCCTAAAAATTAATTATTTAAAATTAATAGCAATTTACTTTATAAGCTATGATCAAAAAATGTATTTTATACGAAAACCTTTAATTTTACAACAACTTAAAAACAAATGTAATAAAATAATTCATATATACCTGTTATTTATAAATGTTACTTAAATCTAAATATATTTCTAGACTTTTATTATACCCATAGGTTTTAAATATAAAAGACCAAAATACTCCAAAATAAAAAATTTTTAATTTAAACAAATAACTAATTTGAGGCATTGACTAAAATTCTAATTATATACTCTTAAATAGCAAAATCTTACCCAACATAATTGCCATAAATTATGCTTAATGTCGTCCAAATTTTGTTGTCCAGTGTCATTTAATTAAGGGTCTATCGACCATTATTTTTTATAGTCCTATTAACTGTTTAAGCTTACCGGTATTTTCACCAGTCCTAAATGTGTGGGCCAAAGGGAATAATTTGCTATTTTCTTTAGAGAAAAAAAAGAGAAAAAGTTTAAGTTTTAACTAACAGTCTTGAAAAAAAAAGAAGAAACCTATTACCAAAAAAAGGTGAAAAACAATTTTTTTGGCAAAGAATATATTGATTACAAAATGATATCAACTAATCAGTATATCTAAAATTAAATAAAATGTTCCTTGTTTATATTTCCTAAATATAAACCAAAAAATGAAGTTGGCCATTATATAAAGCTCCTAGAGCCCTTTAGATAAAAAGCCTAATGAATGTTGGGCTTGATAAGGTCTTTTTTCATTATTCAAAAAATCGTATATTTATCTTTTAGGCTTATATGGGCTTATTAAATAAACAATACCTAAGAAAATTAGGGGCTGGTCTTTTTTTATTTCCCAAGCAAGATTTTACAGGTAATATAATGTGTAGCACTTTTTTGTTTAAAAGACATTTAAATGCTAAATCAATTACTTAATTTGATAAATTTAAAAAACCTCAATTTCCTGTTCATTATGTTTAGATAACCAATTGGTTTGGAGGTGCTCCTTTTAAAAAATGATAGATGCTAAAAGGGGCATATTTAAAAATATAAGTCAAAAAAAAGTAAATGATCTTCCGTTTCTTTATGTAATAATATAATTTTTAGATTTATTTATAATTGAATTTGTCATCATAAAATTTTAAGAAAAATGAATAAAATTAAATAATTACTGATTGTACAAATTGAGTGCGAAATTTGTAATTAGGAAAGATGATAGTTTTTTTAAATTAATATGAGTACAGTCTTACTTTCATTTTTTTAATTTAATAGTTATAGCCTAAAAATTGGAGGCCTATGTATTGGATCGAAACCATTTTAATGACAAAAATAGTACAGAGAGAAATTTATAAATTTTATTGATTTTCAGATTGTTGCAATCCTATAAACTAGAAATTTTAACCAGGCCGTAAGCCTCAGGAGCCTATTTAGGGGTCATTCTTAAAAAAGCCCACACTCAGCCAAAGGTATAAATATTTAAGGTGTATAGGAGTTATACAAAGCCCTTTACTCTACTAAATAAGGGGCTTTTCTCTAATGGCCTTGTGTTTTATATAAATAATGTAACTTTTAAAGAAAAACGGGGCCATTCCTCTTTTGCATTGAAAATTTTTAATCTCATGTTAAAAGGGGCTCTATCCCTTTTAAGAATATTATGAAATTTTTTCTCCTTTTGGGCCCGAGAAGAAAAAAGCCTATTTTTTCCATTGCCCAATACCTCTGCCAGTAATTGTATTTGTGGAATTTAGGTTAGTTTTTTAAATGAGGACTTTAATATTGACAAGATTATTGAGGAGCGGGCGTTAAGGGGAATGAAGACTATTCATCTCTACGGTCCGTTCCTGCGGTCCAGCTCCATACCAATAAATGTTAAATCTCATATTTATGTTTCAGTCTTTCTACCCATTCTAACTTATGGAGCGGAATTATTTGGGCTTCTCTCTAATAAATTGTTGTACCCGGTTTCTAAGACTCAGCTGGATGATCGGAAAATTTGGAAAAAGACTAATTGGGCCTAAACTTCACTTGTACTTAGACCTTACTATTAGTACTTTTGACGTTTATGCAAAAAATAAATCCGTGCGTTTCTTTTTAAAATCTCAATATAGTAAAACATTAATCTAGTCTTATAAAAACCTAAGTTTCGCAAATAGAGGTGGGTTTCGCGTTGCTCTAGGTATCTTAAAAAAACAAAATATCATTTAATGGAGACTCAAAAATTATTTTAAAATCATTTGGTCTAAACCTTGACAAAGCTAGTCTTAACGAAAGTAAGTATAAAAATGGCACATTGTTTACATCGTACAGTAGCCCTTTTTATTTTTCTTAAAAAAATAAAAAGTATTGATTGCATTGAGTTTTCTTTCAGCTGAAAACTTCTGCTTCATATAAGGCCAGCTAATTGGTGGAATTTTAAAAATGCAAGATTCTTAAGATTGGTCACAAGAGACTTCGACTGTCCTTGTTGTAAATCAGTAATTGATGATTCACTTGCTCCCCAAATTTAAACGGTTATACTTGCATGAATTAATATCTATAAATAAATGTGATAATATGTTGTTAATTGATATTTTAGGGCTTTCTGATCAGTCTCAAATTTTAAATATAAATAAATATTGTCATTATGCTGGCCAAAGATTTTTTAGCTCTTGGTCTAGGTTAAGTGATTACCTAGTACCCGACAGGGCTAAAAGGGGCTATGCCCCTGACGGGTTTGCCGTCTCTTTTAAGAGATGAGGCATTGTTTTAGTAGGTGAATGACTCTGGCCTTCGACTTTTGCAAGAGTTGTAAAGCCTGCATGCTATAATATTCCGGAAAGTGAGTCATTTCGATGGATATTGTGGTATTGGCGGAGAGACGCCCTTAATCCTATTGATCCTAGGGGTTATGAACGTTCGCCTAGCAATTTTAATGCTCCTCACCCAAAAAAAATAACGGCCTAGTAGCTGTTAAGGAGCTTAAGGCCAAAGAACCACAAAAAGGGAAAATAATTAGATAAGGTCCATAATAGGTGTATGCTTTTATGTTTTTATACTTTTTTGCCTTATTTACATCTCATTTTTCATTCAATTTTTTTCCATGGCGTAAAACATTAATAAAGCTTTAAAATAACCATGGTTTATTATGTTTGTTGTAAAAATATCAAGGTAGACTATTTTAATATTATAAAATATATAAAAGTTTGTACATATTTTATGACCGAAGGTTATTACCTAGCGCCATCGATGAAACAGATTAAAAACATTAAATTGGACGCTAATTGTTTTCAATTTTCCGAAAAAAAACATAATAAGGCGCAACTTCAATGCTCCTCATTTAGGCTGTTATGTTCAGTTTGAATAATATAAAAAAAGGATTAGCTGCCAATAATAAAACTAAATAGAAAATATATTAATTTTTGCCTCAAACAAAAAATTGATTTTTAATTAAAATAATTTTATCAGGCTTTAAAGTTAACTAATTTCATTCTTTTTTTTCTAAAAAATATTTTTAACAGTTCTATATTAAAAGATTCGGATCTCTGTTATTTGACTAAAATTACATAGGCACTCTTAAAATTGTTGAAAATTAATTATAATTGCATTTATATAGGTATTTTTTATTTGAATATAACTAAATGAGTAAACTTATTCAAAAATTTTAACAAAAAAAAAGATTTTTTGCAACAACAGGTTAGTTAAAATACTTTTTTGTAAAGGTTTAAATAGAGCTTTATCGATTTTTAACGGCGCCTACTGCCACGCTAGACATAGGAATAGGTCAAAAGGATAAAAAAGCTTGTAGGTGTTTTTATTGAAAATTAAGAATTATAGCAGAGTAACGATGTTATTATAGTTCTAACGTACTGCCATTAAGTTGGACCTATTTTCTTTTTGGAATATACCCTCAATCTTGGTTTTTCATTTAGGTCAACTAATAGCGATTTTATTCTGTTTGCCCTTATTGTTCCTGTGCCGCCAATTTATTTAAGATTAAATTTGCAACAGTTGCCCAGTGAAATAATTATCAAAATACGTATTATATGGTTTATATTTATTTGGTAGTTTTTCAACTAAATCCATTATAACAACCTCCAAGACCAATTTCTTATTGTTTGTACATTTATATTGATGAACCTTGGTACGTAAGTTGATATATACCCACTTGCAGAGTGGCTGCACACCACATTTTGTATCCGTCTGATGGGTTTTCCCTTAATAAAATGTTTAGCTGTGTGGTTACGGAAACATCGATTCATCTATAGATATGTTGTTGTATTTTAAGGTAAGATCTGACTTTAGAAAATTTACCCTGGTTACTTAAATTATATATATCGGCCAAATGAAGAAATCAGTTACCTTTTTGAAATCTATTTCGCCGCATGCTATTTGAAACCATTCCGCCAAAAGTATCGGATTGTAGCTCCCACTTAATGTTCACTGGGCTTAATTATCCCGTAAAAATGGATTGCAATATATATTTTGCAATCAGAAATTGTTAAATTAAGGTCATTATGTTGTTTGGCATACAAATTACTCATTACGAAAAAGACATCGTTGTTAATAAATTGTTCAAATAATTTCGGGTTGTTCTAAATCTTTTTGGCTAAATTACCACAGCCATGTGGTTTAAATATTGTATTGTCATCTTTCCACCGCTGATTTTATCTTAAGAGAATTTTACTAGCGTTTGATCTCACAACTTCGACATTTAAGTTCGGCATAGATCGTAGGTGTTGAAGATCGAATATTTCATCGCCACTTTCTATATCGGTTTCTTCTTCATTTTGTGAGGGAATAATTATAAATCAATTTCTTCATTAGCTCGGGCATCATTCATTAATATCATTAATAGACGTAAGAATCATATATTATAACCCAGGATTGAAACTTATTGAAAAAAGTTGATACTAAGACCCGAATACTTGAGATAATTTTCAAATGAGCTGGAACTTAGATCTTGGAAGTACCGACGAGTTCCAATTTTTTTTCTAGAGAGATACAAAAAAAAGATATATTATACATTGCAAATTCAATTTATTAAACCATATAAAATGTAAATATTTATTTATTAAGCTTAAAATTCATTCCAACAAATAGAATATCATTTAAAATATCATCCTTTAGCCGATTTCTTTGTAATTCTAAGATAAAGTTTATATAAGAGAATAATCTTTCCACACTAACCTCGATCAAAGGGACCGGTACAACAGTTAAAGCTAAATTTGTTAGTAGCTGAAATTCAGCATTGTTGGCTACCCACCAGAAATATTATCCGCCTTAAAACGCGGCAAAATCTCGTATTTTATTTCTATATCCAATTGCTCGTAAATTAGGAGGGCTTTTGAGTCATCATGGTTATAACATATTCCTTCATCCTTCAAAACATTCTCTAAAAAAAATTCTTTTGTCTTTCCAGAATAATCTCAAATAGTTTCTTCCTCGCGATTACCTAACTTTGCTTTGAAGAGATAGGGATGATAGAACAATTTTCAGAACTTTTTAATCTTCTCGCATTTGTTATTATTTAATTTAAGTTAGAATCTTTAACTAGAAACAGGCCACAATTTACTATGTCAATATTTAAAAGCTAGAATTCTTATTGTTCAATAAAATGCAAAAGGGATAAAGAAAACTGATTGGGTTTTTAACACTGCTTTGCAGAAATAATATTTTGCAAAAAAATTTGAAAAGTTTGAGCCTGAAGCTTTTTTGTTAAGATTGCTGAGGGGCCTAATATTTCGACAAATTTTTGAAAGATATTCCAAATATCAGGGATACAACTCACTTAAAATATTTTTGTGCTGATCAATAAAGGATCTCAATTAATTAATCTTTTTATACAGGTGTAAGACCAGTTCCACCTCACCTGATGCATAATTATGGATTGGGGAAGATTTTGGGTTTAACATTGTTGATAAAATGGGCCTTTTATGCTTAGCAGCCAATTGTCTTGCTACCTTGATTGCTAATGTTATTTCAGGTGTGCTGACTAGAAAAGAATTGATTACTAATTGAACCACGTTCGCACACAGTTGAGATCAATGATGACGATGAAATATTTCACAAACCTCGTTAGAATCCTCTAATATTTGTTGAATAATTTTATTTTGATTTAAAAATTACAATAGGTATAAACCGCCTATATGCTTGGTTCAAGCTAGGGTTATTAAACAATTTACAAATTAAAATATTTATTATTTGTTTTTCAGATCAGTTTTAGACGTTGATCATAAGTTTGATAATAATATTGAATTATCACTTTGTAATAAAATAATTGCAAAAGTACTCAACCGCCTATTTGCATGAAGCTAGATTTATAAAGGTTCGAGATTAAAAAACTTTTTAAATATTTTTTCTAACAGTTTTTAAGGCAAATCACGATTATTTAGAAAAAATATAGTTTAATATAGTATAATTTGAGATATTTGAAATAAATCGCGATGGATCTCGAGAATGGAACTTGAAATCCTTGAGTTCCACCACAATGGTACTAAGTTCCAAGTTCCGAGCCATTTCAAAAAAAAAGACGAGTTCCGAGTTCTGGAACTAGTTCCAATCCTTGATATAACAGTTTATATGGTTAAAAGTTCATAATTTAGAGGAATGAAATTAGGGACAAAATTATTAAATTAATTTGAGGTGGATCAGGTCCCTCCAGCCTAGGTGACAGCCATTTTTAAATGCGAATAAAAAAATAATGGATTAAAAAAAATTTCTTTTATAAATACAATCTTCATAGTATAGATTTTTAAATAATAAAACCAAATTTACGTATAAGTATCCATAAATTTCGAATGAAATTGATGATGCCTAACGTAAAAATTTTGGGTTTTTGAAATGGGATTAATTAAATTGGAATGAAATTGAACAAGATCAGATGTTAAAATGCGTGATGGCTTCTAAATGAAATTTAAAAATTTAATTTTGAGTGGCTAGTTTTTTTAGATAAAGACCTTCAAAGTAGGCATAACAGGTAGGTTACATTGGGAACTCTCGGAAATATTCAGAAACAGCCCCTAGCTTACAAAATACTCATATTAAACAGGTCAAATCAATGCCAGGAAAAAAATTTTAATAGAAACATACATCCGCTTGGCAGATAATTATACAAGTCAACAAATTTTAAGAGTTGTGAGCTAACTCAAAAACCTGCTATCTTAGGGATCAACCGTTTACCATTTTTCTAAAACTTAGTCAGCTTCAAACATGAAAGAAATGCCAAAAAAATAAGACTTAAACACAGAATAAATTGAACTTCATCTTTTCACCAATATTTTGTTTGTTAGCAAGTGTAGTAGCTCATTGAATGCCTTCAGATATTATAAAAACAATTTTGCAACGTTTAAATAATAAGTTTAGCCGCCGAACTTGTCTCTCTGTTTACAATTTTATAGTACTATATTGAAATATGGTAAAATGAATAAAAACTAAATTTCAATATATATTATTATAAATAAAGACGCTACAGCCCAGCCCTTGGTTTTAATCTTTTTCCATTAACGTCCTTGAAAGTAAAAATGGCGGGACGATTAAGAAATGTATAATGAGATATCGGACTTATTTTGAATTAAGTTTTAGAAAAATAGTTGAAACTCACGATGAATGCCAATGAAAACTTAAAGTGGCGCGCGAGAAATCACTCTGATAGATGTGCTTATTGCTACAGATATTTTCTAAAGAAAAGTACTACTAATGAATGTTTTTTAGAACTTTATTTATTTTTTCTATTTTACGCATCAATTATGATTAATATTGCTATATGTTAACAGAGTATTGTTTTTTAAGTTTTTTAGCTTATGAGCCAACCTGAAACGAACAATCAAGATTAAGTTTATTTAAAATTCCTTTTTAGACAATTTAGAAGATATTAATATCACAGCTTATTTAAACTAATGATTAAATCAAGGGTAATATGCCTGGAATTTCCATCACCGAGCACCATTCTTATCAATTATAAAGCTGATGTAAATTATATTAATTTAGAGAAAAATAGAGGTTTATAATTAAAAATATATGATTACAAAATCTTTTGACAATAAGAGGATCACGCAGCACAAGATTTTTTAAAAATGCTTATAACACCTTAAAAAATATTTATTGGAGTATTGAGGCTTCAGGTAGTAAATAAAAGTTAGTCTCGTAAAAAATATTAAAAATAAATTGACTTTAAACGCACCCCTCACAGACGAGTTCTTACATAAAACTACACTCATATACGCAGGGCTGGGAAAACAATGAGCCAAAAAAATTTGGCTCATTTATTCCCCTAAAACATAAAAAAGAAAGGGGGGCAAAAATAAAGGCCAAAATAAGAATTCAAAAAAAGCCCTTACTAAGAAAATTGGCAAAAAAACCACACAATGTGGCTCTTAAAAAGAGCCCCAAAAAACCCATTTTATATTTTCTTTATAATAATTTCAAAAAATTTTGATGGGTGGGTTATTTTTTCTTGTTATTGTTGTTAGTAGCCCCTGTTCGTTGGACCTAAAAAGTTGGATGTAGAAATTGAGTGCTGCGAGGGCTGAGTTAAGCCAAAGATCTATCGGGGAGATAGGAGGCCCCCGGTTTGGGCAGATGAGCCAATGTTCGATACTATCAGCGGATGATTTAAAGTCATAGCAGATATTATTAAGAGAAGGGTGTTATTTTTCCTAAAGCTCCTAGGCGTTTTTTTTTAAAAAGGGGCTTTTTTTAAAAATGCCCCTTTTCTTTAAGCAAGAAAAGGGGCTTTTCTTTTGCCATGCCCACGAGTTTGTGGGCATTTGGAAAAAAAAACTCGAAAACTTGTTAAAAAAAGCTCATTTAGTTTTTTTTCCCAGCCCTGCATATACGTACGTAACCTACATATATGCAGAAAATTATAGTAAACATTTCTCAAAATTTTTTTTGGCTAAACAAGACTCATACCTTACTCTCGCTATGCATATTTCAAGCCATTCAACTTGTTGTTAAATGTGCAAACGAACAATTAGAAAAAAGCGATTTTATAATTGTAGTTATAGGTCAAAACAAAAAAACAATTTTTGCTGACATAAAAGTTTCTAGGAAATATGAATGTAAACATACTTTATAGAATATCTCTATATGACCTTAGCTTATTATTCTTAAAAGGTATCTTACAGTTGTAGCGTTGTTATTAAAATGTAGAAACTAAAAGATAAGAAATACACCTCGTGATTTCCCTCAAATCAATAGAATATTTGTGTTTATAGGTAGCAATTTAGTTGCCATCAAAAGCATCCTTTGTTTACACAAGGTCTTGCGTCCGTATTTTTACCGTGAAATTAGAAAGGGAAGAAAACTAATTTTTTTGTTTCATATACTTCTGCTACCTCATGTAATACCATTTGCCGAAATATTTTTTAGAGATCGATCATTGCAAGTAAGCCGGATTGATCTTATACAAACCCGGGAAAAAGTTTATCACGTATAAATTAGTTAGCGCAAAATAGGACCAAATTTTACCCAGAGTTTGTAAAAGAAAAAGGTTTCAAAAATGTATTCGATCGGTGTGGTATTAAAGAGAATATGGTTAATTTCTTTTTGATTTGAACCTGGTTTAAATACTCAAGTTTCATGTTTATCTTAAGGCATTCCAAAATTTTGGCGTAAAAGGGTATTTTGGTTTGAATAGTTTTAAAAATAAAATTCAATATTTAAAGTCTTAATTATGCAATTGACCCCTATATCGTTTTTTACAATGACATCAACTTGCCAATATTCAAAAATTTAATATGCTACTTAGTAAACTCACCATCGACCATAGATCGGACGAGCGCTTGTAAACTTTAATGTGTTTTACACTCATGATAAGCTGCGTTGATCCTGGTTAATAGTTCGATGGGTGACCGCCAACGAATCCCAAAGCCGTATTTCTGAAAGACCTGGCCTTAAAAGTCTAAGTCACCGGCGCATGTTTGATCTCATTTAATTAACTCGGCGGGCCTGCTGCACAGTAAAATGTGGCAAAGCCTTGTTGGGTTAAAGTTAGAAAGGTCTGGAGAAAACTGCTTTACAACAAGGATTTGACACATAATTAATCTATTTATCTTAAAAAAACTAGATCACCACCCTTATAAATTTTAAGATTTTATGGTGCGTTTAGACTTTAAATTTTACAATTTTTTTTTCAAAATCAAATTTTCTAAAAAATATATAATGTTAATAAGTGTTAGAATTTTTTTATGACTCAAAAAAATTATCAGCAATGTTTGTATAGATTAAGATATTAATTAATTTCTCTTAAATGTACTTAGAGCAATTGCTTGGAATGTTTGGAAATATTAAAAAAATAATAAATAATTTTAAATGAAAAAACTCAAATTTCAAAAATTTTAAACTATTAGAATTTTTAGATTAATTTTGTAAACCCGAATGATGTCTCAACTTGCCCCTTTCAACTAGATTTGATGGCCTTAAAAACTATTTGCTTGTGTAAATATCTAAGCATACAACTCCGAGAAAATATGCCGACTCAGCTTTCGGGGCTATTTTGTTTACTCTCGCGCCATTTTTACTATTATAAAATAATTATTTTATAATTTTAAACTATAACATTATTTTTAATAAAATCATGAGCAGTTTCCTTGTCTTTTTACTCAACATAAACAATTATTCTGCTTGGATTTCTAGAAGTAAATCATTTAAAAATTTTCAGTACAATATATTTTAACTAATAGAGGTTGGATCCATTCTTGACTGATATGGCAGATACTTTTCACTTAAGCCCGGAGACCAGAGATCCGCAAAAACCAAAATTTGTGAGCCCGGCCCGGCCCGGGTTTAATTTTTTTACCTTTACGCCGGCCCGGCCCGGGTTCAATTTTTGTTGCCTTTACGCCGGCCCGGCCCAACCCGGTTTTTTTTTAATTTGAGCCCGGCCCGGAAGAAAGATTTTAAGCCCGGCTAAAACCCGGGTTTAATTATTTTTATAATTTTCAATATTTATCTTATATTTTGTTCAATTTATATAAATTAAATTTTGTACTTATATATGATGCAAACTCTATAATAAAAATGAATATACATCAAAATTTTTATTGTTAGACAATAGATTTGCCGTGCGTATTGGATCTTTCATCAACAATCTTATCTTCAATTTTTTGTTTTAGGTCCATATTGCGGGAAAATTAATTTTATCAATGAATGAAAATTATAGTGAGAAAAAAATAGGCCATTTAATCTATATTAAAAGAAAAACTTATTTACAGAGAAGTTATGCTGTAATGAAGTTTAATAAAAAATAATTTAATAAATAATTTTATATATATATTAATTAATTTAACCAACCCGGGCCGGGCCTAGGCCCGGCCCGGCCCGGCTTAATTTTTGCGCCGGCCCGGGCGAGAAAAATATTTTATTATGTCAGGCCCGGCCCGCCCGGATGTTAATTTTTTCCAGTCAGCGCCGGCTCGGCCCGGACCCGGGCCGGCGCCGGGTCCGGGTTTCCGGGCCGGCTGCGGATCTCTGCCGGAGACCCTTATACATTTGGTATGAAGGACTATAAACGGGCGGACTGAACCGGGCATAGAAATACGGATCCAATTTCTTTTAAAAATTGTACCTTATATTTAGTTTTTTTTAAAAAAGGACTAAAAATGAAAATTTTTTAATATTCGGGTAAGTGTCTATACACACTAAATTTTATTAATTTTTTTTAAAGAAAAAAATTCTTAAGGGTAAATTTGGATCAGGTATGCTAAAAATGAATAATAATGGGGCCGGGCTTAACTTAAAAATATGTCGGTCTTGACCAAATTAATAGCCCGGTTTGAATGTTACTAAGTTTTTTGCATTGTTTTGGTAAGGTTTTGCATATCCACCTTTTGAAAATTGGCATCAGAGTATTAGGTCTAGGTTTTCAAAGAAAAACGTACATAACGTCGCTAGACGGCCTCGGTAAATTTAGAACCCTTCATTATACTACGGTTTATTAACATGGTCTCTGTTGATCTCTCCTGTTGTCAAACTGAATCGGCTTCAGATAGCTTAGTGACAAACAACCCTGTATTACACGCAGGAGGTCGAGAGTTCGAATTCGTGCATAGGCGGCTTTTACTATAAAAATATAACAAATAAGCAACCTATTTTATGAGTTGCCTGCTAAGGCATTAGGTCCTAAGCGCTATTCCTAAAATGAGAACTAGGCTAATTGCCTAGGTCGTCGGCGTGGAAACAAATCTTACTATATAACTCGTTAGCAATTTTGCAATGCTCGGGTTAGTCTCAAAGCCGTACAGATTCTATAGGGGGGAAGGTATTGTGACAAACTATAGTTGTATACACAAGTGTAATTCTGAACACATGCGCATACAATTGGACCATCTACCCCATTTATTATTGGAAGATTTAATGTAAAATTAAATTTTATATTTCGGCAGCAAATAATAAATTTTTTAAAAAAAATTTTCCCTAGTTATATATTAATAACATTTCTTGTTATGAAAATATAAGAAGCAATTTGTGCTCACACTGAAGCCACCTTTGTATAATTCTACCAATTATAAAATTTAAATGAATGTAAATCGAATGACAATTTTAATTCATAATATATGATGTTTATAAGTCGACAATCGGTGATTTAATATATGGTGTAAAGAGTGGTCTCTTAATTTAACAATTTAATAACCCCCTCACATTAAAGAAAAAGATTTTCTATGGGTGGTTAAGTGAGAGCTAATTCGATAGGTTTTAAATATTTTAATTTATTGGCAAAGCGCCTTACCTTTAAGGGCGGTTTAACAGTATTTAGTTTGCTAAAAAATCTTATCAAGGTTTGGCTAAACCCTAAACTATAGTCAATTTATATAAAAATGTAGTTTATTTAGATAGCTAGCTCAATTCATACTTCTTTACAGGTAATGAGCCATGGCTATATTTTTAATCTGATCGATTTTTCAATAATTGATTTTACAGGAGTCATCAAATTTTCCTCGTAGCCTAAGTACCTGGTAGTTTCTAAAATATTTTAGGGTATATGATATTATTACAGGAAACCAAAATTCTGGTTACAAATATATGTGGGTAAGAATCAAAAAATTTTAAAACATTATTATAAATGGGTATATTTCAAGCTGGAACTATTATATTGGCTCCAGGGAATTTTTTTTGTTCGCAGGAAACATTATATTTAATCAGTTTGGTAACATCAAACAGGTACATTAGAGCCAAAAACATTCTATTCTCTCCCTGCGCAAAGTGCATGTGAGGCAGGTTAGTTTGTAGAAAATAATTAACCCCAAAATTAAAAATTGCTCCCCCCCCCCGTTCCATCTCCCTAACTTTTTTATAGGGCTTGGCCAAGAAGGAACTCTAAACTTAGATATAGCATGTGACCCTATTCCTGTAAAATCCTTTATACGTATAGCATGATAATCCCCTGGCTATGGCCCTGGCCTGCTCAAATAAGCCTAATAACGTTTTTTGAACATAATATACTCGATTATTTTGTAAATTTATAGCCCATCCAGCAATGACGAATTTGAGAGCCTCTTTTATTGATTCAACGATATATCTGAATTGGGATGGTATAGGGTAAACTATATTTATTTAAAGAGCCTTTGACCAAACATTAATATTTAATTTAATGTGGGAAATACAGTGGAGATAAAAATGCTTTGGCGCACAGTTGAATTGTATGTTATGCTTTTTATCGTGGAAATGAGATTACACATGAATGAATGAATATAGTGATTACACAGGTCAACAAATTATTGAGAGTTATGAGCTAACTACCGAGATCAAAACTGCCATCTTAAGGATTTTTATATCGTTTTTCAAACTAAATTAATTAGCTATAAACATTGAAAATTAGAAAATGCCTAAAAAACAAAAGAGAGTCAAAAACAAAAATATACTGAAATTTTTTTTCCGGATATTTACAATATTAAACTGTTAATTTCGAACCTCAAATTTTATTAAAAACCTATAATGCCGTATTTTAAATTGGACGCGAAATATTTTGTATTATTTAAATGCCGATGTAAGAGCTTGATATACTATATAAAACTTTATTTCTCAAGAAAATTTTTATATAAAAAAAATTCTTACATTTTTCTTTTATGGCACGGATCTGTCAATTTTGTCAAAAGACCATTTTTTCGATAAGGACGGATGTAAGGAGCCGAAGCCAGAAGAAACTAAGAAAAACGAAATATATATATGGTCAATTCCACCTCAATCCAACAAATCCGGGAAGGGTACCCCTTTTGATTTGGCTGAAATTTTGCATGGAGGTAGTATATAAGGGTATCTCATAATCTGGAAATTTATTTTGACCGGAAGTGATTTTTGACGGAGATAGAGGCAAAAGAAAAAAAAATTGCAAGGTGAATTTTCACATTTGATGCAACTTTGGGAGGTTATAAGTAAAAAAGTATTATAGCTAGAGACTTAATTTTTTTTTATTTTGAAGAGGACAATAAGGGCTAGCTTGCATGTGTTTATTATTTCAAAAAATATTTTTTAATTTAAACTAGCAATTTTTTAAATTTCATGAAAAATTGCTAAAATATACCCCTTAATATTCTTTATAAATATTTGAACTCAAAAGTCTGGGACCAACATGACTTTTTTTTACAAAACTCAAAAAAATAATTTTTTTTTGATTTTCAGACAAAAATTTGCTCCCTGCACTATATAAAAATATTAAGAAGTGCCAAAATTGATTATATTTAAGAAGTTAGACATAGTGGCAATTATGTTAGGCCATAACAGTTTTATTAATTTGATTCATACTATTGTATTTTGGAAAGAAAAAGGGAACTTCAGATTAAAAAAATTGGTAATTTTCAGTACTTTACTCCTAACTTCAAAGCCGACTTTCTGGGTCACTACCAAACCAATTTGAAAATTTAAAATTGCATTTTATACATAAAACATCGATATATAACATAAATTTTCCCCCAACATTTTTTAACGTACCCATAGCTTTTTATAAAATAAAAAAAATTTGCCAAGTTTTTTGAAATTTTAAGGTGTTAAAAATAAAAAGTTAAAATTTGTATGCTCATATTTGTTAACTTTTACTAGTTATTTTTAGTTTGATGAACAATATTAGAAATTGTACATAATATTCAATATTTATCCTCGGCAAACTTCAAAAAATTTGTTAAAATTTATTGTATAAAAAAAATTTTGGGAGGATTTTAGAAAAAATAATAAGGTTAAAAAACTTGTTATAATTTTTTTTTTCCTTTGTTCAATAGTTTTTAAATAAAACAGCCTCAACAACGTTAAGTCTGATAAAAAAAAGTAAAATAGAATATATTTGGCCTATTTAGAATATTACGTATTAACCTATGTTTTTTTTTATGATTATCAACAAACTTAATATAAACGTAAAAAGTCAATTATTTTATGAAACATAGTTATATGGTTTTTTAATATTATAAATACATAAAAGAAGTCAGTTATAGGGTTAAACAACTTTAAATGATTATAACGGGCAGAAATAACTTCAATGATGAATTTTAAGACTAAATATTAGACCCAATTTAATATAAATAAAATATAGATATTCAGTCTTACTAATTTTTACAAATGCCAAATATGTTTTTGAAAGGCTATTTAGAACAAGACATACAATATATATCTAAGCGACCTTAATTAAGTTTAAAAATCAACAATTTTAGTTCCAATTAATTCTTAGTTTTATAATATAGACGCACTAGACCTATTAAAGAAAGAGGAAATATCACTGTTACTTGATGTGGGCATTTACTAAGTTTTTTATAACTAAATGTGTTCCTAACAAATTTAACACAAGAATATGTATTAATAAATATAACAAATTACAAATTTAATTAAAATAATGAAAGAATTTCATAATTTCCTTTTTTTGTAATTTACCTTTCTCGTTCTTTTTTCTATACATAGCATATATACTATTTTTTTAACACTTAAACAAGCAAATTATGACTGATTATATAGGTTCTAGATATTATAAGATAATTATGCAAAATTAATTAAAAAAATAAGCTTGCACAGACGAATACAATCTATAGTTTTTTGACATCTGAAAATTTGCTGTTTTTTTGGCAAATTTTGGTAATTTTATTGTAAAAGCGTCAAAATCGAATGAAAAAAGCTGGGGCTATTATAAGTTATTAAGCAATATTTTATCTATAAAATGAATGTTAAAATTAAAAAAAGGTTGGCTGGTTAACCAGAAAGTCGATTTTGAAAACAGGCAAAATTTTCACTTTTTTTGGTTTTAAGGTTCACCTTTTCATTGTAAATTTAATAATAGTAGTAATCAATTAAATCAAACTATTATGGTCTAACATAATTGACATATGTCCTGCTTTTTGATTATTGTCAAATTTGGCACATTGGCATATTCTAATTGCAAAGGGCCTAAATATGTCACAAAATTAGGGCAAAAAATTGATTTTTTTTAATTTTGTAAAAAGTCATGCCGGTCTCATATATTTATTAACATTATTAAGGGCCATATTATATAAATTTTTCAGAAAATTTAAAGATACGTTTTTTGAGCTATTTGTGTCTAAACTTGACTTTAATTTTTTGGTAACTAAAAAAATTATTTCAAATATTATTTGCGTCTAAGGCAGCCCTTATTACGATCTTCAAAATAAAAAAAAAATATGACTCTAGCTACAACACTTTTGATGATACATGCGCGCAAAGTTGCCTAAAATTTTTTTTTTGCAAAAAAATGAAAAATATTTTTGCTCATATCTCGGTCAAAAATCACTTCCGGTCAAAAAAATTTAGGTTTTTATCAGCATCCAAAGACCCTACCAGTGTGCTAATTTTCAGCCAAAACTTAGACTTCAAGGGAAAAAGTGTGTCGATTTGAGGTGGAATTGACCATATATGAATTATAGGGATAAACTCTTTTATGCTTTTATAATATTCAAGGTTGTGCCATTGAAATTTGTTGACCTGTGTTATACAATATTTGCCACCTTAATATGACAATGACTGGTGAAAGGATCACCAAGTGTGTTTTCCTAAACTTGCCAATTTGGCATACTATACTGTTTTGTTCTCCCACCAGTGTAGACAGCGAACAGTTGTTTACATCCCAGGCCATTGCATTAGCGATGGGTATAACATGTTCAAGACCGATACTTTGGGGTTATTTCATTCTACATAAGTGATGAGTTAATCAAAAACATGTTTTAAAAATATGTTTATCACATTTGATTTAATACACGATTTATTGTGAGAAATTAAAAAATTTAGAAATACATTTACAAATTTATTTAAAATCTGTTTAAATAACTTTTTTATATGACAAAAATTTATTTAAAGATAAAAAAAAACTAAATTTAAAATTTTTTTTATTTTTTTATATTTTCTACTCTTAAGTTTGAGAATTATTTATGAATTAATGATTAATTAAAAAGTATTTATTTTAATATTATTGAATTTATTTATTTTGTTAACAATAAATTTTTTACCGATAATAATTATTCAAAATCTATTCTCTTTATAAATTTGATTATCCTTTTTTAGATATAAATAAATTATAGCCTCTTTTAAAAATAAGTAATATTGATAAAAATTCATTATCTGAAGTTTGATGTAGCAAAAAAAAATTAAAAACTTAATGATTACAAAGAATGTGTTACTAATGATTTTGTTAAATTTTTATATGATTAAAAGGTGCGTTTCCTAATTTATTTAAAATCTTTTCTATAAGTTTGTTATTAGGCTTTTCAACGTCGAGTTGTGAGGCTACATTATTAATAATTAAAAGTTTCAACAAGGATTTAATTGGTGTACATGTATATTTTTTTCCGTGACCCACAAGTTTTTTTGCCCCCCTCCCCCTCCCCCACACACACATTGGAAACGCTAGAGAGTCTGATTTGATGTATAACCATTAACGTTAATTTTTTACATTAAATTACTTGTTTACCTATTTATAGTATAAACTTGTAGAGAGGGGCATATTCATATCCACCTGAACAGGCAGGATAGCCTTTGATTTTTAAGTAACGGGCCAATATTGAAATTTAAAAATTGCTGATTGGTGACAAACCATTTCGAAAACTCGCCTGTTATTAATACAAAGAATTTGTATTTGTTAATTGTAATGTAAATTCTCACGGTAAAATATATTTTACCCTTGCCGAGCTCTCCCTGATCCTACTTTGTTCTTAAGTCAATCTCTAAAAACTAAAAATTTGTATTAATTAGAGCTGTTTTTCTACCTTCTAAATAAAGGAATTACATTAATTACACAGGTCGACAAAAAATGGCGACCAATTTTAAACATATATATTTTGAAAGAGTTTGTTGAGCACATTCCAAATATCTTTTCCGTTTTTTTTGAATAGGTCTAATTTTTTACCTAGATGGGTTTAAAAGTATCAAAACCCTCAATATGTCCTATATTTATAGGCACTTTTCGTGCCTTTAAAATAAAAATAAATAATAGAAAAATATATTTATTATTAAAAAACTCTTATATTGTTATATAACTTTTTTAGAATTTACTTATCTCATTTACTTTTTTAAATATTTGATTTTAAAAAACTCAAAATTTCC
>CM060245.1:10476712-10530545 GCA_030555515.1 Acutogordius australiensis
AAAAAATACGCGTCTGAAAGTCTGTGCTTCAAAATCATAAAAAATTAAAAAATCATTCAAAAAAGTACAAATAACATTTGAGATATGTAATAAATAAATGCGATTTAAGCCAAATAAGTATTATATTTTTCATAAATGATAGAAGATAATGAAATATAAGCACATAAAGTGAAAATACTACCCAAGCAATCTTTTTTGTTTATATTTAACCTATCTTACTACACTACATTGAGATATGTAAGTAAGTGAAGGGTTGGCAGATAATGCCAGTATTAGTAGCAGCACGCACTACAATCTTTAATAATTTAGTAGCCCCTTTTTTAATATATAAAATTTTGAAGCACAGACTTTCAGACGCGTATTTTTTGGAAATTTTGAGTTTTTTAAAATCAAATATTTAAAAAAATAAATGAAATAAGTAAATTCTAAAAAAGTTATATAACAATATAAGAGTTTTTCAATAATAAAATATATTTTTCTATTATTTATTTTTATTTTAAAGGCACGAAAAGTGCCTATAAATATAGGACATATTGAGGTTTTTGGTACTTTTAAACCCATCTAGGTAAAAAATTAGACCTATTCAAAAAAAACGGAAAAGATATTCGGAATGTACTCAAAAAACACTATCAAAATATATATGTTTTTAATTGGTCGCCGACATAAACTTGTTATTTGTCGACCAGTGTTATTTGCTTATATTAGCATAATTATCATCTAATTTCAACCTAAAAATTAAATGTAAGAAATGCATTTTTCTACAAAAAAATATAAATCGATAATTAAGGTATTCATTGGCCCAAAGAATTTTGAATCAAGAAAAACATGAAATTTTACGAAGTTTTTTAAATAATGCTTTAAAGATAAATATGTAGCCTACATCGGCCGACATGATTGTGTGAAAAAAGAAAATTATGTGGGAATCCCCATAATGGCCTTGTCTTACTTATAAATTCCGATTTTTAAAGGCTCTTGGCTCTCTCAAGACTATATAATTTGACCATGACTAAATTTGCGATTTCAAAATTAAAAAATATTTTTTTTTGCATATAATATCACTTAACTTATATATTTTATCTTAAATATATCGAGCTTTTACATCAACAATTTGGTACCACAGCCCTAATAGGACAAAATATTATATCGGTTTTGAAATAAAATATGTTGAAGTTTGAATTTACTTTTTTTAAATATAAAAATTTGAATAATTTTTTTTTCAAATATTTTTGGTTTTTTATATTTTTTCAAAAGTTTTTATCGTTTAAGGCTAGCTTACAAAGTTAAATTAAAAAACGGGCACACGGGATTGAAAATAAGATGGCAGGTCTGGTCTCTAAAATAGTTCTCAAAACTTGTTGACCTGCAACTTAACTGTAGAAAATTTAACACCAGATTTGCAAGTTTAATTTTATTATTCGGGATATGTTCTTTACGTATATATAATATAAACCTTTTAATTTTGTAGTAATGGCTTTAGTCAATTCTAAATAAAAATTACACGGTAAGGCTCTGTTATACGCCAACAATGGTTCCGCTACATTCAAAGGCGGAGGCGCGCTGTAATTTAGGATTTAGAATATATTAGAACCTATATTAATACTTTTACAAAAAGTTATAAAAATTGAATACTTTTATAAAAGAAAGTTGTAGTTAATTTTAATAACAAAATAAATTTTTTAAGAATTTACAAGGTCGCATTTAATAAATGAAAAATATATGAGGGCTTTATTGTAAACTATTCCTATTTAGTTTCATAAACATGCTAATCTGCAACACTCGGTCTGATAGTAAAGTCGTGAGCCTAGAGCCTGCGCACTCTACACTCTATGTTGCCCCATATATTCTGCCGGGGAGCTTTTGACGCTGAGGTTAAGTTTAATCAATAAACCTTCAGTGAAAAACAGGCTATGACAAACTTGCTATCATATTCAATGCTTAATTTTTTACTGTAACTATGTCTAGTGAAAAATACGTCGTTTCTTTTGTGAAAGATCTCAAACGCTTTAGCAATGAAGGAAAAAACAATTATATATTTTTAAGGGGTGACCGCGGTTACGGTTATGAATTTATAGTGACTCAATATATTAAAGGGGTCCGACCAGAGGGACAAAAGGTGTCTTTAAAGCTGCCAGGTAAAAATTCATTTTAAATGCTTTTACATATCTAATTCTGCTTTTTGCCTTAGTGTTTATGTAAGTTACCATTTTAAATTTCAAAACATAATTAGGTTAAATAAATGTATATACCTTTAATTCTATTTTTTTTTTAAATTTGATGATGCTATAAAAAAATTACACATTTGTTTTATATGCAATATCGGCATTATATAATAAAAATGGCGTTGTTTCTGTTTTTAAATATTTCGGTTTGTTGGCTTTTTGTTAACATTTTTTGTTGTTGGTTTTTTAACAATATTGTTTTTGTTTGTTTTTTTTGTTTCTTGTCTATTTTAGTTTCGGGCATTTAACCTCATGTTACATATTATCATAGGTTGCTGCATATTGCATTAATTCTAAAAGTATTGGAAGCTCATTTGCATCTAACCAAAAGTAGCAAAAGAGATAATCTTAAAAAAAGAAAGGGTGTTTTTTTCAGGCGTGGGAACCTAACGTCGAGAGCAACAAATCTTTTTTAAATATTTTCGAATAAAAATATATTGAATAATTGATTTTTATTTTTTGATAAACCTAATTTTTATAAAGTTGCCAATCCTAATTATTAGCAATATACTTTTTCAAAAGTAAAAGATCTAAAATTAAAATAAACTTTTTAAAAAATTTAGTTACAATTTTTAAAAGTTTTCAACATTTAGCTAAAGTCTAACATACTTAAAATAATTTGAAAATATCGCAAGATGATTAATTCAACAAAATTGACTATTTTTCAGCGAAAATATATAATATATTTTATAATGGATACACTGGACAACAAAAAAACACCATAAATTTTATAAGGAATTTTTAGAGAATTTAATTGCTATCACGACCCGGGTTTAGTTTTTTTCCAAATCCTTTAATTTTTTTAAACCTTGTTATTTAAAAATTTAAACGCCTTACGTCAATAATGAATGTTTCAGGAAACTAAATATTTATAATTTTCGTTATTACCCATAAGTTTTGTATGGTATAGAGGCCAAAAATACCCCCAAAAAAGAGAAATCTCAACTTTAACACCGAATAACTAAAAATTTGAGGCATTGGCTAAAATTATGATTTTATATTCGTAATTAGCACTAAAAACCTGACCAAAAACGATAGTTGCCATAAAATATGTTTAATGTGTTCCAACTTTTGTTGTCCATATGGTGAATACGGATCTGACGTTAGTTATATTAATTCTTATGTCAAAGTCAGTTGTTTTGAGTTATGTAATAAAAATTAAAATATTTTCGGAGCCCATATGCTAAAAAATTTATATCATATATTTTCGACATATTTGATTACAACGCTCCACCCTACAAGCTTCATATAAATATTTTAAAAATGTATTTTAAGATATTACCTTAATCAAAACTAAGGTTTCCCTCTTCTTGACATCATACTCTTAATAATTAGCTCCAGCCAGCCCGACATATTTTTAACAAAAACGCTATTCGGTAATTTTTCATTATAGGTCTCTCTTAATTATAACCCCGACGCTTTAATTTAATATTGAAGTCTACAAATATTTTGTTTTGAAATTACAGATTGTAGAACAAATACATACCATATATAGCGTGATAATAAAATAATCATTTTAATTTCCTGTTTCAATTAAAATATAAGGCAAAATGGAATAGGTAAATTGGCCCGGAGCCTGGCCCTTTTTAAATTATGACCTGGCCCGTTTGGAGCCTAGACGGTCCTTTTTGGGGTCCTGACTTAAATCTCTGATCCCATTAGGCCTCTTCGGCAATCAGATATTATAAATCTTAAAACTGGAATAATCTTTTAATTTTTTTTTATCAATGAATTAGATTTGATTAATTAAAACGAAACCGAATAGATCGGTTATTTTTTTATAATTTATTATTATGTAAATAAATGGAATTAGCGGCAAATGACCGAATTTTGAAGATGGTTTACCTAGGACTATTTAAATTCGCTAATTCGGATTTTATCGACCTTTTCATGCTGTTTAACGAATTCTTAGCATTTGTTTTACGCAATCTAATTTTTATAGATTTAATTGTATGCCTGTTGAGCTTATTTTTGAAAAAAACTTTTAGTTCTCTTACACAGGTCAACGAATATCAATGTCAGTAACGTGAATTTTATATAAACATAAAAGAATGTCTCCCCATGATGGCCTAATCTCATATATGTTTTTTTTTAGTTTCCTCCTTAGATCTGTCTATAACGAAAAATGGCCTACCAAATTGACTTAAATATACCCTAAAAATAAAAAAAAAATTTTTGTTTGCATATAAAAATTCCTTGTAACTTATATTTTTAATCACAAATAATGAAAAATAAATTTTATTATTATAGCTCTCACATCCGCATTAAGGTAATACAAAATATTTATCGTCCAAAATTAAATAAAATACGATATATTATCGGTTTTAACTGAAATATTATTTGAAGTTTGAATTTAACATGTGAGTATGGAAAAATTTTATTTTATTTTGTATTTTTTTGGGGGGTTTGATTTTTTTTGTAAGATTTTCAGTGTTTATAACTGACTAACCAAGTTTAATTAGGGAAAAAGAGTGAATTTGATATTCCCTAAGATGGCAGGTTTAATCTTTGCTGTTAACTCATAACACACAAAAAATTGTTGACCTGTGTTATATAATTTTATTAGATTATAAGAGAGGTCTTTTTAGCTGATCTAATTTTTATTCATATTAAACTTTTCCAGATGAGCTAACACCTACTTTCGTCTTGGTTAATAATTCTATCAAAATTAACTGGCCTACTCCGGGTGCGAATGGAAATACCCTAAAGGGGTATACGATAAAATCTAAAACTGGAGATGGAAATAAGAAGGAGCATTTTGTTACAGCTCCTTGCCAAGTTTTATATATCTTAGATATGTGCTTGTATTAAGTAAAATACACGAAGCTAAAATTGAGGGTTTTCGTAATTGATTGCATACTGTTATTAAACAGATTAAATTTTTGAAAGTTATGAGATAACTTCAAGATCAAACCTGCCATTTTAGGGATTTTAAAATATGTTTACCGTTTTTTCTAATCAATAGCTAGTCAGCTATAACAATTATAGAAAAATTGTCAAAAAAAACAAAAAAGATTCAAAAACAAAAATAAATTGAATTTTTTGCATATCCACAACAGCTAAACTGTTAAATCAACCTTCAAATAATATTTTTATTAAAAACCGATAATATAATAGTTGTCAAAATTATTGCATATACAAATTATCAGTTTTATTTCTTGCATTGGCAAATATAACTAGAATATAGCCCCTGTTTGGCACTAATTTTTGTTTTTAAATTATTGAAATATTAATAAAATTAATTATAGTGAATTACAAAATTAAAAAAACATTTGATATTTTAGAAAAGCTAAAATTAAATTTTTGTCTTAACTTTAAAAGCTAGGACCGGGTTTGGCTGTGTGGGCAAATCGTATAATTCATAAAGGTATTAAATTACCTACTTATGCTTAAATTTGTTGATCTTCAATTAAATTATTACTCCTAAAAATTAAATTTTTTAAATAACTAAAGTTTACAATTTATATATATAAAAAGTTAAGCATTAAAAGTTGGAATACACAGGTCAACAAATATCAATGTCAGAAACGTGAAATTTATGAAAACATATAAAAATGCATCCCAGCCTAATCTCGTGTGTATTTTTCGTTTTTCTAAGTTTCTTCCATAAGATCCGTCTAAAGAAAAATGGCCTTTTTCGACCAAATTGACAGATCTAAATAACCCTGAAAAGAGAAAATTATAAATCTTTTTGGCACATAAAAATTTCATATAATTTATCTTTAATCACAAATAATGAAAAATAAATTTTATTAATATATAAAGCTCTTACTTCGGCATTTTGATAATACAAAATATTTTGCGTCTAAAATTAAATACGAGACGATATATTATCGGTTTTATATAAAAATATTATTTGAAGTTTAAAAATCACAGTTTGACTATTGTGAATATGCAAAAATAAAATTTTGATTTGTTTTTGTTTTCGAATCTTTTTTGATTTTTTGACCTTTTTATCTAAAATTTTCAATGTTTTTAACTGACTAACTAAGTTTGATTAAGAAAAACGGCAAACATTTGATGTTCCCAAGATGGCAGGTTTGATCTCTATTGGTAATTTATAATTCTCAAAAATATGTTGACCTTTGATATAAAAAATTTTAAAAAAACAACGATAGAAATTAAAAAATTTGAAAAATATATAATATTACTGTACAAATATTTTTGAAAATGAAAAAAACTCAGCTATGATAAAGGTTTTATAGTAAAAATGGAATTAATTTTTTCCCATAGGATTGCTATTACCCCTCATTAAAAAATGCCGATTTTTACCCTTTTTACAATCAATAACTCTTTTAAAATATAAATAAGCATATAAATTAGAAAATTAACTTCTGCCTGCAATTAAAATAGTAATAAGTTCAATTTGATTAAATTTAATAATAACAAATTAATATTTAGTTATTTTGCGCGCTTAGACTGTGTTTTTGCTGTTGTTTATACATATTTCTCTTTCTCTTTCCCTTCGTCAACATTAAATTTGCTGTTTTTGTGTCGATCTTATTTTGGCAAGTGTATAGATATAAACACGCATGCACCCCGTTCACGTAACAGAAAAAGAGGAAAAAAAATTGGTTAAATGTAAATTTGTAATTTTAAATAATTTGTTTAATATTAATATTAATTTTATTTCAAATTATAAAAGTGTTAATAAAGTTTTTCTGTACCTTTCTACATCCTTTTTTTGATTTTTTACTTGCCCCTGGGAGAAAAACTAAAAACCCTACTAAGTTCACCATACAAAACTCTATTATATTAAATCCAAGAATTATTAGGAAAAAATTTGTGTTACACATTAATACAATCGGCAAGAAAATAAAAATATGAAAAATTGACACAAATATCAAGGCGTCTAAATTGTATAGACTGCATAACTTATTTTAAATTTATTTAGGTTTTGAATTCATTCGTTTTTAGTTTAATGTTAAAAATTTGTCAAGTCTTTTTAAAGATTGAATGATTAAATATTAGCTATATTTTATTTGAATTTAACTATTAATAAAATTTTTATATATTTTTAGAGCAATTTCTTAAGATATTAAAGAAAGTTGTAAAAAATGGTGTTTTTTGATGTAACCTAATATTCAGGAAAAATTTATGGGGAAAAATGTAGTGTGTGTAAAATTAAAAATTTGTTAAAAGAGATATTATGATGTGTGATGATTAAATTCAGGGTTTATATATTGGCAAAGTTTAAAATCACTAAATTTTAACATTTTATGATTTATTAGTACATTTAGTTGGTAAATTGGGAAAAGGTTAGCTAAAATGAACAACCGATAAAGAGCTAATTAATCAAAAACTTTTACATTTTAAATTGACTAGATTTATTACTAAGACAAACTTTTACTTTTTAAATTGACTAGATTTATTACTAAGACATTACTAAGACACCTTACCCTATACGAAAAGTATAGCGTAAGCTATCTGTTTCAATTATAGAAAATTAGTGTGAATGTGCGCAGTCGATTAAGTCTGTTTATGATTGTTTCTATCGTCGCCATCATCAGGTATTCCCATAGTCTTGAGGTCTAGATTTGTGGTTAACGTTTTGATTGTGCATCGATTAATAACTATCCATACGTGAGCATTGCAAGTTTTGTTTTAAGGTTTGAAATTTTTTAAATTAACATTAACTTTTAATTATCAAGAACTTTCTGATTCTAAACATACAAAGGTGGTTTATGCTTTGCTTTCAGTTAAAACTTTATAAATATTTTTATAATTTATGCTTCCAACAACCTCCTTACATTTCATCAACATTAGGCAATTTTATTAATGCATCAATAATTATTTGAATATTAAATATAGATATAAAATTAACGACCCCACCTAGAAATCGGTTTCTAGCAACCTTTCAAATTCCAAATCTAATGTCATCCTCTCTAGCTCTGCTAGAGGAGGAATCGTTTCGATTAGTATTGACGGTTGCTGAATCTCCCTCGATTGTGGTGGTCCATCGGCTCTTGCTGTGGTTGAAACAGCAGAGCCGGCCGTCGTTGGAGGTATGTTTACCGGTAGCACCGGTGAGGCCTGTAGGTTCCTTAAAGGCTCTCTTGCTGACTCTGATATTTGAGTCAGGGGTATAATATTATTTCTTCCGGCCTGTACCGTGAACCTGCACACCCCACCATGCCATCTTCGGCAACATCTACAACGTCTTCGTGTTGTTGGTCTAGGATTTTGATTTCTCTCCATCCTAGGTGTTAATCGATTATTATTATTATTATTGTTGCTATTGTTTGATTGAGTCCTCGGCTGTCTTGGCCGGTTATTGGATATAGGAGCCGTCGTACTGACTCTTTCTCCTTGTCTCCGCCTAAGATGTCTCTGATTTCCTGTGGCCCTTCTTCTTTGTAGCCCCCTTGTATGCGTTGTAGTTGCTTGGGGTGGTCTACCTTCTCCGCTCGTCTGGGGATGACGGATGGGCATCATATTTCCCCAGGTCATTATGAGTGGGACTAAAGGTGTCCAATAGTATATAGGCCACATCTAACATAATCAAAGACGAAAAATATAAGGCTTCTATCATTACAAACTGGGGAAGACATGCAATATATCACAGAGAGATAATATCATTGCGAAATTCATGCATCAGTTTGTTTCTAAATAAATATGTAAAAGTATCTTTTAATAATGTGATTTGATTGATCAGTAGCGGACTCTAACGTCCTCTACATGCCTTATGACTATTGATTTATCCTGAGCTAGAATCTCAAGCACCCGAGACCCTTTAGAAGAGATTACTTCTCCCATGAGCCACTTGGGACGCTTTTTGTTATGTGATAGGTACCAAATATTTTGCCCTTTAACATACTTAGTGTTAGCTATGCTCTCCTTATGACCTATAATCTCATTGGGAAGTCTAATTTTTCGCCCTAAAAACTTTTCCGAAATCGATGGTTGGTTGTACGACCCTATCGCATTGCGGTATACTTGGTATAACCATGTTCCATCTTTTTCATGTTGATGTAATTTTAACCATCTTTTGGCCATTCCAACCGATCTCTCAGCTAGTCCATTAGAACTAGGATGATATGGTGGAGTAAAAATTAGTTCGATATTCCATTTGTCACAAAAAGTTTTAAACTCTTGAGAGGTAAACGCAGTACCGTTGTCGGTTACTATTGTTTCTGGGAATCCAAATTGGCTAATAAGCTTTTTAACGAAATTAATTACTACTTGCGAGGTTGTATGATTAACTTTTATAAAATCTGCCCAGCTAGAAAATGCATCAGCCACGACTAAATAACTATTTTTATTAAAATCAAAAAAATCTAGGTGTATGCGTTGCCATGCACGTGTACAACTAGGCCATTTTCTAACTTTATCGTGTTTTGGACGTGATGCTATGGAAGCACATGTAGTACATCTACGGCATACTTCATTTATTTCCTTATTCATATTGGGCCACCAGTATTTTACTCTGGCTTGGTGTACACACTTATCGCGACCTTGATGTCCTGCATGTATTTCCTGGCTTATTTTATTAGTGAGACTTCTTGGGATAACTATGCGGTCTTGTCGTTGCACTAGCTCGTCTTCCAAGTGTAGTTCGGTCATTACTTTATAATAAATGTTCGACGGGTGAATATGTTCAATCTGACCCTTTAAATATTTTTTAAGAATACTTAAATCTTCGTCTTTTTCGATCGCATTTATTATATCTTGCCTTGAGGGGCAACCTTCATCTAAGATGGAAGTGATTATATCAGGCTTTGTCCCATAATAGCATAGTCGTGATAATGCATCTGGCAAGTTGTTCCATTTACCAGGTATATGTACTAACTCGAGGTTAAAATTTCCCATGAGTAGCTGCCAACGCTGTAATCGTGGTGACAGAAGTAGAACACGGTTGTCCTTTTTTAATAATCCTATGAGAGGTTCATGGTCAGTCCACACTGTAAATCTTTGACCAATCAGATATTCTCTGCATCTCTCTAATCCAAATTAAATAGCTAAGCATTCCTTTTCGATAGTTGAATACCTGGTTTCTGGGTCTCGAAATATGCGTGAAAAGAAGAGTATCGGTCTATTTATTGTTTTATACTTTTGCAATAGCGTACCACCGACTCCATGAGTAGACGCATCTACCGCTAAAATTAATGGATAGTCGGGGTTGAAGCTTGCTAGGACCGGCGGATGAGTTAAAATATCCTTCGCCGACTCAAACTTCTTATGATGTAAATCTGTCCAGATAAAAGGAACATCCTTTTTACAAAGATTGTAAAGTGGTGCTGAAATTTTTGTAATCTGGAATAAACCTGCGATAATAACCTAAAGTACCGAGTATTGAGAGGAGTTCAGCTTTATTGTTAGGATCTCTCATTTTCATCAACGCTTCGGTCTTTTGAGGTAAAGATCTAATGCCTTGTGCACTAATCTCATGTCCTAAATAACTTATTTTTTCCAAAAGAAATGAGCATTTGTTTTGACCTAATCTCATCCCCTTTTCCTTGATGCGACCTAATGCGATAGAAAGTCTTGCATTGTGTTCATGCATCGTTCGGCCAATGATAAGTATGTCATCTAGATAGGCAAAAACACCTTCTAGGTCTCCGAATATCAGCGACATTGCCCTTTGAAAAATTTGGGCCGATGCTGAGAGTCCAAAGGGTAGTCGTAAAAATTGAAAAAGACCTAAGTGCGTATTTATTGTCAAAACGTTGACGCTTTCTTCTGTTAAGGCTAATTGAAGATAGGCTTGTGAAAAATCAAGTTTGCTAAAAAACCTAGCTCCAGCAAAACGCGAAATTATTTCATCAAACCTAGGCAACGGGTAGGTTACTTTTTCTAAAAATTTATTAATTGTTAACCTAAAATCTGCGCAAATGCGTAACTTTTTATTTTCTTTTTGTATGGGTACTAAAGGAGTTGCCCAACTACTATATTCAATTGGTCTAAGTACGCCTAAATTTTGCCAATCTAATAAAATTGATTTTACTTCATCCAACCAAGCGAATGGAATTCTGCGACAAGGGAGGAATAGGTCTGGCGTCCGGTAAAATTGGTAAACTAAATTTTATCCCTTTTAATAATCCTAATCCTTCAAATAAATCCTTAAACTCAATTAAGCAGTTTTTAATAAAATTATTTGCTTCTGTACTTGTAATGTCATTAAAAGAAATTGATTTAATTCTATATTAACATTTCTAAAATCTATCAAATTTAGAAAATTATTTTGAAATAAAAAATGGATAATTGGCCATCCTATAATTATTACTGTTTCAAAATCTACGATATAAAATTTCGTTGTTGAATATATATTATTTATATAAATATTTACATTTATAAACCCTAAAGGTCTAAAACTATCACCTGAAACAGTTTTGAAAATTATTACAATTAATTATTTTAGAATATGGAAATATTTTTTTAAAAGTTTTTAAACTAATCAGGGATACTGCAGCTCCCGTATCAAATAAGATATTATATTTGTTTTGGTTAATAATTATAACTTGTTCAGGCGATAATTTCTTGACTAATTGCTATTAACCTTGACCTTGCTGCGCTTGTTGTCCTTGTGACCTACAAGTGCATCCACCACCTGAACGATAGTTTTGGTATGGCCTATAGGTTTGATTATATGGCCTATTATACCTGTTCCTGAATTGGCTCACCCTTACGAGCTGGTCCACCTTAAATAATTTTCAATAGACGATTGTTACAAAAACTAAAAGGGCTACCAGATAGGGTTCCTTCAAAAGTACTCCAATATCCAAACAATATTTTTTGTCTTTGAACATTACAACGAGTTGATTAATATTTTAATTATAATTATTCTGCTGTCACGCACTATTAACGCTAGCAAAAATAAGAGAAACAAAATAAAATATATGTGGTTACCTATTTTATTTTTTTATCTAGAATTCCAAGAATAAATATCGATCGTGAGAACACCAAATATTCAGGAAAAATTTATAGGGAAAAATGTAGTGTGTGTAAAATTAAAAATTTGTTAAAAGAGATATTATGATGTGTGATGATTAAATTCAGGGTTTATATATTGGCAAAGTTGTAAAATCACTAAATTTTAACATTTTATGATTTATTAGTACATTTAGTTGGTAAATTGGGAAAAGGTTAGCTAGAATGAACAACCGATAAAGAGCTAATTAATCAAAAACTTTTACATTTTAAATTGACTAGATTTATTACTAAGACAAACTTTTACTTTTTAAATTGACTAGATTTATTACTAAGACATTACTAAGACACCTAAATTCTAAGGATTTTAAATATTTAAAAATATTAAATTTTTCGAATAAAAGAATGCATTCTGAATGCGTCCTTAGATACCTTTCCTAATAGCTGATTTTTGTCTAGGAAACATGTACATACTACGAGAAAAATCTTCCCCAGTCCACTACCTACCAATATTTTGTGACAGCTCACTATGAGAATGGTAATGACACAAAAAGTGGGGTTGTCAATACAGGTAGATCAATTTTATATAAATCTCAAAAATTTGTTGACCCGTGTAATTTATTAAAAAAATTAATTTAAAACCATAGTAGTTTTTTTTGTCAAATGAAGGACTTGTTGATTTGATGAAAATCAAAAATTATATTTGTGGCAGGGCCAGCTGGATTTGCAGCTTTACGCATGGTATTTCGGGTCATGGCTCTAATTATACATACACGCTACGTTGAGCTGCGAATCCAGCTTACTCTGAGTCACCATACCACCGATGGGGCAACAGCCGGGGTATGGTCTCACATTCAATTTTCTTGATTGAATTATGTCGAAAAAATTTATGAAGGGAGGAAAAATATCAGAAAAATCTTTCTCTTCACTTAAATCTCAAGACAATCTTTTACAACAATATGCAATCGGTGGTTAAAGCAGTGAATATACGGGACATGGTGTCCAGCTATTCTTAGACTTGAACACCACCTTTTTCCCCGGGCATTACGTTGGCCCCATCGTATTGCGAGATCAGGTTCTTTGGTTCTAGATTATATTCTAGCAAAAGATTGTTGATGAGTCAGAAAATTTCAAGCAAAATAGCTGGACAACATGTCCCGTATATTCACTGCTTTAACCACCGATTGCATATTGTTGTACAAGATTGTCTTGAGATTTTAAGTGAGAAAGATTTTTTTGATATTTTTCCTCCCTTCATAAATTTTTTCAACATGATGCAATCAAGAAAATTGAATGCGAGACCATACCCCGGCTGTTGCCCCATCGGTAGTATGGTCACTACAACGCCATTGTTTTTTTTAAATTAAACATTAAATACTCTTTTGATTAAAAATAAAAAACATCTTTAGGTCACAGGGCCGAATCGTCGGGGTTTTTTAACCAATTCATTTTTTTTTTATTTATCAATAAAATTATTTTATTTATTAATAATTAATGATTAACTTCGATGCAAAACGATTTATGTTTCTAAAACTTTTGTTTATACACCATTGTTTGTTAGAAATTAATCAATTAAGAAATACAAATACATTTTAAGATTTTTTACAAAAAATGTTTATATATATGTAATACTTTTTTAACAATGATTTATTTGTGGATAAAAGAAAAATTAAACCTAAACATTCTGATTTTTATTTATCTACTCATAAGTTTAAGAATAATTTAAATATTAATGATAAATTTAAAAGAATTATTTTAATATTGTTGATTTTTTTATTGATTCTTTTGATAATACATTTTTAACCGATAATATTTATTTAGTATCTTTAGATTCCCTTTATAAACTTGATTATCTTTTTTTTAGATATAAATAAATTAGACCTCTTTTAAAATAAGTAATACTGATGAAATTTATTATCTAAAGAAATTGACGTAGCAAAATTTTTTAATAAGAAAACTTAATAAGTACAAAAAATGTGTTACTAATGATTTTTTTAAATTTGTGATTACAACAGGCACGATTCTAGACCCCTTTTGGGGGGGCAGTGCCCCCCCAAAAGTTTTTGTTTGCCCCCCCAAAAATAATTGAATTTGCCCCCCCAAAAATACATAGTAATTTTATGTTTGCCCCCCCAAAAAAAATTGAATTTGCCCCCCCAAAAATACATAGTAATTTTATTTCTTCCACATAATATTTGAAGTGCAAGGCAAGAATAAAAGGGGCAGACCTAAACTCACCTGGTCTCAAAGGGTAGACGCTAGCATGAGATGTCACAATCTAATTAGAAATGAGTGTAGAGATAGAAACAAATGGAGACTTAAACTGAAAGAGCTCACTGCCTCAATGGCAAAAAGCTAACAATGAAAAAAAAAAAAATAATATAATTAAATTTGCTCTGTCAAAAATATCTAAAAAATATTATCTTAAAAATATTTACTTTTTTTAAAAGTGTTTTTATTCATTAATACTTCTCATCCGCAAGAGAGATCAAATTAACAGCAATATATAGAAAAATTTGATTTTACAGAAAGCTTTATATTTGTGAAAGCATTTCATAAATCTGATGCCTGAAATTTTCTCAGTTAACAACAATCTTTTGTTAGAATATAATCTAGAACCAAAGAACCTGATCGCACAATGCTACAATGGGGCGAAAGTAATGTCTGGGAAAAAGGTGGTGTTTAAGTATTTCTGAGCAAAATGGTTGGACACCATGTCCCGTATATTCCCTGCATACCACCGATTGCATCTTGTTGCAAAAGATGGTCTTAAAATTTTAAGTGATGGAGGTTTTTTTGATATTTTTTCTTCCCTTCATAAATTTTTTCAACATAATGCAATCAAGGTAGTTAGTGAATGCGGGACCATAACCCGGCTGTTACCCCATTGGTGGTGTGGTCACTACCTGCCCACTGTTTTTTTTTAAATTACACAAAAATATTTAATACTCTTTAAAAAATTATAAATAAAAAAACTTTTATATCTTCAGGTCACAGGGCCGAATCGGGGTTTTTTGACCATATATATAATCATCTATTTATTTTTTTGTATTTAATTGAAAAATTATTTTATTTATTCAAAATAATTATAGATCAATTTCAATGCAGAACGATTTATATTTCTAAAACTTCTGATATAATACACCATTGTTTGTTAGAAATTAAACAATTAAGAAATAAAATACATTTGAAGATTTATTCAAAAATTGTTTTGATATTAATATTTTTTTAAATGGCAATAATTTATCTATGGATAAAAGAAAAACTAAACCTAAAGATTTTTCTGATTTTTATTTATTTTCTACTCATAAGTTTGAAAATATTTTTAATATTAATGATGAAGTAAAAAGTATTTATTTTAATATTAATGATTTATTTATATTTTGATAATAGATTTTTTACCAATAATAGTTGTTTAAAATCTTTAGATTCCCTTTATGAATTTGATTATCCTTTTTTTGGATATATATAAATTAGAGCCTCTTTAAAAAATAAGTAATATTGATAAAGATTCATTATCTAAAGAAATTGACGTAGCCAAAAATTTTTTAATAAGAAACTTAATAATTACCAAGAATGTGTTACTATTGATTTTGTTAAATTTTTATATGATTACAATGATGCGTTTTCTAATCTATTTAACATTTTTCCTATAAGTTTGTTAATTGGCTCTTCAACGTTGAGTTGTGAGGCCACATTTTCTTCTTTAAGAAGGATAATAACGGCTGACAAGTAGTGACCTGCTTAAAGGTGATTTGGTTCTTTTAAACACGAAAAATTATTAACTTGGGAAATTTTGATGAATATTGTAATTTAATTAAAATCTTCTAAGATAAAATAGTTTGATCAATACAATACACTGCTCATAATCAGCTAATTATTGCTTACTATTTTAACATTGTTGCAAACTTTTTTTATGCGCATTCAACGTTTATGTTCATGTTTTATTTAATTTTTTACCCTAATATTAATAACTAGTTATATATAACCAGTGTTTTTTTCAAATATATTCTTCCAAATTAGCATACGTATACATTTTGTTTTCATGATAATCAATCTTATTTCACTTTTCATTTTCTAAAATCCAAAGTTTTATATAATTCATTTTTATCATTCATATATATCATATTTTTAATTTCATGCGCAATGATACCAAATGATAAAATTATACTTACAATTAATTCAAATCTCGTTTCTTTTTAAGCAATTGATAGTGAAAACAATTAATTCTAATTCACATATTCAATTTATAAACTCATTTTTTTTTTAATTTAAGAATATAATAAATTACTATTAATTTGTTAAAAAATTTTGAACATGGATTCTATTGTTGTACATGTATATTTTTTGCCGTGACCGAAGGTCACGGCCAATTTTGCCGCCGAAGGCGGCAAAAAAAATTTTCCTGCCCCCCCACGAGTTTTTTTTGCCCCCCTAAAATGGAAAAGCTAGAATCGGGCCTGGATTACAAAGATGCGTTTTCTAATCTATTTAACATTTTTTCTATAAGTTTGTTATTTGTCTCTTCCGAGATGTGAGACCACATTTTTTTCTTTAGGAAGGATAATAACTTCTAGTAGGCTGGAAGTAGTGACCTGCGTAAAGGTTATATGGTTCTTCTAGGACACGAAAAATCATTAACTGGGGCTTGATGAATTTTATATTAATCAAAACAACCTCTGGCATAAAATGTTAGATTAATACAATACTCGGTTTATAATCAGTTAATTATTGCTAACTATTTTTAGACATGGTTACATATTTTTTTTATGCGCATTTAACGTTAATGTTTATGTCTTTTTAATTTTTTACCCTAATATTAATTACTAGTTACATATAACCAGTATTTTTCATATATATTCTTCCAAATTAGCATACTTATACAATTTGTTTTCATGTTAATCAATCTTATTTAATTTTCATTTTCTAAAATCCAAAGTACATAAAATTCATTTTTTCATATATATCATATTTTTTCATGCCCATTGACACAAAATGATGAAATACTTACAATTAATTTCCATATCTCATATCTTTTTAAGCAATTGATATTAATGAAAACAATTAATTTTAATTCACATATCCAATTTATAAACGCAATAATTTTTTTTATCAAGTAATAAATTCCTAAATTTGTTAAAAATAAAAATTTTAAACATGGATTAAATTGTTTTGCATGTATATTTTTGCCGTGACCAATTTTTTCCTCCCCCCTACAACCCGAGTTTTTTTTGCCCCCCCCCCCTTAAAGTGGAAAAATAGAATCAGGCCTGGATTAAAAAAGTACTTCATATTTTTGAAAAAAAAAACAATGGGCTAAATATAAATTTTTTCAAAAAAATTTTTGATTTATAATCTAACTACAGAGATCTAACCTGCGATCGAATTTCGAATCCGTTTACCGTTTTTTCTAAATTAAGTTAGTTATAAACATTAAAAAATTGAGAATGGTAAAAACAAAAAAGAAAGAAACAAAGACAATATTGATAAAAATTATTATTCTATCTAAACAGTTAAACTGTTTCCTAAAATAATATGTTTATTAAAAACCGATAAAAAAATGGGTCATATTTAGGTTGGGGTCTAAATATATCGTATATCTGAATGTTGATGTAATAGCTTGACATACTAAGGAATTTTAATCCAGGTGGAAATTTATTTATAAAACAATAATTAAGAAGCATTGTTAAAAAATATTATATATTTGTATTATTTTAATTTGGTAGAACCTCTTCCTGGATCATTAGATATGCCCGTTGTGACATTTTTAAGGCCCAATGAGACGAATATAACTTGGAGACGTATTGAAAATGCATTAAATAAAGTTGATTACTATTCGTTATTACGAGACGAACATTGGCTAGAAAATATTGAAGAGCCTCAGAATGATTACAAAAATGTAATTTCTTACAAATTTTTATATTCATAAAATTTCAGAAAAAAATTATTTTTGGGAATAAGGTCAACAAATATCATTATCAAAAAAAATAATAAAACATATAAGCATACATCCCCATAATGGCCTTATTTCATATTTTCCGTTTTTCGTAGTATGGAAAAAAGCCTTTTTTGACCGATTTGACAGATTTTGCAACCTCGGGAATACTAAAAAAAATATTAAAGAATTTTTTTCATATGATCCTTGTAAATTATATTTATAATCTCAAATATTAAGAAATAAAATTTAGGCTCTTACATCAGCATTTAAAAAATACAAAATTTTTCGCGTCCAAACTTTACACAATATATTATCGGTTATAAAAATATTATTTAAGTTAGATTAAGACTTTGGCTGTTGTAAATATGCAAAAAAAAATTATTTATTTATTTTTGCTTTTGTATTTTATTTTTTTGACATTTTTTCTAAAATTTTCAATGTTTATAGCTCACAAAATTTGATGAAAAAAGGGTAAACGAAGATGGCAGGTTTGATCTCTGTAGTTACTTAACTCTCAATTTGTTGACCTGTGTTATAATGTAAAACACAGATCAACAAATATCGATGTTAGAAGCGTGTATTTTATGAAAACATAAAAGAATGCATCCCCATGATAGCCTAACTTCATATATATTTTTTGTTTTTCTTAGTTTCTTCCGTCTTTGGCTCCTTAGATCCACTACAACGAAAAATGGCCTTTTTTGACCGAATTTACAGATTTAAATATAACCTAATAAGAAAAAATTAAATAATCCTTACTGCATATAAAAATCACTTGTAATTTATATTTTTAATCACAAATAATAAAAAATAAATTTTATTTATATATCAAGCTCTTACTTTAGATAACACAAAATATTTTGCGTCCAAACTTAAATACGTCACGACATATTATCGGTTTTTAATGATCATATTATTTGAAGTTTGAATTTAAGAGTTTAATTGTGAATCAAAAAAATTTTATTTAATTTGTGTCTTTGAATCTTTTTTGGTTTTTTGACCTTTTTTCTAAAATTTTCAATGTTTATAACTGACTAACAAAGTTTAATTAGGGAACGGTAAAAAAATTTGATATTCCTTAAGATGGCAGGTTTGATCTCTGTTGTTAACTCATAACTCTAAAAAAATTGTTGACCTGTATTTTAAAAATTCATTATTAACGTCTAAAACATATTTTTCGCCGTCTAATTATCGTCTGAAATTGGCCTATAAGCCTGTATTTACGGCAAAATATTTGGACGTATAGTCAGTGCTTAAAATTTATTTGCAACAGAGTATTATTTGGACTTGATTTCGCCCAAAGCCTATATTTTGGGTGTGCAAACAATTTAATCTTGCAAACTTAAATGTGCTATTATTAAGTGTTATTTGATTTATATGTATAGATTAGATTAAAAAATGTTTTAAAAACTCATGAATCAACGTTTTCTCTTTTTAGCTTTATACTACTTTTGCAATCGGTTATAGTTAAATAAATATTATCCATGACAAACCTTAAAATTTACAATTTGCTTTTTAATATATATTTAATACAGATTTCACTTGATTTCTTTTATGTTAACTATTTGTACAAAATATTGTTTTTTTCTATTTATTTTTTTTAAAAAAGGATAATAGTACAATAAAAATGGCCAAACTTATATTAAAAGTCTTAAAAATAACTATAAGTTCTTCCCACAAAAATGTTTTTTTTAATGGCGATAATACTGGTGTAACAGGGTCAAATTAAATAAAAAATCGGTTAAAACACAAAAAAAAATAAACTTTAAATAAAGTAATTTTAATATTGACCCGAAAAACTTAATTACTAATTGCCAAATTTAATTTTAATGATTTAAAGTTAATTAAAGGATATTATCATCTATTACACAGGTGAACAAATATTTATGTCAGAAACGAGATTATTATGAAAACTTAAAAGAATGTATCCCTATGATGGCCTTATCTTATATATATATTTCGTTTTTCTAAATTTCTTCCGGCCTTGGCTCCTTGATCCGTCTATAACGAAAAATGGCCATTTGACCAAAGTGACAGATCTAAATATACCCTAAAAAAAATTTAAAAATCTTTTTTGTATATTAAAATTCCTTTTAACTTAAATTTTTAATCACAAATAATGGGGAAAAAATTTTTTTAATATACCAAGCTTTTACATCGGCATTTAGATAATACAAAATATTTCGAGTCCAAACTTAAATACAACACGATGTATTATCAATTTGAAGTTTGAATTTAACAGTTAAAATATTATGAATATGCAAAAATAAATATTTTATTTTTGTTTTTGATTCTTTTGTGGTTGACTTTTTTTCTAACATTTTTTATGTTTATAAACTATAGTTTGATTAAGAAAAACGGTAGACGGATCTGATATTACCTTATATGGCAGGTTTGATCTCTCTAGTTAACTCATAACAAAAAATTGTTGATCTGTGTAATTAGATCGCTAAATCTGACTTTGTGCTTCAGAATTACAGGTAAATATGTTTAACACAGGTCAAAAAATATTTCGCTGTTGAAAAAGTGCATGATGACCACGCGTTCAATATTAGGTTTTAAACATAGGCCTTAAATCTAGACTATTTCACCAACAGAATTAATGCTTTGAACGTTCATATATTCGAGAAAATACTAATTAAAAATTAACACAATTTTCACTGTTACAAAAATTAAAAGAAATAGATTTGAGGTGCACTTTCAACTATTTAATACATATTAGATATATAATTTTTGCATATTATTGAAGTTGAAGATAAGATGAAATTTGAGATTGACAAATGCGTTTAGTTATGCATTATCTAATACACCATTCTATTTGTCAAAATCAAACAAAAGCATGGCAATTATATTTACAAAATTTTACAATTTTCAAAGACTTCAATAATGACAGCCTACGATCAGCACAATTTTGTTTATGGTAAAGAATACACCTATCAGTTGTTCGTGAAGTTCATGAATGGACAGAAATTTACAGGGCCGAAAAGCACGGTTTATTTACCAAGAAGTAATCCTTTTACTGAATAAAAGTTTTGAATATTTGGTAACGTTTTTTCGTCAAACTTTTTAAGCGTGTCTCGATGTGATTTTACATTCCATTATAAATTTCTTCATCCAATATAAATTCTTAAACATTATAAGGACTAAATTGTATCATAACAATATTGAAAATACCATTTTAATAAATTTTTGATTTCAAATATTTCACTTAAACATATTTTGTATTATATTCTAGATATGACGTCCAATGTTTAAATAATTTTTAATCCTATAATTATTTAAATTGTGTTTGGGTTATTTTTATTTTTTTTAAATAAACATTAAAGTTTAAATATATAAATTTGCTGTATTTAAATTTTAGATTTATTATCGTGACTAAAACGAATCCAAAATAAAATATAAGCTACAAAAATACAAAAATATAACGTTTTCGTGTATGATTTTCTGTGGCTTGTAAAGACACGATTGACCACCCCTGAAAGCCCAAGATTAAATTTAGATCGTAAATTAAGTTAAAAACGTTTGATTTTTGAGTTTTTATTAAAGTAATCGATTTTCTATAACTTATTTATCGTGATTTTAAAATATAAGTTTCAAGGGATTTATGCAATTAAAATTTCTCAATTTTTCTTCTCAGGGTATATTTAGATCGGGTGTAAATTGTTAAGATTTTCATTTTAAAGTGGCGCAAATTTGATCAAAACACTTTTTGCCATATAACCATATCTATATATTTAGAGAGGTGATGACGTTATTTTAGTTATGAGTTAGTTATGCAAATGAGAGCATAAATAATTAATTCATAGTGAATAATTTTAATGTGCCTGGCTGTAGAATTGCATTGGTTCAGTAATTATTTTTACATTAATAATATCCATAATGTCGTTTCCTACTAGAAGCGCATTTAGCATTTATTTTTTCAAACATTAAATGTATCCAAAATCCGAAAATTTGGTTTACAACGAAAATTAATTAAAACAGTTTTTTACAATATATTCTTACTCCCAGCAGGTGCTCTAAGTATATTTTTTTATATTTCTTGAAACTCTAATGTAGGAACTAAAAAGTGAAAAAATTAATTAATTATAATCAAAGAAAAAAAATATTTGTTTTTGTATAATAAAAGGGGGAAAATATAATAGTTTTGTTATACGAAATAATTTAATTATAAAAAAATTTAAAGCACTCTGCCTTGATCAAAATTTCGTGAAGGGAAGTCATAAATTAGCCTTGCCAAATCGTAGGAGATGTTAATTTAAAAGAGCAAAGGTGGTAAAAGCAGTTAGTTGGAAGCTTAATTGACATGAAATACCGAAAAGAGGATGACAAATTTGATTGTAGGATTAAACATTAATTATGAAAAAAAGTAGTAAATTTTATTATATTTACTAAGATTCTTTACCCTATACAAAAATCGTATAATTTGAAATATCTAGTTTTACAATAAATAATTTTAATGTTCCTTTAGTTGAAAGAGTAATTATGCCTAATATATTTTAATGCATAACCATATTATAATGTTAACATTAAACAGGCACGATTCTAGACCCCTTTTGGGGGGGGGCAGTGCCCCCCCCCCCCCCAAAAAAGTTTTTGTTTGCCCCCCCCCCCCCCCAAAATACATAGTAATTTTATGTTTGCCCCCCAAAAAAAATTTAATTTGCCCCCCCCCCCCCCCCCAAAAAAATATATAGTAATTTTATTTCTTCCATATAATATAATTAAATTTGCTCCGTCAAAAATATCTAAAAAATATTATCTTAAAATATTTACTTTTTTTAAAAGTGTTTTTATTCATTAATACTTCTCATCCGCAAGAGAGATCAAACTAACACAGAAATATATAGAAAAATTTGATTTTACAGACAGCTTATATTTGTGAAAGCAATTTATAACTCTGATGCCTAAGAAATTCTCACTTGTCATCAATCTATTGTTAGAATATAATCTAGAACCAAAGAACCTGATCTCACAATGCTACGATGGGGCGAACTAATGCCCTGGGGAAAAGGTGGTGTTCAAGTATTTCTAAGCAAAATAGCTGGACACCATGTCCCGTAAATTCACTGCTTTAACCACCGATTGCATCTTGTTATAAAAGATTGTCTTGAAATTTTAAGTGAAGGGAAAGATTTTTTTGATAATTTTTCTTCCCTTCATAAATTTTTTCAACATGATGCAATCAAGGTTAGTGAATGCGGGACCATACCCCGGCTGTTGCCTCATTGGTGGTGTGGTAACTCCCTGTCCATTGTTTTTTTTTAAAATTACACAAAAATTAATACTCTTTTAAAAATTAAAAATAAAAAAACTTTTATATCTTCAGGTCACAGGGCCGAATCGGGGTTGACCATATTTATAAATCTATTTATTTTTTTTGTATTTAATTGAAAAATTATTTTATTTATTAAAAATAATTATAGACCAATTTCAATGCAGAACGATTTATATTTCTAAAACTTCTGATTTGAAACACCATTGTTTGTTAGAAATTAAACAATTAAGAAATTAAAATACATTTGAAGATTTATTCAAAAATTATTTTGATATTAATACTTTTTTAAATGACAATAATTTATCTTTGGATAAAAGAAAAACTAAACCTAAAGATTTTTCTGATTTTTATTTATTTTCTACTCATAAGTTTGAAAATATTTTAAATAATAAGGATAAAGTAAAAAATATTTATTTTAATATTATTGATTTATTTATATTTTGATAATAGATTTTACCGATAATAGTTATTTAAAATCTTTAGATTCCTTTTATAAATTTGATTAATATTTTAGATATAAATAAATTAGAGCCTATTTTAAAAATAAGTAATATAGATGAAAATTCTTTATCTAAAGATATTGACGTGGCCAAAAATTTTTTAATAAGAAACTTAATAATTACAAAGAATGTGTTACTATTGATTTTGTTAAATTTTTATATGATTACAAAGATGCGTTTTCTAATCTATTTAACATTTTTCCTATAAGTTTGTTAATTGGCTCTTTAACGTCGAGTTGTGAGGCCACATTTTCTACTTTAAGAAGGATAATAACTTCTTGCTGTTAAGTAGTGACCTGCGTAAAGGTGATTGGTTTTTCAAGGACACGAAAAATCATTAACTGGGGCGTTAAATTTTGATGAATTTTATAACTTAATCAAAACAACCTCTAGGATAAAATTGTTAGATTAATAAAAAACACTGCTCATAATCAGCTAATTACTATTTTGAAACATGGTTGCAATTTTTTTTATGCGCATTTAACGTTGTTCAGGTTTTATTTAATTTTTTACCCTAATATTAATTACTAGTTATATATAAGCAGTGTTTTTTCATATATATTCTTCCAAGCATACTTATACAATTAGTTTTCATGAAAATCAATCTTATTTTACTATTCATTTTCTAAAATCCAAATTTTATATAATTTATTTTTATCATTCATATATATCATATTTCTAATTTCCATGCGCATTGATACCAAATGATAAAATACTTAAAATAAATTTCCAAATCTCATATCTTTTTAAGCAATTGATATTAGTGAAAACAATTAATTTTAATTCATATATCCAAATTATTAACGCAAATATTATTTTTATTTAGAATATAATAAATTACCAATTTCTTAAAAAATTTTGAACATGGATTTTATTGTTGTACATGTATATTTTTTGCCGTGACCGAAGGTCACGGCCATTTTTGCCGCCGAAGGCGGCAAAAATTTTTTTTTGCCCCCCCACGAGTTTTTTTTGCCCCCCTAAAATGGAAAAGCTAGAATCGGGCCTGACATTAAATAACTAGTTCATGTGGTTCCGTATTAATTAAGATAAATTGTTGTTACATTGATAACGTTTTTTCTTTTGCACCAGGATGTATTTTGGTCTTATTTTATAGTCCTGCTTACATAGCGTATATATTTTGCAGTTGAAACTTTATTCGTAAAACTAACTATCCGGAATTATAAAGAAGGTTTGGTCGATTTTTAAGTGTTTAATTTATCGAATTTTTAGTACTAATCAAAGTTTTTATGTTTCTCTTGTAACGTTAAAATATTTTCTTTTTAAGCTCCCAAACGTATAACCATTTTTAAAGAAGTTATACGAATTGTACTTATCCGTATTACGCCAACTAAATTTTCTGTCACAGGGAAATATCCGTCAAAGCGAGAAACAAAAATTTTGGAAATTTTACGCTGATTTGAATAAGCAACACAAGAAAAAAACATAGTCACTACCCTGGTTTACCGGTCGACATGTTAATGATCTTTATGCTCGATAATTAAAGAAGAATTAAGAATAAGCTTATACTTAGGAAATTTGCCTATTTTTTTGTTTAATACCCAAGGTTTTTTAATAAACATAGGCATTTGTCCCTGTCCCCTGCATATATTTGGTCAAATTAGGAAAATTTATTTTTAAGCATAGGAATATTTATTTTTAAGCAATATTTGAATTAAGGTAAAGATTGATCTCATATTTGTGCCAAAATCGCAGCTTTAAAATTAATTATGTACGAGCACCATTATTTATGGATAGATATACTTGCACTTACAAATTAAAAAAATCGTATGATTTTTGTACTTAGTTATTAAAACGTTAACGTCGACTTCGGCGCATCGCTTTCATAACATGGCGGGCGTCTTGGCAAAAAGAAAATTAAACGTCGGTTGATAAACGAACTAAGCACTCGACCGGCAGCGTTTATTGTCTAGCAACCCATCTTTACTTATAAATCGATAAATTTGGTATAGCGGCTCATATATTGTTGCAAAAACTCTAATGTTGCTTTTGAAGTCGTCTAGGAATAAATAAATTTTTTTCACTAATCGCTTCTACCCCTGCAAAAAATTTTATTTCTATTTTCGTCGAAGACAATTTTGCTCATCTTAGTTTGCGTAATTTTGCCTTATCTAATCATGATTTATTTTGTACTTTGTATACTAAATTATATAATTGCCTAATTTAGTCATTTAAAAAAAATTCGACCATCTATATGTCGTATAATTAAAATTAAGGTTATATATAAATCCAGAGTATGGTAATCTACCTTAACTGTTTCGATATAAAATTACAAGGCTTTCTCAAAACATAGCAATATTGCTAAATTTTCCTATTGGTACATTTATATACCATATTTGATTACAAGCATGTTTGAGCTTTTCCCCTAAAACTTACTTCTTGGTCCTTATACAAATGTTATAACTCATTATTATATATTTGCCAGGGTTGCTAACCAAATTGATGTTAAAATTATTGTTGTTAAAATAGCAGTTGTATTTGTAAATTTTTTACCGTCGACAGAAAATTTAGCCTATCAATCTTCTGGCTGCTTTTTTACGTTGAAATATTTTTTAGCTGCAAGGCATTTCATTAATTATTTCACTAATGAAATATATTTTTTTTAATAAGCCTGCTTGAGATTTACGCTAAGGGTTTTAGTTTAAATTTATTACTTTTAGTAATGATATCTTATATGGTAGATCCTTTTTTCGATCTTTTCGTCCCATTCAAATCCCTATAATTTTGAAAAAAATCAGATCAGATGGTCAAAGGAAAAACACCTATTCATTACAAATTTGTACAACACACTGTTATTTTTAATGTTGAAAATTAGCCTGTAAATTAGGATTAAAAATTTAAGACCTTTTATATTTTCTTTATAATTTAGCAAATTAAAATAAGTTTGTATTATTAATAATGAAAAAAAAAATTTAATTTTTAAAATAAAATATCTAGTTTTTGAGGTAAATAATACAGGGATTGGAACCGCCGAAATTTTTAGTACCGGTACCGGTTCCGGTACCAGCTCAGCTCAAGTACCGGTACTTGGTACTGGTTTCAGTACAACAACGGGGTACAACAATAATTTAATTATGAATTAGACAAATGTATATATTTACACATCTACAAGAATATATTTTAAAGTTGAGAAGGCTCTTTCAAAACTTACTTAAAAAATAATTTAATTAAATTACTTGTGTAATACAACTCTGGATGAGACACAGAGTTTTCTTCCCAAATTTTTAAAATTGACCTATCTTTTGAAACTCTTTCATGTTTTTCAAAATTGTCTAACTCAGCATATATTCCAACAACATTGGCTTCTACTTTGGATTTCTCTTCTTACTTAATTGACAAGTACTTATTTTTTGAGAGATTGAATTTGGGAGTGGTGAACGTCTAAAAGCTATTTAAAAAGTTTAATTGGATGAATGAGTTTAATACAGATGTTAAACATCTAAAAAATTAGTTGCATCAAATATTAATTTCGGTATGATTAAAATAGTTTTATAGCTGAATCTCTGATAAAAAATTAAACTAAAATTAATAAAATTTTAATAATTATGTATAAATATTCCTAAAATATATAACTTATTAATATTTTAGCTTAAATATTTTATCATAATTAAATTAAATTTACATCTTCAAACCAATATTATAATAAAAATTCAATTACTGTTAAGCTTATTATTATATTACTAATTAGGTGATTAAGTGAGGAATGCAATTATCAAACTTAGTGAGATTTCCAGCACTATGTTATAATTTAAATATTTTAAAGCTATTAATATATTTTGGTACAGCGGAACCGTTTTGTTAAATTTAAGAAACGGTACTGGTTCCGGTACCGAGCGAACCTTCAAGTAATGCGGTTTTCGGTTTTGGTTCCGGTACCGGTCCCAATCCCTGAAATAATAGCCAAAAATAATTAAAATTTTACCGAGGTACATAACACAGGTCAAATATTTATATCAGAAACGAGATTATTATGAAAACATAAAAGAATGCATCCCCATGATGGCCTAATCTCATATATGTTTTTTGTTTTTCTTAATTTTTTCCGTCTTTGGCTCCTTAGACCCGTCTATAACGAAAAATGGCCTTTTTTGACCATATTGACAGATCTAAATATACCCTAAAAAATTTAAAATTTTTTTTTGCATATTAAAATCCCTTGTAACTTATATTTTTAATCACAAATTATGGAAAATTTTTTTATTAATATATCAAGCTCTTACATCGGCATTTAGATAATAAAAAATATTTCGCGTCCAAACTTAAATACTACACGATATATTGATATTAAAAGGATTTTATTTATGAGATTTCCAGCATATCTTATAATATCAAATTAAAAATGTTAAATATAATTATAATTATAAACAGGTAGTATATTAATTGTAATATATGAAAGAAGTAATTAAAATAAATTAAAAAAAATAATAATAAAAATTTTATATTCACTAAATTTTAGAGTCTTCCGGCCACGTATTGTTACAAAGAAAATAATTATATTTTTCAAAATTTCTATGGAAATTTTTTGCATGCTAATACTCGGTAAAAATTATTTTTAATTAGTTTACCAATTTGTTTGAGGCTTCAGGACCAAACGATTTAGAAGTTGTGGCAACAATTGGTATAAAAATATTATCGGAATTAAAAAGCAATATTTTCTTGTCTTGAAAATTTCGGCATTAGAAATTGGATCAATATTATAATTTGAAGGGGCCAGAGGATCAACACAGGCGAAATCCCAAAATAAAGGTTTCCCCTTAGAGAAGAACAAGAGTTTTTTCAATCGGTCTTTTAGAATTAAAAGATAAACCAGGTTCTAAAACACGCGGTATATTAGCCTTTTTGAAAAAAGTGGCGATGATGTTATTAACCTTATTGTGTCCCCTTATCTTTGAATTCGACAAACAATGTATGGGATGTCGGCCAAAACTATCGGTGAGAGTCTTGCATTTGCTGCAAATGTAAGGAGTTAAAAGGAATTCCTAAACGCAATTACAAAGCATATTGTAACGTTTCGTTAGGAAGTAATTGTTTATTTAATCTACTGGGAAACGCCCCTAACCATTCATGACCTGAATTATATGAAGAGAGTGATCTAAGAAGGGATTTGTTCGTTGTGTTTTCACTCTGTAAAAGGTAATCAAGAGAGTTCAACGCTAGACACATATCCCATTATTTTTGATCACCCGTTTCAGGGTATGACCTGGTAGGGCCGGCCTCAAAAGCCCAGGTAATTAATGCTTGAAAAAAATCGGGTCAGAGTTAAAATTTGTGATTTTAAAGATTGTATCCTTGAAGGGTGAAAAGGAAAGGAAAGCGACAAGCGCTATATTATTGGGTGATCTGACTTCAAGTCCACCCAGCTTACCTGGTAGGGTAAATTGAACGTAATTATTCAAATCAAATTTTAATAAAAAGATTTTGAAAAATTAAAATCAATTCGTGCTCAAATTTTTTGAGCAGAGAATAAAAAACAAAAGCTCCGGATGTCCGAAAACAAAATTGCAATTGAGGAATTAAAAAACATTTTTTAAAAGAAAAAAAAAGCCTGATGAATAGGTAATTTTTTTAAAATTTCTAATTTTTCTATTAAAACAAGTAAATGCTCTAAAAATTTTTCAACCGCAACAAAACCTCCTACGGTTGAACCTAAGATTATTAAATTCTCATATGAGGTTTTATAAAGGTTTCAACTATAGAATATCGGTTTTTAATGAAAATATTATTTGAAGTTTAAATTTAACAGTTTAACTAATGTACATATGCAAAAATAAAATTTCAATTCATTTTTGTTTTTGAATCTTCTTGGTTTATTAACCTTTTCTAAAATATTTAATGTTTATAACTAACTAACTAAGTTTAATTAGGAAAAACAGTAAACAAATTTGATATTCCCTAAGGGCAGGTTTGATCTCTGTAATTAACTCATAATTCTCAAAAAATTGTTAACCTGTGTAACGGCAGGACAAAAACACGAAACATTTATAAATGTTTCGTGTTTTTGTCCTGGGGAAAACACGAAACATTTTTTAATGTTTCGTGTTTTTGTTTTTTTAAAACACGAAATATTTTTTTCGTGTTTTAAAAATAAATTTAGATTTTGGCAAAATGTTTCGTGTTTTAAATATTACTAAAACACGAAACATTTTTTTGGTTTTTAAAATTTATGTTAATTGAGTGTTCATGCAGCAAATTGGGTCATATAATATATCGTTCGACTCCAAATTTTATAGGGATTTTAACTATCATATTGTGTGTGCCCAATAAATTGACAGGTGGTCTTTGATGTTCAAAAACTTTATTTTTGTTTTTAAATTTTTGCTTGAGTTTATTATTGTTTAAATCTACTTAATTTAAATCACATATAACCTAAAACACCATTTTAAATTTATGACCATATATGGTAATAGTTATTAAAACTTAACACTGCTTTAATATTTATCGACCAAATTAAACTTTTAAAACATAGTTCGACGCCAAATTTTATGGAGAGTTTAACTTGTCTGCGAAAGGTTGACAGGTAGTTCTTGTTATTTTAAAATTTTATATTTTGTTTTTAGATCTTTTTGGAGTATTTTATTGATTCAATCTACTATGTATAGATCATATTTAACCTAAAACACCATTTTAAATTTATGACCATATATGGTAATAGTTATTAAAACTTAACACTGCTTTATTATTTATCGACCAAGTTATACCTGTAATACATAGTTCGACGCCAAATTTTAAGGAGAGTTTAGCTATCTTGTCTGCGAGGTTGACAGGTGGTCTTTGTTGTTAAAAAACTTTGTCTTTTGTTTTTAAATTTTTTTGAGGTTTTATTAATACAATCTACTATATATAAATTATATGTAACCTAAACATGATAAATTTAAGACCATATATGGTAATAGTCATTATAACTTAACACTGCTTTATTATTTATCGGCTAAGTTAAACTTGTAATACATAGTTCGACGCCAAATCTAAAGGAGAGTTTAGTTATCTTGTTTGCGAGGTTGACAGGTGGTCTTTGTTGTTTAAAAGCTTTATTTTTGTAGATTTTTTGGGGGGTTTTATTAATATCTACTATATATAAATTATATGTAACCTAACAACATGTTAAATTTATGACCATATATGGTAATAGTTATTAAAACTTAACACTGCTTTATTATTTATCGATCAAGTTAAACTTGTAATACATAATTCGACGCCAAATCTTAAGGAGAGTTTAGCATCTTGTCTGCGAGGTTGACAGGTAATCTTTGTTGTTTAAAAACTTTGCTTTTTGTTTTTAGATTTTTTGGGGGGTTTCATTAATACAATCTACTATATATAAAGTATATGTAACCTAAAACAACATGTTAAATTTATGACCATATATGGTAATAGTTATTAAAACTTAACACTGCTTTATTATTTATCGACCAAGTTAAACTTGTAACACATAATTCGATGTATTTTATAGGGTTTAGCTAAAGGTTGACAGGTGGTTTTTGTTGTTTGAAAACTTTATTTTTTGTTTTAGATTTTTTTCGGTGGTTAATTATTGTATTATCTACTATATATAAATAAAAAAATGTAAAACACCATAATAAGTTTAAGACCATAAATGGTAATATGTCTTATAACTTAACACTGCCTTATTGACCAAATTATTTTATATGGAGAATCTATCATATTATCAGTGCCCAAAAATTAAGAAGTAGCTGCGCTGCTTAAGATATTTATAATTTGTTCTTAGATCTTTTTTTGGATCATTTAATGTTGCTATTATGAACGAAATGCATCGTAAAATATCTTTTTAATTCTTTGACCAATGATAGTTTTTTAAACTTAACATTGCTAAAATATTTATTGACCAAATTAAACTTATAATAAATACATCGTTCGTGCCAAATCATTATGGAGAATTTAACTATCATATTGCTAGTGCCCAACAAGTTTACATGTAGTATATATTGCTTAAAATTTTTTATATTTGGTTTTTTAGTTTTTTTTTGTTTTATTAAATTATAAAATAATTTTTTTTAAATAATAAAATTAAAATGTTTGATATGTTACATAAAACCTTCAAGGTGTTACTTTTAAAATTTGTGTTACTTTTAAAATTTGTCACAAATTTATAGACCGAATCAATATTAAATCCTTCAATTACATTAAAAATATAACTATAGTGCTTGAAAATTAACGAGTGGTCTATTTTGCTCGGAATCATTTTTTTTAACTTACTTTAAAGATATTATTTTATTAATGGTTTTAATATAATATGATATGTTACTTAATATGCCATATTTATTTTATGTCCATATGAACTAATATTATAATTATAAATTGTATCAAAATTGGGCCATTTGTCTACCTTAACGTGGATTTGAGATTTTATATAACGGCAAATTTGATTGCTCGCCTCTTCCCATCATTGTAAAGCAGAAATCACCAAGCGTTGGATTGTTCAATTAATATGGAACGTGAGCTGGGTTTATACATTCGTGAGACAGGTTAGTATTACCCTGTTGATGACCCGTTGTTGCTACAGTAATCCTGTTCAGTACGAGAGGAAGCGCAGGTTCAGACATTCGGTTCAGGCGTTCGACTAATAATCGACGGCAAGAAGCCACCATTTAGAAAATTATGACCGCATCGAAGTCAGAATCCCACCTAGAAAAGTAACGATATTTTAGAGCGCCTCATAGTCAAATAACTCGACATACGGTACCGTTTACGCGGTTACCGAACGAAGTTGAAGGCTGAACGCGTTGATTAGAATCATATTTAACAACCAACAACCGACTCAAAGTTTTTTATGGTTTTTAAATATGAACAAAATCAATATATGATAAGGTTCCTTACTGCACTTTTTTTTATGAAACGATTCATGATGATTTATATGGCTTTTGACATTGAATATTAACATAGAAATTTTATTACGGGGTTACCATCTAATTATTCTGCACTGATATGAATGTTAATTAAATTTTCATTGAAAATAATAATAACATTGAATTTTATGTTAAATCTTTCAGAATGCTAGTTCTTGTCACCCAGTGTGTGACGTTTGACAGCTTTTATTACTCGTACCCTAGATTTTTAGCTTAGCAAAGTATTATATATCGGTTTTCCTTTGAATATTTCCCCTTGCTTTATTACCCTTAACTCACTTCATTAATTATCGCTTTTGACGCCCGTCCCATCGTTGTCTATCATTCCACTTCTCTGAATTCCTTTACCGAGTAACATTGCGTTTTATTACGTTTAATTACCATTTGCACCTACCTTAGTTCTTTCCTTTTACAAACTTAGGTCACTTTGATATCCCAGATGTCAGTCCCGCCTACTCCCCCTGACCAGCTCGTCATCTCATGTGCTTTTAATTCACTACCTCAAAATTCTTTGATGGAAGCTGACCTCCTTTTTTAGCAAAGGTTTTGGTCAAAATTTTTAGGCCACGACTGCAACGTTTGTAGTCGCCTATTTTTTTTCTAAAGACCTGGTAATAATATACACGGTTTGGAATCCTTATGCTTTCCATCACAATTATCCGTATGCCAATGGCCCGCTACGTTGCACAAGCAGGAGGATGCCTAAATTTGTGCGTGTCAATGGTTTTTCTTTACCGCCTTACCCTTCCCACTTGCCAGTTTTAGATCCGATCGTGGAACGCCTCATCTCCCCCCGCCTTCCATTTATGCATTAGCACGGTTGCGTTATTCTCACGGTCAATATGTTCGAGGCCAAATTATAAATATTCCAATTGACGTTGACGAGATAGTCACCCTTTTGCCCCTGACCCCAGACGAGGATATGAGCATACGTTCTAATCAAAAAATGCCACTCTCATAAGTCGGTGCTATAGGGGCGTTATGTCACTTGCGCACTCAAGACGGCTGTCGTATAAGTTAACCACTCAACTCTACAAGCAATTTAATATTCGCCTACATCCAACATTTATACATCCCCCGCCACGTCGGTGTTGAGTGTCGCGGTTATTCCTCCGATTAGGATCCGTTTTTATTAATCTACGACAATACACGCATACTTGCCACGTGGACAACGTGCTCCCGTCAAAATCATCCTTTAGTTTTAGCATGTGCCTTAACAATATAAAATTTCAGGGCAAAAGTAGTATACGCATACTCAATAAGACATTCTTTGGACCTGGTCTACGTAGCTCTTTCTCGCGTTTTATTGGCGAGGAGCCGGGCACTATATGCCATATCGCCCCCACCATAAGCCTTCCTTTACGTCAAGAATTGGCATGGTTTACGCACACGCCGCTAGATACACTGCAAAATAGTATGCTCTTCATTTCTCGCCCTAGTCTCTCTATTGTTCAACCCAGAGCCTACGGGCGCACGTGCTCGACATTTCTTCTGACTTCGTCATTTCTCGCTCATCTATTCTAATGCTCTCGGAAACTTGGACATCCAGCCTTATAGATATTTCCATCCCGGTTTCACTTGTGTCGCCTGTTTTAGACCTCCTGGGGGCGTTTGGAGTAGCTGTCTATCTCCCACTGTAGCTTCATCATCTAAGCTAGTACCCCTAGTTCTGCCATCCTTTACTTATACATGTTGCCCAGGAGACATATGTGCAACCATTATTTGTACTCATTATATATATACAAATTTTATGTACAAATGTAACTCAAATATTTATAAATAGGATTCGTTACCTTTTTATAATATATTTTTCTGGCTATTAATAAATTTAAAGCTAAGTTTTTACGCGAAATATTCTTTATTATTTGAATGCTGCAAAAGCTTGATAAACCAAAAAATTTATTTCTCATTTTTTAAGATGATATATCAAGGTTACAAGAAAATTTAAATTTTTTCTTTAGAATATTCTCGAGGTCATAAAAATTGGCCAATTTGGCCAAAAAGGTCGTTTTTGGCATGGACGAATCTAAAGAGCCGAAGGCAAATGAAATTAAGAATATCGGAAAACATATATAGAAAATAAGGGCCTCATGGGGATGTATGCTTTTATGTTTTTATAAACTTCTTTTTTTCTGACATCAATATTAGTTGATTTGTGTAACAAGGCTATTTCATAAATTTCACGTCTCTGACGTTGATACTGTTGACCTGTGTCTTATAAGATTCATATAAAGACTGTTAAATCATACATAACTAAAAAAATCTGTTTAAATACATAATGTAAAAATTTTGTTAAATAAGGCACTAGCAATATGACTATAAAATTCCCCATAAAATTTGGCGTCGAACGATATATCACATGTTTAGTTTAATCAATAAATGTTAAAGCAGTGCCACGTTTTTAGAATTACTACCATATATGGTCATAAAGTGTAAATAGTTTCTCACGTTGCAAAGCATATTGGATTTACATATAATACACCTACTAAATCAATATTTAATCAAAATTAGTTTAAATAACAAATATAAATATTTTAAACAAAAAAAACACCTGTAATTTTTTTAGGCATTAAAAATATGACATTAAGATTCTCCATAAAATTTGCCGTCGAACGATGTATTAAAAGTTTGTTTGGGTCAATAAATGTAAAAGCAGTGCCAAGATTTAGGAAATAATACCATATATGGTCATAAAGTGTAATAAGTTTCTCACGTTGCAAAGCATATTGGATTTACATATAATACACCTACTAAATTAATATTTAATCAAAATTAGTTTAAATACCAAATATAAATATTATAAACAAAAAAAAACACCTGTAATTTTTTTAGGCATTAAAAATATGACATTAAGATTCTCCATAAAATTTGCCGTCGAACGATGTATTAAAAGTTGGTTTGGTCAATAAATGTAAAAGCAGTGCCAAGCTTTAGGAAATAATACCATATATGGTCATAAAGTATAAATAGTCTTAAACGTTACACATATGTTATTTTATATATGATAAGACTACTAACTATAAATAACAAAAAAAATAGTTTTCAAAAACAAAAAATAAAGATTTTTAGCAGCCAACCACCTGTTATATTTTTTACCTTGAAAATATCACCATTAGATTTTCTGTAAAATTTGGCGTCGAACGATATATTACATGACCATATTTCTTAAAAAATTTAAAAATTGAAAGAAAAATAAAAATTTGACTAAAAAAAATGTTTCGTGTTTTTGTAATCTTTAAAACACGAAACATTTTGGCAAAAATATTTTTAATCTTTAAAACACGAAAAAAATATTTCGTGTTTTAAAAAAACAAAAACACGAAACATTAAAAAATGTTTCGTGTTTTCTCCAGGACAAAAACACGAAACATTTATAAATGTTTCGTGCAAAAACACGAAACATTTATAAATGTTTCGTGTTTTTGTCCTACCCCCTGTGTAATAACATATATAAGTTTATGATTAAAAAGCAAGTATCTTAAAAATAATAAAAAAATATAGATTATAGCTTTGAAACTTTTGAAGTTATAGAGGTTTAAAATTGAGGTCATTCCACTGGAATATTTACGTCACAAATTTTTAACTCTAGCATTCGTGGGTTAAGGCAGACCAAATGGAAATAAATCTTTTTTGTAAGTTTTAATCAAGGGCACGTGCAAAATGAGTTTTTATTTTAGTAAAATTTTGAAATATCTGGAAATTTCAAAAATTTATTTTTTTTTCAAAAATTTCCTAAAAATTTTTTATTTTAGAAAAAGCATTTTATGTGCATATATGGCAACTTTTTAAAAATTTGCGTTTTATTACAAATTTTTTTTTAAATTATGAAAATTTTTTACTAAAATAAAAACTCACTTTGCACGTGCCCTAATAAAAAAATTATTTCTAATTTTGTTAGGTCCAAATTGTTATGTCTGGTAGAACCCATTTTGTTTCATTATAGTTAACTAGGTGAGAAAATTATTTATTTTTTATTCGGGTTTCATAATTGAAAAATATAAGCCCAGATGCGCTTAATTATTAATCAATGCATAATTTCTCGCTTCGGTGTCCCTGTGCATGCATACAACCGTTTATAATGTATGCGAATGCAGAATTGCCTTAAAACACCGACAAATCAAAAAAAAAATTTTTTTGTTAAAAGAGAAAAATCCTAGCAAATAAAATATTTTTAACATTAAAGAAATACATAGAACATGACCTATGTTAAGAAAAAAAAAATACGCAAAACTTTTTTTATAAAATGATTAATTTATTCAAGGGGGTAGGACAAAAACACGAAACATTTATAAATGTTTCGTGTTTTTGTCAGGAGAAAACACGAAACATTTTTTAATGTTTCGTGTTTTTGTTTTTTTAAAACACGAAATATTTTTTTCGTGTTTTAAAGATTAAAAATATTTTTGCCAAAATGTTTCGTGTTTTAAAGATTACAAAAACACGAAACATTTTTTTTAGTCAAATTTTTATTTTTCTTTCAATTTTTAAATTTTCTAAGAAATATGGTCATGTAATATATCGTTCGACGCCAAATTTTACGGAAAATCTAATGGTCATATTTTCAAGGTGAAAAATATAACAGGTGGTTGGTTGCTAAAAATCTTCATTTTTTGTTTTTGAAAACTATTTTTTTTGTTATTTATAGTTAGTAGTCTTATCATATATAAAATAACATATGTGTAACGTTTAAGACTATTTATACTTTATGACCATATATGGTATTATTTCCTAAAGCTTGGCACTGCTTTTACATTTATTGACCAAACCAACTTTTAATACATCGTTCGACGGCAAATTTTATGGAGAATCTTAATGTCATATTTTTAATGCCTAAAAAAATTACAAGTGTTTTTTTTTGTTTAAAATATTTATATTTGGTATTTAAACTAATTTTGATTAAATATTAATTTAGTAAATGTATTATATGTAAAGCCAATATGCTTTGCAACGTGAGAAACTTATTACACTTTATGACCATATATGGTATTATTTCCTAAATCTTGGCACTGCTTTTACATTTATTGACCAAACCAACTTTTAATACATCGTTCGACGGCAAATTTTATGGAGAATCTTAATGTCATATTTTTAATGCCTAAAAAAATTACAGGTGTTTTTTTTTGTTTAAAATATTTATATTTGGTATTTAAACTAATTTTGATTAAATATTAATTTAGTAAATGTATTATATGTAAATCCAATATGCTTTGCAACGTGAGAAACTTATTACACTTTATGACCATATATGGTATTATTTCCTAAATCTTGGCACTGCTTTTACATTTATTGACCAAACAAACTTTTAATACATCGTTCGACGGCAAATTTTATGGAGAATTTTAATGTCATATTTTTAATGCCTAAAAAAATTACAGGTGTTTTTTTTGTTTAAAATATTTATATTTGGTATTTAAATTAATTTTGATTAAATATTGATTTAGTAGGTGTATTATATGTAAATCCAATATGCTTTGCAACGTGAGAAACTATTTATACTTTATGACCATATATGGTAGTAATTCTAAAAACGTGGCACTGCCTTAACATTTATTGATTAAACTAAACGTGTGATATATCGTTCGACGCCAAATTTTATGGGGAATTTTATAGTCATATTGCTAGTGCCTTATTTAACAAAATTTTTACATTATGTATTTAAACAGATTTTTTTAGTTATGTATGATTTAACAGTCTTTATATGAATCTTATAAGACACAGGTCAACAGTATCAACGTCAGAGACGTGAAATTTATGAAATAGTCTTGTTACACAAATCAACTAATATTGATGTCAGAAAAAAAGAAGTTTATAAAAATATAAAAAAATACATCCCCATGAGGCCCTTATTTTCTATATATGTTTTCCGATATTCTTAATTTCATTTGCCTTCGGCTCTTTAGATTCGTCCATGCCAAAAACGACCTTTTTGGCCAAATTGGCCAATTTTTATGACCTCGAGAATATTCTAAAGAAAAAATTTAAAATTTTCTTGTAACCTTGATATATCATCTTAAAAAATGAGAAATAAATTTTTTGGTTTATCAAGCTTTTGCACCATTCAAGTAATAAAGAATATTTCGCGTAAAAACTTAGCTTTAAATTTATTAATAGCCAGAAAAATATATTATAAAAAGGTAACGAATCCTATTTATAAATATTTGAGTTACATTTGTACATAAAATTTGTATATATGGTCAATTCCACCTCAAATCGACAAACTTTTTCCCTTCAAGTCTCAGTTTTGGCTGAAAATTGGTACACTGGTAGGGTCCTTGGGTGCTGATAAAAACCTAAATTTTTTTTTACCGGAAGTGATTTTTGACCGAGATATGAGCAAAAATATTTTTAATTTTTTTGCAAAAAAAAAATTTGAGGCAACTTTGCACGCATGTATCATCAAAAGTATTGTAGCTAGAGTCATAATTTTTTTTTATTTTGAAGATCGTAATAAGGGCTACCTTAGACGCAAAAAATATTTAAAAAATTTTTTTTTTGAATTACCAAAAAATTAAAGTCAAGTTTAGACACAAGTAGCTCAAAAAACGTATCTTTAAATTTTCTAAAAAATTTATAAAACATGGCCCTTAATAATGTTAATAACTATATGATTTCAAAAGTTTGGGACTGGCATGACTTTTTACAAAATTTAAAAAAATCAATTTTTTGCCCTAATTTTGAGACATATTTATGCCCTTTGCACTATATTGGAATATGCCAAAGTGCCAAATTTCACAGTATTAAAAAAGCAGGACATATGGGCAATTATCTTAGACCATAATAGTTTATTTATTTGATTATTACTATTATTAAATTTTTAATGAAAAAGTGAACCTCAAAACCGAAAAAAGTGAAAATTTTGCCAATTTTCAAAATCGACTTTCTGGTTAACCAGCCAACCTTTTTTTAATATTTAACATTTATTTTATAGATAAAATATCGCTTAATAACATATAATAGCCCCAGCTTTTTTCATTCGATTTTGACGCTTCAATAAAAATACCTAAATTTGCCGAAAAACAGCAAATTTTCAGGTGTCAAAAAACTAACGCAGATTGTATTCGTCTGTGCAAGCTTATTTTTTTATTATTTTTGCATAAATAACTAATAATATCTAGAACCTATATTAATCAGTCATAATTTGCCTGTTTAAGTGTTAAAAAAATAGTAGATATGTTATGTATAGAAAATCTTAAAAGAACGAGATAGGTAAATTACAAAAAAAGGAGATTATGAAATCATTCCATTATTTTAATTAAATTTGTAATTTGTTATATTTATTAAAACATATTCTTGTGTTAAAATTCGTTAGGAACGCATTTAGTTATAAAAAACTTTAGTTCATTGCCCAAACCCATATGCCTATAGAATCAAGTAACAGTGATATTTCCTCTTTCTTTAATAGGTCTAGTGCGTCTATATTATAAAACTAAAATGTAATTGGAACTAAAATTGTTGGGTTTTAAACCTTATTAAGGTCGGTTAGATATTTATTGTATGCCTTGTTCTAAATAGCCTTTCAAAAACATATTTGGCATTTGTAAAAATTAGTAAAAAAGACTGATTGTCTATATTTTGTTTATATTAAATTGGGTCTAATATTTAGTCTTAAAATTCATCATTGAAGCTAATTCTGCCCGTTATAATCATTTAAGGTTGTTTAACCCTAAAATTGACTTCTTTTATGTAGTTATAATATCAAAAAACCATATAACTATTTTTCATAAAATAATTGACTTTTTACGTTTATTTTAAGTTTGTTGATAATCATAAAAAAAGAAAATCTGTTAAATCATAATATTCTAAATAGGCCAAATATATTCTATTTTACTTATTTTTGTCAGATTTAACGTTGTTAAGGCTGTTTTATTTAAAAACTATTAATTAATGAAAAAAATTAATTTTTACAAATTTTTTAACCTTATTATTTTTTCTAAAATCCTCTTAAATTTTTTTTTATCCAATAAATTTAACAAATTTTTTGAATTTTGCCGAGGATAAATATTGAGAATTATGTACATATTCTAATATTGTTCATCAAACTAAAAATGACTAGTAAAAGTTAACATATATTAGCATAAAAATTTCAAGTTTTTATTTTTTAAACCTTAAAATTTCAAAAAACCTGGCAAACTTTGGTTTTTATTTCATAAAAAGCTATGGATACGTTAAAAAATGTTGGGGGAAATATATGTTATATAGTGATGTTTTATGTATAAAATGCAGTTTTAAATTTTCAAATTGGTTTGGTAGTGACCCAGAAAGTCGGCTTAGAAGATAGGAGTAAAATACTGAAAATTACCAATTTTTTTGTTCTAAAGTTCCCCTTTTCTTTCCAAAATTGATAATAGTATGATTAAATAAATAAAACTGTTATAGCCTAACATAATTGCCCCTATGTCTAACTTCTTATATATAATTAAATTTAGCACTTTTAAATATTTTAATATAGTGCAGGGAGCAAATTTTTGTCTGAAAATCAAAAAAAAAATTATTTTTTTTAATTTTTTAAAAAAAGTCATGTTGGTCCCAGACTTTTGAGTTCAAATATTTATAAAGAATATAAAGGAGTATATTTTAGCAAATTTTCAAGAAATTTAAAAAAACGCTTTTTTAGTTATTTTAAACTGAATACTCTTTATAAAATTTTAAAAATTTAAAATAAATTTTTTAAAACATTAAACACATAAAAGATAGCCCTTATTGTCCTCTTCAAAATAAAAAAAAAATTAAGTCTCTAGCTATAATACTTTTTGACTTACAACCTCCCAAAGTTGCATCAAATGTGAAAATTCACCTTGCATTTTTTTTTTCTTTTGCCCCTATCTCCGTCAAAAATCACTTCCGGTCAAAAAAAATTTCCAGATTATGAGATACCCTTAGATACTACCTTCATGCAAAATTTCAGTCAAATCAAAAGGGGTACCCTTCCCGGACTTGCTGGATTGAGGTGAAATTGACCATATATATATATATAATGAATACAAACAATGGTTGCTTATATGTCTCCTGGGCAACATGTATGAGTAAAGGATGGCAGAACTAGGGGTACTAGCTTAGATGATGAAGCTACAGTGCGAGATAGACAGCTACTCCAAACGCCCCCAGGACGTCTAAAACAGGCGACACAAGTGAAACCGGGATGGAAATATCTGTAAGGCTGGATGTCCAAGTTTCCGAGAGCATTAGAATAGATGAGCGAGAAATGACGAAGTCAGAAGAAATGTCGAGCACGTGCGCCCGTAGGCTCTGGGTTGAACAATAGAGTGACTAGGGCGAGAAATGAAGAGCATACTATTTTGCAGTGTATCTAGCGGCGTGTGCGTAAACCATGCCAATTCTTGACGTAAAGGAAGGCTTATGGTGGGGGCGATATGGCATATAGTGCCCGGCTCCTCGCCAATTAAACGCGAGAAAGGGTTACGTAGACCAGATCCAAAGAATGTCTTATTGAGTATGCGTATACTACTTTATCATAAATCGCGCCCTGAAATTTTATATTGTTAAGGCACATGCTAAAACTAAAGGATGATTTTGAAGGGAGCACGTTGCCCACGTGGCAAGTATGCGTGTATTGTCGTAGATTAATAAAAACGGATCCTAATCGGAGGAATAACCGCGACACTCAACACCGACGTGGCGGGGGATGTATAAATGTTGGATGTAGGCGAATATTAAAATGCTTGTAGAGTTGAGTGGTTAACTTATACGACAGCCGTCTTGAGTGCGCAAGTGACATAACGCCCCTATAGCACCGACTTATGAGAGTGGCATTTTTTGATTAGAACGTATGCTCATATCCTCGTCTGGGGTCAGGGGCAAAAGGGTGACTATCTCGTCAACGTCAATTGGAATATTTATAATTTGGCCTCGAACGCCATATTGACCGTGAGAATAACGCAACCGTCCTAATGCATAAATGGAAGGCGGGGGGAGATGAGGCGTTCCACGATCGGATCTAAAACTGGCAAGTTGGAAGGGTAAGGCGGTAAAGAAAAACCATTGACACGCACAAATTTAGGCATCCTCCTGCTTGTGCAACGTAGCGGGCCATTGGCATACGGATAATTGTGATGGAAAGCATAAGGATTCCGAACCGTGTATATTATTACCAGGTCTTTAGAAAAAAAATAGGCGACTACAAATGTTGCAGTCGTGGCCTAAAAATTTTGACCAAAACCTTTGCTCAAAAAAGAGGTCAGCTTCCATCAAAGAATTTTGAGGTAGTGAATTAAAAGCACATGAGATGACGAGCTGGTAGGGGGAGTAGGCGGGACTGACATCTGGGATATCAAAGTGACCTAAGTTTGTAAAAGGAAAGAACTAAGGCAAAATGGTAATTAAACGTAATAAAACGCAATGTTACTCGGTAAAGGAATTCAGAGAAGTGGAATGATAGACAACGATGGGACGGGCGTCAAAAGCGATAATTAATGAAGTGAGTTAAGGGTAATAAAGCAAGGGGAAATTTTCAAAGGAAAACCGATATATAATATTTTGCTAAGCTAAAAATTCAGGGTACGAGTAATAAAAGCTGTCAAACGTCACACACTGGGTGACAAGAACTAGCATTCTGAAAGATTTAACATAAAATTCAATGTTATTATTATTTTCAATGAAAATTTAATTAACATTAATATCAGGGCAGAATAATTAGATGGTAACCCGGTAATAAAATTTCTATGTTAATATTCAATGTCAAAAGCCATATAAATCATCATGAATCGTTTCATAAAAAAAAGTGCAGTAAAGAACCTTATCATATATTGATTTTGTTCATATTTAAAAACCATAAAAAACTTTGAGTCGGTTGTTGGTTGTTAAATATGATTCTAATCAACGCGTTCAACCTTCAACTTCGTTCGGTAACCGCGTAAACGGTACCGTATGTCGAGTTATTTGACTATGAGGCGCTCTAAAATATCGTTACTTTTCTAGGTGGAATTCTGACTTCGATGCGGTCATAATTCTAAATAATGGCTTCTTGCCGTCGATTTTCAGTCGAACGCCTGAACCAAATGTCTGAACCTGCGCTTCCTCTCGTACTGAACAGGATTACTGTAGCAACAACGGGTCATCAACAGGGTAATACTAACCTGTCTCGCGAATGTCTAAACCCAGCTCACGTTCCATATTAGTTGAACAATCCAACGCTTGGTGATTTCTGCTTTACAATGATGGGAAGAGGCGAGCAATCAAATTTGCCGTTATATAAAATCTCAAATCCACGTTAAGGTAGACAAATGGCCCAATTTTGATACAATTTGTAATTATAATATTAGTTCATATGGACATAAGATAAATATGGCATATTAAGTAACATACCATATTATATTAAAACCATTAAGTAAAATAATATCTTTAAAGTAAGTTAAAAAAAATGATTCCAAGCAAAATAGACCACTCGTTAATTTTCAAGCACTATAGTTAAATTTTTAATGTAATTGAAGGATTTAATATTGATTCGGTCTATAAATTTGTGACAAATTTCAAAAGTAACTCAAATTTTAAAAGTAACACTTTTTGGTTTTATGTAACATATCAAACATTTCAATTTTATTATTTAAAAAAATTATTTTATAATTTAATAAAACAAAAAAAACTAAATAACCAAATATAAAAAAATTTAAGCAATATATACCACATGTAAACTTGTTGGGCACTAGCAATATGATAGTTAAATTCTCCATAATGATTTGGCACGAACGATGTATTTATTATAAGTTTAATTTGGTCAATAAATATTTTAGCAATGTTAAGTTTAAAAAACTATCATTGGTCAAAGAATTAAAAAGATATTTTACGATGCATTTCATTCATAATAGCAACATTAAATGATCCAAAAAAAAGATCTAAGAACAAATTATAAATATCTTAAGCAGCGCAGCTACTTCTTAATTTTTGGGCACTGATAATATGATTGATTCTCCATATAAAATAATTTGGTAAATAAGGCAGTGTTAAGTTATAAGACATATTACCATTTATGGTCTTAAACTTATTATGGTGTTTTACATTTTTTATTTATATATAGTAGATAATACAATAATTAACCACCGAAAAAAATCTAAAACAAAAAATAAAGTTTTCAAACAACAAAAACCACCTGTCAACCTTTAGCTAAACCCTATAAAATGCATCGAATTATGTGTTACAAGTTTAACTTGGTCGATAAATAATAAAGCAGTGTTAAGTTTTAATAACTATTACCATATATGGTCATAAATTTAACATGTTGTTTTAGGTTACATATACATTATATATAGTAGATTGTATTAATAAAACCCCCCAAAAATTTAAAAACGAAAAACAAAGTTTTTAAACAACAAAGATTACCTGTCAACCTCGCAGACAAGATGCTAAACTCTCCTTAAGATTTGGCGTCGAATTATGTATTACAAGTTTAACTTGATCGATAAATAATAAAGCAGTGTTAAGTTTTAATAACTATTACCATATATGGTCATAAATTTAACATGTTGTTAGGTTACATATAATTTATATATAGTAGATTGTATTAATAAAACCCCCCAAAAAATCTACAAAAAATAAAGCTTTTAAACAACAAAGACCACCTGTCAACCTCGCAAACAAGATAACTAAACTCTCCTTAAGATTTGGCGTCGAACTATGTATTACAAGTTTAACTTAGCCGATAAATAATAAAGCAGTGTTAAGTTATAATGACTATTACCATATATGGTCTTAAATTTATCATGTTTAGGTTACATATAATTTATATATAGTAGATTGTATTAATAAAACCTCAAAAAAATTCAAAAACAAAAAATAAAGTTTTTTAACAACAAAGACCACCTGTCAACCTCGCAGACAAGATAGCTAAATTCTCCTTAAAATTTGGCGTCGAACTGTGTATTACAGGTATAACTTGGTCGATAAATAATAAAGCAGTGTTAAGTTTTAATAACTATTACCATATATGGTCATAAATTTAAAATGGTGTTTTAGGTTAAATATGATCTATACATAGTAGATTGAATCAATAAAATACCCCAAAAAGATCTAAAAACAAAATATAAAGTTTTAAAATAACAAGAACTACCTGTCAACCTTTCGCAGACAAGTTAAACTCTCCATAAAATTTGGCGTCGAACTATGTTTTAAAAGTTTAATTTGGTCGATAAATATTAAAGCAGTGTTAAGTTTTAATAACTATTACCATATATGGTCATAAATTTAAAATGGTGTTTTAGGTTATATGTGATTTAAATTAAGTAGATTTAAACAATAATAAACTCAAGCAAAAATTTAAAAACAAAAATAAAGTTTTTGAACATCAAAGACCACCTGTCAATTTATTGGGCACACACAATATGATAGTTAAAATCCCTATAAAATTTGGAGTCGAACGATATATTATATGACCCAATTTGCTGCATGAACACTCAATTAACATAAATTTTAAAAACCAAAAAAATGTTTCGTGTTTTAGTAATATTTAAAACACGAAACATTTTGCCAAAATCTAAATTTATTTTTAAAACACGAAAAAAATATTTCGTGTTTTAAAAAAACAAAAACACGAAACATTAAAAAATGTTTCGTGTTTTCCCCAGGACAAAAACACGAAACATTTATAAATGTTTCGTGTTGAAACATTTATAAATGTTTCGTGTTTTTGTCCTGCCGTATTCAAGGTTTTGCTTTTTAGAATTTTGCTTTTTGAGATTTTACGTTTAGATTTTGCTTTTCACACTTACTCGCAGTATAGTAAAACATTTAAAGATCTAGTACTTTCAAAATCTAAATTTTGTGGCATGAGCTTCTCGTTGCTCGAGGTGTTTTAATAGAAACAAGATATCTTAAATTGAATATCCAAAATATATTTTAGAATATTTAATGTAAATCTTGACAGAGCTATTTTAGTGATATATAACAATAAATTGTTTATATCTTACAACAGCTTTTTTCTTCATTCTTTAAAATTTGAAAGAGTCTATTGCCTGGAATGCCTTACCTTATAATTCTGCTTCTTATATTGGGGCTAATACTTTTTTCAAAATTGTAAAAAAATAGGTTTAAAATAAAAAAACATTAGCGGCTAATATCAAAAAATAAGAATTTTTTTTGGTCGTTTTAGGTAATATCTATCAAAAAAATTTTTTTCACACTCGCCGCTTCAATGTTATTAATGCGTGCGATATTTTTTTTGTCAAAACTTTTTTTTCCACTAGCCGCAGCCATATTAGAACATATAAATAGTGGTATTAAAGGGATCCAAGCAACTTCGATTGTTCGTGCTCTAAATTAGTAATTGGTAACCCATGCTTATTTTTTTTTGAGTTTTGCATAATAAAATGCTACTGCATGAACTTCTAGCTTAAATAAATGTGATAATATAATTTATCTAAAATTTTAGGGGTTTCTATTCAGTTTTAAATTTTTAATATAAATATTGTTAGTTTACAGACCGGATAAACTTTAGCTCGTAGTCTTGGTTGAGTGATTGCTAAGTGTTCGACAGGACTCTAAAGGGCTATGCTTTAACAGTTATGCCATTTGATTTAATAGCAGGGCAAGGGGGCATTGTTTTAGCAGGTGACTGACCTCGATCTTTTTGCCAGGTTTGTAAGCCTGCATGCTTTCGAAGAACTCGACGGCAGTCAAATAAATAATATAATGACAAATAAACGCAATTTATTCTATTGACCTCAAAGATTATAAAGATCGCCGCATAGCTATTGTAACGAACCTTTTTCATATAGCTTGATATAATAAAATAACTTTATTTGTCCTTATTTGAGATGGAAAAAAATAGTTAAAAGTGTTGTTAAAATATATTTTTGTAATTTAAGATATGATAAGGATGCCCTCAGGTATTCCAGATATCGGAAAATTGTCAATTTAATTTTTTTATAATTTTTAGCTAACAGTTAAATCTATGTAGAATAGATAAATTAAGATAAGACACTATTATGTAGATCGTATTAATAATTTACGATAATCACTCATTAATTTTTAAAAACCTCTAAGTACAAATAAATGCCAATTGCAAGACATTTAAAAATTAAATAAAAAATTTGTAGTATCTTACTGCAAATTATTTGTTTAAATTATTTTAGAGGCAAAATTTGATGGTATCTGTACTATAACCTAGATTAACTAATAACTTACTTTAGCCTTAAAATATATTTTAAAAAATCTTATATAATTACTTTAAATTAACAGTAACTTCAAGTCTATGAACATATAAATTAAATGAATTGTGTATTTTGAAATTTAAAGCCTTGTGAAATATTAAGGCTTTATGTGGCAGCTGTTTTTTATTTAAATTGCGTTTCTCTCCAAATTTAAAATTTATGCGATCTCTACATTCCCATTGTCACGATGATTTATCTCAAGAAGATTATTTAAATAAGACCAAATCTAGAAATAAACTTATATTTGCTTGTGTCATATGTATTCTTTTTACCATTGTGGAAGTTTTGGGTATATTTATTAAAAATTTAGATGCACGCTTTTTGCTTTAAAATTTTTTATATTATTTAAATTTGAGAGAATCTGATGCTGATTTCATTAAATTTAGTACATATTTCAATTTATTTTCATTTTTTTTTATATTTTGCACATATATTTCATTTTCAAGTGTTTTATGTAGAAATAAAATTTCAAAATTTATAATTATGAAAATTAATGTGTACATCCTCTTTAAAAACTTTTTATAATTATCATAAAGAACAGTTTTAAGGTCATAATGAGAATATTAAGGCTTTATAAAAAAAATATTATACATTAAAGCTTTTTATATCTATAATTATCATATTAGTTAATGTTAAATTATTTTTTTTGAGAAATAAACATTTTTGATATTTGTTTAATATAGTTTTTTTATAGTTAGAGTATGAAAGAAATATTAAAAAATGGAAAAAAGGCAGTTTAATTTATTTATTCTATATTTACAATTAATAACTTGACCTTATAAGGCTGGCCTATGGCCTATACACTTATAAACAAAACAACATATCTTGTTTTAAATTTTTTAGTTTTCATGTTATGACCCCATTATCTGCTAAAATTTCTAAGCAATGCTTAGGTTACTTAAACATTTAAACTGGCTTCTAAACTATCTAATTTTTTATATTAATTTTCCCAGTTTTAACTTTTTTTAAATTTAGAGTTCAAAGCTTGCATTACCTTTCAGCCCAGCCCACCCATCATATTTTTTGTTCATTTAGGCCTGGGCCTTGATTTTATTTAATTTAGCCTTTCTTGCCCCAAATATTAAAAAACTGACCCCAAATTTTTTAATACAAGCTAAAAAAAATTTTTAATTATCAATAAAACATTAAACGTAATAACCCTTCATTGTGCAATAAAATTTATTATTTTTTAATTCTTGTTAATAATAAAAAATGTAGGGCAAAAAACTTTGGCTTGGCCTAGTTTGTTATCCTTATACAAAATTCCGACCCGCATCGGCCCCATTTTTTGGGCAAGCTTTTGGGTCCTTATTTTGATTATTTCCGACTGTTCACGAATTCAAAATATGAAATTTAAGTTTTATGAATAAAAACTGTCAGACTATTTAACGACCCATATTATAATGTTACACTTTTAAATAACAGCCAACCAAAATTTACTATAAAATATTATTCAGAAGAAAAAACGTTTTTTGGAAATTTAGTAATTGAATTGTGTATAATGAAACAAGAAAAAACTATAAAAACTTCATATCTAATCTTAAAAATCTTTATCTAACCATAAATTTTACCTATTTGAAGTACATACCTTTCCTTACATAAATTTTTAATAGATTATTTTTAACATCAACCATTTAGTATTTTTATATTATTTCGTTACGCAATCTGAGTTTAACTTTCAAAGTTGCTTTTTTTTGTCAATATTTACCTGCAACCAATTTTAAACTTGACTCTCGTATAGGTTTATGAAGCTTAATTGCTTTGCCGTGCTTTAATTTTATTCTTGGTAAATTAATATTCAGGAGACTTTCATTTTTACAAGTTTTTAAATTGCATTGGCCAGTGAAAACTGTTTTTACTTAATAGCTTAAAAGGTTAGTCGGTTCGAGACATTAAATTATTTATCAACGTTATTATATTTAATTCAATTTCAAACTTTTGCTTGTAGATGCCAACAAACATTTATTCAGACAACGCTACGAACAAATTAGAATGCTTATTTATTTAACAGTTTTTAATTTAAAGAAGGAATTTAAAAAAGGGCAGTTAATTAAAAATGAATTTTTAACATCATATTAGGCTTACATTATTTTAAAAATTTATAATGGAATTTATTTATAATCACTTTTTATTGTAAATGTTTTGTTTTCTAAAACCTGCAATAATTATGTAAAAGGGCACTTTTTAAATAATCTTTGGGGTTTTTGCCAAAAAGTCGGGAATTTATTATTAATTTTATGCTAATCACGAAAAGGTTTATAATGGTAATTCATATAGCCGGTGAAAATAGAATTTAGCTAAGACCGATGCTCAGCAACTTAAGCGATGTTTTGGGGCACTAATCATTTTTTTACCAAATAAGGGGTTTTCGTAAGTGCTTATGGCGTTTTGCTATGTTTTGCCTGTTGTGCCGATGTGTGGCTAAATTCAACCTTAAACAACTGGGTGAGCTATTTCTTAATAACTGCCTAGCTGTTCTTGACTTAAAATAAGAAATTTGATAAAATAAAACAAAAAAATGAAGTTTGTTCTGAACGTGCCATGACTTGAAAAATTGGGTTAATAACACAGGTCAACAATTTTTTGAGTTAGTCTAAATGCCGATGTAAAAGCTTGACATATTAATTAATTTACTTCTCATTTTATAAATATAAGTTACAAGCAGGGCTGGGAAAACAATGAGCCAAAAAACTTTGGCTCATTTTTTCCCCTAAATCATAAAAAAAGAAAGGGGGGCAAAAATAAAGGGCCAAAATAAGAATTTAAAAAAAGCCCCTACAAAGAAAAGGGGCAAAAAAAAACCCACAAAAAGTGGCTCTTAAAAAGAGCCCCAAAAAACCCATTTTATGTTTTCTATAATAATTTCAAAAAATTTTGATGGGTGGGTTATTTTTTCTTAAAGCTCCTAGGAGTTTTTTTTAAGAAAAGGGGCTTTTTTTAAACATGCCCTTTTTCTTTAAGCAAGAAAAGGGGCTTTTCTTTTGCCATGCCCACGAGTTTGTGGGCATTTGGAAAAAAAACCCAAAAACTTGTTAAAAAAAAGCCCATTGTTTTTTTTCCCAGCCCTGGTTACAAGGGATTTTAATATGCAAAAAAGATTTATTTAATTTTTTCTTTTTAGGATATATTTAGATCTGTCAATTTGGTCAAAAAAGGTCATTTTTCGTTTTAGACGGAACTAAGGAGCCAAAGACGGAAGAAACTAAGAAAAACGAAAAATATATATGAAATTAGGCCATCATGGGGATGCATTCTTTTAAAAATTTATGTTTTTGACATTATGATTGTGACCTGTGTAATAATTGATATACATAAATATATTATTTGTCATATGCTTCCTGCCCGATAATAAATTTTTCCAAAATTTTATGGATTCTTTTCAAAATAATTAATTATATAACGCACATTTTGAAATTTATGCCATCCCTTTTTTTTGACATGTCAAATTTATATTAATGAATGAATGAGTAATTATAGCCAACATGCCGAAATTAAGAGGAGTTCTGACCTTATTATATGAATAATTTATTGAGCCTTATTACACCTTTCAACGCGTTTTACCTGTTGGTATGATGATATTAACTTTGTTTTTTTTTTCACCCAACGATTGAAACCAATCGATAAATTTCGGCGGAATTAGCCTGTGAAATTTTATTCGTGCAATTGTAATACGTGTTTGTATAGCTGTTACAATGTGTTTGCTTCTTATATGAAAACCAATTCAGTTAAAGCTTATAGGTATATATTTTATTACCTGGGAAAGCACTCTTTGACCTTTTCCACTCAAACATTTGTAAGCCTGCAAGATATATACCCAGCTATTATACTGCGCACTTTTCCCTTTATATTTATTACCTTTACTTTCGCCGAAATTTTACCATAACTGGCAACGAGAATATGACGCAAGATGCTAACGCTCTATTAAATAACACTAGACAAAAATGATTGGTAGACTACATAAAAATTCAAAAATATGAATGTTTTTGTTAGGACTAAATAAAATTACATTTGTAGAGAACAGAATCAATAAACCATGGATCGTCTCACTATTAAAACGCGTTTTATAGCGTTTTGAAAAAATGAAAGTCTTATAAGCAGTGTTTAATTATTTGTAAGAGTTGGAGTTCAAAATGTTTGGCAGAATTAGCCATATTTTGAACTCAACTCTTTACCATTTTTACCCCCCCCCCCCCCCCCTATTTGAAAAAATTTAAATAAAAAAAAATTCCTTTCTCTTGCAACTCACCTCAAAAAACATTCCTAATTGTAAAAATGAATAATTCTCAAAAAAATGCATTTTGTTTCTTTTCTCCTCAAATGAGCTCAAATGGCTTCTCCGAACAAGCTGAATGATCTTTAAGATTATCACAGGAAACTGCTGCCAAATTTGGGTAAAATTGCTTTGAGTGTGAATTAATTAAAAATGGAATTTAGTACCCAAGAATACCAAATTAAGGAAATATTATTTACTAATAAATCTGAGCTTGGTTCTTTAAAAAACTTATCAAATTTTTAATTAAAATAAAATTTAAAAGTAACAAAAATGAGTTTGGCCATATAAAAAACTAAAGTTTACAAAAATTGCCCAGAGTAACTCACTCCGACTCATTTAAAAAAATTCCATATTGAAAAAAAAAAAAGAAAAGAGGTTCATCAATACTATCAAAATTCCGTTTTACCAAAAAATAAAAAAATTGAGTTCTTTTTTATTAAAATGAGGAATATTTATTTTTTTTTTAATCAAAATTTTTCATTTGAATATTTTTCACCCCCGTGAAAAATTAAATTTCCTCATATTCACTTTTTTCTTTCCTCACCATTCACTAGAATTGAGGAATTCACTGCGGCTGAATTCTTTTTTATTAAACACTGCTTATAAGGGCGCGTTGGGGTTTATTTATTTCGAAAAAGTATCTTTTACCTGCGATTGGTATTGTGGGGTCCATACGGCCCTCACTTTTTATATTTTAAATATTGTCAAATATAGTATTATATCATTGGCCAAAATTTTGTGACTTTTTTCTTAATTATATAATAAACCAAACTAGATTTTGGTCTAAGTCTAAAAACTAAATTTGTTTAACATTTAAAAATTAAATTAGGGTCCGTATGGACACCACATTATTATATTGCCTTAATGTAAATTCAAACTTAATATTTTCTTATTTTTTAGTTATTTTTCCAAATATTTTTATATGTTAAGTATATGAATGTTTGTATTGTATAATAATGCTAGAAGTTATTATTTTGTTTTTTGTAAAATGTCTATTTTTAAGGTAAACAATAGCCAAAAATTTTTTTTATTTTATAATATTATATTTTTTATAAAGTTTTCTACCTAAAAACACGATTTAATTAATATTATTGATGTGTTTAAATAATTGATATGATTTATTTAATGTAATATGGAAAAATGAAAATTTCAATTTATCAGACTTTTTTCTACTTTGTGTCAAATAAAATTTGCACTTTTCATTAACTTATATTAAAACTATATTTAAAGAGCACTTTTTTTCTTTAAAAAACTAAAGATCATAGATTTAAAACCCTTGAAGTTATAGAGGTTTAAAATTAGGGTTTGTATGGACCCCCTTGTACCATTCGCGTTAAAAAAATCTCACCCTACCGTTCGCGGGTGAATAATGGGCAAATTTTTTTAAAATTGCTTTTTTTTTTAAATTTTTTTTTAAATATTTTCAAACACTAAGTGAACGCGCCCAAAAATTGCTAACACATTTATTCATTTTCTAAAATTGGGTGTTTTACATCGAATTTTTAGGTATTTTATTAAAATCTAGTTCGACCATTTGAGACCAACGTATATTTAAGAGTGTGATAATACATATGTTTTTTATATTTTTTCTAGTCGAGGTACAAATTTTTTTCAGTCTTTTGTCATGAAAGAATTTTATGTTGCTGCGAAAATATAGAATTAACCTTAAAACAACTGATTACTGAAATATTTTTACAAACACCGACTAAGGTAAAAAT
>CM060245.1:10530745-10696262 GCA_030555515.1 Acutogordius australiensis
AGCTAGATATAAATTTGCTTTTTGGTATGCCTACGTCTCTAAATCTAACAACCAGGCTCGGCTTTTTTACTTGCTCGGGCATCTCTGCTAAATTTTTGAATTTATTAGATGATAGCCTAAATGCAAATATACGAACATAGGCAGTTTATTAATTTTGAATTTTATCTGATGTACGCCTTGTTTCTACAATTTATAACAAACTGAAATACCTATCCTAACTTAGTCGTGTTTTTTAAATCGACTTTTATAGTCACATTAATTGCCTACTGGCGATAGTTGCTCTAAAGTGATAGCAACCTTAGGGCACGTGCAAAGTGAGTTTTTATTTTCGCAAAATTTTTACAATTCTGAAAAATTCAAAATTTTTAAAAAAATGTTTGTTTCAGAAAAAGGATTTTATGTGCATAAACTAAATTTTGCAAATTTTTAAAAATTTGCTTATTACAAAATAAAATTTTTCAAAATTTTAAAAATTTCACGAAAATAAAAACTCACTTTGCACGTGCCCTTAATAAAAATTAAATGTAAATTTTTTTGAAGAGTTTTAGATGCATTGCTACAAAAACAATAATTCGAAACATGGGCATATCATGATTTCGGCTAAGAAGCTCTCAAAAAAAATTGAAGTTTAGGCTCGATTTGAATATATATTTTCCCATCCTGTTAGGTGGCTACGTGGCGGACAGCCTTGCCATCCTGACCGACGCGGCTCACTTGCTCACCGACTTTGGGAGTTTCATCATTAGCCTCCTCTCGCTCTACATGTCCTGGAGACCGGCCACTAGGAAGCACAACTTTGGTTGGAATCGTGCCGGTTTATTATTATTTTCTATCAGTTTTTCATAAAAAACGGGTGACTAAAAATTTTAATCGTTGAACTTTATTTTATCATGACTGTTTTTTTTCTATAAATTAGCAAGTATAATTATCAATTTACTTTGATTATTTGTAAAGCAACTTTTTAGTTTTGTTAATGTGGTTAATCAATCTCCAAATTAATTTATTCATAAACTCTTCGATATTCAATATAATCCCTATTTCATATATCTTTTGTAAGTAGCAATGGTCAATCAAACCTATAATTTTTTTATCTCATTTTTTGTTTGACAGAATATTTTTCCCTTTTTTTTTCATTTTCCCAAATGCGTTTTCAACTACGAATAGTTTGATCAGGAAAAATCAATAATTCATTAATGTAGGGTTAGTGGACATTAATATTACCATAATAATTTTTTGGCGATTAATTTTTTCTCTAGACCACAAAATATTATTTTTCAATTAGGCCAATTCTTGGGAATAATTTGGCTTATATTAATTTGGACGAAGAGAGTTCATTGAGCTTGTGCTATAAATTTTTTGGCTAAATTTTTTTAAACTTTTATTAAAACTTTTATAGTTTGACATCTGTATAATCTTTACACAATTTTCTGCGTTTGGTTTTTTAGCAATATTCAAAAAACGGTTTGTTAGATCGTCGAACAGGAAATATAAATTATACCTTAGCCTACATATAGCCTCAAATATATGTAAAACAGATATATATTAATACTAACATCGGCCTATCCAACTAAGTTTGTAAAGGTGTAAAGGTTCATTTTCTTAAAAAGGATTGTGTAATAGAATGGGAAATGCAAACTCAATAAAATGATGCAAAAAGGCCCTGTTTTAATATGGCAATTTCCACCTATTCGAAAAAAATATCTGTTTAAAAAAATGCTTTTTGCAGAAGTCCTTGGAGCATTTGTCTCTATCCTCCTTATCTGGGTCCTGACCGGTGTCCTCATCTACTTTGCCGTCCGAAGAATCATCCACAACGATTACGAGATCAATTCACGCGTTATGTTGGGCACGGCATGTTTTGGGGTCGTCGTAAATCTCATGTAACGTTCAATTATTCTACAATAAATTGGCTCAGATAGCTCTGGCAAATTTTCTGCCTTAGACGCAGGAGGTTACAAGTTCGAATCCGTGCACAGTAGCTTTTTTCTTCGGAAAAATAGTATACATGTGCAACCACTTTAAAGCTTCTGAGTGGCCTCCTTAGGCAGTAAGGCCTAAACGATATGTCTAAAAGTAAGAGCCCAGGCTAAAACCTAGATCGCCAGCGTGCGTGCAAATCTTACTATTTATCCCGTCGGCAATATTAATTGCTTTGCTCGGGTTAAAAGAGTCAAAGCCCTAACGGGTATGGCACCCCTAAGTGGGGAAGGTATGGGGGAAACCTACCAATTGTTTGTTTTAATTTCTTCTACAATATATCAAAATGCGATATTTTTCCTTATAATGTGTATATTATAAATGTGAATGCAGCCATTTTGTGTCTTGAATAGTCTTAGGGGTAAAATGGATTTAGGGCACAGCAAGGAATTTTTTTTAGTTTTTTTCCCCGTACAAACCCATTTTTGCAGAAAGTTGCTATTTAACTAAAAAAATATACTTTGTTAAAAAAAAAATTTTGAATTTTTGAATTAAAAAAGACATAATTTCACTTTGAACGTGCCCTTAAAAATTTTGTTTGCCTTTTCATGATTTGATTTTGATTATTTTATGTAGGATAGGAATATTCTTATATGCCTAAATATTTTATATTATTTTGCTTTTACATAACTACTAAATTTTAAGAATGGGCCTGGTTCTACACCCTTCCAGTCATACACATCATGGCCATGGTGCCGGACATTCTCACAATACTCATTACGAACAGCTGACAACAGGAGAATACAGTCCCTCTTCTAACAGTGATAACTCCTCAATCCAAAACACGAATAGACATCATCTCTGTGATAATAACAATACAATCCTAATAGGTTCAAATATTCTTCAATGAAATTATATGAAATATAAAGTATAGCAGTACATGTTTAGAAGTTATACGCAAAATTTCGAAAAATTGTTTTTAATGCATTTTTTAAATTAAAATATTTGTTAAAACAGTCAAAATTATATTATTCGCTTTTTTTTATTATATTTCGGTCATCCCAATATAAATGTTGAATCTAAATAAGACTTAATATAATACAGGTCTACAAATATTATTGTCAGAAAATTTTTTTTTTGAAAAATGATGGCCTTAATATATATTTTTGTTTACCCTAGTTTTTCTAGCGTTCGGCCATTTTGCTATCATATCGAAAAAATGGCCATTTTTGATCAAATTGACAGATTTTTCGACATCAAAAATACGCTTAAGTAAAAATGAAAGAATTCTTTTTATATCAAAACCACATGAAACTATATTTTTTATCACAAATAATAAGAAATAAAATTTTAGTATAAGCTCTTACATCCTGAGATAATGCAGAATATTTGGCATCCCCTAAATAGGATACAGCATTTTATTTTAATAATATTATTTAAAGTTTAAATTCAACAATTTAGCTGTTTTGGATATATAAAAAAATATTTTTGTTAAATCTTTTTTTGTTTTTTTAAACATTTTTTTAAAATCACTATATACAAAATTATTTAACAAACGGGAAACGGATAAATCTAGGCAGATTTGGTCTCTGTATTTAGCTCATAACTTCCAAAAATTTGTTGACAAGTGTAACATAATTTTATAAAAAAAAATTTTAGTTTTAGATATTTAAGATTAAAATATGCTGAAGGAGTATTGCATGTGAATGAAATAAAAAGACTTTGATTTGTTTAATGTGTGTTTACAACTTTGCATTTTATGTGTAATAAACATTTTTTATAATAATTATTATTTGATATTTTGCTGTAGGCAATTGATTTAAAAAATTGATTTGATTCTTATTTTTGTTAAAAACAACGAACACTATATAGATTAATTTAAACATTTTTATTATTGCATATCATGACTTCAGATACAGACAATAATCCACTTAATACTCCAAGTATACTCATTACCAACCACGACCTCGAGGAAGCATTTGAGAGAGATTCACATTACGAGAAAAAATATCCTGAAATCGATGGACAAACAATAATTGTTAAATGTTTGTTTTTAATTTTGGGTCGTTTCTCTATTTAAAATGAGTTATATTTCTTAGAGATTTTTTGGCAAAAGCACCTAAATGTATACCAAGCTTTACGTTTATTTGACTTTTTTTAATCAAAATCTTGCTTAATATTCCCGCAAATTTTGCTGACATTAATTTAAAAGATGAGTTAAAACGTGCTCCTATTACAATTATATTTATATTTTATAATTTTTATTTAGTTAATAACGGTATTATCAAAGTTAGATTATAAATCAATATGTTTTTTTTTCTTTTATAATATTGAAAATGTTTTTGCAGAGGCACATAATGGCGATTTTTCAGAGTTTTTCAGAAAACTTAGCTTTGAATGGGCTTCAATTGTCTCCGCAGCCTCTAAGTTTTGGTATCTAAATGTTACAATCTCTAAAAGTTGGATACGGGCTATTATAGGGTGATTTTTTATAGCCTGTTTACATGTTTCATATTTTACTAGAGGTATAAAATGGACTTATTTCCAAAATACTAAAAATCCAAAATTGCATTTTAAGCGTTAAGATATTAAAATAACTAAAGTTATATGCCCCTCAAATGAAACTAGTAAAGGTTTATTTATTAGAAATTAGTATAGGTATTATGCTAACTACACAGGTCAAAAATCAATGTTTGATCACCAAAAATTATGACACCTTATCGAAAAATTTTTTATGATAGCCTTATCTCATATATTTTCTTTTTTTTCAAAATTTAATAAGAAATCGGCTAATTTGCTAGTTAAATATTAAAAAAATCGCTTAAATTGGCGAAATATTGTTTGATTTTCGACCTTAAATAAATAAAAAAACTTTTCTTTATCTTAATTAATAAGAAATGTATCATGCTCTTACATAAACATTTTGGTCATACATATTTGTCTTCGATCCTAAACACGATATATATCGGGTTACTAAAAATATTTTTTAATTTCGATTCAGCCATTTTTCATTTTTTTTTGTTTTTATATTTTTAGTTTAATTTTTTTAAGTTCAATGTTAATAGCTAGTTTACAAAGGTTTGATTGGGATTTATCCCTTAATTTGTCTGGTCTATAACTCAAACTATTTGTTAAGCTATATCGTAAGAAAAAATTGAATTTATTTACACCATATTTTTATAACTATTATAGCGCCTCCCCGAAAATTCCCGCGGGCTGAATCTCTTTTATCGACAGTTAGTTCGACGGGCAGTAATGGCATTCTTACACCACTACTCAATCAAAGTAACGGTTGCAACAAAAGTAATCGACCGCTGGCCAAAGCAACGCACCAATCCTCACCACATTTGCTCAATGCCAAAAAGATTAATGGTAATTATTTGTTTTCTGGGCCGGTGTATATAAATCTGGGATGCTCTCGCTATCAAAAAATTGACCAAATATGTTAGGTGAATAAAAGAATTCTAGAGCCAACCCAATAGAAAAAATTTCGACTTTCCGGCCTAAGCAATCATATGGGTAAATGGAAAATAAATTGTATAGAATTTTTTTCGTATACCCTTTCGTCTGTGTTATTTATTTTCGGGTCGGTTTCCCAATTTTTATGTGTTGGTCTACTGCGCTACACTTTTTAATGACAAACGATATAAAAAAGTGCCTTAATAATGTTCGTATGTATTTGTCTATATAATTTTGAATTTAAATAATGTTTGCATTTTATGTTTTTTACTTATACGCGGCTTAATGCTGCTTTCAAAATTTGATAATATTTTTATGGGATTCTTTTATCGAAAATCACAATTTATTAATATTTTTTTTTTTAAATTTACAATATTTTTTGTGGAAAAAATGTATTTTTACAAATTAATTACAAGGAAAATGCTCTTTTTGAAAATTGCATTTTTTTAAATTAAACAAAAAAAAATGTCCAAATTTTAAAGTTAAAAGACATGCATTTCATACATTTTTTCATTACTTCTCAACTTTGAACTCATTTTACCATTTTGTGCCAGGTTCTGAAAATAATACTTGTCGACCGGTGAAACAATTTTTATACCGAAAAAATTTTTATTATCCTAGAATAAGTTTTTATTTTCTTAAAATTTTCAAAATTTAAAATATCATAAATGAACGCATTTTTTTAAAATTCATCAAATTGTGTCTAAACACATATTAAACTTTTTTTTTAAATAAAAGTTTAAAAAAGAAAATTATAACTTTCCTAATTTTTTAAATTTTGAAAATAAACTCACCTTGCTCACGGCCTTACCTATATATAATGTTATTACTGATTCAATTTTAGCATTTTCCTTGGCCGTCCGTGCCGCATACATTCATGTGCTGGGTGATATCGTCCAAAGCATTGGCATAATGATCGCCGCCTTCATTATATACTATCGCGTAAAGCTTACATATTATCTAAAATGTGATTTGTAACTTATTTTTATTTTTTACAGCTGTGAAATATAAAAAAACTTTGCATATTAATCCATTTACCCAGTGTTTTTAATTTCACGTCTTGGCTTACCCTAAAGAATGAAAAAGACCAATGATGAAAAATGCGTTTGCAAACCCGAAATTTAAAAAATAATTAAAAACTTAATTTTCTTTTTTTTTATTAATTTTAATTGTATATTCAATTTGTTCGAGTTATCTTTATTATTCATTGATAAAATTATAAAAAAAAGGGTGATAGTAGCCTAGAGATTAATTGTTTGCGTATTTGAAAAACTTATTAAACAGCGTTAAACAATAGGTAATATTAACGAATTGTTGTTTTAAATTTTTATTATTTTGAATTTTTATTCTTTTATGGATTTTAAAGTTTTATTGATACTGTTTGTATGGGTGGGATATTTAATAAATTTTTAAATGGTGAGTAATAAGATATATTTTCAAATGATTTGCTCTAGCCCAAATCAAAATCCGGCATTATTAATCATAAATATTTTGGCCTTGTCTCTCATCTGATTGCCTACCTGCTTGACGCTTGCTAAATTTTTAATTATCTAAGCTCAAACCTATTACATATATCGACTCAACCCGGCCCGTTCACGGGCTTTGAAAACATTTAAATTATGATCTATTACTTTAGCCCGAATACAAAATAGCCGATCCTATTTGCACATTCATATTTTCTTTTTTCGTACTTTTAACAACGTTTTCGATACTGAAGGATATCGTTACAATACTCATGGCAGGTCCCATATCTATAGACTTCTTTTCACATTCTTAAATTTGATTAGTTTTTTTTTCGTTAATTAATACATTTAATACATTGATTAACATTTTATCGATATTTTGGTATTAAATATTGCTACATAACGATCAATATGTCTTTATAGCCACGCCTGTCGATATAAAACACGACAAGGTGAAGGAATCTTTGTTAAAGATCCCGGGCGTTAAGTCGATACATGATCTCAGGATATGGGCTCTCACCGGTGAAAAAAGACTTGCTATATTTCACGCCGTTGTTGGTAATTAGACATTTATTTTTATGATTGATACCAATGTCATTGTTATAAATAAAATATTATTGTTATGTTTATTTATAAATATTTTTATTGTTTGTTATTGTTATTATATTATTATTATTATTCTTAGGTCTGCAAAGTTAATGTTTTCAACTAATTTAAAAACATGTTATTTTTTTTAAATTATTTATCTTTTTTTTATTCATGTGACCAAAATTAAACTTATGTTTTTAACGATCTCGAAACTCAAAAATTAAAAAAATTACATATAAATTAAAAAACTCAGTTTTGCTATAAAAATATTTAATTAGGTTAGCCATACAGAAAAGGCAGAGAAGTGGTTAGCAGGCCCTTCTAACTGCATGCGGCAGTTCGAACCTTCACTCTTATTTAAACATAATTTAAGCACATAATGATCCGTGTTTTTAAGTTATGATGTATTTGGTGATTTTGAACTCGGTCTATTTTTAGCCTAGCTCTTGGGTCAAATGAGCAAATTTTCCATCTTCTCACTAAAAAAATATATATAAGGCAACAATATTTAACTAAGGTCATCTTTAGGTTACAAATTAGGCATGTTATTTACTATTAATAGGCCTGTTTATAACCCTTTTTTTATTATCTACATCACATCATAAATAATACATCATAAAATACGAGAGATGAGGCTTCTGCTACTTCCAGACAAGAATGTTTTTTTTTTATTACTTCAAAAACATTTAAATGTATAGTTTCAAAAATAAAATATCAATTATAATTTATTATTTTTTTAAAAAGTCTTTTATTTTCTGGATATTTTTAATGAAAATTTTTAAATTTTTGTTTACTTTAGGCAAAAAATATTAATTTTCAATGCAATAAAAAAATATAAACTCACCAAAAAAATACAGTGATAACAATTTAATGTAAGTTCACCGTTGCCAACTAATTAATAATTAAATAAAAAACATATTTTCGATATAAGTTGAAAAAATGGAAAGATTAAAAAAACTATTCCAGATGGCGTTTAGCATTGAAAATGTTAAAATAATACATTGGCGTAGGAGAGGGGGGCGGGGGTTTTGGTGATGAAACCTCCTCCAAGCATGCCATATCCCCACCCAAATTTAAATTTTTAGTGCATATCCCTCTTCAAACTAAAATACCAATTAAATCATTGGCGTATTAGATATAAAATTTAACAGCGTTGAAGATTTATTCGCCGCTTGTTTTTCTTAACATGCTAAAAAATCACGGATTTTAAATATACTATGTAAGTTAACAATTCAAATATAAAAATTTATTGAATATAATATAACAATAATATAATTTTCTTAATACCATCCATATATGTTTGCTTATATAAACATTAATTATAAAAGTCCTTAATGATTACTCGAATTTTAAAAAGCAAAATTAAGTAACAATCATAAGAATCAGTATTCAAAAACACTATGGCACGACTAAAGGTCGTGCCCGCACTATGCCGCCAAAGGCGGCAAATTTTTGAACTCCCCCCCCAAGCTTTACAACTTGCTACGCCCTTGAATCAATATAATAAGAGGATAATGAGTTAAAGATACAATCAATGGCTTAATCGCATCTGGGTTCCGGATAGATTAAGCAAATAATATGTCCGGGCTCCGGATAGATTGAGCAAATAATCGCAATGTCCGTGCTCCGGACAGATTAAGCCAATAATTAGGTCTTATTTGACACGTTGATTAGGCATCTATTTTCTAAATTTTCATTTTTAGAATTGGAGATAATATTTAAATCTCATAAATGATAGTATTCTGGTGCGGTTAAAATACAGGTACCATTTTAAAGTTTGAGATTTTAACGTATTTTTATATTTTTTTTTCTTAAACTTTAAAAATTATTTTTTGCAAAAATAAGAAGAAAGATTATGATGGATATCTTTCTCACTTCCTCTTTCTAAAAATGTGTCAAGAAATATGTCGATCCATATAAGACCTTTTAAAGGCATTGACCGACTTCACTTTCAAATATAAAGAAACGATTACGAAGAATATTAAGTGTTTTTATTAATTAAGTTATTTAAATTAATAAATTTACAAAACAAAAAAATAATTGATAAGTATGTGTATTGATTATAACTGTTACAAAAATAAATATAATATTACTAAATTAATACATTTGTTAGGTTAAGGATAACTGTTAGGTTAGGTTTAACGTGGTTATTAGAATTTGTGTTAGGATAGGGTTAGGTTTCATTTCGAGGTGAAATATAACATTTAACCTTCGACTGTGCCTACATTTAGATTAGTTCTATCGCTGATCAAATTTGAAAGTAAAACTCTAAAACTAAAAGTTGGACAGAAATTTAAAAAAAAAAGTTTCGTAATAAGCGTGTCAAATACGACCTAAATGCAAAAATTTAATCAGAGGTTAGGTCAGATAAGGTGTTTGTGCCCAATCATTTCAATAGAATTATGACTGAATAAGAATACAATCAATTAAAATATTATGAAGGAATAAGGAGATTCTAGAAAAGTGTGAGCGAACGAAGAACTATATCGAACAGACAATTCAAACGACCGAATATAAAAATAGTAATCATATGTGCTAATGTGTCTTATCATTCTGCCCCACGTTGAAAGTAATTCTATCATATTGGGTTGCTAAATGATGGAAGTGCCGGTGGTTTGTAGTGGACATAAATTTATTGCAGGCCATTTGTATGTCCCGTCTGAATAAAAAAGGGTAGCCACACATGATTATCAATTCTAATAGATTTATAAAACTCGCCCCAAATTCCATTAAAAAAGAATTTGGTTATCCTCAACCACGAGCACCAGTTGGTCAGGTTTTATATGCGTAGATGTTGAATCTTTTCTAAAAATGTTGTCATATGACTTCAAGATGTTGGAATCTAGGTATTCATTTGCAATTGCCCTCAATTAAAAAATGATTAGGTATTAAAAATGCTAGATCCCGAGGCATTAGATATATGTGTTAAAGGTCTGAAGTTGAGGATCGCTTCAATTTGTGACAAAACTGTTGTTGCCTCCTCAATACTCATTGGTATTGATGATATTTTGCAGATTTAACAGCAGCCTTTTTAATCCGCCATAATTGGGGGCCTTAGGAAGTAAGACAAAATATCCTCATTGGCAAGAGACGAGATTATTTTATCGTTGTTTTGGCTAGTAACGGCTAGCATTAGCTCCTGCTTCGCCCCTACAAAATTGGTACCATTGTATAGACGCGCAATGGTTTTCCACGTCTGAAAAACGTTTAAACGCATTGAGAAATGCAGATGGAGTCAATCGACACTAGTTCTAGGTGAACGACTTTTACTGCAAAACAAACATATATTGCACTATAGCCCTTGTTTGCTCTTGCGGCGACGCCCTTCGCGGAGGAGTAGAGGTCCAAAATAATCGACTCCTGTATAAAGGTGCTGGTGAACCTCTTCGAAAGCAGCTCGCCCAGGATATGTTTAGTAGCAATCGGTTTCGCCTTAAAACACACCAGGCATCGGCGAATCACATCTTTTTTCCTGGCGCACAACGGCCAAAAATGGGCTCTAATCGCAGCAAGCGTGTTTTGAACTCCGAGTGGAAATATTTTTTGTGATAGGACATAATAACCAAGTTTGTGACATGGTATTTTTGTTTTTTTGTAAAATTATAGGGTATTTCTAATCGAATGGGATTTGGGCTTTCGTTAGACGCCCTACAACTTGAATTATTCCATTTAATAAACGGACTAAGGGCTAGTAATTTACTTGTTTGAGACCTGGTTAGCCCTTTTTAAGTCTTTTCTTTTGAAAAAAATCGGGATTGGTTGACAATGAGCATTAATGATTGATTTAGTTCTTCTGTAGGTATGGTTTTGTATACTTCTCGCTTGACCTGATGTTATATACGAACCGCAAAAAGTATGCCACCACCCTAATCATCCGCAAATATTTTTAGAATCTTAACCAAATTTCGTCATTGTTTACAGATATTAACGTTATTATTCTATGTTCGAGGACATCTGCTGATGGAGTCATAACGTAATTCTCACAGTTGGTATTTTAGAATAACCAGCTTGGTCCGCTCCATCAGCAATGATTGTTTGTCAAGTTTAAGGAATCGCATCCTTGAGATAATTGCCGGTTTATTGGAGTCAATATGGTTCCAAATCTATTTACAGACAGCTGTATCTCTACAACTTGATTTGCGTATGTCTTCCATCGATTGGGGAACGTTAACCATGCTAACACAATCTTTAAATCAGCCCGACATAAGTTTTACCTACAAGAATGCTTCACACAGCTCTAACCTAGGCAACGAAACACGTTCAATAGGTGCTACTTTAGTTTTTATACACATCAACCTGCAAAAAGAGGAAGTTGAGTTTCTGGATCTATTTATGCAGGCTCTTAGGCAACTTCACTAGCTTCAAAACGTGAAGTCAAGGTGTGTTGGGTCAGGATGACTAGTTACTAACCATCGAATTTGCAGCGCTTTTTACTTTTGGAGTTAGATATTTTAGTGATTCCACAGTCTAGACACTTCTACATGTACTTCAATCCTAAGATGATATAAGTACCACAGCTGTTGAAGCATAACTTTAACTTTAATGATTATTGTTCCTACTAATACCATCGGATCAAACAGCTTGGCAAAGTTACAAAATTATATCAATTATTACATAGGTCAACAAATATCAATGTCACAAACGTAAATATTATAGAAAGATAAAAGAATGCATCCCCATGATGGCCTAATCTCATGTATATTTTTTGTTTTTCTTAGATTCTTCCGTTTTGGGGCGATTAACGAAAAATGGCCTTATATGACCGAATTGACAGATCTAATTATACCCTAAGAATAGAATACTTAGAAATATTATTTGCATATACAAATCCCTTGTAACTTATTTTTTTAATCAAAAATAATGGAAAAAAAGTTTATTAATAAATCAAGCTTTTACATCGGTATTTAGATAATAAAAAAAATCTCGCGTCCAAACTATAATACAACACTATATATCATCGTGTGATGAAAATATTATTTGAAGTTTAAATTTAAAAGTGTAACCATTGTGAATATACAAAACTAAAATATCAATTCATTTTTGTTTTTAAATTTTTTTGGTTTTTTGACCTTTTTTCTAAAATTGTTTAGACTAACTATGCTTGATTGAAAAACGGTAAACGGATTTCATATTCAGATCGCAGGTATCTCTGTAGTTAACTCATAACTCAAAAATTTTTGACCTGTGTAATCTAGTTTTTAAAATGTCCTAAATTATGTGGATTTTTTCATAAAAATTTTTAAATTTTTGTTTACTTTAGGCAAAAAATATTAATTTTCAATAAAATATGGAAGTTAAATAATTTAATAAAATAAACATACTTTCAATTTAAAAATAATAACAGTGGAACTAATAAATAAACAGTAGACCTTGTGATTAGACTTATTTGCGATCAAATGGTAGTTGCAACCAGGGCTGGGAAAAAAAATTAAATGGGCTTTTTTTTTAACAAGTTTTTGAGTTTTTTTTCAAATGTCCACAATCTCGTGGGCATGGCAAAATTGAAAAGCCTTCAATTATTTAGGCTTGCGTTAAGGACAAAGGGCACAATTTTAATAAAAATAGCCCCTTTCATTAAAAAAAAACTTAAACCCTTAGGAGCTTAATAATGAATGATTTCACCCATCAAAATTTTTTTGAAATTTTATTATAAAGAAAACATACCAAATGGGTTTTTGGGGCTCTTTTGACACCGAGCCACTCAAAATCTGTGGTTTTTGTTTCCCCTTTTCTTAGTGACAGGGCTTTTATTGAATCTTAAACCTTTGGCCCTAAATTCTTTGTGCCCCCCAAATTTTTTTTCAGTGTTTTAAGGGAAAAAACATCGAGCCAAAGATATTACAATGGAACTGAAGACCTTGTCATTGTCTTATTTCCCAGCCCTGTAGTTGCATAACATTTCCGAGCATGCCTAAAATTACATTTTTTTTAGGATCTCAATTTGAGAAATGTTTATAACTAAAAAAGCTGTGTGTATTAGAGCTTATACTTCGATAGCCAAAAAAAGTAAACTTAATTTTTAATGGGGTGTAAGATAAAATTTTTATAACTATATCATGTCGGATTATGAAAAAATAAAATTGGTTTTTTAGAAATAAATATTTTAGGAAACATTATGTTATCAAAATAATAATTGTGTTTCCTAGCTTATTGTAATTTCATCCGATTATACTGCCTATATAAAGGAGTTAGGTGGGAAAACATGTTAGCATTCGCTGGTCAATAGTTTCATAAAAAATTTATGTAATTTTTACTTTTGAATGCTAATGCGAGATTGGAACTAACGGAAAGTAAAAAAAAATAAAATTGGACAACTGTATTTTTCAGTCATTCCTGTTTTCAGACATCTTTATTATAATGTCGGCATGTCCCCTATATGTATACACTATTTTATTTCCACCCATTTTTGTACTACTTTTTTTCAAATAGACATTCCCCTTGATCACATCGGTGACATTCAAAAATGCGCAACGGTCATGCTCAAGGACCGTTACGACTTAGAAGCCATCAATATACAATGCGAAAGCTACGACAAAAGTATGGAAGCCTGCCAACAATGCAATGGCCCACTCTGATACCTATTTTGTATTGTCTAACGGAGAATCTTTTCGACAAATTGCTAGTTTGGATTTAACACACGACTCTAATTGATAATATAGTTTGTATTTTTAATATTTTGTTGGGATTTTAAATCAATTAAATCCTTCATAATGCAAGGATTTATTACGATTTCTTAAATATATAGCAAAAATCTGCATTTTTTTACGATGCTTCCCCTCTTTTTAGTTGCAATTATGTTTTTATTGCAATTACTTTACTCAAAAATTTGTCGGTTCATTCAAGTATTACGTTAATAACCTCAATTCTATTTTGCAATTTGATAAATTTTAAGCAATTAGGATAAAAAGATTGCAATTTAAGATTTTGATGATTAATGTTTTTAATTTTTTGTTAAAGTTTGACATTGACACAATTTCCTATTTTACATATTATTTATTCGATCAAATTTTTAGGGCTACATACATATTAACACACGATTTCATGAGTTTTAAAATGAACGAAGCGTTTTATCTATTTTACCTATATATGACCAGAGATTTAATTCTATTAAAAATATCATTAAATATATCTTAATATTTTAAGCTTGAGTGCAATTTTTACTGGAAAATTCTGTATTTTTCATCAATTTTTAGATTTCGGTTATATAAAATGAATCAAATATATGGATGTTTTTACGAATAATGTTTTTTATTATATTTTTTACATTTAATATTGATCTAATCTAGCATCTAAACGTAAAATGTACCTCTTCTTACATTCTAACAAAGTACGTTTTTTTAACAAAGTTTTTATAAAACGTTGGCTCATCTCAAAATCATATTATTAATTACTATACCTATATAACATGATGATAACAAGAAATGCCTTTTTATTTTGCATATACAATAATAATATATCGATGTTTCGTATACATTAAATCATTAATAAATGGATTTACAAACATAAAATAACTATACACTTATATCATAATCAATAAATATCTAAAAAAATATAGATAATAATTAATGGCCGTAGTAGTTACAACAAAAATTTAATCTATTTTAAAGGTTTACAAAAAATAAAATACAAGCGATGAGTAGGATAGAAATATATTGGTTTCCACAGTCAAGTAAGTTGTTTTTTCTGATTTACCATCATGCAAAGACTGCAGTTGGCATCATAGGCATCATGATGTTAGGCTGGGTCGGTCTTTTGCAAGTCGGGCAAAGCGTCGGTTGTTCGGGAACAGCTGGCCCAGGTAACGGCACTTTACATTTGGGACAGGTGGCCTGTCCCGGTCCACAGGCATAGGATTGTCGGTCCATTCCGCCATAAGCTGTTATGGCCTGCGATAGATCGAATGACTGCATTGGTTGCTGCTGCTGTTGCATAGATTGCATTTGCATTGCAGGCGGTGAATAACCACCACCACCCGCCATCATCATTCCCTGATTCATCTGAGCCATGTTGTTGCTGATAGCACCAGAGTTATACATTCTCGGGTTATCCTTGGTCACGAAAGTTTTCGATATCCCGTTTTGCTCGTTCATTTGAAGCCTGCTCGTAATGATTGGGAAAATTAGGTAACAATTTTTAGGATGATATTGGTTTTGCAAACTTGCATTGAATCTAGGCTAAAAAATCTCAAGGACTTGCGATCATATATAAAGTCTTGCCCAGCGATATTGTCATACTTAATCTACTTACTAAGCGAAATGGGTGTGAGGTTCCTTCATTTTCCCCATTTTTGGGCGCCATACCCATTCGGGCTTTGACTCTTTTATCCCGAACAAAGCAATTAATAATGCCGACAGGTTAAATAGTAAGATTTACTCGCACGCCGGCGACCTAGGTTTTTAGGCTAAGCTCTCACTTTAGGCATATCGTTTAGAGCCTAATGCTTAAGCAGGCCATTCAGAAACTTGAAAGTGGTTGCAAGTATACTTTTTTCCTAAAAAAAAGTCTGTCGGATACGAACTCACAACCTCCTGCTTATAAGACAGGAAGGCTTGACACTAAGCTATCTGAGCCGAAAAATGCTTTATCTAAAATGGCATAGCCATAATCGGCAATAACAACGCATGGCAAATTTTTTGAGGATTCTTGTTGTTAATATTTTAGAAATATGCATTTGCAAAGCGTTATCAAGCAATTGGGTTATGGGTTGTTTTCTAAATGGTTTTACCAGTTGGCGGATAGAATGATTTTCCGGTAGTTTGGATTACTGCGGAACCAATCGCCAGTTTGTTTCGTACACGCTACAATGTCCTGTTGATTCATGAGCGTAAAGCGCACACAGGCCATAACCTTATCGACCCAAACGTACCGATCAGGTGATTGTCTGAGCCATTGAACAGTCGCTTTAAACACGTCCATTTCATTGGCCATGGGGACGGCGTCCGAACTGAGCATGCTCAAAATACCGTTAACATCAAGGTTTTGGACGTTACCAGCAAATCCAGCTGCATTCATCCCTCCCAAGGGATTCATCATCATTATGTTATTATAATCGCTACCTGGCCCAGCTCCATAAGCCATCGCTGTTGCTTGGGCGTACGAGGGCGGGCCCATGGGTGAAAAACTCGGGGGTTGTATTGACCCAGCGCCAGGGTTGTAATACCCAGCTGGCGGAAACATTCCAAGTCCGGTTGGGCTCATTGCACCTGGCCCAAACTGATTACCGCTCGAAAAGGGCTGCCCGTAACCACCACCACCTGGGGCCCCGATTGGTGGAAAGGGGGGAGGTAAAGCGGGCAATTGCTGAGCCCCTCCACTAGCTACCCCCATCATGAGTATGTTGTTAAATTGCGATGGTGACATTGTCAGTGGTAAAGGTGGTCCAGCCTGTGGAAAGTTCCCTAAGCCCGTAGGGATATTCACATTAAAATTCGGAAACGTCGAAGCATAATTTTTCATGAAATCGGGTGGTGCGGGAGGCGGAAACATTTGGCCTGATGGGCCACCCTGCAGCCCCATTAGGGCTGGCGGCCCACCCCCGTAAAAGCTCATGGGGTCAGCTGCCAATTCTGTTGCTGGTACCTGCTTGACCAATTGCGGATACGCGCTGGCAAACTTTGTCTCAATCAGTTTAACTAAATGCGGCATTTTGAGTCGGACCGCGGCGTTGTAAATGTCATTTATGTTATCCTTCGTGATTTCTAGCTCGTTCGTGTACACAAACAACAAGATGGCCTCAAACGTGTGAGCACTGAGATTGAACGAGGCCGGAATCACCATTTCGATGGCGCCACGCATTTCACGGAAGTAGGATTGGAAGAAGCTGCTGTGACAGGCTAGCAAAATTTTGTGGGCCGCAAAACTTACGCCACCCGTTATGATACGGATATCAGCTAACTCACGCCTCTGTTGGTTCCATAGGTAGCCTAATAGTGTTAAATGTAGTAATTCAGAAACTATAGATTAATTTATATAAATAATAAAAAAAACGTTTAGAAGTTTTGGAGGGTCATTTTAGACCAAGGTACGTCAAAAGTTTATTTATTTTTCCAAGATTAAATATTTTTCTTCGCTTGTTCCTTTAGCATTTAAAATACCTTTTCTGAAATAAAAGTTTTAAAAATTTTGAAAATTAAAATAAAAGTACTCCGAATGCGCTTTCAGGTAAATGAAAAGGAGAAACTAAGCCCAGACTTTGGTTGCCAGTAAAATATTTTGCCAGGCTCACTATGGGGTTCAACTTGAGTTTAAAACACAAATTTTACATGTATGAATCATACGAAAATAATTGAAAAAAGACCTAAGTAATGTTCTATGATAGATGTCCTAGGCTGTGGTTTCCACAAACGTTTAGCGTCGTAATATTCGTTCCCCCAAACTACGGTATCCTTTTTGGTCTGCCCCGGGATATCGATTCCGAGAACCTCGGGTCCCAATCCGCCTGTCCCCATTCCAGTTTTGATAACAGGTATTCCACCGACGGCATCTGACGCTTGCGCCTGAGACTTCCTCTGCTGCTCGCTTGCTTTAAAATCCTGACACAGCTTTGCGAGCTGGTAGATACCTATTTAGTTTTTAAGCCATCATATTACATATATGGGTATGTTTAAAATGATTGGTTTATATAAAATAATTTAAAACTGACTCGACCCAAGAGCCGTAACTAGAATTTATGACTGGAAGCATTTAAGTTATTATTTTGAAAATGGAAGTGACAGGCCTCCTCCTTAAAACGGCCCTGCATGTGCCAATATAAAATTTTGGTAACACGATTTTTGATAACCCCCGTATCAAGAAATTTTATGAATTGTAGAACACCTAGTTTTTCGGCAGCCTTTGATATGGCCTCAACGTTTTCTTTCGTTAAAGATACATCACGCGACCTTAAGTAGTCGATCATCTTGACCATGATATCGTATGAAATTTCCAAGTCATCTGGGATAACAATTTCCGTCGCGTTTTGGTTCTCAAGCATCTTTTTGTGCATGTATTCGCTAACATGCAAATTTAAAAATCAAATATAAAAACATTTTGTAAATTTTTATAATTTTTTAAAAAAGGTGGCTTTATTTGTATATAGACATGGAAATTTATAAAAGTGTAAACTCTGAAATTTTTTATCAATAATTGAAATATATCAATTTTATTTAATAAAGGATTAAATTTATAATGATTAGTAAAAATAATTGAAAAACAACCGTGTTCTGCCTGGCTTTTTATTAAGTAAAAATCTCTACCCACTACTTTCTTTTTTAGGGGACTAGCCTATGGGACCCAGAATATATCACTATTGACATTAGAAAAGCATCTACTTTTTTATCAAAGAGTTCAAACCGGGCTATAGATTTTCGGCCCGCCCGGCAAATTTTTTCGGCCTGGTCTGAAAAAAATACGACCCAAAAATTATTAATTACATGCTAATTTTTCTGTTTTATAAATCTCATAAACAGAGTGTAGAATTAATACCCTTGAACGTGTGTCAAAAAATTTATCATGTTATATCCTGGATATAATGTTTAAAAAAATAGAGCAATATGATATATAACTACCCGGCTGGGCGGCCCCGCTCGTTACAAATTTTGGCCCGGCCCGTTTAGGCCGGCAAGACGGTGCTTTCGAGTCTCGACTTAATTTCTAATAACAATATGTGCGCGCTTGGTTTTTGGTTTTTAGGAAAATTGAAAATATTAGGCTTTTACAATAAATAAACATTTTGCAAGGGCTGGAGGGGGGGGGGGGGGGGGGCTTTATTATTCTTTTAATATTAATCAAAAAGTATTAAACGCTTAAAAATAACTTTTCATTGCACGTAAACTTTTTAGTGCAAAAAAAGGATAAAAATAAGCTGGAAAATTCTATCAAATTTTAAAACATTTTTTAATTTCAATAAAATTGAAAAAACCTTGTAACGAGTTCCATTTTGTGACATTTTATAGGCTTCCCAGCCACGACAACGTTCACATCCGGCTTAAAAGTTTTATCACCTCGGACCAAATGCTGTGTCATGTAGTTATAGATCAGGGATGGTCTTGCTCTAGGTTCCCATTCCTGCTTATCCGCCATATTATGAAATTTTTAGGAGTCAAGAAATAGAATTACCTCTGAACACTAAAATAAGCGTTACTAGATAAACAAAAAATCTTTAATGTATATATAAACAATTCGCAAAATAAAGCTTTAATAATTTAGGTTTCAAAATATAAATGTTTGTTAGGTAACGAAAACACAATAATCATTTATTACGTGATTGTTATCGTGTAAATTAGTTTCTGCCACATTAATTGCTAGTTGCCAGGATTTTTCAGACTAAGCTTACCTATAACACTGAACAACAAAATAAACAACATAAACGATTTTTGAGGGTTTTTAGAGAATTTTTGCAATAACGACTCCGGGGTTAGTTTTTTATCCCGATGCCTCCTTTTTATACTGCGCCCTAAGTTCAGAAAAAAATTCTCAAAATTTCTTAAACTTTTTTTAAAATTAATTGGCATAGGATTCCAAAATTGGGTAGTTAAATTGGCAAAAAAAATTAGGATATCTTACATGTTTGCAATGTTCCATTTGTCTCAAAATTATTGGAATTTATGACTATTTCATCAGATATTTTTCTAAAATATATAAAAGTATAAAAAAATAAATAAATAAAATAATTACTGAAAATAAATGTCAATACCTCTTTTAAAAAAATCAGTAATTTTATTAAAATTGATAGCGGATGAGAAGTGTTGATATGAATGAAAACACTTTTTAAAATAAAGCAATTTTTAAATTAATAATTATTAGATATTTTTGGGTGAGCAAATTTAATTTTATGGAGGTGGAAGGGCAAAAATAAAGTTTGTGTTTTTTTTTTGGGGGGGGGGGGGGGGGGGGGGGCAATCAAAAACTTTTTTTGGTCAGATCGACAAATTTTTGAGATGCATGAGCTAACTTATAAGACCCTGACACGGGAAGTTTGAAATCCGTTAATTAATTTTCTCACACTTTTTAAGCTAACTATAGAGAAAAAAAAATCAAAAAAAAAACTAAAAAGATCTAAAAACAAGAAATATTGAAAAATTTGTCTCTATATAAAACATTTAAACTGTTAAATTCAGGCTTCAAGATTTAGAACCGATGGCCCGAAATCTATTTAACCAGTTTGGAGTATTTAACCCTTAACATTTGTTTAAATGATAATAATGTCGATTTGCAAATACCTCCTATTTTTAACTGATGAAAACCATATACATTTATATAAAATTCCTTGCCACAATAAGAACGATTTGTGGTAATGCTCGACGACCTTAATACATGGGTTAAGATACAAATTTTCTAAGTTATTATTTTTTTAGAAACGTCGTTCCAAAAATGCTATTCAACATAAAGGGTTACATCAAAAAATATTTTACAAATTTATTAATTTTTTTAACTAATGTATTTTAAATCGAATTCTTATGCCTGGCAAATTCACGGATTGTCTCATTGACAAACAATAACCAATCACATGATTCACAATTTCCGAAAAACTTTTAATTTTAACGGTCTTATAGCTATTACACTCACTGTGGTGATATTGGAACCGTTTCTTATTTATGGCACATTCTTATGCGACAGCATGCTTGAAGGGCCCCAAGTCTTGTCAGTTAATAAGAGAGCCGCCACATTACCTGATTCCGGATTGGGTTCGTAATCAAATATATATTCTAAGTCACTGAGGCAATTTTTAAGGGGGTTTTTATGGAAAATTCTTTACTTCCCGACAGTAAAGACTGGTCCATAGCATGTCGGCATCCCTAAACAAAATATTGTTAAACGCTTTGAAACACTCTATCAATAGTTAAAACCCTTAGTTGCTTGAAAATTGACCGGCGACCATATGGCACCGCCCTGTCATGGTTAAATTAAATTAATTCAAATTAACTTTTTTATTTTATTAAAAAAAAGTTTGCACGACTCTTGTTTTTGCAAGGCAAAACAGTGAAAATTTATCAAATTAATTTTTTAAGAAATCATAGACTTTGATGTTTCACGACCGCTTTAAACTTTAAAAGAAACAATAATTTAATTAATTCCGAATCACATGTTAGAAGGTAATACCTAGATATACTGTATTTGATCGATAATTTTATAGCAAAATTTTTTTTCGCTTGCTATATAAAATTCAGCCGTATTTATCGGACCGGAGGGTTAGTTCTGGTAAAGGCCTAAATTGAAAGATGTATATGAGCTCAAAACCATTTGAACTCTAATATGTAAAACGATATATAAATATCTATCGACCCCTATAGCCATTCAATTGGGGGTCAGGGTAACGGGCCCGTCGGTAAGCTTGTATGATGGCTTTGATGTGACACGATACAAAGTTGACCTAACTGTTCCACTTGGCTTCACACTCGACCCCGATGTCAAACAAGTCTGGCTTTTTGGAAATGTAAATAGAACGCTTATTTTATATAAAATTGTTAAATTTAAATTCTATAAAAATTCTTGCGCCACCTTGTCGTTTTAAATAAGTCTAAATTTCATTTGGGCGAACTATAAGCTTTGGTAATTGTTATCTCTTTGTATTTAATTGTAATTATATATGTATTTCGTTTTTATAGATATTCGACAACCAGCAAAATCCAATGATCAAATACAAATTGTTAGATAGTCATGAGGGTACGCTCGTAACACAGGTCAACAAATATAAATGTCAGAAACATGATGATGAAAACATAAAAGAATGCATCCCCATGATGGCCTAATCTCATATATATTTTTCGTATTTCTTAGTTTCTTTCGTCTTTGGCTCCTTAGATACGTCCATAACAAAAAATGGCCTTTTTTGGCCAAATTGGCAGATCTAAATATACCCTAAAAAGAAAAAATTTTAAAATCTTTTTTGCATATAATAATTCCTTGTAACTTATATTTTTAATCTCAAAGAATGAAAAATCACATCGGGATTTAGAGCAAAATATTTTGCGTCCAAACTTAAATACGATTCGAAATATTATCGGTTTTGAATGAAAATATCATTTGATATATTGTGATTGTGAATATGCAAAAATAAAATTTCAATTTATTATGGCTTTTAAATCTTTTTTGATTTTTTGACCTTTTTTTCTAAATATTCCAATTTTTATAACTGACTAACTAAGTTTGACTAGGAAAATCGGTAAACGTATTTGATATTCCCTATGATGGCAGGCTAAATCTCTGTAGTTAACTTATAACTCTCAAAAAATTGTTGACCTGTGTAATAATCAACCGTTTTAACATATAATTGTTTCAACAAATATTTTGGAAGAATGTTTCTTAATTTTGATGATAGGTTGCCATGTCAAACTCTTAACTCTTAAATCGTATTTCACAATGCGGTGAATAAACATTTATAAAAAAATTGACAAAATTAGTTCAAGTCATAAAAGTGGTTGGTTATTGTAAGATAAAATTAGATTTTTTTTGAGGCAGTGGGTGGTTCTTATATCATTTTCGAGCCAAACGTAAACCTGTTGCTATATTACAAGTCTTTTAAAATAAGTAGTGATTTCTTTTATAGACATATTTTCGATGGAAGCCAGTGGCAACATAGTCATCGAGGACATGCTCAAATTTTTGATAGAATCCAAAATTACGATCCCAATTTCCGTTAGTAAGTTAAATTTTACAATACTTTCACTGCTTATAACTTAAAAATGTCTAAAAATAAAAGGGAAATTGTAAATATTCAGGTTAGCAAAACTGCTTGACTAAATTATTTGCCCGTCTAACTGTTGAAATAACACTGGACAACAAAAATTTTGAGCAGACAAAATTTTTATAGAATTTGTGTAGAGTTTTTTTTGCAATTATTCGGGGTTCAGTTATCCCCTTTACATATTTTTTTCTTATTGGGTTCAAAGTTAGCAAAAAAATACATAACAACTAGAAAATACACATTTTTTAATTAAAAAATATTTTATTTACATTTATTGTAAAAGAATTGTCATAAAAATTAATTATTTAAATATAGCATTCATTTTAATCTATATTGGGCCAAAAAATAAATATCATGTCAAAAACTACTAAATTTAGATACGAAAATAAAAAAGTTTGATCAATAAATGCTACACGTTATTTGAATAAGTTTTGGGTTTTCATATTCTTGTATATATTTTAACAACCTAAAACCCCCAAAAATTGCAAAGTATTTTTTTGGACACTAAAAACCTAAAATTTGAAGCAATGTGGAAAATTTTAATTTTATGTTCGCAATTAGCACCCTAAACTTGATTCATAATGCTAGATAGTCGCATTTTTTTGTTATTTTGAGTCATTTAATGTTTTTCAGCGTGGCACAATGGGACAGCCGGGAATGAAGGTTTGTTCAAAGGGTACGTTATGGTTGAGTTTGTCAACAAGCTACAAGAAGACGAAGACGTTTTGTCATCTAATAAGCAATCTCAAAAAGTAAAACCCGTTAAGGCTAAACATAAGAGCCTCAAGGCTCCGCTCAAGGGCGCCGCAGCTATAAATCCCAAAAAACTTATGGATCCGAAATTCCCTAGGGCCGTATATCAGTACAGCGTAGAAGAACACACAACGGGGTGTATCTCGTTAGGAGACGTAAAATTTTAATTTTGGTTTTGTCCTATATGCGTCCAAAATCTATATTCCGGTCCCGGAATATTGTTAGAATGCTGTTGATTTTAGCAATTTGGCGCTTAAGAATAGATTTTGGGCGCAGAAGCTACTTAATAATATTCCACTGGCAGAATGTAAGCTTTAGACGCTGACATGGACATTATTGTGAGCATGTAAAGTATAATTTATGTATAAAATGGTTTTTATGTCCAAAGCGCTTATCTGGCTGACTTTCTTCGGGCCTCGGGCACACATTTAATATATGGATTTTCTTAAGCTTTTTGGCATAAAAATGTGAATGGGAATAAATTTTTATTTGACGCGATAAAGTGTCTTTATTTAAATAGTGGAACGATTATGGTCACCAAATACAAATCACATAATCTTGGAGGAAAATATTCATGCTTAAAGTACTTTTGCTTCATGCTCTTAAAAATGTCGATTGTCCATTTTAATAAAATCTGGAGAAGTCAGTATATTAAAAAAAAACAATTTACACTATTTGTTTAATTTTTGGCAAAAATAGTTTTTTTTTATGCTTTTTGGCCGTGCTATCATAGCACTCATTTAGAATTGTATCCTTAATTACCAGCCGGTGAAAACACAAAGTCACAATTAAAATTACAAAAAATTTTTTTTAATAATATTTTTTATGAAGAATTTATATAACCATACTCAGCCTAAAATAAATGTGATATTATGAATGGTTGAACACAAAATTAGCCTTTAGTTTACATAACAAATATAAAGAATTCAAAAAGACTTTAAATACTTTTTCCTGTTGCATCTGATTTCGAGAGCAAAATTTAAACTTTTTTTTTACGAAAAGTTTGTTTTTTACGTGCCCTTATTAGTTTATATTGTAATTTGTTAGGCCCGAGGTCAATGCGGTGGTTGTGACCCCCGAGACGTTAAATACACGATGGTAGAATCGTCAGATTACTTCACTCTTCGATCCCAAGATGGACTCCCTCAGCTGTGCGTGGTAAGCAGTGAGGCTCTCGATTTCGCAGCTATATTCCCACCCGCAAAAGTAACCATAATTATATATTTTTTAGAATTTACCAGATTTTAATCGTTTCTAAGAAATTTATTAAACTGAGAAATTTGTAATTTTCAATTTGAGTTTTTATATCGAAATTATTAATATACAATATTTTTAACACTTGGAGCAGCCCTAAATATATTTAGAAATCTTGTAAAAATGATCAAATCTATGTAAACCTAGCTGGTAATCCGTTTAACAAGATTTTTAAAAAAATATAACTTTTAACAAATTTTTAAACTTTAACCAATATATATATTTTTTTAAATTTTAGAGTTTCTAAAAGCTTTGTATTTAAAATTTTAATGAAGTCTGAACGCGCCTAAAAAACATTTGTTTTTGCAATTTTAATTTATTATTATTGCATTATTAGTAGGTACCCTCTAATGACTGCGGTCTATCATAAAACAAAAATTTTTTAAAATTTCATATCCTTTAACAATAACCAAAAACGTTATTTTACGAAACAACGAGACCTTAATTTCAGGCATCAAAATAACCATGAATCATGTGAATATAAACATTTGTTGCAAAAAAGATAAAATAAAATGTTTTAAGCCACAGTCAATTCAATCAATATACATTTCAAACTTATCCTTCAAGTTGGTCAGTGGTCCGCCCATCATTAAATTGGGGATTCGAATGGAGATAAAGGGTAAATTTGCCACTAGCGAGCTGAGCATCAAGCTAATTGACATCAATGACCATGCTCCCATTTTTCCCAAACCGCTTTCTGTCGATATATCGGACGAAACACCTGTAAAGGCCGAAGTTATCAAGGTAAATTTATTGATCCTGAATTGACAAATTGACCTGGCTGAAACATTATTTTATACAAATATCAAATATTGGCGCATTGGATTTACTTGTCTTTAATCTTGGTTTTTTTATGTGAAAAGGACAATTTTTTTATGTGGTTGTTGGTGAAATTGAGTTATTTTTCAAAATTATGGAAAAAATTTGACCGATAAATGTTAAGATTAAGACCGCGGGTTCTGTATGCCCGCACAGTTCGTAAATATATAGAATATATATAACTTTTGTTTAATTATGTTTTTGAGTTATATAGATTTTTATTTGATTTAACCCTTTGTATTTTTTTTCTAAATATTTATAAAAATTTTTGATTTCTTTTATGTTGCAATAATTCATTAAAACGATGCGCGTTGGGCAGGACAATGTTTTAGTGACGTGCCAGAGCTGTGAATATATGTAGATTAAGTTGAGCCGAGGATGAAGCCAAAATATTTTAGTGCGTTTGGCCAAGAATTTTCAGTCGAAACTCCTTAAATCACTGTTTTTTAATATTTTTGTTGTTGTTTTTTTTTGGGAATAACCTGTATCTAGTCGATTTTTTTCCGATTTAAGAACAACTAATTATTATTTATATGACTAATACTGATTTATAGGCAATCGCGGAAGACGTTGATACGGGCCCAGGTGGGAAATTAACTTACTTTCTCAAAGATGGACGCGACCTTTTTGACATCGAAAACGATACTGGGAAAATATTCGTTAAGCGTAAGAACTTTTTTTATTTGAGCTAGTCATATAAAATCTAAAATATTATTCTAGCAAAAATGCAAAAAAAACCTTACATATTATGTTAACTTTATTTTATAGCATTTGTAATGTTTCTATATATTTTCCGTTTTTCGTAGTTTCTTCTATTTCGGCTATTTAGCTCCGTTTATATCGAAAAATGGTCTTTTTTGACCAAATTGACAGATAGCGACCTTGAGAATACCATAAAGAGAAATAATTTGAAAAATTTGCATATTAAAATCATTTTTATATATTTTATATCTCATTGATGACTTGTGTTATTCTGGCATGACTATATCTAGTTTTCTTTTTAACAACATAACTGCGCACGTAATTTACTTTGCCAAAGGAATTCTGGGAGGCTCTAATTGCATAAATTATTAAATTTGTTTCCCTTGTTCATATTTGAGGATGCCATACGCAATTGGGCTTTGACTTTTTTAATTCAAGCTTCGCAATTAACTGTCAGTCTAATAAAATTTGCTTTCGGTAACATTGCTTTTTAGCGTAGGATCTAGACATATAGCGTAGGGCTTCCGGCTTAGGTAGGCGACTCATCAAAGTATTATTATCAGTAGAAAATAGCTGCCCAGGGACCGCATTAAACACCAGACCTCGTGCGCGTGGAAATCTAGTCTTTCTAAGCTGAGGCGACAAAATAATATTACTCCGTTTAGATTCAAGCTCTATTTTGTCGTTTTACCCAAGGATTATATAATTATTAAATATTTCAAAATGCCATAGACCCACTTCTAGCTGTAAAGAAAAGAATCATTAAAACTACGGTGTTTGCGATTGATAATGGTATCCCCTGGCGTATGGGCCAAACTTCAGTCAGAATTCGACTCATCCATAAACGAAATTTGTATCCTCCGGCTTTCGAAATGAATCTGTACGGGGGTAAGGTTTACGAGGACGCTCATAGCGGGATGCTTATTTTACAAGTTCCAAGAACATATTATTTCTATTATACTTCGATGATTCTCTAAATATTCGTTGTTTAGTAATTTGACCTAAAAAATTATTACATTTTTACTTAATTGAATTGTATTTTCTTATACAAGTTTGGTTTTTATAAAAAAAAATTGAAAGTTTTGTTAAATTTGCAATATTATATTTAATAGGTAATTTACCGCCTTTCATCCCTCGAAAAAAATTTCTATATTTATGGTCCTGCGATGTTTAAAATAAGATGATTATTTATTTTTACAGTAATCAAAATTTTTAATTAATGCTTAATTAGTAGAGCCCTAGTTATTGAGGCCTTCGTTGGCCAATTCTGAATATTTGGGCTAGGCCGGTCTGTTTTGATTTTTGGAAAAAGTGAAAATGAAAAAAAAACATTGCTAAGTTATCTAATTTTCATAATATCAATAGATTAAAACAAAGATATAATGCTACGGGGTTTGATGAAAACCTATTTTAAATGCTTAAATGCTCATCGCTTTCAAATTTAGGTTCACGCGATAGATCCAGATTACGAAGAAATGCCAATTTATTCGATTCCCAAGGTTAGCGTTGAAAAAAGATGGGACGAACAAGTTAAGGTTTTTAACACTTAAAAATTATATCGCAACAGATAATGGGGCAAATTTAACGGCAAACTTGGTAATTGGGTACACATTACCTACAGCGCCCCTAATAAATAAAAGCATATGATTGATTATAAGGCTTTAATCAATGGTAAAAAATGCCGGGTAAATTTTTTTTATCGCAGTTTTTTACAAAGAAAGGGGGCTTTTTTTTTAATATGTTCTTTTTATTTAGCAAGAAAGGGGGCTTTTGTAATGCCATACCCATAAACTTGTGGTCTTTTTGCCAAATAACACAAAAAAACTTATTTCCCTTTTTCCCAGGTCGCTTTAACCCTTTAAGAATCCTTATTATGTCCTTAGTTATTGACATATTTATAATAAAAAGGTGTGGGATTTCAAATATATTATTTAAAACATTCAAAATGTTTTGTGCCCATAAAAAGAACATTAGTTTGCATTATTAATTCAAAAATAAATGGTAATAATAAAATAATTAGCCCCTGTTAATAAAGCAGAAATGCTCAATTTACATAAATTACATGAATGCAGAAAAGATGATATGATAGTAATTCTAATTTAATAACATAAAAGACGATAGCGAAAAAAAGACAAAAAAAGTTTCTATTGCCTGTAAAGTGCTACTTAGTCGACAGATTGCCCAAAATTTTTAGGCTAATTTGGTGTGCTCTTCTTAATTGTTTTGAATTAACTGGTGTTTTAAATTGATGTCCATAAAAATACTCTTTTTTTGACGGTTTTTTTAATATAACTTGTTAGTGAGATGAAAGTTAAGCGACCTTTTATTTTTTTATAAAAATAATAGTCTATTATTCCAATATAATAGATTATCCGCGTCGACAAAGGGTCCTACGATAATGATGAGCAGCTATCAAACTATGACGAAAAATCGTTCGAAGTCAAGAAAAGAGAAAAAAGACAAGGTATATATTTAAAATACAATTGGCAAGGCATTAACCCACTTCCAAGTATTTGATGGCCATATTTAATTGACCAAATTTGTAACTGTTCGAATTATACCAATTGCTAAGGTAAATTATAATTTCCAGTCGTTTATTTATAAATATAAATGTATTTACACTGTATTACTAACCGACACAGTCCCGCCGACCATGATTTAAGATGGGACCCGCCTGAATTAGTAAAAAAACAATACCTGTCGGGCTTGGCCGGGCCTTTGCCTTACTTTTGTTGAAATTTTGGAAGAACTAAAATTATAAAATTATCATCACAAGAAACAGGGTATTGTTTCATTCTCCATTTTAAAGGAACAAATTTAGCCTGTCATGTAAAATTTCCGGACCGTAAGTGTAAATTCAGATACCGCGCTATGCACGGATTTGAACCCTCAACCTTGTGCTTGTAAGACAGGAAATTTAGTCACTGAGCTTCTGAGCCGATTTAAACAAGATTTATATTCATATTTGGATCACAATTATGTCCTAGATGATCAAGCACCACCCTCCGAGGTAGCAATAATATATTCCATTATTGACGGCAACGGGCGCGACAATGATGTTTTTGCCATTGATTCTAAAACAGGCGAAGTCAAGACTAATTCAAAGTTGGATGCCGAAGTTAAGGCTTACTACTACCTAATAGTTCAAGTATAATTCTTGAATTGATGTAGAGCTTTTTACATAGTAATAAATCAAAAATCAATAGTAATTAAATCTTCGTAAAAGTATTTAATTGAGGTATTATAAACTACCATAAACTTTTTTGTTGAGACAAAATATTGGCGGAGACAATATTATTCCTTCTTTTTTTACACTGAAGGTTTAATAGTAATTTAAAATTGTTTTAGTTTAATGTAATTCACATTTGACTTTTTTTTTATATTTCCGAATATAAGAAAAGTTAAATTTCCAGTCCGTCGCGTAATTTAATTTTAAGACCTGGGAATTGTTTAATATCTTTTTAACTAAGCTACATTTTATTTGTAAAACAGGCTCAGGATGAGAATGGGAAAGGTCTTAAAACGACAGTACCTGTCTTCATACAGGTAAAAGATGTTAACGATAATCCACCCGAATTTATTAAACCGAATCAACCCATAGGTATTTTACCAAACACATATACAAAAACAATTTTATAAAAATACAAATTCTAGATATTTTGTTTTAAAACATTTATATTTATGGCAAATAGCCCTAATGTTTTAAAAATCACTTATTTAATATATAACTAGTATGTAAGGACAATATATCATAATTTTTATACTAAAAAGGATATCTTCTTTGTGCATCAAAAAAGGTTTAATTTAAAATTTATTTGTAATAAAAATAATTCACCTAAAAATACAGTTTAACCTACTTAAATTATTTTTTTTTAAAAAAATACCATAGTGACAGCTCGGTAGAAAATAGCCCCTTTTCAATAACTCTCACTATTGTCCAAAATTTGCAAATCCATATCCCATATAAAAGATTTTAATCGTCTAGTGGCCAGGGGGTATAATTTGGAAATCTAGAATATTTATCTCGCTGCATTTTTAATTGGTTTGTTTAAGGTGTATCTACGCGCAGTAAAACGGGAGACGTTATATACGTAGTGAAGGCCATCGACAGAGACATCAACAATGATCCCAATAACCCGGTTAGGTATAAAGAAAACTCTCCAGCTCCAAGTTTTAGCTTCGAACCCGCGACGGGAGAAATTAAAGTCGCTTCAGACGCTTTGCAAACAGGTAATGAAATACTATGGAGAATAGAGTTTTATGTTTCACATTTTTGATGGCTTTAATTGCTTAGTGAAAAACCTTCCAGTCTTACACGCAGGAGGTTGGGCGTTTAAACTCGTGCATAGGCGTCGATTTTTTTGGAAATTAGAACGTATGTGCAACCACTTCGAAGCTGCTCAGCCTACGAAGGCGGCCCTAAACTATGTGCCTAAAGCGAGAGCCTAGGCTGTCCTAGGTCCGGCGTGTGAGAAAACTTTACTATGAGTCGGCTAACGGGTATGGCGTCCCCATAAGGGTAAAGGTATGGGGTATACCTCAAACCCTATTGTTTCATATTTTAGAGCTTTTTGAAATCGTTTTTATAAACAAGCAGTTCATTTCATTTGAGTGGGTTCTTTTAATTTTGATCCCCATTCAAGTCTAAAATAATCAAAATTTTTTTTATACAATAAATATAAAATTGGCTACAAACTAGAATTTGATAAATATGAGGCGAAGTGGGTCCGCCCATAAGGATATTTCTCCAAGCAGTGGTTGGGGGCACCACAAAAAAAATACGTCTCTTAGGCGCCTAGAAATAGTTGGTTTAAGTCAGCCAATGAGTTCTGGACCGGTTCCTATGGCGAGTGCGGAATCACTCTAATTTTATGCCAAAAAACAACTAAGTTTGAGCTCCTCAAATATTGACTCCTTTGTATTCAATTTGCTCTCTTAAGCCTGTTCGTTACAAAGGGGAATGATATACACCTATAAATAGTGTTTTGTACTTTTTTAAGGGTAAATTTTGACTAATTGAGCAATATTTTTATATTTTTAATTTATAAAACCCAATTTAAAATTTTTAACTGCATGTTTTATTAGTTTTATCGTTAATCTAATTAGCAACGCAGCAATTACAATGCACTATTTTTTTCGAAACCACGAACAATTATACCTTGTTTTTTTAGGTGAAGAAAGTATAACGATCGAAGGATTTGACAGCGGTGTTCCACCATTATCCCAAACCCTAACTTTAACATTCAAAAAATTCCCTCCGGATGCAGGTACTTGGGATTTGTGGGTCTGAGTTGGCATATGTCTATGCCGGCCCGCCTTACATTATATTTTTGAATGATTAATCTCTGAGCACAAATGCCGAAAATAAATATCATCTTCTTGAATAAACAATTTTTTTTTCAAACTTTGCAAATCCCTTTTTTAAATAAAACTTTGGATTCCACTTGTATTAAGCATCATATAAAATTGATCATATTTTAGGCCAATATCAAACCTCAAAAATAATTAAGGGCCGATCCGTCCATACACATAGGCAATGCTTGGGGGCGCCTTGGCAATTTTTAGTAGATAACATAGTTTTTTACTATAAACATATTGGGGGCTGAAAGCAATTTGCTTGGAGGCACCAAAATGCCACAATCTAATCCAGATTTGTATAATAACCATTTATAAATTAATAAAAAAATATGATGCAGTGCAAATTTGTCACTTTCTTATTAAAAACAATACATATATAATGGAGGGCATTTGACGCGATTCAAGGCCTAGGTATTAAGCCATATGGCCATACCTAATAAAAAAAATGTTCTATTTTCTTATGTGCAAAGTTTTGTGAAATACCCAAATTTAAATTTCTTAATTTAATTATACTTTCGAGAATTTTTTTAATTAAAATGTCGTTTTTGTCTATAATTGTGGAATTAACCTCAAAATACTGGGAAAATAATTAAACTTAAAAAATATTAAATCCAGAAAGATGTTTTATGCTCATTATATAACATAATAAATTAAAAAAATTATATACCCTACCAAAATGTGAACCTAGGACAATTAATCCAGCAATTAAAGATTTTAAATAAATTAATTTTATTAGCCCAATATTTAATCCATAAATATTTTGAATACGAAAACCAAAAAGATTTGAAATATGGTTACTAGCATGAATATGCAAATAGTTAATTATTTTTTTGCCCAGCTCGTCAGTTTTATTCCTAGGCACAGGCCAGATTGTTAACATTTTATACATTGTATAATTATATTTAGTTGATGCCAAAGTAATTTCACTTTCTCAAATTTTTTTCCCAGTTTTTGATATGACTAAATAAACCATTAATATATGTTTTAGCTGATCCCGATCCGAGGGTATACGAAGCGAGCGCCCCTGGCGCTGGTGGACCGAAACGTAAATTTTCATATGTATTTGGGATCATCATCGCTGTCGTGCTTTTCGTCTTGTTGGCAGTTTCGATCTACGGTTACGCGCATTACAAAAAACAGAAAACCGGTAAATCAGGAACCACGGAGGCTGGGAAAGGAAGCAAAGAAAAAGGTTAGGAACTTTTTGTTTTATGTAATTTTAATTTAAGGGCGTGTCTTGTTATATTTTGGGTTTTTGATGGGCTTTTACATCCTTAAACGTGTATGGCGACGTTTTATCCATATCCCAATACAATATATTAGGAATCGTATTTTTCGGAAAATTGAAATTGAAATCGAACTAACATGGCCTAAGACTGAAGTTATACTGTAAAAAATGACCTAAATTAATAGCCGTCATCGCGTATATATGGAATTTGAACACCCCAGTATTTTATTAATTACAGATATTATTTAAACGAGCCAACAAAAAAATTAAAATTATATGACTTTTTAATGCTTTAAAATTAAAATAGTTAAAAAAAATTTAAAAATGAAAAATAATATTGCCCAAAATTTTATAATTCCAGAAATTTATTTTTCATGAAATTTTGTATATCCATGGAAAAACATAATTTATTTTGCCTTGACTTTGTTAATTTTAACATTTATTTTTTGAAGAAAAAAATAAAAATTTTAATTTTTAACAATTTATTTTGTATTTTGCTTTTAACAAAAATATGTTCGAATAGAGTATTTTTTCAATTAATTAAAACTTGTTTTGTACTTAACTCCTTCCTATTATTTAAATCAAAAATTGGTGTACCTTCCCCCACCAGGCATCATTTAAACGTTTTTTCACCTATACAACAGCGGGTACCATCGCACATGTAACAAATTAAATTACATTTTCATCTAAATCCGGCCTTTGGGGCCGAAAGCTTGGAGGCGGCTAAGCCGGACCCAGATACTAAAAATTGGTACTGATCGGATAGAATTTTAATCTACTTTAATTAAATTAATGTTTTTTGGTTATAACTTTTGAATTCAAGCATGTTATGCCTACTTTTAAAAGCAAACTTTATTAAATTTATAAAATATATTAGCCGGTTTAAATTTAATATAAATGGACACAAAATGGAAATATGTATAAAGGCTTTTTTTAACTGTGATTTAAATTTAATTTTTTTAAAAAATCGAAATTAATTCTTTATTGACCGTTTAACTATTTCTCAAATATTTATTAAATTATCATTTGTCAGCTTTTAACGAATCACCCTTAATTATCGTTGTAAAACTTTGTAAATTACATATGAATATACTTTACTAAATGCCAATTATTTAGGAAAAGATAAAGAAGGTGGAGATAAAGGTGGCAAGGAGAGCGAAAAACACAAACCTGCGAGTATGCTCGAAAAAATTGGATTGGCTGGAGCAGGCGCCACTGCTGACAAGATAAAAGAAGAGGCTGCCGATAAATCAGGGAAATCGCTCAAGGCTGAAAAAGGGCCCAAACCTGCGGGCCCGGGTGAGCCTGCCCATCCTACGGGCGGAGAAGCAAGCCTTCCACCTAAATCTCCGGGATTGATGGGACCACCAGGACCAACAGCTGATGTTCATGCAAGACCACCAGGGATGCAGCCTCCTCCACCAGGAGGTATTTAAACAAAATCAAGTTTTTTTATAAAGATAAGTAAGGCACGTCTAAATTATAATTCTGTTTTTTTTTTGTAAAATTGTGAAAAAATTTTTTCATGTCATAATGTAAATTAGATGTGCAGTACGAAAAATTGTCCAAAGTCGTGATTTTTATTTACAAATAAAAGTTTTTAAAATTAAGGGCTACAAATTATATTTGTTTAAGTTCATAAATGCAATATCACATTTTTTGTTTTATTTATAATCATATATATAAAAGTAAGTAGGAAATAATTTGTTTTGTTTGTTTGGGCGCGTTTTTAGCTAACTCATTTTTACGAAAATTTTAAGATTTCTTAAATTTTTGAAATAGCGCCTTATGTCAAAATTTGACTTGGAACAGGGCTCATGACTAAAAAATATTATTGCTAACTTAAACATTTTTCCCCTATATTTCAAATATAGGATCACTTGGGGCGCGTCCACCAGGCCCACCAGGTGCAGCTCCCATTCGGGGTCCGGCCCCGCCTGGCCCTGCCGGACAAAGAATGCCCGGCCCTCCGGGCGGACCACCTCAAGCAGGAGTACCTCACCCACCAGGTCAACCACCCGCGCTCGATGCAGCCGGTCACCCCATACCCCCTGAAGCTGTGAAATTGCCCGCAGATTTATCTAAACCTCCAGACGCACCACTACCAGCCACAGTCAAACCGCCCGTTTTTGAAGGCGCTTTGCCGCCCCTTAAGGTAATCATTTCGTTTAAATACCACAGGTCAACAAATATCGTCAAAAAAGTACATTTTATGGAAACATAAAAGAATGCATATTGCCTTAGCTCTTATATATTTTTCGTTTTTTCTTAATTCCTTACGCCTTTGGCTCCTTATCAATTCATAACAAAAAATGTCCTTTTTGACCCAATTGACAGATCTATATATACCCTAAAAAAATTTAAAAATCGTTTAATTTAATTGTAATTTATATATATAATCACAAATTGAGAAACAAATTTTATTGATGTATCAAGCTCTTACATCAGCATTTAGATAATACAAAAATTTCGCGTTTAAACTTTAATACGACACAATATATTATCGGGTAATAAAAATATTATTTAGAATTTGAAAACAGTTTAATTATTGTGAATATGCAAGAAAAATTTAATTTATTTGTTTTTAAATCTTTTTTGTTTTTTGACATTCTAACTGACTACTAAGTTTGATTAGAAAAAACGGTAAGCGTATTAAAATTTTTAAGATGGCAGGTTTAATCTCTGTAGTTACTCATAGCTCTCAGGAATTTGTTGACCTATGTAATGCAAACTTTATATTAATGCACCCACTTAATTTGTTAAAATTATATGTAATGAATTATCATGGGTCCTCGAATCCTTTGTTTCTTATCTTGAATGTTGACCTTTTAATCTTAAACTGAATTTGAAGGATGTTTGATTGTTGATTTGTAGACATACTCGATTTGGAGGACAGAAATTTTTAGTTTTTAGATAATATATACCCATTTTAAAATTGAAATACACTCAATTCGGTATTTGAACCAGTATAATACCATATATACATATATTAAGTTGTTCAAATTAAGACTTTTGGGTTGTACTTTTGATTTATTTGTACTCGCAAAATATCTTATATCAATACCAAAAAAAGTTATTTCGCATAGAATTGTGTAAATAAAATTTTCAAGAGATGATTTTGGTTATATATTTTAAGTAGAGATCAAAGTCGGGACCCGAAAGCCTTACCAGCCCGCCCGAAAAGCGGCCGGACCGAAATTTAAAATGGGTCGAACGGGCCGGGTTTGATTTTAAAAATTACGGGCCGGGCCGAAGTCTTTAAATCTCATATCGATTGTCCTATTTTATAAAGTTTATTAACAAGAACTAAAGATACTTATTTATTACACGATGAAGGGTACTTCTATACTCTGATCATATTGATATTTTATAACTAAAATTAATTTAACAAGGATAAATACCTAAAGACAACTCATATATAAGCTTAACTTTGTTTTAACATTTTTTAATCTAAATGTTGATGTAAGAGCTTAATAAACCTAAAAATTTTAATTCTTATTTTCTTTTAAGGGCATTCAGGTCGCATATGTCATTTGGTCGAAAATTGCCCTTTTAGATATAAGAAAATAGCCGAAGGCGAAAGAAACATCTGAAAACGGAAATTGTATTAAAGAAAAGGTTATTGAGGGGATCATTATGTCATAACTTTCTTTTTTCCAAACAATGATATTTGGTGTGCTATGCCAAAAAAAATCTTTAAACAAGTTCTATCCCAAATGTAATAAAGGCAGTATCGCGCAGTGCTACCTTAAATCGGTCAACCAAGATATATTCTTCAATTCAAAAACAAAAAGCCCCAATTTTTTTAAGAAACTCTCTATGAAGCCACCTGTTGAAGATTGTGACATTCCGTGCGATACCAAAACATTTGGGCAGTGAAGATAAATTTATTGAAATATCCATCGACCCTTTAAAATTATTAGTTTTCCAAATAACGTTTAATTACTAAGTGCGTCCAAAAACATATTTAATGTTTGATAAGCATGTAATAAAAAAAAATTCCAAGCCGTATTTTCAAATTCGTGGCCGATCCTAAATTTTAAAATATATTGGGTGGGCCGGGCCAAATATCACTGCCCATTCTCAAAGTCAAATTAGGGCGCGTTCAGAGTGCTTTGAAAAATTTTTAAATTTTTCAAAAATTGGTTCAATGGAAATTTTGAACGCCAGAATGGTTTTAGAAAAGACTATTAGCTATGCTTATATAAATTAGAAAATTATTTAAATAAACTTAAAGCAGTTGCTTGTAATGTTAGGGAAAAATTATTTGATGTAAAAACTTTATAATTAAAAAATTTTAAAAAAAAATTGCAAAAATAAGTGGACTTTGAACGCGCTTTTATGCATAGAAAATCTAAGAGAATATTATTAAGATATTTCTTTATTTTTCGCAAAAAAAAACGTGCTTTTGCTTTTTATTCCTAAATTTACAAAAATCGCGGATATCGGCTCAGTGTGCTCAGTGGCAAACCTTCTGCCTTAGATGCAGGAGGTGGCGAGTTCGAATCCGTGCACAGTACCTTTTTTCTTCCTAAAAATAGCATACATGTGCAACCTCTTTAAAGCTTTTGAGTTACCTGCTTAGGCAGTAGAAAACGATATGTCTAAAATTAAGAGTCTAGGCTAAAAACCTAGGTCGCCGGGGTGCGTGCAAATTATACTATTTAACCCGTTCGCAATTTTAATTGCTATGTTCGGGTTAAAAGAGTCAAAGTCCTAACGGGTATGACGCCCCTAAGTGGGGAAAAGTGTGGGGGAAACCTCAAACCAATTGTTTTTTTTTTAAAATCGCGTGATTTGCTAAACCTTGGAAAATCTTTGAATGCCAATGCTTTTTAAAAAATGCATCATAACAATGAATCAATATTGTGATTGAATGGAATATATTATATTTTATATTGTTGCCATTTTTTATTGCCATTGTTTATTTTTGCCTTCCTTTAACAAATTTTGATTATTGAGTTTAAATGTTTGTACTATTTCTATGGCTTTTAAACAATGAAAATAATTGCAGGGCAAGAAATTGTATTACGTGGTCACATGACTGATCCTAACTTAGGTACTAATATGGCGGCCGATTCGGAAATTGACACACCATCACAGACATCGGTAGAAACGCTACCTGAAGTTAATTCCGTAAGTCATGTCGATTCAGCGTCAATCAAAGGTTCGCAAAATGAAATTATTCTTGAAACATTGGCCATAGAACCGGAAAAGGAGGTAGGCTTGTTTGTTAAATTGTCAGAAGAACCATTTGTTGCAAGTCACACACAACTGGTTGATGATCGTTTTAACGTGTTGGATAGCTCCCAAACTCCGGCACAAAGCACAGAAAGCTTTGCGAGCCGTAGAGCAAATTCAGCAGATTCTAACTTAGATAACCGTCCATCTATGCCATACTACACTTCACCCTTAAGAACGGTTTCTCAGACGACTGAGAGATTTGAAGTAGCTCCTATTGCACCCGCCTATTCAGTGCCTCAATCCTACGCCATGCAACCGAGAGTTGCCAAGGCTGAGGCAATCCAAACGTATTATCAAGACCCCACAGCTACACAGAAATCCACTCAAACTTCATCCCTGGCCTACGGACCTAAATACCCGGGAGCAGGGAGCAAAAGGGGCAATTTTTTTACTAACAAATCTAGCACGGACGTTATTACGGCCAAGGCTGCATCGAGCGATAGCGTGGCGACAGATTATGGAAAAGAAGAACCCACAAGGAAAAAGGAGAGCGGTCTGACACTTAGCTTCCCAGATCGTCAAAATTTCGAATATTTTAAAAATTTCTACCGTTTTTGGAAGGGAGTATTTGGGGGCGCGCCGTCATCATCTGATCAAGTTTGTGAATTGTGAAATGTTTACGAGATTTAATTATGCTGTGTATAATATTGATTAAGAAACTACCTTAAACTATTGTACTCATAATTAAGAACTTAACTGCATAGTTTATTGGAAGGCCAGGAAAAGTAACTTAACTAATATCAAAACTTTAAATTTAACTTAATTAGCTCAAGTTCAATTTTTTATATACGATTTAGGATCACACATTGGCATATACGGATGACGCGGACAAATCATATGGATATGATTACGTAAGCTATTTTTATATTTAAAAAGCATAAAACATTTAATTTATTCTTTAAAAGTGCAATGAATTAGAGCACTGAAAGTTCTTAATAGAATTAATGCATAAAACAAAGGTACATGAATATTCCTTTCCTATAGTAGCTACTACACTTGCAGGATGCTTTAATAAAGTCATAGGTTAAGATAAAAAAATGAATTACAATTACGTTTAATGGCCGTTTAATCTAGTAAAGGTAATAAGGCCCTCTAAATTATTTAAACATTTCAATAATATTGAAAAATGGACCCTAAGCCACGTGCAAAGTCAGTTGTTATTTTAAAATTTTAGAAATTAATTTTATTTATTTTTTAATTTAGCCCACAAAAAGTAATTTATGTGCTTTAAACTAAATTTAGAGAATTTTGAAAAAATGCGTTCATTTAAAAAGCATAATCTCTACAAATTTTAATTTTACGAAAATAAAAACTCAATTTACACGTGGCCTAATTTAAATAGTATTACATGCGACGGTAATTTGCCCTTATATACACGGGGTTTGTTCGGATAAATGTTTTAAAGAGGTAAAATTTACCACACTTTATCTTGGTAAACTTTTTCTGCAAAAGGCCGTTAAGGTAATTCATGACCTTTATAAATCTGCTAAAAATTTTCTAATTATGAACTTTTTGGAGGCGTCGTGCACCAAGGGGCCAAGCAGCCTGATACCGGACTGCCCGAAAAACGGGCCTCTGCCTGAGCTAAAATTTAGAACGGGCCGGGCATAATCTCATATTACCTGCTCTATACATTTTAAATATTATTAACATGGAACAAAAATGATAAATATATTAAACCGCGAATGGTAGGGTGAGAATTTATAACGCGTATGCTATTGTGGGTTCCATACCCTAATATAAAACCTCAATCACTTTAAGTTTTAAAGCTACGATCTTATTTTTTTATTAATTTGAAGAGAAATATTATATATATTAATGTAAGTTATCATTAAAGAATATTGAAAATTTTATTTGAGACAAAGTAGAAAAATATCTGAAAATTTTTTTATTTTTCCATATTACATTAAATAAATCATGTCAATAAATTAAATGTATCATGTTTTTAGGTCAAGTATAACATATTTAGAGACATGAAAAAAAAAGATTTAAAAAAAAATTATTTTTGGCTATTATTTACCATAAAAACTAAATATTTTAGAGAGAAAAAAAATAATTCACATCATAACAAACATTTTGTATACTTAATAATTAAAATTTTAAAAAAAAATAACTAAAATATAAGGTTGCATTTATTTAAGTTTAAATTTAAATACAGGCAATATGGTTTTCAACATTTCAATTGAAAGGGTTTCATATGGACCCCAATTCAGTTTCTAAATTCTAAACAATTTTTGTTATTATAATAAAAAAAATTTGGGCTGTATAAATTAGGGCTTAAATTAAAAAACTAAATTCCGGGCCAGGCCTGAATTTAATAAATACTTAGGGCGGGCAGGAATATCACGGCTTAGTTTGAACTCTAATTCCATTTACTAAGATTTCTTTAAAGGGGTTAGGCAACGTCTTATAATTTGGTTTAGTTTTTTTTTTTGAAAAATAAATGGGATTAAACATTAATCGAAAAACGTTTTTAACACGTTCTAAAAAAAGGTTCCGAGCCATTAATGCAAAATACCTTTATATAACCAGGATTCATGTGATTTTATACTCATTTGTTAGAAAATGAGATAGACATGATTTAATGTGCATTTAAATGTGTTAGGGTTATAACTACGATACTTCGTCTTACGCCCCAACCGATTACAGTAGCTACGCCACTGAACCATACTACGATTATGCCTACGGGGAATATTACGATGATTACGATTCCAAATATGCCTATGATGACGTAAGTCCTTACTAATTTTTAATGTGCAGATTCATACCGACAAAAAATTTTTCAAAACAGTTATAACTGAGTTTAGTGATAATTTTCGTTTTTTTCGCTATATCTCATAGAATAGCCGTTAAGGACAAAATAGTAATTGTTTGGGAAAGCTATATTAAATTTATAATTCAATTTTTTTTAATTCAAAAACAACAAAAATTAATACGTTAAATTCTATATTTTTCTCAATGAAATTCGCTTTAATAAACTGATATTTGGAATAGAATAGTATTAAAATTGGTATCTGAAGTAATGAAAGTTTTTCTTTTTTTAGAAAATCAACATGATGTATTATTTAATTTAAGTATTTTGAAAACACATTTATCCTTAAACTTTCATTGTCTTGCAAATTTTATTTGTTTTGCTTTTTTCTTTTTATTTTAGGGCCCGTTCAGATTAGATAAAAAAATTGTAAAAATTTTAGAAATTGTCTACCTGACATGAAACGCATTTTTACAAAAAGCTGCCAATATTATTAGCATTAAAAACACCTTTATGGAAAAAAATAAAATTTAAAATTTTTTGCAAATATAATGCCTTTACATTTTATTTTTTTTTACCCTTCTTTTATTTTATAAACCTTTTTCGACATGGATTTTTGCTTGTGTTTTTAATTAATATTAATTTATAAAAATTTTGTGTTTTTAAATATACGTTATTAAAAAATTGTAAACTTTGATCTAACTATATAGCATCGCAGTTAGTTTGTTCGTTAGCTTGCCTATTCGCTAATAAAATTGCCATTTTTTTAGATTTTATATTTAAGACTGCTCGGTTTATTTAATGACTGTTTAGACTTACGCATATTCGTACGGAGGTGATGATTACAATAGCGATTATTATGGATACGGGACTGACAATTATTACGATTACAATTACAACGATTATTACAGCGGAGATTACTCAGACTACTATTCCGGTGGAAGTATACTCCCAAATTTATGAATTATAAGTCATTTTAACGGCTTATTGCCTAGTACAATTATGGCAAGGTTCATTTGATTCGACCTAGGGTTATTTTTTAGAATATTTTGGTACCTTATTAAATTTAAATGTTTCCGATGAAAAGTTTGCAATGCTAATAAGTATTTCTAAATTAGGCATTTTCAAAAATATATAGAATGACACTCAAGAGATATGACACAATACATCCGTTGCTCAAAAAAAGCTTTTGAAACAATATGAAACAAAATGATTAGGTTAGGTTAAGGTAAAAATTTTCGGTCTATATTTTGATTATAACTTTATTTTAAAGGAGATAGGCTAAAAAGCAGTTTATACAGGGCCCATCGAGTTGGGTGTGGATCTGATTAGTTCACTACTCCGGTAGGGCAAAAAATTTGAAATATTAGTGGACCTGAAAGGAAAATAAAATCCGAAGAGGAATTTAATCATCTCACACCTATGGCATTTGTAAATATACTAATTTAGCCGATTATTCGGCCTATGATTCATCGGCCTATGGCACTGCGAGCTATGGTGGAGCGAGTGATTATTATGGTTCGACAGCTGACCCCAGCTCAGCTGCTTACTACGATGGTAGTAGTGGTACATATGACGCTTCAGGAACTTATGGTGGAGCCGCTTCTTCAACTTATGGAGCTGATAGCTCTTACGGTAATTTTATTTTATAAACATTTTTAATAAACTATAACCAATCAGATCAAGGCTACTAACATATGGATTTCCAATACCACGTGCCGTTTATTTTAAAAGCCTTATAAAAAAACATTATATATGTTTTTAGAATATGTAAAAACAAATGATTAAACAGTTGTTAAAGAATATTATTTATATATGTAAAACAGCAAAAATATTGATTAATCACAATAATAATATTTTTCTATTAGCTTGCTGAACGGTCTTAAGGACTCACAGGCATAACATCATATATAACCCAATTGTAACTGTTGCATAATTCCTAAATATTCAATATTATATTATTAAGAAAAATTAAAGTTGCAATCTATATATATAAGAAAAAGTTAATTATTCATTATTTAAAAGTAGTTGGCAAAGTTACCCCTTCATGTGATTTCCCACAATTTGTCGGGCCATTTATCTATTGCACAGCTCAACAAATATTAAGATGTATAAGCTATTTTTAGAGACTACACTTTGCCGTCTTAGGAATTTTTCAAATCCTTTCGTTTTTCAAATCATACTTTGTAAGCCAATTGAAATAATTGACAATTTTTGTAGATGAAAAAACAAAAACGATTTAAAAACAATAAATATCATTAAACAATTATTGAATAAAATTTAAATCTTGAGTAATTTTTCAATTTAAACAATAAAATATCGATTCCAGAAGTTGGGTGACACAAATTAATACCCACTGATGCAAGTTTATATTTATTTCTCATTATATAAGATAAAAAATTAAAGTTACATTTATTTTATATGGGAAAACATTTTTTAAATTTTTTTCCATTAGATCTTTGGATTAAAAACAGTCAATTTTGCCTAATTTGCCATATTTTAGAATTTCTTTTAAAAAATTTGTCCACTTTGGAGGAAATTTTGGTAAACAGAAAAAAATTGGATAAGGCCAACTTGTAGATTATGGCCTTGCAAGTATCATAATTCGCTCTTATCTCTGATTGATTTGAATCTGTCTAGTAAGAAACCGGAAAGATCACAAGATGTTATTTCACGGCATTCCTCGTGAAACTTCATACGTTTGTCTTGTAATATTTTGTTTAATTTCAAATTTAAATATACAAATTTGAACGCATTTATTATTAATTAATAACAACTATTATAAGCAGCCGATACGATTTAAAATGCTACCCATTTAAGTAGAGTTGAACTTTTGAACATTTGCAAATAAAATCACTAAATATATAATTTTTTATAATCAAAATAAAATCTTTCCAGGCGCAATTATATATTAAAAAAGACTTGCTTTTAAGCTTCACTGCACCAAACATTAAAATATTATTATTACGTATATAGCATGAATTTGACCGCCTTTACGACAAGGCTTTAAGAGACCATGAATGAAGTTCTATTCATTACACAGGTCAGCAAATTTCAATGTCAGAAAAAAATTCTTTCAAAAATTAAAATGAATTGATACCTAAGATGTCCTTACCTCATATATATTTTCTGTTTTCCAAAATTCCTTTTCTTACGCATTTTGCTACGTCAGTGGCCATTTTTGACCAGAATGTCAGATTTTGCGACCTTGAGTACCCTAAATTAAAAATATTAAGAAATTTTGTTTCATATTAAATTAATGACTTTTTTATATTTTATATCAAATATTGAATAATTAAATTTATAAGTATTAAGCTCTTACACCAACATTAGAAAATAACAAAGAATAATTGGCCTTCTAACCTAAATATGGAAATATAAATTGAAGTTGAATTTAACAATTTTGCTGTTGTATATAAAAAAAAATTCAATATATCTTTGTTTTTGAATTTTTTTGAACATTTTTTTTTTAAATTTCCTTATTTATAGCTGTTGGAAACAACGGTAACCAAATTTGGAGATCTCTAAGATGGCAGATATGGTTTCTGTAGTTAGCTCATAACTCTTAAAAATTGTTGACTTGTTTCATTATACACTCAATATGAATGAGCTCTCATCAAGTTATTTTTTTATTACAAGAAATTAAATTGATATCTCTTGTACATAGGTAATAGTACAGATTATAGTGCATACGGAACCACAGCTGATTCGTCTGCTTACGGTGCTCCAGAATCGAGTACTTACGCTGCGGACGGGTCGTCCTATTATGACTCCTCGGGCGCTAGTACTACCAAACCGGATGATAATTATGCCAGTAGCCAGTATGCTAGTGGTACCTATGATGGTATGAGGATTTACTAATTAATTTTATTCATGTCATTTAACTTGATTAATACAACAAACATTGTCATTTTGATGAAAAATAGTTTGAATGTTAATATAATGGTAATCCAAAAAATCGTTTTTTAGGGGCAAGAATTTTGAGTATTACATTTCAAAAATCAAAATGCCTCACACTCTTTTTTATTAAAATCTTTTTATTGATGCATTAATGTGCAGGCATAGACACTAGTGCCAGCTAATTAAAAAGTACATAATTGGCCAAGAACCTACTTTTAAATAAACGGGCAAGAAGGGGCGGAGACATGCATACTAAATAATTAAAATAGTGTAAAAAAGTTTTAGATTTCATAAACATTAACTACCATATAAGGCGGAATTTACCAATTTCTGGGCTTTTTTTTTGTCCGCTTTAGGAATTTTTTTGAAAAATTTAAACAATGACTTTTACATTAATATAAAACGTGTCTTATACTTATATGCAATGCAACCATGACTTGTGGTATTGCAAAGCCGGTTTGAGCAATGGCGGCCTTAAATAAAAAGTTTTAAATCGTCTACCTACTCTTTCACTATTTTAGCATAAAATCCCTGGAATTTATTAAAAATTTACCCCCAAAAACTTTGAATGGCACAAGGCTGGTCTTATTGAAGTAGGCAGAAACATGTTTTTTTTAACTGTTTATCAAAATACAGATTTCAAATCAATCCTATAATCATTATGAATTAAACTTTAGCAGGGACAACGGATTACAGCTCATACGGGACGGCGGCGGACGCCAGTGCGACATACGATGCGTCAAGCGCAACTTATGGCGCTTCTACCACGGGCGGCGCTGACAGTTCCTATTACGACGCATCAGCAGCGAGCACGACAACAGGCACCAAGGATGAATCTCAATACGCGAGCACGGCATACGATGGTAAATATTTGAATTACCGTACCCATTTTAGGCATACAGTCAACCGAGACAGGATTATTTATAAGAGCAACCTAGGCAGGTCCCTAGAGGTACTTACTGAGCAAGTTTTTTAAAGATCGGGGATATATGATTGGAATAGCCACTTACAAAAATTTGCGCATTTTGTTATGAGAGATTGCCCTAAGCTTGCATAGATTTCGTAAATTTTTGATGGGCAATATTTATGGCCTAATAGGGTAGTAGTTATTTTAAAATGTTTATGGTGCTCCGGCACTCGTAATCAACTCACTTTAAATCCTTGAATTATAAACAAAAATAGTTGATTTAAATTTATATAATTAGTCATTAAATGGCATTTTATCAATATAGGTTAAAGTTTGAAATATATCAACTGAATTATTTTATGAGTAAATGAAAAATTTGGAAGGAAATACCTTTATTATTTAATATATATTTTAAAATACATATGGGCAAATATATGTAAAAAGTTGATTTTTTTCTAAAATTAAGATAAAAAATGAGGTAATTTGTAAATTTTTTAAAGAAACATAGGCAGAGAAATATAAGGTTTTTAAATAATACAAAACATTTAATATTTATTCACCTATGATAATTCAAATTTGCTATAAGTACATTTCAAAAATAAAATTGCTCATATTTGTTAGGTTCGTGACATAAAAATACAAAATCTTAAGAGCGCTAATTTTTGATTTTTAACAAATTGTCATTATACCACGAATATATAGAAGACTTTTTACATTTTTTGGCAAACGCTATGTAAATGACAATATTCAATGCCTCTCTAGTTCTTGTCATCAGTAAGTGTCTAGTCAGCTTTAACAAGGATTAACTGCTGGATAATTAATTTTAATGATCTTTAAAAAATCTCATTTTTTTATATTTTTTTTGCATACCTATTATTTATACATATTTCAAATGTATTACACATGTCGACAAAAGGAGTGAAAATAAAATATGTCACTGGAAGAAAAAATATCCCTAAGGGCCTTAACTCATTTAGTCTCAGTTCTAAAGTCTGTTCAGACTTCAGCTATTTCTTTAGGTATATAAAATATAGCCAAATTTTATCACAGATTTTGCGACCTCAAGAATAACCTAGAAAAAATTGAAAAAATTTTACATATTTATTTCAATACTTAAATTTGTTAGCAAATATAATAAGAAATGTTTATTATAACCAGGCCTGGGAAAACAATGAGCCAAAAAACTTTGGCTCATTTTTTCCCCTAAAACATAAAAAAAGAAAGGGGGGCAAATATAAAGGGCCAAAATAAGAATTCAAAAAAAGCCCTTACTAAGAAAAGGGGCAAAAAAAAACCCACAAAGAGTTGCTCTTAAAAAGAGCCCCAAAAAACCCATTTTATGTTTTCTATAATAATTTTGAAAAATTTTGATGGGTGGGTTATTTTTTCTTAAAGCTCCTAGGAGTTTTTTTTTAAGAAAAGGGGCTTTTTTTAAACATGCCCCTTTTCTTTAAGCAAGAAAAGGGGCTTTTCTTTTGCCATGCCCACGAGTTTGTGGGCATTTGGGAAAAAAAACCCAAAAACTTGTTAAAAAAAAGCCCATTTAGTTTTTTTTCCCAGCCCTGATTATAACAAAATTTTACACCAATTTTGATTTATATTTATACAGAATATTTTTACCTCAACCTGACGATACATTATCAGTTTTTAATAAAAATATTATTTAAAGCTTAAAAATCATTAACTTTTTATTTTAAAAATTTTAATGTTTATAGCTGGCATATACAGTTTTATAGAAAAAACGGTAGATTTGAAAATCTTTAAGATGGCAAGGCTGGTTTAAGTTAGCTCATTCTCACAAATTATCATTGTCTAAATTGCTCAACATTCATTTTTTTAAAGATGTTTATGTTTAATCCTTTTTTGATATGTTAATAATATTAATTTTGTCATTTAATATTGTTATTTTAAATTTGAAGTTTTTAATATTAAAAATAGTGAAAAAAGCATTAAGTATAAAAAGTTCCTTCATTATTATTAAGGCGCGTTCATTCAATCTGTTTTACTTATTAAAATAAATTTAAAATTTAATTTTTTTCACATTGAACGTATTTTAAAAAAAGCCGCAATCTTTATAGTTAGCAATAAAAATAATTTTTCTGAATATAAAGTCAAAAAAATTTTAATTTTTTTACAAAAAATTAATTAAATCTGAACGCGTCCTTATTAAGCTTTTAATATGGTAGAAGGCACACTTAAATAAAAGTTTTGTTTTTTTCTTAAAAAAAGAAAAAGAAGTAGTTTAATGTTATTGACAAAACGCATTTTCTACATTCGGTTTTACAACAAAATTATTAATGAGAAATAGAGGATTAATATTTAATTTCAATTTAACTTTATTATTTTTCCTATAATTTGACCAAATAAAAAATATATAAAGTTTGAGCGCCTTCATATCATATTTTTGCTAAAATATATTTAGGGCCTATTATAAATTGTATAATTTATCTATTTTATCATTTGAAAAATAACCAAAAAACTTGATTTTACGTGGCGCTAAGACGGAGTTTTTAAATGCTAAACCATAACTTAAGTGTCATCTTTTTTTTTGCAAAGAAATACAAATGTAATAAGCAGCAAGCTTGGTTAAAAAATTAAAATAAGATAACAATGCTGACACATCTACAATAATAAAGTTGCAAATAACCGACAGAAACAAGTTTTTAAGTTTCGAGCCATATGTTTTTGTGTCTCTGTCTTATTAATTTAAAACATGGCTTTTAAAAAACTTTTTTTAAGCTTATTTTTATTTATGTTATCATAGATTCAACGACCAAAACTGCTTAATCTTAATATTGCCTTTGACTGAAATATCGATTACTCAATGTTTTACGAAGAAACTATTTAACCACAATTATTAATGCTAACCATATATGTAATAATGTTCTATATCTAAATAAAACTCTATCTATCATTTTCTCTTATAAATAAAGATTATTTTTCATTTAAGTTGAATAATCACAACGATATTATTAGAATTTGATAAGCCTTACTTCAAAACCTCTATATACTTGTCATCCAAAATCGTAAATATATAATAAATGCTTCAATCCTAAATACTACTGCAGTATATTAATATTTCGCAATTTCTAATTTAAATGCGCCTTATACAAATACACTAAAAAAATTCAACACTCAAAGAGTTGTGCCAAACATATAGTGTGTTTTACTAGGATGTTCTTATTTCCTAGCAAAGAATAAAAAATTCCCACTTTTATAAAAGTTAAAGCGACTTATTAGAGTGGGAAGTGGGGACACTTTTTTTTAGTTGAGAAAGGCGAATTCGCAAATAAGTTTGAAAATCAAATGAATGTACACTCTTTACATATTTTATTGGCTAAAGGTTTGGTATACACAGGTCAACAAATATTTGTGTCAGAAACGTGAATTTTATGAAAATATAAAAGAATGCATCGCCATGATGGCCTAATCTCATGTATGTTTTTCGTTTTTGTAATTTCTTCCCTCTTTGGCTACTGGTCTATGAAAAGCCTTTCTTTGACCAAGTTGATAGACTTGAATATACCCTTAAAGAGAAGAAATTTAAAAATCTTTTTTGCATATTAAAATCTATTGTAACTTATACTTTAGTTACAAATAATGGGAAAAAATCTTTATTAATATATCAATCAAGCTCTTATATCGGCATTTAGATAATACAAAATATTTCGCGTCGAAACTTAAATACGACATGATATATTATCGGGTTTTATTGAAAATATTATTTAATTAACATTTTAACTATTTTGAATATGCAACTAAAGTTTTTATTTTTCTTTTGAATCTTTTTGGTTTTTTAACTCCAAATTTTCAATGTTTATGACTGACTGACTAAGTTTGATTAGAAAAAAAGGTAAACAAATTTTATATTCCCTAAGATAGCAAGTTTAATCTCTGTAATAAACTCATAACTCTCAAAAAATAGTTGACCTGTGCAATACTTTAATTCAATATGGATTTTAACCTATCACTAACATCATAACTTATCATTTCACTAATTTTAACTGAATCATAATAGAAAAATTTAACTTAATGGACAGATAAATATTTGTTAAAACACAAGATTTGTGCAATTTTGCATGCACCCTAAGATTTTTTATATCTTTCGTATATTATTTAATTAAACAAAGTTTTAAGCAATTGAAATACTTACGTTATATTGGTCTAACATGTTTACTAAATAAACTTTAACAAAGAATATATAGTTATCCTGCTTATGTTTGATTATTTTAACACAAATTGCCCTATTCCATACTTGAACATATACCCAACAACATATGTTCACGAAGTATGTATTGTTTTATTGCGTGTATTTGTGTCTTATTTATAAATAACAGACTAAAATGTAGATATTTTACAATTCAAAAGCTACCTTTCTAATTTTTAATATTTGTTTACAACATAAAAAAAATAATTTTATTGTTGGTATCAAAGTCAAGACCCGAATACGTGTCCGGCCCGTCCCGCCTAACGGGCCGGGCATTCAGTTTTTTATATATCTGTAACAAAAATGATTAATTTATTATCATAAAAAAAAGTATGACATTCACACACTGTATTTTATTTATCAATTTGAAGCAAAGATTTAAGTTTTAACTGTAAATAAAAAATTTTGGCCGAAGTTGTATATTCCGGCCAGGCGAGAGCCTAAATTAACCAAATCGACCGTACGAAAGGAGCCGGGCCTAAATAGAAAAACATGGAGGCATTAGGTCCTTTAAATTTTGTTGTCAGTTGGCGGTCAACCTCAATCAAGCGAGACTTTGGCTAATAAGGTAGGTCGCTGAGTTTATATAAATCATAATATTGATTTGACTGTGATAAATATTGGCTTTGGTCGGCGTGAGTTTACTACGTCCTATAAATTCAAGGCAACTTTGGATACAAATTATATTATAAGCTAAAACATTTTATAAAGATTACAGTTACAGCGTAGTTTTTCACATTAAACAAATTATTTAATAAGTTTAACAAGCTCGTTGTTGATAAAGAAAAGTATTGAGCACCTTTTAACTAATTATTTTTTATATCAAGGAAAAAGGCACTTTAACAGGCATTTTATGTAAACGGATTAATCTTATGCAATGAAACTTTGGTCTTTGATGGCAAAATCTTAAAACATAGGCGCCATAAAATTAAATTACGATACTACCCTAGTCCTGGTTAGAACGGATATAAGCCAGGCAATATACCATTACTAGTCCTAATAATCACTCCTTTTCTTGCAATTACTCCAGAAAAATTTTTGTGTCTATAAAACACACTGCTTTTTACAAAAATGGCACATTTGCGACTTCTGTTTTACTAGACTGTTTAAAATAAATTTATTTTTTACGATACTTTAAAACTAAAGTAGTATTTTAACTATTTGCATTTTATTTTTAAGCTTGTATACGCCAGATTTGGAGTTGTTTGATGATAATTCTCTACCAATCCTATTTAAACAAAATAAACTTTGTGTTTTTAGGGATTACAAAAATTTTAAAAAATTTTAACATTTTTATTCTTAGAGTAGTAAGATGTGTCACTCTTATAATTTTTATAACATATATCTAAGCCTACATGTCAAATTTGGCTGGCGAAAAAATTCTTTCGCCTTCGTATTAAATTTTATAATGAATCCAATGTAGCGTAGGTTTAATTTGTTGATTTTTGTTAATTTACTTAGTTTTAAAAATATATAGACACAAAATATTGTTTTAATAAAACACAAAATTCAAAATATCTTATTTACAAATTTTTTTTTAGTTTTTGCCATATTTTTGTGTTGTTAGCCCGCGAAAGAAAGGTAGGGTGAGAAATTTTGTGCGAGTGCTATAGTGGGGTCCATACAGACGCCAATTTTAAACTTCTAAAATTTCAAAAATTTAAAGCTATGATGTTTATTTTGTTATTATTTTCAGGAAAAAAATTTGCTCTTTAATTATAGAATAATATAAGTTATCATTAATTAATAGTGTAAATTTTATTTGTCACAAACTAGAAAAAAATCTGAAAAATTAAATTTTTTTATTTTTCCACATTACATTAAATAATTCATGTTGAATTAAATAAATATTATTAGAAAAATTTATGGGAAAAAATATTATAAAATAAAAATTTTTGGCTATTATTATATAAACTAATTATTTTATAAAGAAAATAAGTTAATTATTATTATTATAGAATACAAATATTTTATACATATATATGTAAAACTATTACAAAACAATAACTAAAAAATTAAGTTGCAATTTTTTATAACATTGAGGCAATAGCATGGTTTTCAACATTTGAGAGTGTGGGGTCCATATGGACCTCAATTGAATTTCTAATTTCTAAACAAATTTTGTTATTAGATTTAAACCGAATTATAATTAGTAGTTTTGTTTATTATACATTTATTAGAAAAAGGTCAGAAAATTTTGACTTACAATATATAATATTTGTAAATATATTCAAAATTAAAGATTAGCTGGGGTCCTTATGGACCCCACAGTGCTAATCGCGAGTTACAGAGGTTTATTTATTTAAGCATTTTATAGAATTGAAAATCTGCTTATAATGTACATCTAATTAGGTTATTTTTATAATTTAAAAAGTAGTTTCAGGTAGATAAACAATATTACGTATAGTATATTACAAAGCTCGTAAGCCATGCCAACTTTATTTACAAATGACAATTCGTATTGGAGAAGCTGCTCCCAGAAAAGGTTGATTGCAACGGTCGGTAAAAGAAATACGAAAGCTAAGATCATAAATACGGAAAGCGTAATGAAATTATCCTTGGCCTGGCTCTCAGTGCCACCCAAAAGTCGGAAATCTGTTTGAGGTAACGAGACCCTAAGACTAGATTCCTTGGAAAAAGTTTTATTTGTGCGATCGCTTGGAACAACTTTTGAGCCAGCGGAAAACGTAGTATTTGAATCAGTCGATAAATTTTGTTCCATGGGGACTTTGTTAAGGTTAGGTACAATCTACAAATTACAGATTTCTAAAGTCATATGAGCGACATCAAGGGCACGTTCAAAATGATTTAATAATAAATTTTTAATTCAAGACATGAAAAATACTTAGATAAGATTAATATTTAATTTAACTCTATATATGAATATAATTAAAATTTCGTTGTGCATTAAAACGGCTATTATTTTAAATATAATACATCTATGACCGTATATTATTTTTCCTTTCATATGAAAAAAAAACCAAATTTTATCTTTATTTTGCGTAAACACAAAACTAGTTGTCAGATCATCCAATTTGGCCCAATTTAGCTTAAATATACTTTACGTCCGAAGATATTCTTGCCCCCGGAAGAATGCTTGAGCCGAGTCTGATTAGCAATGGGGCGTAGAGGGTGTAATGAAAATGGAATTTGGGGTAAGGAACGAGTTGTATTCAAATTAGCGTTCCCTTTGTATGTATTCCATTTTGTCGCACCATCTAAATTACCAATTTATTAGCAAAAAGGGACTATTAGCACCCTATTAGCTGCTAAAAACTTTAAAAATGCTATCAATGACTGTGTACTTGATAAGGCATCTTCAACACTTAAAAAGGTCATTTTTCGATCAGATTTGGTAAAGGTTTCGTTATCTACCGAACAATGCTTAACTATAAGCGGAACATTCCTGATTAATCGTTTCTTAAGCACTGCGCGGTGTATAACGCTGATGTAGAGGGAAACCAGAAATGCTAAAGGTACAAATTTGGCAAATGTTTCACGGACAAATTGATACATCGTCCACATGGAGTTTCTGTAATAGCGCAGTGCTGTAGTAGTCACATAGAATGTCCAATTTGGATCAATAGTCTAAATATGAGCAAAATATTATAATCTAAGATGGTTTCATAGTTACATGATTTAGATAACCCTAAATGAGCTTTTTTTCTTTTCTATTTTTTTCCACTATTTGCAAATTTTAGACTCACAGGTCGACAAAATCTCTTTTCAATCAGGCTTAAACTATACATGATTTATACCACTAATTTTACATATCAATGCATTTTACCACCAGGCCTATTTTATTTGTTAAGAAAATTTAATATTTAAAAGCCCAGATTCAATATTATTGACTATATAATGGAAAGTTATTCTTTCTTATTTTATAAACATATTAATATATATAGGTGTAAACCCGAATAACTTGTTAGTAAGAAAAAAACATTTACAGATAGTTTTGAGTTAAATTTGGATAGTTGTGTGGCCCTCCAATGTCACAAAAATGTTTTTGTGTCCTAGTCGTTAACAAAAACAATTCAAAAATCATATCAAACAATTTACATATTTTGACAAGTAGACAAAAAAATGCTTTATGATGCAATATATAAAAAGTAGTCACTTTAAAGCATATTAGATTACCGGACTAAAAAAAACCCGTGGTATAGGAGATTCCTCCAAACCTTTTTCCCCTTAGAGGACGGCTAATCCGTTAGGGCTTTGCCCCTTATAAGTCTACAGCATGCACCGCAGAGTTAAATAAGATTTAACACGGACCGGTGACCTAGTTTTTCAGGCTTAGGTTCTCATGGACGGCTTTGGAATTCTTTGGCGGTCATCCATCCAACTACTAACCGGGCTCAACGTTGCTTAACTTGAAGTGTAACACTACAAAGTTTACATTCGCTCAAAGTCGGAAACACTCGTTAATGTGATAAATGCATACTGTTTCACTCTCTGTGCCTACCCATTGCACACCAAACCTACGATGACTCGGAGATGTAGGTTGACGCCTGCTAGGCTGTATCCTCAATCCGTACCAAGTGGACTCGGGCCTAATAGGTGTTACAATTACGCCGGATATGCCGTTTGAATCACAAAGCTTCCCTAAATTTACAAATTATTAATCATAACCTCTATTACATCTAACCTTTGAATGTATATAAAATATAATGTTATATAAATCATACTCTATAATCGTATCCGAATTTGTTTTATTTATATATCAAAATATAAAACTAATATAACAATCATTGGCCCGCGATTGAATGTGCAGCCCCAGAACGTTGATAACATTATCATTCATTTTTATGACCTTTTTTTAACAATAATAGACAAATTTTGTTTCAAAAAACAATACATCCCTACATGATCAATGTCAGCCTAGGGTTTGTCTGTTATGAGAGTGACGAAAACATTGCTTAAGGGCCCCTGGCAATATTTAGTAGATATCAGAATTATAATATTGGTAAAAAATGCTCGTTTTAGACTTTTGGAAGCAGTTGGCTCAAAGGCCCATTGCTGAGTTAATGAAAGCCATTTTAAAAAAAATATTGGTCTGTATGATAAGAGACAAAGTGTACAGAAATGCACACTATTCTTTGACAATTTTATAGCGGGTTGGCCTGAAACGCAAACGAACATAAAACATAGTATATGACAAAAATAAATTTAAACATTAAAGGGTTGTCAATTTCGATTGAGATCAAATATTTACCAAAAAAAAATAGTCTATGCAAACGCCCATAGCGCAATAACCTCGGTGTAACAAAAATTTGTTAAAGCATTAAAGGGACACCGAAAATTTAAATAAGATCAATGTAATTGAAAAAAAAATTAGTCTGAAACACAGCGCCCAAGGCTAGGTGAGACTAAAATTTTAATATAAAAAAGATACCGAATATTTCGATTTATAACAAATAAAAAAAAATTTTCCTGCCATAAAAGATTAATGATGAGGGTAGGGCCTTTGCGTTTTATGTCAAATTAAATAAAAATTACTTAAACGCAAATACCCCAATAAAAAACACAAAAATCAAATGATTGATGACTTCCGGTAATTGCGTTTTAAGTTGCGTTTCAGACCCACCCAAATTGTTAAACGATAAAATATACAAGTACGATCTTTTTATTTTAATCTACCTTTAACAATTTTCATCCAAAATGTCACGGGTGCAAAGAGAATGAGCGAATATACGAAGCATCCCACCACGGCATATTTAACCAATCGAGTATTAAAATATCGCAAATACTCTCGCCTGACGGTCGCGGCGTAGCTGTGGACACAAATCAAGACAGTTATCAGAAAATTGCTATTTATAAGGATTTGCTCGAGCGGGAGATTGTAATTTGAATTAAAATTGTTCCACCTAGCTCCGAGATATATTTGCCGAATCCTGTGCCATAAAAATTAAATTATTTGTGGAACCGCCAATCGTTTTGGAGAAAAAAACATGGTGTGTTATCACATGTGAATGGCGATTAGGGAAACTAAATACCAAAAATTTGAATTATTTTTATTTTGATTTTGATTTCCATTAGTAATTTTGTGTTAACATAATTGATATAAAGATGTGCTAATTTTCAAAAAATTAAAAATCCTACTTAAAACAGTCCACACATAACATATTTGACAAATTTTTGAATGCCAGCACCACATTTTTTTTCCTTAAGGTGAAATGTAAATCCATTGATTTATTTAGAAACCGCTAATAAAAAAGTTAATTAAGCAAAAACGCTTAAGGTATCAAAATAGTGTAAAAATTTTCGTATTGGAAATCAGCGATCATCCTTTTTAATTTAGGGCGTGCCTGTTTTGAGGAAAATAAACGATGGGCTTACACTTCAAATGGTTGTTATTAATGGCCCCTGAATGTTATCGTAACCGTTAAATAATCATGATTCATGTGTTTTTTTACAAATTTTTCGGAAAAAATAACGACCTAAGGCATGGCCTAACATTTTTGAGTAAATTATATGCAATACCTTGGATTCCCAGGTTGACTCAACCAATAGTTTTTGAGATATGTCGAAAAAATAAATATGGCGATGGTGATCAAATTGCACGTAAAGTAGCAAAAGTACAATAGTTTGATACCTAGGATATGGAAATAACTTATTTAATTTATTAAATTAATTTGATTAGCTTGACAAAATAATCTTCAATTTTGGGCAAAAATATGAGGAATGAACAAATCATTAGATTTTTACCTAAAATATCGGGTGGCAGTTGAGGTGAATTTAGAGGCGAGGGAGTAGGCTCATTACCAGAATTCTTACAATACATGTTAGCCATTCGCCGTAACCTATGTCGAATCTTGGTAAAACATTTCTTCATTAAGAGCCAGTGTCCTATTAATGGTTTCGAGTGTTGCGTCACATTTAATTGGACAACGTTTTCATGATTAATCGTGCCTCGAGAACCCATATAGTCGAAAACTATTGAGAATGGCCTGGTACGATTCTCTAACCTACCGATTCTGATTTTTTCCTTCTGCAAACTGTGTATAGAGAGAGAGTTTCCTATATTTTTTGTTTTATTAATTTGAGTATGAAAGAATACTTTTTAGTCTTTTAAAAGTCAGGCAAAATTTGCGTTTTTATTTATTTGGCTAAATATTACTTAACTTCTTCCATATAGGTTATTAAATATACAAGTTTTGAATTTTAAGAGGTATTTGCGTGTCCAAATTTTATACCTTATAAAAGTGTGGTATGTTAAATGGTATTGTTGAAATATTTTTTATTTAAAAAATTAGTTTTTTGCAAAAAGTTGTTTGAATAAGTATAATGTATTATCTCAATGTGTTTGCTGCTAATAAAAAACTAAGAAATATAGAAAAAAAATTCTAAAATTGCAAAAGAAAAATGCCATTAATTAATTTTAATTTTTTTTTACAAATCAAAGTGACTTAATTTCAGCGGAGATAAAACTCTCAATGGCGTTATATTTTTGATATTAACGGAAACAAAATAATAGCTTTTAGATCTATTGTGAACCATGACATAATAATATACTATATAGAGAGTAAAAAAAAAATTTAATTTTCTAAATATGATTTGAACGTGTGCCTTCAACTAAAAAATGAAGCAACAACAAAGCTTATTTCATCGTATACTCACATCCTACACATTGCAATCAAAAAAAAAAGAAAATTCACATCGCAATCAAAAAAATAAAATCGAAAATTACATACCTGATGAAGTTAGCTACGATAGCTACCACGTTCCCCGCTATCCCAAGAATAATAAGGACGGGATATATCCTTAGATAGACGACTCTTTCAAGATGAGTCACTCCCATCAATTGAGATATATTGTAACACTTTCCCATCGAAGTGTCCGTAAGGACCATGATGTCAACTACTTCTTTTTGAAGGGCAAATTGTTAGCAGAGTGGGTCGATTTTTTTAGTCTCACAAAAATAGCGAAAGATTGGGAACATGCCGTTAAATTCATTATATATACGGTACTTCTCTGTGATTTACCCAGAAAATGTCGCATTCGTGTTTATACCTATGGACGTCTAAATTTTCTCGAAATTATTGTAAGAAATTCCTTGAACTAAAAATGGCTGTAAGGACGTGGGACCAAGCCTATCTCACCTAATTGATAATTAATTTGGTAGAGTTTAGGTGAACCTTTAATTACTAATCTTTTTAATACGTATATCATTAGCGCCCTTCCCTCCTTTGAACAAATATAAATAATAGAATAATGACTTAATTAATGATTGTGTAAAGTTACTTTATACCTAAATGATTTAGAAAAACACTTTTTCGCAGTATTAAAGGCAAGACGAAGGTCATCTGTGGATTACTCTATCTATCATGACACGATATTCTGGGAAATAACGATTTCGAGAAGTTAAATAAAATGGATCACAAATTAATTTAGTGAAATTATAAGGCATGCATGCAAACTTGGGTTATTTTCTATAATTGAGGTAAGCAAGGCTGAGGGAGCCTAAAAGGTTTAAGTTAAAAAAGCTAACTAAATTTTTTCTATACTAAATTCTAGATTTCGGGCAAGGTTATAGACTGTTTTGCATTTAAAAATATAGCGCCCTACTTAAGTTAAGCCGCTTTATAAGATCCATCAATTATAAATTGAGCTCGGTGCAATGTGCTTTTATATATACGTACTTTAACCTGTCGTCCCTGAGACGAGGTGAGAGTATGAGCACCAAGTGAATTCACGTTTTAAATCTTTGCTGTAAGGATATTAAATTAATACAATTAAACTTGCCCCATGGCATAACATTCTAAACATATTTCATGTGCATATGAAACGTTAAAATCTATGATATAGGAATTTCCCCAAAACCTTTTACTTCATTAAAAAATGGCTTACCCCGTAGAGATTTGCCTCTTTTAATTCCAGCAGTTGACCTTGCAGGGATTAAGGATATTAGAAGCAGATTAGCTTTTTTTAGGTCTAGGCTCTCGAAAGAGGCTTTGGGATTCCTAGGCGGTCATCCATCGAACTACTTATTAGGTTTAACGCTGCCTAACTTGAATATATAACACAACATACGTTTGCAAGCGCTCGAGGTCGTACGATATTTTAGAAAAAAGTTAGGTGTCCACGACTTAATGAACATTATTTGGCTACTTCTAAGCTCTGTTTTTTTTAAATAAATTATATACTGTGGAAAAAGTTGGATTTTAGGCACAAAAATTTAGATTAATCTTTGAATGGAATACATTGTCAGCACTATGTTAAAGAACTGGAGATGGGGGGGGGGGGGGGGGGGGTGGTGACACACATTTAATCTGTTTTTTAGATATGGTATAACAGACCTTTTTAGTTAACCTAAAGGTTTACAAATTTATATCCATCCTAGCACTGATCCCCATTTTTCACGGCATATGATCAGAACTGGCTCTAAGGGAAACTGACAATGCTTACAAGTGCTAAAAACAATTTTACATTTTTGGGTATACCATCGCAAAAAGCGGACATGTCAATGTGAATGGGCTCCCTAAGTCATTTTTCTTAATAAATACTTTATACCGGCCCTGCCTCACCCCTAAAATGCTAAATATGTCAAATAATTTAAGTAATATGTTTCCATAAAATAACTGCAGGTCAAATATTTTATGTTAAGTAAAGCAGTTTTATTATATAAAATATCTCAACTTGGTAAGTTTTGCAAAAACTTACTAATAAAAAAACATTTTTAAAGCCCGTGATTAGAGTTCAAAGTCACCGAAAAACCCACCAGACCCGATGCCACCGAAAAACGGGCCAGTCCGAGCGGGGCGGGCCTAAATTAGAAAAAAATATACGAACAGGGCTGGGCCGATATTTATAATCTCATTTGCCTAATTTTTGTTTTAATTGTTATTAACAAAAACTAAAAATGATAAATTTATTTTAATTTGAAGGAGTCTACACCTTGTTTATTAAAACTTTTAAAGGAATGTTTAGCTTGTAATATATAAATTTCGGGCCCTACTTGTTTCGGGCTGACATAAAAATGAAAATCCAAATTTTGGGCAGAGCAGAACCTCAGATTCGGGCGGGCCGGCTAGATATAACATAACGGACCGGTTTGAACTCTAACGGGAAGGCAGGCCTATAAAGTCTGTAATATTCAAATGGCATTTACCTAATAACAGAAAACGTTTAATATGGTTCTTAAGGCTTGGACTTAAATCTAAAAAATTGCACAACTAATATGTCAAAAAAAGAATAATTGTTTTATTGTGCACGTGTAATTACCATAAATATTATAGCAAAATAATTTAGCAAATTATTCCAAAACGTGCTTAAATGATATTATATCAGTGAATGAATAAGTAGTTATATTTTTAACATGTAATAGTACGTTTTTTTTATTTAAATTTTTGAAAAATAATAACTATTTTGAATGCATACTAAATCAATGTTTAGATATTTTTAAGAAAGGCAATGCCTCCGTTTGAAAACAACATCAATGATTTGCAGATAAGATGATCGAAAAAAATGTAAGTTCAGAGGCGTTTTTTGGTGTTATTGACAGGTGAAGATGAGCTTCCTGTATCCAGAATTGAATATTAGTTCCAGGTATATAAACAAGGTAACGTAAAGTAGACTACATAGCTCGTAAGCCATATTGACTTTAGACACCAGAGAGAGCTCATTTTTGAGGAGTTGTTCCCAGAAGAGGTTGATAACTAGGGCCGGTAGCAAGAATATACCCAAAACCATGAAGAGAGTCAACGTAACGAAATTATCCCTGGCTTGGCTTTCAATACCACCCAGGAGTCGGAGATCCGTTTGGGGCAAGGAAGATCTCAAACTTGATTCGGGATGGCCAATCGAAAAATTCTGCAATTCCTTCCTGATTTTGAATTTTGTCTTCGAATTGCTCCCCGTTTGAGAACTGTTGCCCTTATTTAGTTCGGATGGTGAATCCTGCCCTACAACATCAATGTCCCGGTTTGGCGCGACCTAAAAAAGATTTCTTATGGATGGGCTACATTATATCAACATATAACACAGGTCTACAAATTTTTATTATGTGCCTTACTACAGAGACCTGCCATCTTAGTTATTTAAAAATCCGTTTACCGTTTTTTCTAAGTAAGCTTAGTGAATAAGCTATAAACATTAAACATTTTGAAAAAATGCCAAATAACAAAAAGCTTCAAAAACAAAAATATTTTTTTTCCATATATTTTATTATTTTTTTTTTATTTTAAATCTAACAAATAAATTTTTTATAATTTATTAATTCTATTCATTGTTAATTAACATTATTATTATTATTATTTTAATAATGCTGGTTTTAATGAATTTTAATAAATTGGGTCATTAAGTTGGAGTGCTAAATCTAAATGTTGATGTAAGAGCCTGATGTACATAGAAATTATAATTCTAAATATTTGAAATATAGTTACAGGGGATTTTTAGAATTTTTTCATTGTATTTTCGAGGTTCCAATATCTGTCAATTAAGTCAAAATAAGATTTTTTTGATATTGTTAATAGCCGAATGCAGAAAAAAATAAGTAGGAAAATATATATGAAATAAGGCCATAATGGGGATTTATTTATTTTTATACACTTTTTTTGACATTGAAATTGTCCACCTGTTTATAGGGTTTGTCAAAAAATAATTAAAATTATAATAATTTATTCAAAAAATTGAGTCATATTTTTTAAATAACTGGTTCCGTTATTTATGTCTATATAAATGTCACTATACCCTGGGTTCGTCAAACATATGCGTGTTAAAAGGGATTTTGCTTTGCCCGAGTCGCTTTTTATCGGTAAAGGTGCGTTTCAGCTGACACCGCGCATCAAAAGGGATTTGGGGGTGGGAGGGCGAAAAATGAGGTAGGGAATGGGTCGTTGTAAATTCCTCGTTTTCCTTGATGCTCCTCATACGGGTCATAGTTTTTTCTCTCTCGATCGCCTTGGTAGTATAACCTAAGAAGCAAAACATGCAACAAATCTTATTTTAGGCAACTTTTTCTTATATATTGTAATTTAATTCACAATTTGAATGGTAAATGATTATTTTGGGTTCTAAAATATTTTTAAACAACAGGGTTAATCCCTATAAATTGCTCTATGCGTAAGAAAATAATTGCTCGTGCGCATAGATCATTTATTAGATATCAACCCTATCGTTAAGCTACACAAACAACCATTTAAAGGCTTTACGACTTACGAAATATATAATAATAATAAAAATAATAATAATAAAATAATAATAAATAATGATAAATAATAATAATAATAATAATTGTGTTAATAATAACAACAAAGGTCATACTTGCTATGGCATCCGATGCACTTAAAAATTTTATTTTACGATCTGGCTGACTTAAAGTTCCAATTTCACCCGAAATTTGTGTTACGATTAGCGGGGCATTCCGAACTAATCGTTTCCTGTGCAGGAGATGTATAACATTTACGTAAAAGTAAACCATAATTGCCAACGGTATGAACTTGGCAAAGGTTTCGCGGAAAAGTTGATACACTAGCCACATGGAGTTTCTGGAGTTGAGGAATGTTGTTGTAGTTATGTAAAATATCCAATTTGGTTCTACAGCCTTGAAATTTTAAAAACATAAACTAAATAAAATCTAGTCTTGTAAATTCATTATTTTAAATTGGAAAACTCTGTGAAGTTACATATCATTTTTATTATCTGACAATTATGAAGTGCCAAAAAATTAGTGACTGGTTTATCTACAATATATAATCGGGTCCATAATCGGAATTAGACTTATCTGGATATTAATGTAGGGAATATTTACCTTTGTTTCCCATTTTTCCATCAAAAAAATCATTTTTACTCTACACATTTTAATATTTCATAAAAATGACACCTTTACGACGTCGAGACTCCAAGACAAAATTAAAAAAATGCAAGGTAAATTTTAAAAGGTAATTTTAAATCATCTATTTTTTTCACATTAATTTTGAAATTTTATATGTGAAAGCCTAGCAAATTCTTTTGACTTTGTTTTAATTTTATAAAATTATAACTTAACGAATTAGGCAAAAGATATCGTTTATATGAAAAATTAAGGTTAAATAAGTTACTTATTTAAAGTTTAAATTCTCAATAATGCGGATTTTACTTACACTGGACAACAAAAAAAAACAACATAAACGATTTGAGGGTTTTGTAGATAATTTTCTTGGGATAACAATCCCGGGTTTAATTTTTTTCCAATTTCTTCAATTTTTTTTAAACCGCGTCCAAAGTTCAGAAAAAAATTACAATTTTTTTTTAAATATTAATTTTCCAAAAAATTGGCATACTTATAAAAACATATCTAAAAAAGGTTATTACCAAAAAATATTAGCAATTTACTTTCAAATTATTTAGAATCAAAAAACGAATTTAACGACAAAAACCACTATTTTTATAAAAAATTAAAAAATAAAAAATAAATTAAATATTATAAAAAATAAACGCCTTACGTTAATAATGAATGTTTCCGTTAAATAAATATGTTTTTAAACTTTTATTACTACTCATAGGTTTTATGATATAGAAGCCCAAAATACCCCAAAAAATGAAAAATCTTAAGACACCGAATAACTAAAAATCTGAGGAATTGGCTAGAATTCTGATTTCAAATTTGTTATCAGCGCCAAAAACTTGTCCAAAAACCATAGTTGCCATAAATGATGCTTACGTCCGAATTTTGTTGTCCATATTAAGAATGTTAATAAAAGGCTGAAAAAGGGTAAAGGGATTAAAAAATGGTTCATACCGTTTGACAAATTTTTTACTTTTAAATATAATATCTTTGTAAGTGAATAACCGTCCACATAAATTTATGAAAGCATATTTTGATGCTTACTCTCAACTGAGTTCATTCAAGGCTATTAAACTTTCTGAAAGATTTTTGCATATTAAACTCGTTACTATTTCGTCCTCTGGAAGGTCCAATTGTGTATTAAACCTACGATATCCCGAAGGGTTTCTAAATTGACGCCTGCTACGTTGAATCCTCATATTTCCGTAGCTCCAATACGGCCTAACTAGAGGAGAAGCTGTAAAACCAACACCGGAGATTCCATGTGGATCACAAAGTTTTCCTAATATTGAATATAAAAAAAGAAAATATCAATTGTACTGACTACGGCTATTAACCAATGAATACGAAAATTGTAAACAACATCTACAAATATTGATATTGCATTTACCGCTAAATGCATCCAGAGATGTCATGACTACAACAAATTTTGTATAGATAAATTAGCGATTAAAAGCATTTAAAGTGAATTAAAAAATATAGCATAGCTCGACAAATCGGGTATGAGTTAATATACCAGACATGCCATCATAAGAATTTTTCCGTTTCCCGTTTTTTAAATTGTTTGTTAGCAACATAAACATTAAATACATTGAAAAATGTTTAAAAAAAAACAAAAAAAAATTTGAAAAAATTAATTATATATAAATAAAACAGCTAAGGTGTTAAATTCAAACATCAAACTATATTTTCCAAACAGATATTTAGGTTAAGGTGCCAAGTAGAGCTTGACATATGTAAAAATTATATTTCGCATCGTTTTAAAGAAATTACAGGTATTTAAATATTAAATTTTTTTTCCATATTATCCACTTGTAAGATTAATCAGACAATTTAATCAAATTTAGCCACTAGATTTTTAGCTATATAAAAGGCCGACTCTAGCATGAAAAACGGAAAAAACACCAGAGCCGTGACCATTATATAGATTGTTTCCCTAAAGTGTCATAATTTTCGCTATAACTCATTGATTTGTCGACTTGTGATTATACTAAAACATGGTATCTTAAAAAGCCTTTTAAATCCACAATGTCCTTAAATATTTATAATAATTTATGAAATATTTTTTACAAGACTAAAAGACTTAATTTGTTTAATCTTGTAAAAAAGGGAATATTATTAGAAATGTGCCTATTCGAGCACGCTTTAGCATTTACTTTTTTTATGAAATATGCGCTACCAATATATTTTTTTCCAAGCTCTCCATCAATAATAATTTAAAAATCTTATGTAAATTTGAGCAGCATTCACCTTCCCAAAAACTTTTTCAATTATAAATAGGTTTAAATATCAAACTTCAAACCCGACAATAACTGAAACTTAAAGTATTTATAATTACACGTGTTTAATTTTTGTATATCATAATTCATATTTTTTTTAATTATTTCTTATTTATTTGACACTCATGGTTTACATATATGTTACATTTTAAAATCTTTATTATATATATCTGTATGTACGATAAACATACAAATTTAAAATATTCCATATATAGGTGTCGTACGTCTTAAAACAAAAGCGCACTTAAATATTAATTATTGGTTTTTATGGTATTAAAAAATATCTTTTTTAATCAGTTTAGTTATTTTAAGAAATTAATAATGTACATGGATTATACTTTATTTCTAAAAAAAACTAATTATTTTTGTCTTTTGAGTCAACAACATCTTTAATAAATCAATAAATTGACCTAAAGCCTAATATTAAGTTATTCGGCTGCGATTGCACATAGGCATCGTTATACAAATTTGATGGAAAAGCGCTTTACATCTATCTAGTTCACATATGTTGCTCATCAGAATATGATCTAAATCTGATTTGCATATGTAAGAAATATTTCATAAAGACCAAATTTTGCACTATGGGTTTCGCAGCCTCATTTCCCCACCCTCGGTCCGCCAAATTAGGGATTAGTATACAAAGCATGCGATTAAACAGATATATAACAATACCTTTGATAATTTTGAGCCAAAATGTTATAGGCGCAAATAGGATCAACGAATACACGAAGCACCCAACAACGATATACTTGACGTAGCGGGCTTTAAAAAATCGGAGGTAGTCCCGTCTCACGATCGCGGCATAACTGTGACCACAAATTACGAGAGTGAGCAGGAAACTGCTACTCATAACTATTTGCACCAGCGGGTGATAATAATTCGATTGAAAGTTATTCCAACGCAGCCCGAGAAATATTTGACGGGCACTGTTTTAAAATAAGAAAAAATTACACCTATTAAAAATAAAGGGGCCCCATCATATTAAATATGTATTGACGCTCCTGAGCAAACCAAATAATTCAAAGTTCAAAGTTAAGTTATTTTTTCAAAAAAAATTAAAAAAAAAATATTTTTCGGTGGAACGCATCTAAAAGTTGCTAATAAAAGTCATTAGACACGACTTTTGAAATAAAAGTTATTGAATTTCTGAACAGCTAAGAGTATTGGAAACATAATCTATTGTACTGCATTAAGAAAATATTGCACAATTAGAATTTAAACATAAAATCTTATTTTATCCAGCCTCAAGGATACCCTAAGCATTGCGGCCAATTTAAGTAAAAATTGATTTTAACGTAAATGCTAATTGAATTGAGAGAGGAACTAATAATTATATTATTTTAGATCTAGCTCATGTAATTAATAAATGACGCAAATAATAACCGTGGGTTATCGGGTTGACTTAACCAACGGTGTTTGAGATAGGGTGATGCAATTAATATGGCGATTAGCAATAAATTACATGTGAAGTAATAGATGTACAATAATTTGACACCTAAATATTGTTAATCAAATATAAATGGATATTAAAGATTGCCAGAAACGGGGCTAATTGTAGTTTTATGCAAGGCTGGGAAAAAAATAAATGGGCTTTTTTTTAACAAGTTTTCGAGTTTTTTCGACAAATGCCCAAACTCGTGGGCATGACAAAAGAAAAGCTCCTTTTCTTGCTTAAAAAAAAGGGGCATATTTAAAAAAGCCCCTTTTCTTAAAAAAAACTTTTAGGAGCCTTTAGAAAAATTAACCCACCCACCATTATTATAAAGAAAAAATCAAAATTTTTTGAAATTTTTATAAAGAAAACAAAAAAAGGGCTGTTTAAGAGCCAACTTTTGGGTTTTTTTGCCCCTTTTCTTAGTGAGAGCTGTTTTTTAATTCTTATTTTGGCCCTTTATTTATAGCTCTCTTTCCTTCTTTAAATTTTGGAGGGAGGGGGCGGGAAAATTGAGCCAAAGTTTTTTGGCTCATTGTTTTTCCAACACTAATTTTATGCAATAAGCAAAGAGGGCCATTGATAACTTACGGTATCACGGATTGTCCCCGCTTAATCTAATTAGTTATAAACAGGTGTGGTGTTTAATTCTACTCATAAGCTGCTTCCTCATAAAAGTACATACAATCACATTAAAGCTACTGAGTGCCCGGCCCTTTAAATTGTGGAATGACTATTTGCATGTAACTAAATTTCTGTACCCTAAAGTTTTTATAATGGCAGCAATAGCAACCAGCTCTTTCATTCTAATGTATAAGAAAGAGTTCTGATGCAAATGGTTTGCTAAACATAACTTCGTGATGGTGCAATCACATGATATATTAGTATTACAACGTTGAAAAAAAATAAATTTCAATGTTAAATAAGCCCGACGGATTCCAGTAGAAAAAAATTACTATAAACGCATTGATTTAATCATAAAAAAATAGGTGTTTTTGTTCATAATTACCAAATTTTAGTATTTAATCTTAATTATTTATCAATAAAATAACCAAAAGTTGTATCCTGGAGGTTATAAATTCACCCTTACTATAGTAGTTCAGTTATTTTAAATAAAAATCAAAGAAAATCTTAATTAGTATTTGCTGAAATTTGTGAACATTAAAAATTAACGACTCCTTGTTCATAAATATGCTACTTAAAAAATCAAATGGCAGTTGAGGTGAATTGAGAGGCGAGGGCGTAAATTCGGGTCCAGAATTGCAGCAAAAGTAACAGTACATCCGGATCGTTCGCCGGAATTTGTGTCGAATTTTAGTGAAACATTCTTGGAGGCAAAGTACAAGAACCTGCCAAGTCCGGGCCAGATGCTCGGAAACTTTTATTTTGGCATCGCTGTTGTTTCTCGAGTTTGTACCGTGGTTACTGCCGTAATTAAAGGCCGATGACGGCGTGGTTCGACTTCGAAACTCACGAATTTTTATTTTCTCTCTTTGCAAGCTATCGAAAAAGAAAAATTAAAAAAATGAATAAAATGGAAAAATAATATGACTTGCACAAATATAATTGTAGCCTAATACATCTCATTTTTTTTTGTGCACGTGCAAAGTGAGTTTTTATTTGCGTGAAAATTTTCAAAAAATTATTTTGTAATAAAACGCAAATTTTAAAAATGCCAAATTTAGTTTATCACAAAATGCTTTTTCTAAAATAAACATTTTTAAAAAAAAATAAAAAAAAAATTAAAGTTATAAAATGTTTAGAACATAATTTCACGAAAATAAAAACTTTGCACGTGCCCTAACTAGAATTTAAATGCACGTGTACGTTGTTATTTTAATCCTTTATTACACAGGTCAATAAATATCAATGGCACAACCGTTAATTTTATGAAAACATAAAAGAATGCGTCCCCATGATGGCCTAATCTCATGTATATTTTTTGTTTTTCTTAGTCTCTTACGTCTTTAGCTCCTTATATCTGTCTATAACATGGCCTTGACCAAATTGACAGATCTAAATATACCCTAAAAATTCAAAATCTTTATTGCATTTAAAAATCCCATGTAACTTATATTTTTAATCACAAATAGTAAAAAATAAATTATCAATATATCAAGCTTTTACATCGGTGTTTAGATAATACAAAATATTCCGCGTCCATACTTAAATACGACAACCTATATTATCGGTTATAAATGAAAATATTATTTGAAGAATTAAACAGTTTAACTATTGTGAATATGCAAAAATAAAATTTTAATTTATTTTTAAATCTTTTTTTTTGGTTTTTTGACCTTTTATTCTAAAATTTCAATGTTTATAACCGACTAACTATGTTTGATTAGGAAAAACGGTAAACGGATTTGATTTCCTAATATGGCAAGTTTGATCCTGTTGTTAACTCATTACTCTCGAAAAATTGTTGACCTGTGTTATTTAAGTCCGAAGAAAAGTAAAAAGGGTGGGGGTTTTGGTTAGCGTAAAAGGTAGGAAAATAAAGAGATCGACACGTCAAAAAACTATGAAGGTTTAATGTCGACAAAAATGCAGTGATCTACAAAATGGCCTTATCATCAACGTTTTTTTAAATAAGGTCTAAATATAAAACTTTTGAAAAGTCAAATAAAATGGATGGTGCGGCCTCGTAACGAAAAAATAATAAAAAAATTTAATGACCCTGACTTATGAAATATTGAAGTTAGCTACCTTTATTTAGTTTTCCCAACTCCGTTTATTTTTACAATCTAAAGCACATTTAGATCTAAATTTAAAATGATAAAAGAATATTTTGTCACTTATCTTGCATTTCGAATAAATTTATTAATAAAAGCCTAACCTTTTAAATACAAAAATTGGGAATTTATTGCGCGTTAAGGCGTGTTTTGTTATATCTAAATCTTTTTTTTTTGATTTTCAAACATTCGGCTTTCACATCACTTAAGACGTGTTTAATCAGAGGCGCCGCGGTAAATTTAAAAATAAATAACCATTTTTCTGGAGTATGAAAACGGACCCTTAGCAAAACTATTTAGATCAAATTGAAGATATAATTATTGATACTAGTACGACCGCAAAGTTCCTAGGTTTAAATATATAAAAAGCCTATATTAATAACACAGGTCAACATATATCAATGTCAGAAACGTAAATTTAATGAAATTATAAAAGAATGCATCCCACGATGGCCTAATTTCATATAAATTTTTCGTTTTTCTTAGTTTCTTCCATCTTTGTCTCCTTAGTTCCCTCTATAATAAAATGGCCTTTTTTGACCATGCCAGAATATACTCAAAAAACAACAAATTAAAAAATCTTTTTTTGCAATCCCTTGTAACATATATTTTTAATCACAAACAATGAAAATAAGTTTTATTAATTTATCAAGCTCTTACATCGGCATTTAGAAAATACAAAATATTTCGCATCCAAACTTAAATACGACAGGATATATTGTCGATTTTTAATGAAAATATTATTTGAAGAAATTTAACAGTTTAACTATTGTGAATATGCAAAAATAAAATTTCAGCTTATTTTGGTTATTGAATCTTTTTTGATTTTTTTACTTTTTTTTTCTAAAATTTTCAATGTTTATAGCTGATTAACTAAGTTTGATTAGAAAAACGGTAAACGGATTTGAAAATTCCGAAGATGGCAGGTTTGATCTCCGTAGTTAGCTCATAACTCTCAAAAATTTGTTAACCTGTGTAATCAGACCTTTAGGATTTTTTTAAAACCTAAATAAATATTTTGTAATTTTAAAATTTATGGTAGGCTATAGTGTTAACCTGATAACGTTAGCTACAATAGCCATCACGTTTCCCACGACCCCGAGAATAATGACGAGCGGATAGATCCTAAGGTAAATTATTTCTTCGAGCCGAGTGATTCCCATCAAATGTGATATATGGTAGCATTTTCCAATCGATATATCAGTAAGAACCATAGAGCCTTTAAATTTACGGAAACTTAAAACGCATCAAGACGTAAACCAATTTGAAATTGATTAAAAATATGTTTTTGTGCATATAGCTAGCTAATTGCATAGGATCGGGGCTTTCATTCTCTATTAACAATTTTATTTGGCGGGGGCGGCTGACTGAATTATCGGGAAATTAATTATGAATTCGAGGCCAAACTGAATAATTATTCCTTCTATCCTTGGGTAAATTAATTGAATTTTGATGAAAAACGCATTTATAAGACATTTTAATTGCCTAATTGATGTAATCAACAAATCCGCCTAAGTACGTATATAAATAGGGCGCACTAACCAATCCATAACCCTTAATTAAGGTATGTGGGCAAGTGGCTATAAACGTTAATTTTACACAGCGCTCTTGAGGTAATAATAAAGTTGCTCCATCATTTATAATATTATCGGTATCTTAAAAGATAAAAAGTAAAACAACCAAGTCTTTTTTTATGAACACTATTTGTAGATTACGAAGTCGAGATGTAAAATAACAGGAATTGTTTATTTGTTTTTAATCTAATTTGCAAAATCGTTGAAATAATTAACCAAATTAAATAAAAATTAACGTGATATCTGGCATCTAATCTAGACGAATTATAAAAAAGTTATAAATATAGTCCTAAATTTTAATAAATATTTTTCAAAAATATAAAACGGTTTAAAAAAAATTCTTCTCTTCACGTACGAATAAAATCGGAATACAATGTCAAATTTTTTTTCAAACAAAAATTCATTTCAAACGCAGTCAATATTAAAAGATTAATTCTCACTTTTCCTAGGTGAGTTTTGGTGACAAAATTAAAATACTTAGGTTCCATATTAAGGGCGAAAATACATTTTTTAGTTTGCATACACCAATTTTGGCAAATGAGTTAAACCATTTTATTAGATGTACATGCACACTAAAAGTTTTTGCCAGGTAGGGCATGTCAAATTCCGGAAGGAGGTGTCCATAAACTCCGGATTTTTTTTTATTTTAATTTGCTTTCGAACGTTTAATACCATTAAGTTTCCCTAAAAGAATATCATTAAATATAATACCTCTGGCTAACATTTAAAATTGAAACGAAGACGATAAGCAAATAAAACCGAAAAAACAAGACCAAAAAATTTCTTTAATTTTTTTATTTTTCATAAAAATTTATTACACTCAGAAACTCCAGTTCCGACACAACCCACCCAGCCAACTCCCCCCAGAAACGCTAACAACCTAAATTCACCGTTCCAACCCTGTAAAAAAATTTACAAGATGTTGATCTTTATCAACTAACTATTCTCACGTAAAACCATTTAATATTTTTATCATTGATGACGATGTTTTTCACTAAGTGCGTACACTACAATGAATGGAGCGAGACCTCACCACAATTCCTAGTTTCGCTATTTCGATAAAAGTGCTACATTAATGATTTACGAATTTTTCATGAGAACCACCTTCCTCTCCCCCTCCCCCCTCAGACATAGAAACAAACGATAAAAAAAAAATCTAGAACCCATCACGCTAGGCATTAATTTTACCCCCCCCCCTTTTTTCCTTCTTTCCCCCCCCCTCTTTTTTTTTCCCCCCCCTTTTCCCTTCCCCCTTCCATTCCCTTCCCTTCACTTTATCTCCTTTCTGCCCCCCCATAAACCCCCCCCCCCCCCCCCACCCCACCCCCCCAAAAAGGGTAAAAAACTTTTTTTTTAAAACCCCTTATATTTTTTTTTTATTTAAAACCCCAAATTTTTTTTACACCCTTAAAAAAAAAAAAAAAAAAATATAAATAAAAAAAACAAACCCCAAAAAAAAAAATTTTTTAATTTTTTTATTTTCTAAAAAATTTGCTGCTTTTTCATTTATTTACACCATTTAACAAAATGTTGGAATACAAACACAAATCCCAATATATCCAATAAGCTAATGTTAACTAACAAATTCTAACAAAATAAACCTTTGGAATTAATGGATTGCTTCCCAACTACCGGAGTTTTAACATATCCTAACAAGGTCATATAATATATTACATCAAGAATAAGATGGAAGGGGAGACTTAAAAAATTATCACTTAGGCGAGGTCAGTTTATTTATTTATATAATCATAAAATTGCTAGGTAACTAAATCAAGAGAGAAGTTGGCATATCTAAAGTTAAAAATTATTAAACATTTTATTAGAAATTATAAAAAAAATAAATGTCAAATATATATATATATAAAAGATATTTAATTGTTTAGATCCGATCAATTATATTCATCTAAAGAATTCTAAAATAAAAAAAATACAATATACATTTGATAAAAGAAAGAAAAATAAAATAATATTATAACTTGAAAGGTATTTGATATATGATCACAAGCATTATGAAGTTCAATCAGGCCTTTTTTTAAAACATGAATGGCAGGACTTTCTAATTAAACAGAACACTTTAGTATATTGAACAAATATTGAATCTATATATTTTTTACTAATTACAAAAAAAAATAATTTATTAAATGGAAATTTTAAGCGTATTATACATATCTAAAAGCTAAAATACATCATTTTTTTTCTTGTGATAGTTATTATGTTAAGCTATTTATAACACTATTTTTGTGAATTGAGAAGTCATTGTAGCTCATATTTTAGCAAAATACTAAATAACCTTACAAATACAATTTATGAAAAAAAGTTGAATTAATTAAAATTATAAAATATCTGGTCATAACTATAAATGGTTTTATTTTTGGAGCATGAAAAAAAGTTAAACAAAAAAAAATTCATGTAATCAAATATTATTAATCTAATGTTAAGATTAAATGCATATTGACATAGAAACACTATATGGTGGAACATTTCAAAAAAGCAATATTATAGAGTTATGCAAAATTTAATATATATAATGATAAAAATACTGTATGTTTGTATTCTAATATTTATTTTGTGTTCGGAAGGATGAGGGATAGTGTAGCCACAAAATTCTACATCAGGTCTAAGCAGTTCAAAAATATAAATAATTACAATTTCGATATTATTTTGCACAATGCATTGCCTAATGTATGATCCTCACCGAGTAAAACAAACGTCTTAGTTCTTTCATCTCCACCTTCTACATCAATCTATAACACAGATTTAATGTTCGCAATATACATATATGCTTATAAATATTTAAGAACTTACAATTTCTAAATTTCGTGGTTTTTCAAGTTCCATCACGTGTTGTTATAATCTCGAAAACACATGTCTAAAAATACGAAAGTAGTTGCAAAGGCTAAATGGGAAATCATTGAACAAGACGCTATTCCACTTGGAGATGGTGATTTAGTTTGCATCGAGGAGTTAAAGGATTATGAATTAGTCAATTATCAAAGTGTAAGAAGTTTTTATATATTTGTTATCTGTTGTTAGATATAATTATATAAATATAGATAAAACATAGACCAAATAATAAGAAGCTAAAGACAAAAAAGAGGCTAAAAAATAAAGAATTAAGTAATCCTTATTGCTTTATATTAGTAGCTTTACCTAACTTACAGAATGTCAATATAAGCCAATGGAATAAGCAGTTTTTTAGAATTCCAGAAAGTCTATTGAATGGTATATCAGCTCTTGGGTTTGTAAGCCCAACAGCAATTCAAAAGGCTGTGATTTCATCAGCGTTGATTCACAAAAACATTATAGCATCTGCTCAAACAGTAATTTATAATTTATTGACTGATTATTAGTTTTTTAAGCAATTTTTTTATTTGAATTTTAATACAATTATTTTTTACATATTTTTATAATCAGGGTAGTGGAAAAACATTGGCTTTCCTTATTCCCATATTTAGTCAAATTGTTAAAGACCATCAAATTATTCAGGTAGTATGTTTGACAAAAATTAGATATTACTTAGATTAATTTTCAATTTGTCTTCCTGGTTTATAATACTTTTTTTATTAAGTGTTATCAATTAATTGTTATCTACATTTTTTATTACTTATCAAAAGAGTTTGCTTTTATTTTCTACACCATTTGTTGTTTTGTCCATTGGTACTGATTAACAAATACAAAATGTGTAAATACTTAAAAAAAAATTTATGTTTCACAAACAGGATTTTTACATTTTTATGAATTTAGTGTATGAAAAAATTGGGACAAGAATATAGAAACAATATATGAAAACCGTCATACAAATTTTTTTTTGTTTAAATTATTTTTAAAATTGTTTGGCAATAACTTATGAATGTCACTATTATGGCATTTACTTTTTATAGAATCTATATTTTTTTATTTTTTTGTTTACCAGCTTTAGTGGTTTTATTTATTTTTTGACATTATGCAAAAGTTAATTTAATAGTTTTTTAACTATTTTCCCTAGGACATTTTTAAAGAATTTATATTTTTATAAGCATTGTATATATTTCTTAACTTTTAAGCCAATTAACAAGAGGCATAGGGTCAATATTTGTATGTGCATTACAATTTGTTTTTTGTGCTTAACAGTTAATGCACATGATTTATTGTTTTAAATTTAACAGTTAACTGTTATTTCGTTAAGATGGGTAACTTATTAACATTATTAAATTATATGTTAACTTTAATTGAGATTTGTTTTGTTTACATTTGATATTTGTTTAGATCAATAGTAAAAATGAGACAGTATCCAACATTCAAGCTTTAATTATCACACCAACCCGTGAATTAGCCATACAAATTAAATCGCATGCTCTATCCCTCTCCCAATTCGCTTCTATAAAAGTGATTTAATAAAAATATTATATTGCTTTATTGTGTGTTAAACATTTTATTTAATTTTCAAAGCTTTCTGTTCATTAAGACAGTAAACTTATTTAATATTAATTGCCTTAATTTAATTGCTTTACGTATACATAAATACAAAAAGCTTATATTAACAACATGTTTAAAGTCTGAATAAATAAATAGAATTTTTTGTTCTCTATTTTCTCAACTTATTTTAAAATAGATTTCATTTCAAAATAAATGTAATATTTTGCATCTATATAGATAAATGAATAGTGATTATGTAATATATTTATTTTGTAACCTTGGTTTGGAAACAACATATTTTCAAAAATATAAAACGATTTTGACTAAATTTCCTATAAAAAGTAGAAAACAAGATTTTGGTTTTTTAAGCAAAGATTCATTTTGTATATACATAAAATTAATTTATTATTTTATCACATTTTAATCAGTAAGAAACAAGATTTTGATATTTTTTAATTTTATGTATGAAATTTTTTTATTATTTTTACCCAATTAAAATTACCAATCAATCTAACTTTTTGGTTTTCATTTAAAAAAATTTTACCTGAGGATTGTTTAAAATATGGTTTTATTTTAAATTATCTGATTTATAACAGTACCCTTTTCCCATGGTAATAGTAATTAAATGAATTTATATTGTTGGTGTTTGCTATAATTGTACTTTTTTTGAATATTATGGCTTTTCAGTAATTATATATGATGGCCTTTTAGTAGTTATTTATGGCCTTTTATTATTTGGTTTACTCAATTGTACTTTAGCTATTTTGAATATTGGTTATATTTGGCATTGGCAACTACATATAGTTATCCTTTTGGATATAAGAAAAAGGTATATACACTAGAATTAAATTGTATTTCATATATTAAATATTTATATCAAAACATCAAATCTATTTGTTAACACATATATGTTATAATCAAAGGTAGTAACCTTAGTCGGGGGCATGAGCATACAAAAACAGGAACGTCTTTTAAAGCACAGACCTCACGTTATTATAGCGACACCGGGGCGATTGAAAGATCTATTATCCCTTTTTAAGGTCGATAATTTTTTGCACAATGTTTCAGAACCTGGAAACTTTGGTAAGAAGCTCTCTACTGTAAATGAGAGCAGCCCTCAATATTTGTACAAAATGGCAGGATTCGATGTAGATACCCTAATTGATTTACGTGGTCTGAAATATTTTGTTATGGACGAGGCTGATAAAATGGTCTGTGTTTTCTAACAACATTTTCTTATATTTCTTTATTTTATAATTTTCTAAATTAACATTTAATGAAAATGTTATAGCCAATATATAGTGGCAATCGTTTTTTTAGCATTATCTCTGCTACCATCTAAATCTATTTTTTTTATAGGTAACAGCCGGACATTGGCGTGACATGAAATCAATATTGATACACTTGAAAAATTTATGGAAAAAATATGAGCTAAAGCCATGCGTTCAAACTTATATAATATCTGCAACCCTTAACATACCTCTTAACACTTTCAAAAATAGTTTGAAGTTGCCTACTGATGGTAAGTTTTTTTAACTTTTAAAATGTTACATTTACTATTAATAAAGAAGAATTGCTTTATGTGTTTTAAGATAATTTATTAATTTAAAACATAACAATTTTTTGTATGCCTTTTATACTTTTATTTATCATATTGTAATTATTTTTGACTTTTGAAAACAATAGAGACACAAAAACTGGTTAAAAAAGGTCGTCACGCCAAAGCTAAGTCAGGATTCGAAAATTCTAGTAAATTATCAATCATCAAAAAATTTAAACGCCTCTTGACCTCTTTGCCCTTCACTCTTAGGCAGACTGCAAAGGGAAAATCAATAAATACTGATCTAAACAATGATAATAATAATAACCATGACAACATTAATAATTTGCCTCTGGCTAAAAAAATAAAAATTAACCCAGAACAAAAGTTAGATGATTCAAATAAAAGGGCTACCGGGAGCATTATGAAATTAGCTGACCCAGAATTTTTTATAGTCGACTTGTCGCCAAAACAAATAACCGTTCCTACCTTACAAGAATTACGTGTGAGTTGCTCGAATTACAATGAGAAAGATATTTACCTTTATTACTTTTTAACGGCCTATCTATACCACCATTTACAAGTTAAGGAGTTGATCGCCGCCCAAAAAGGTATTGTCTAATGTTAATTACTGATTAACCCTTTAATGCCGACTAACAGTCAAATAACACAGATTGACTAATCAATGAGTGTTTGCCGAAAAATATAAAACTTTAGCGAATTAATCTACTTGATGGCCTCAACTCATATAATTTGTCAAGTTTAAATCAAAACTGGGCAATGTTGATAGCTATAAATATGGCTGATATGATGATTTAGCGGTAAGTATTTAAAAGCAATTCTCTAATAATGAGAAAAAGTATATCTAGGTCTTATAACAACATTTAGGTTATACAGAATATTTGGCACCCCACATAATTATGACAGAATCGCGTATAGAAAAAAAAATTTTTTGAATTTAGCATTTAGCTGTTATTAATTATGTTTTATAATTATCTTTTAAAATTTTTTTGTTTGTTTTTAAATATAAGTTTCATTATAGATTTTAAATAAGATAGCAGGTCCCTAAAGTTAGTGCACATGTTTAAAAATTTTGTGCTGTTAAGCATATTATTCTGTTATGCAATTTATGATAAAATTAAATGTTATGTTGGGTTAAAGGTCGCTGCCAATTTCATTGCAGCCAAAATTTTTTGCTAAAGCTTTACAATATATTATTATTAAATAGGGGTAGCGCCTTACAAATTTTAATCTTTTCTTTTTAGACAACCCCGTTACCGTCCTTCCCGACTATAAAGTCTTAGTATTTTGTAATAGCATAGATTGCGTACGTAGATTATTTGGCCTATTTACCCTTCTTCTCGCTTTTGACCATTCAATAAGAGTTTTGCCTCATACAAGGTATTCGATATACAGACTACACGCTTCTATGTCACAAAGGGACCGCCTAAAATGTCTTGATAAATTTTTAGGCCAAGAAAAACCTAACACAGGTATAACTTTCTAACTTCTTTTAAAAAATTACATATTTAATTTAAGTTAAATGTAACACCTAATTTGTTAATTAGAAGTTAGAAAATTTTGACTTTACCTTATTATATTATTTTAATATCAGCATAAAGGCTTCATTTAACCTTACGATATTTTTCCCTAGAATCTTTCGCCTCATCTTTTCACATTTCAATTTTACTCGCAACTGATTTGGCTGCCCGAGGAATCGATCTGGAAGGCACGCTAAATTGCGTTGTGCATTACGAGATGTCTGATACCTTTGCCGGTTTCGTTCATCGGTCCGGCCGTACTGCCCGAGCCGGTCGGGAGGGACTTAGCCTCGTTCTTCTTTGTCCGGATCGGGAAGGCCTACGGTACACGAGTTACGTTAAACAACGTGGCATGACCCTAGGTAAGTCTTTTTTCCTGTATTTCTACCTTTTAATCCTCACAATTATTTTTTGAGGGGTTAGCTTTCTTTAACAAGAAATCTGTTTTATTCGACTTTTCTTAAAAAGCATTAGATCTGTGATGTATTATTTTATCGTTCCATAATCCTTGTTATACAGCCACAATTGCAACACTTGATGAGCCAAGCACAGCTCTGCTTAAAACTCTAAACGAACGAGTTGCCATGGCTAATAATTTGGAAACGCTGATACATCGAACGGCAAAATCGTCTCGGCACCTCACATGGGCCCAGAAGGTTAGCGAGGCATTTGAACTTTCTGCTAGCGATCAAGATGACAATTCAGATGTAGATGATAATAGAAACAATGACAACAAAAAGTAACTAATCAATTTTTTGGGACGAGGAACGAAGGCTAGGAATTGCATTTAGGGTTATTTAAAGATTGTATGTTAATTAGAGGGCTGCTGGCATTTATGTCAATTATATTTAAATTTTAAATTTAAAACATATCAGAAAAATTACATGTAGGTTTAAGTTATAAATTTGAGAGACAAATTTTTTCATTGCAAGTTGCATACTTATTTCTATTTATCCAGCAACTCAAATAAATCAGAAAAGCGTATGATCGAAAAAGCTAAACGGGAGTTTAAGCAAATGCTCAATAATACTTCACTTTTGTCGCGTATTCGATAAATAGCAAATTATTTTATGTGATATTATTGTATTTTTACGAATCCTAACGTCAATGAGTTAAAGTTGATTGATTCCTAAATAGATTTTCTGTTTAGATACAATTAAATGGATAAGCGTCATAAAATTTTAAATATTTAATAAAAACATATATGAGAACCCGGTGCTAAAAAAAATCAAAAGATAATTTGTTATTTGATAACTTTATTTGTCGTCATATCCTGCTCTTCTTGTTTTTTAAATTTAATCGCCAAATCAAGGGCTTTCAAATATTCTTCCATATTGCTGACTTGCTTCTATTTATTTATTATAAAGGTTATCAATTTTAATTTAATTTTTGAAGGAAACATCCGAGAGACATTCTCTTTTAACCTAAAGTAGTTTTTAGAAAAAATAAATGTATTCTCAACCTTTAAGTAAAGGACATGAGCTAAAAACGGCATTTTCCTGAGCGCCCGACCGCTCATCCCGTAACTCGCTTTGCTTATTTCATACAACCGGATGCTGTGAATGGTTGAGGTTTGTTCTTCGAAGCGTATGATCTTCAAAAACTTCAAATCTACCAGTGTTATTCGAGGTCTAATTAGTCCAGTCTAAATATTATGTCACATTGTTTCTATTTTTATTACAGCTCGACATATTGAAATATATAACCTAATTTGCAAGATCCTACCTAAAAATTTAGAATCCATGTATTTTTTGGAAAAAAACAAATCTTATCAGTGATCATACTTAGCCAGCTTTACATATTAATAATTTATGGGAATTTTGAAAAAAAAAATTTTAAAACATTAAATTGCTTAGGAGTATTTATTTAAGGACAGCTGATTAGAAGAATGTAATAAATTATATATAACACTTAGGAAATAAAAAAAAAAATTTTTTTTGACAAAATTACCAGATCAATAAATAGTTTATTGTTCTAAAGCCTTAAGCCATTTCTTGATTATAAAAAGGGTGTTCTAATTATTTTGTATGTGCAATTTGTTAAATATGATAAAATTAAGGTTATACCAATTTACTTATACTATTTAAAATTTTTAATTAAATTGTCATTTATATCACAACATTGTTAAACTTACCTTTAATTACAAGCTAAAATAATTGATAATTTTAGCACTCATAATTAAACGTGATTCATTGATAAAAATTATTTAATTTACCATAAATTAACAATGCAACCAGGGTTTAAAAAAGATAAATGAGCTTTTTTAAGTAAGTTTTTGAGTTTTTCCCGACCACAAACTCGTGGGCATGGCAAAAGAAAAGCCCCTTTTTTTGCTTAAAGGAATGCCCTTTTCTTGCTTAAAGAAAAGGGGCATGTTTAAATAAAGCCCCTTTTCTAAAAAAAGACTCCTAGAAGCATTAGGAAAAAATAACCACCCATCAAAAATCAAAATTTTCGAAATTATTATAAAGAAAACAAAAAATGGGCTTTTTGGGGTTCTTATTAAAAGCCACTTTTGAAAGGGGGGGGGGGGGGGGGGGCTGCCCCTTTTTTTAATAAAGGCTTTTTTGTATTTTTATTTTGGCCCTTTATTTGAGGCTCCCTTTCTTTCTTTAAGTTTTGGGGGAAAAAATGAGCCAAAGTTTTTTGGCTTGTTTTTCCAGTACTGAATGCAACAGCCTTAATGCCCTAAAACATTTAGACTGAAACTATAATATGGGTTCTCCTTAGCACAGGTCAACAATCATCAATGTCAGAAAAAATAAGTTTAAGAAAACATAAAATCATAAATCCTCATGATAGTCTTATATATTTTCGTGCGCGCGCACACCCTACGCGCATGCCTTTCGCGCACGAGACGTGATTGGAAAGAAAGAAAAAAAATTAATTCAGTTTTTGGTTTACGTGGTGAGTAACCATTTGTGTTGGTTTGGTGCTGATAGGAATTGTGGATAGAGATTCGATAATTTGATGCAATGAAAATAATAAATTGTTTGAAATAAATGATATTGGATATTTTGATGCAATGGAAATAATTAATTGTTTGAAATGACCATAAAGTCTACAAGTATTTATTGCTTATTCTTAATGCCCATGTCCCAGAGGTATATCAACAATTGACCGTTTTCCATTAAATACGCCCTCTAATAATAATAAACCCGCTTCTTTTTCCCCGCGGAGCACGTCAATAATAATTACTTCCTTCCCGGATAATTTGACTTTTCCCTTTGGTCCCCAAATTACGTCTATGGCCCAGATTACGTCATATATATATTCCGTTTTTCCTAGTTTCTTCCGCCTTCGGCTCCTTAGACCCGTCCATATCGAAAAAATGGCGATTTGACCATATTTACAGATTTTGCCATCTCGAGAATATCTTTAAAGCAGAAAATTTAAAATTTTTCATATAAATTCCTTGTAACTTATATTTATCATCTCAAAAAATGCAAGCTCTTACATCAGCTTTTATATAAAACAGAATATTTCGCAAAACTTAAATACGACACAATATATTATCTATTTTTCATAAAAATATTGTTTGAATTTAACAGTTTAGCCGTTGTGATTATGCATAAATAAAAACTTTATTTTTGTTTTTGAATCCTTTAACTCGGGAGTTTAAAAAAACTCCGGGCGGTAGAATCGTAGGTTTAATATTTAAATTAGTCAAAGAAATTTAAAAAAAAACAATTTCATTCGCTGTCTTCAAACCCCCCAACTTTTCAGATGGTCTTGAACTAAGATCCACCATCGATAACCCTTAATATTTCAAATTGATTTAATATCTCAATTAATTCATTAATTAACAAATTAATTTTGTCTACCTTTATACCTGCATCACCAAACTATCCACTGATCAACTATAGTGATCAAACGAGTAATTTTGATTTTCTTGCCACAAAATAAATAATGTTTAGCTGGTTAAAGTAGCGGACTGACATAGTAAAAAGAAGTTAATTCTAAAGATCTATGTTTATATAACCCTAAAAACTTGAGATAATCGGTGTGCCCTAATTAATTTAATAATTAAACTGACTAATTAATTTCAAATATCTATGTATTTCATAGCAAAAAATTATTTTTATAATTCGCAAAAAGTTTGGCCAAGTCCAGGATAGGTTTTGCATTATTTATACAAAATAAATTAGCCACAGCATACCTAACAAATAATTTGTTTTATTTTTCAGCATTATTTTTTGCAAGTCTAAAAGATTACCTTCATGAGTTCAATAAGCGAGCTACGATAAATTTGAAAAATGGCTTCGATGGAGGGCACACCTATGTATATCTTTAGATCGGCTCGGTCACAAAAGGCCACATCCAGTGTGTTGCTGACATTGGACGTCGCAAGTATGAGTATATTTGGGTAGCTAAAGCAAAATTTCATTAATATATTGTCATTTTTATATGTAATGAGCACGTGGCCGTGTCTTATTTCCTCATTTTTTCAAAAAAAAACGAGTTTAAAACACCTTATTTATGGGTACTTAGATGCATTATAAGTTACCGTTTTGGCCATTTGAAATGACGCGTCAGGTATGAGTGCCTATGTGTATGAAATTTTAAAATAAACCAAAATATAGAGACACGTCTCTTTGTAAGACACTTGGAATAATTTATTTTAGCGTGTATGCCATTATACCGTTTTATATGGTCCAGTTGGGTAAGGACGGCATTTACAACTCGAGTTGAATCTAAAGGTTCAGACGAGCTTGAGGCCATTGAACGCGAAGTAGCAAGGCTTTCAACCTGTGTCATAATACTCATATATAAGATATATTCAAAATTAATAAAAAAGGGGATATATGGTCCAATTTGAAATATCAAGTATAATATTTAATACCTCGTCAATCAACACGAAAACGAACGAGTCCGGCTCACTGATTAAATTGTGAATTCGCGCAAACATTTTCTGGACAAGCTTACCGCTCTATCACATATTTAATAACATTTTTATAAATTAAGATGTCGACATGAACTTTTTCAATCATCATTAAAAGATGAGTAAGAAAGTTAGAATACACATGTGATTAATAAATAAGGGATGGAAAACCTCAGAAAACCATTTGGAGAATAGGTTATGGCTATTGATTTCCACGAAATGACCGTATGCATAGATATCGGACATTCTAATGGTCACTTTTTGTGATAGCGCTTTGCAAAGCGAGGTTTTGCCCGTTCCTGGAGGGCCTAAATTAGATATTTGACTCATTTGTATATTATAACACAGGTTTACAAAAACATCAGACATAAAAAAATTTAGATTAATACCAATGCAGAAATAATCCATCTTTTCCCGTTTTTTATAACCCTTTTTCTCAGACTTTAATAAACATTTAATTAAAGTGACACTTTTTGCAACCTCAGGACTCCACAACTAAAGTACATTATTGTTATGTTTTTCAAATTTTTTGAAATTTTATGCTTTCAATAAAAACAACATTAATTTGAATGGAGTTTAAATTTTTAGCAAATAGTTACAAAAAGCTAAGCTTACATATAATAAATTTATTGCTAATATGAAATAGATTAAAAAAATATATTTTTTTTAATATATTTTTAAATTAATGAATTTGTAAGATTTTTAAATATTATTTAGTCTGTGAAATCTCAAAAGTGTCATTTTGGCATTTTTATTTTCGTTGTTTTAAAGACCTTACGGAAATACGAAAAAAGAAGAGTGAAAAATAGGCCTGGTAGTAATATACATCATGCTTAGTTTACACCCCAGGGCAGTCTAATTTGTATGACTTAATAAAACACGTCAATATTATGAATGTAACGCGTTAATTAATATTACTATACATTGATTTTAATCCTTTCTTTTTAATCCCGTTATGACCAAAAAAAACAAATGTTATTAATATATTATAAAATTTTTTATTTAGGCTCAGACTCTCTAGCCCTTATTTTCTACGATAAAAACACGCAATCTCTAAAAACCAAAATAACTATTATTATATGCTAAATAACACTGGACAACAAAAAAAACAACTTAAACGATTTTTTAAGGGTTTTGTAGAGAATTTTCTTGCGATAACGATCCCGGGTTTAGTTTTTTTTCTAAGGCCTCCAATTTTTTTAAACCGCGTCCAAAGTTTAGAAAAAAATTTAAAAAATTTTTTTCACAGTTAATTCTACAAAAAATCTATTGGCATATTCAGATTCCTTATAAAAAAACATATCTAAAAAAGGGTATTACATAAATTTTTAGCAATTTACTTTCAAGTTATTTAAGATCAAAAAACGAAGTTTATGACAAAAACCTCTAATTTTACAAAAATTAAAAAATAAAAATAAATTAAATATTAAAAAAAAATTTAAACCCCTTACGTTAATAATGAATGTTTTCGTTATCTAAATGTATTTTTAAACTTTTGTTACTAATAGGTTTTATGATATAGAAGCCCAAAATACCCCAAAAATTAAAAAATCTCAACTTTGACACCAAATAACTAAAAATCTGAGGCCTCGGCTGAAATTCTGATTTCATATTCGTAATCAGCGCCAAAAACTTGACCAAAAACCATAGTTGCCATAAATGTTGCTTAGGGTCGTCCAAAATTTGTTGTCCAGTGTAATCCGACACCTTTTATATTAGGTAGATCGGTGTTATAACACAGGTCAACATATATCAATGACACAACCGTGAAATTTATGAAAATATATAAGAATTTATCCCCATGATGGCCTTATCTCATATATATATTTCGTTTTTCAGTTTCTTCCGGCTTTGGCTCCTTACATCCGTCCATATCAAAAAAATGGCCTTTTTTGACCAATTTGACAGATTAAAAATGCGCTAAAAAGAAAAAATTAAAAAATCTTTTTTTCATATAAATATTCCACGATATATTTATCATATCAAATAGTGTGAAATAAAATTTATTAGTATAAGCTCTTACATCAGCATTTAGAGATTACAAAATATGTCGCGTCTAAACTTAAATAAGACACAATATATTATCGGTTTTTAATAAAAGTTTATTGAAGTTTAAATTTATAAATTAATTGTTGTAAAAATACGAAATAAAATTTAATATATTTTTGTTTTTGAATCTTTTTTGTTTTTTGGCATTTTTTCTAAAATTTTCAATGTTTATAGCTAACTAACTAAGTTTGATTAGAAAAAACGGTAAACGAATTTGAAATAATCCCTAATATGGCAGGTTTGATCTCCGTAGATAGCTCATAACTCTTAAAAATTTGTTGATTTGTTTAATTAATTTTTAAAATTATAGTTTATCATCCATATGCCATGGCTTATTTTGCTTTAAATTTTATCAAATGAATTACGTTTGTTTGAAGTTCGCTCTGCTCACCTGGAGGAAAATTAATAACCTATATAAAAAATTGGCCAGCTTAAATGACATAGGCAGAGGGTGGGGGAAAGTGGGGAGGGTAACTTTAATTAGTTATAGCCGTTTTTATGGTAAAGTGCTATGCAAAAATTCTGGCAAAAAATTTTTTGGGAATTAAAAAAAATTTATAAAAGTAAAATTTTTTAAGCTGAGATGCGTTCGCATGCCAATTTTGCTTGGGTCAAGTGGCCCATGAATTTAACCTTAAAACGTACCGTGCAGCAGTATGACTTTGTTCCAACTTATCACCGAGGGATCCACTTGATGACGGGAAAATACGATACTTGAATAGGCATAATCTAAGAGCTTATAACAATAAAATAATTTAAACGATATTTTCCCAATTTGCTTTTTCAATTTAAAATACTATTTTAAAATTATCTAATATCATATGGGTATAATTAGGCCATTAGCGGTAAATTTGGACTCTATTGACACTTGAGTGAAATGTGTCCCACTCACTGCGTAATCTATCAAGGCCGCTTTTACCATATGTTATATTGCTCTTTAGGAGACAGCTCGACAAAAAATTAAAAGTAAAAAAGAATTTTTTTGACACTTAAGGACAATAATCACCAAGTAGGTCTTATCTCACACACTTTTTGTTTATCGAAGTTTCTTTAGAATTTGGCCATTTTATTAGGTATATATCCATAAAATGGCCAGAACCAAATTAACTAATAAAAAAAATTCTTTTTGTATTAAAACCCCTAGTAATTTATATTTTTTAACTAAAATAATGCGAAATATTTTCTATAAGTTACAAGCTTTTACATCAACATTTAGGATATACAGAACATTTGGCACCCCAACTTAAATATGGCATGATGTATATCGGTTTTAAAATAAATATATTATTCAGAGTTTGAATTTAACATTTTTTTGTGTATATATAAAAAAATTTAAATATAGTTTTTTGTTTTTGGATCTTTTTTGTTATTTTTATTTTGTTTAACAATTAATGGTTAGCTGGCTTAAAAAAATTGCTTATAAAAATCTGTAAACATTTGAAAATTCATCAGATGGCAGGTTTGGTCTCTGGTTGTAACTGAAAAATTTTATATATTAATATATATTTTAATATAATTTTTACGTCGTCCTTGATCTTTCTATCAAAAATAAGATTGTCCCAAATGCCGTGAAATTCTCGGCAGGGTAGGATCCAATTGTTTGAGAGTAGTTGCTTACCGACAATTGGAGTTTTATGGGGTTGTGTAACATATGTCATGCTTCCAGCAGGAGTACCTGGCTGGCTCAAAACTAATTCATTCTCCAAGTCGCCAGATTGAAAACGGTAAAAGTGTATCTCAAAATCATTGAGATTTAAATCAAGGAACTACATGCACGATAAAATTAAAATATGTTGAAAAATATAAAAGATTACTAAAATCTTTTACGGGCAATACATATTAAAATTGTATACCATCCCGTCACAACCGTTAGGTTTATCGATTGAAATATTTTCAATATTGCTTTTCAAATATTCATCATTAAAATTTTCGATCAGTAAACTATTTTCGATGTAAATCATGTTGTAAGTCTTTAAATAGGATATGACACAATCTTCAATCCCGTTTAGTAGAGGTGTGCTAAAAAATTCACATATATCTATATAAAACCGTGATAAAAATACATATAAATATATCTCACCATTCATCCTTTAACAAAATTTCTATGTGAAAGGTTCCTTTAGATATGCCATTTGATTCAGAAGTCTCATTCGTTAGATTCACCATTTTGACCTGCACAATAATAAATCGATGTTTAAAAAAGCAGACGATAAATGGGTCTTCTTAATGTATGAACGTAAATTTTGTAAGGCAAATCGTAATTTTATTAATATTTAGTCAAATTAATTTTATAAGAATAATTACTTTAAAAACTTATATCCAATAATATTTAAACTTACGTTAAATATAAAAGAACAGATTTATGGCTATGTGGGTCCTTCGATAAGGGCCATCCAAGCAATGTCGAGAATTTTTAAAGCTTACTATTTGTAGATAATGACTGCAAGCTAAAAATGTTCTATGAACTAGTTGTCAGCTAGGTAAGGGCACGTGCTAAGTGAGTTTTTATTTTCGCGAAATTTTTGAAATTTATTTTTTAATAAAACGCAAAAAAAAGTTTCCAAACTTAGTTTATGCACATAAAATACTATTTCTGAAATGAAATTTTTAAAAAAATTTTGATAAAAATAAAAATTTTCAGAATTTTCAAAATTTTACAAAAATAAAAACTCACTTTGCACGTGCCCTAACATAAATCCTGTTTTTTTATTAATTTTATAAAGCTTGCAATTATAGGGAAACTGTACTCAAAATTTATTTGAATATAAAAATAAATCAATCATCTTTCGTATCATCAATAAATTTCCAAAAAAATAATTAAATACCGACCAAACTTTAAAAAAAAGGGGAGTCTCTCGTCTTATGTAATTCTGATGTGGGTGCAACTTTGTAGTTTGCAATCCTAGCCAACCAGCTTCCCCCTTCTCGTCAACCCCGAAGAAAACGACTCTCTGCTAAAGAAATATTTTTTTAAAAGAGGAGCATTGAACTTGATATGTAGCGACCTTCATAATGCGTCTCTCCGCCAATACCATAATAGCCATTAAAATGACGCCGCATTCCGAAATATTATAAGCATGCAAACTTAATTATCCCTGTCAAAAGTCGAAAGCCCGAAAAACAGGGTTTGCAGCTTTATAGGATTAAGCTTAGTTTTCACATGATCTTGATCATACCGTTCGTTTCGTTTTTTTGGCATTTTTTTTTAAATTTTTAAGGTTTATAGCTGACTAACTAAGTTTGATTAGAAAATTAAAGATTTGGAAATTCATAAGATGATATGTTTGATCTCCGTAGTTAGCTGATAATTCTCAAAAAATATACCTGTGTAATTATATTAGATTCGAAGTTTATGTCAAAGTTATTACTATTATAGAAAAGGAGCCGTAATGGTTTTCATATATTAATGCCTCGAGATAAATGGATCTATCAAGACCACCTTGGACATGGCAATCGTTTTTAAGTAATTTTGCAAAAAGCTCACGATTAAAATTACGGGGTTGAACGGCCAAATACAAAATATTTGTTTGTTCCGTGAATTAGAATTTTGACTACTATCAGTTTCATGCCACAAGGTTAAAATGTTGATCTCGGGGTGTAATACAAGGTGTTGTAAAGTTTTGAGTGTGCAGCTGAAGCAAGTATTTGACCCTGCCTGGAAACAAAATATATGATAAAATAAAACGTTTTTCCCCTTTTCATCATTTTGCTCTAGGATTTTATATTTTTTGCATCTAATTTAGATAGAAGCGCCTTCAGTTTATTCATTTTTTCAAAAAATGTTAAAAATTTAAAAATATGAAATTTTTGAAATTCGGGTTTTTTACATCAAAAATTATTAATAATTCTATTGTTTATAATATGTTCTTATAATTTAAAAAACTGCTCAATATTAAAAACTCTACTCATATATATTTCATATTGGTTCATTTAAAAGTTAAACGCTTGAAAGTTTTCAACATCAAACCAATATTTTTTTTAAATCTGAACGCTTCCTGAATGAAAAAATAATTTTTGCGGGGCCGCCTTAAGTAGCAATACATTTTTTTACTAAATATTTGACCAAAACACCATATAAAACGCTCAAACATATTTTAATCTTTTATCAGATTTCGATTCTAAACTCTAATTCGTTTAGAGTTATACAAAATATAATTCAACTAATGAATTACTTGTTAACATGGATTAAATTTGATTTTTTTTTAATTTTCGCTATAATAATTGTTTACACCAAAAGATTGGGTAGGTCATTCCCATTCTTAGGTTTTTGTAGGTATGAGTGAGTCGATTGAATTGATCCCAGCCGAAAATTACCGATTTGCTCTGGTCTAACCCCCTGCAAAGCAAACCGCTAACACCCTAAGACGGTATTCATAACGCAAAGGTTCCCCACCAAATGCCAGGTTAAGTGCTATGTTTATCCCTAGGCACATACCTTAGACATAATAGAATATAAATCACCCTAACTATTAATGGATCATTGGCCTAATAAATATTATTTCCGATAAAATTTGGATTTATTTGATTAATTTATATATTTCTCTTACTTTCAAATGCTAGCAAAATGACGGAGTTGAACAACCAATAGCTATTTTAATCAAAAAAACTAACATATTTAGATGTGTTAGTTATAAATTAAGGTAAATTTTTTTTAATGTGTTTTTTCGGAATACTCATTTGAACCTTAAAAAATCAATAGTTTTACTAAACATGGGCAACCACTAAATGCACATTTGGTCTGTAAAGTGTTGTTAAAGGAGCTGTCAAAATAAAAATTGAAAGGACTCCTTTTTAGCACGTTTAAATCCCATTACCAGCGTAATTCGGCTCGCAAATGCTGAAAGTCTTTAGAGGTTACAATGTTCATAAAGTTTAACGTCAAAATTGTTGTGGGGTGAATGAAGAACTCGCACTCATCATTTATTAAAATTAAATTGTCAGGAAATTTTATTATTTACATTAAAATTGAATCTTATTACTAGTGGCATTATGATTTGTTTTTACAATATTAAATTTCAAATCATGAGAATACCAATCATTTATTTCTACTCAAAATAAGTTAGCTCACCAACATGAGCTTAAAAATAAGAATATCTGACATATTTTTCTATTTTTGCTCCTTTCCAATTTAAAAAATATTTTTTTTCCATTTTTGTTCTCACTCAAGCTCAAATGGTTTTTCCAAGCATGCGCAGCTGAGTTAAAAAGAAAATGAATATTATAATTTAAGAAATCCATGTATATTTTAAACCAGCAGGTTTTTACTAGATGGTAGCATCGATTTAGTAAAAATACGTTTTAGCAAATTTGGAAATTGTGGAATCTAGCAAAAAGTATTTGACAAATGAATCAAAAAAATAACGTAGGAATAAAAGCTTGAATGTTAATTTTTTAAAAATCAATTTTAAATAAATTAGCAAAAACCCTTCCTACCAGATTCGATATCTCAAAAATTTTGCAACATTAATTAAGTTCGGACAACCTACCAGTCAAATAAATCAAAAGTAACCCTAAATTAAGTGCTACTCATTCTTTTGCCTGCATTTCACTTAAATTGAAATTTAGGTTACTTAATTAAATACTGCCATTAAAAACCCACTAGGTTCTTTCTTACCTTAAAAATATACCCAAGCTTTTCCATAAAGCAATGTTTAATTAAGTCAAATAATATTACAATTTACCAAATAGATGCATCACAAGAAAAGAATTTAAAGAAATTTACATGATTTACTATAGAAGTAAATAAAATTTAAAATGGGCTAGCGTAATAACATACAAAACATGTAGCGGGGTAATTTAAATATATGAAATATAAATAATATTTTGCCTATTGACGGTATCTCAAATCTATACAAACATTGTTTATTGTAAGCCTGCCAGACAGAGGATCAAACTTTATAGCTTTCTCAAAGTAATCAGCTATTTCACCTTGTTAAAGGACTTGTTTCAAATGAATGACTTTAGGCATCTCGTAGCCTTTTTGAATTGTTTATCACAAGCACGATGAAAGTTTTTATCAAATCCGATATGGACGTAGACGTTACAAGTCGCGTAAACGACATCTAACAAACGTGAAACATCTAGGCTGACGTAAAATTCGTGAAAAGATGTTACATTGCCGCTCTGGTAAAGGAGATGCATGCATATAAAGGTTATTTTAGGTATTATGATGACACCGTAAAACACGCAATATACGATGATTGGTAGGTAATTATAGAATAAGCGTTTCTTCCCGTTTTCGACGGACGATGTCGATGGTCTATTGGCAATTGGGATTTTCGCCGCAAAGAATGATTTGGTCGGAACAAAAGTTGGCAGAGTAGTTAAATTGATACCCACATTTTTATAATTTATGAGGGAAATTGGCGTAATACCAGGTGACTGTAGTTGTGACACCGTGCTTACACCTGGCGAAACTAAGTTTATGGTATTCCTCACGGCAGAATTTGAAGCTGTGGCCTGAACGATATGCTTAAATCGAGCGCATATTTTGACCCCGAGGTAGCCTATGAATGCGCTAGGAATTAAGAAATAAAAAATTAACGAAAACATTAAGGATGACCAAACCGATGCCTCTACCTTTGGATCCAAATAATACCCGTATTTGGTATCAAGGAAACCCCATGCATTTTTTTCAATATCGTCCGTATAACGGAGGTGAGAATCATCAAAGGTGCACGCCTTAATAGGCTTCGAATGGATTTCAGAAATGGAGGCTAGAGCCACGAACGCCGTTAAAAGGTATGGCAGGCACCGAATCTTGCTTATTTGGGTGGAGGCGATCTCTCGGTAAGCAACTGGATTGTACAGACAAAAATAACGGTCAGCAAATATGAGACACAACGTGTATACGGAACTAAAGTAGAGTATTTTGACCATAACCCTCGACGATATGAGGTACATCAGCCAGGCCCGTTGACGCACAGCTACCCCGTAGAAGTAGTATGGGAAGTAGGATTGAAACGTAGTCTGGTGAACAACTATCATAAGGACGTTTAAGCAGGCTATGTAATTAAGGAAATAGTAAGTCGGACATTTTCGAAACCATTTTGTCGCGATCAAGAAGGTGATCATGACGAAATTACCGACGAGTCCAATAACCAGAAACCCTGGAATCACAATTGAGTTAAACAGTTCCCCTAAGGGTTGATTTGCCCCGTATGAGATGTTAGAACATAAAGGTATAGCTTGAGATGTTCCTTTAGTGTTATTTATAGTTTTTAGAAATGAGCACATCTTTAAGGCAACGCTATCTCAAATGCGTTAATTACAACTTGTATATACTTATTAACACCTCATAGAGCTTCAATAAGTGCTATCAAATTCGTAATAATAATGAATTTCCAATAAATTAGTTCCTATGGATTCAAAGAAGTAATAAAAATTTAATTAGGCACAGGGCTGTTTTATAATTGGCTAATAAAACCGCAAGTCAGTATGAAAAAGTGTTTTATACTAAATTCCAACACGATGGTAGCAATTTAAAAGCAATATGTCCCTATTTGTAAATACGTGTCAATAAAAACCATACTTTTATTTATTTAACTGAACAACCGCTAATCTTAAATTCATTTCAATATTTAATAAACATTAAATTTATGCACCAAAAATGTGCCCATTGATATGCGCCGAGGTTGTAAAATATAACACAGGTTAACATATTTATAGAGTTATAAGCTAACTACAGAGAGCCTGTTATGATCAAATTTTGTTAGTCAAGTATATACATTAAAAATTTTTGAAAAAAATTGTTATAAAAACAAAAAAGATTGAAAACAAAAATAAATTAAATTTTTTTTATATACTCACAACAGCTAAAAAAATAATATTTTAATTGAAAATCCATAATATCTCGTGTCCTATTTAGGTTTGAATTGCCAGATCTGCATAAATGTTAATGTAAGAGCTTGACATACTTAAAAATTTATTTTTCTTTATTTGATATAATATAAGATACAAGTGATTTTAATATTAAAATACATATTCTTGAATATTTTTTTCTTTAAGATATTCTCGAGGTCGCAAAATATGTCATTTAGGTCAAAAATGGATAATTTTTCGATAATGAGGTAGCAAAATACTTCGGAATACAAAAAGAATATGAGATAAGGCCATCATGGGGATCATTTTATTTAAGTATCAAAACTCTTTTTCTGTCACTGATATTTGACGAACTGTATAATAAAACCTTTGCGTAAAAGGTGAATTTAGAGTCTCAAAGATTAAGCGGGTGTGTCATGCATGCAAATACCTCGTTGCAAAATCGGGGCTACGGATCTCCAGCTGTTATTATATACACCCCATTAATAATATATTATATTTAAAAAAAGGTAAATATACACCACACCTTAACAATTGTACTTGCAATGGGCCATCGAAAATTTTAGTTGCTTTTCGTACTTTTAGAATTAATATTTTAATTATCTTATGAAGATGAATAATATAAATATCAACAAATATCAATGTCAGAAGCGTGAATTCTGCGAAAACATAAAAGAATGCATCCTCATGATGGCCTAATCTCATATATATGTTTTGTTTTTCTTAGTTTCTTCCCTCTTTGGCTCCTTAGATCCGTCTATAACGAAAAATGACCTTTTTTGACCAAATTCAGAGATAAATATACCCTAAAAAGAAAAAATTTAGAAATTTTTTTGCATATAATCTCTTGTAACTATTTTTAATCACAAATAATAAAAAATAAATTTTCTTAATATATCAAGCTCTTACACTGGCATTTAGATAATACAAAATATTTCGTGTCCAAACTTAAATAGGACACGATATATTATCGGTTTTTAATGAAAATATTATTTGAAGTTTGAATCTAACAGTTTAACTAATGTAAATATGCAAAAATATAATTTCAATTTATTTTCGTTTTTGAATCTTTTTTGGTTTTTTGACCCTTTTTTCTAAAATTTTCAATGTTTATAACCGACTAAATAAATTTGATTAGGAAAAACAGTAAAAGGTGGCAGGTTATCTCTGTAGTTAACTCATAACTCTCAAAAAATTGTTGACCTGTGTAATAAAGCTTCGAAGGACATATCTCTACTTAAAACGATTAAGCAAATACATAAGATAATTTATATGAGTCATAAACATTAGTAGATTATTAAAAAACAAAATATAATTAATAATAAAAGTATGCTAAAAAATAAAAAAAAAACAAAACAATTTAGTTATAAGTCATATAACGGGGCGTAGAGCTAAATTTGGCATATCCTTTGATGACTTTATTTATAGCTTCAAGAAAATCCTTTTCCGTAGCCATTTTACGACGAGCTCTAATGGCAAACATTCCAGCTTCAGTGCAAACACTCCTGATCTCAGCACCTAATGCGTTGATATTTTTTGGACGAAAATAGATTACACTTTCATATATATTTAATAATTATAAAAAGCCTATTTCTAATCATTGTTTAACAAATATTTAAGTTTAAATAAAAAGTGAAGCTAACTTTTAAATAAAACATAAAATTATACCGGTACTGTTTGGGCAGAGGCGTGCGAGCAATTCAAACCGGATTTCTCTTTCGGTGCTCATTGAGCGGGCATGAATTTTAAATATATGAGAACGACCCTAATTAAAGCAGATATGGCAATAAATAGATAAGTTATGAAATGAAATAAATTAATAATTTAAAAAAAAATGATATCTTATTAGTCGAAAATATTTTATATATATGTTATTATTATATAATTAGAGTATAAATTGTTAAAGCTTATTTGTTATAAATGAAAATTACCGCTAAATCGGGCAACCCAAATTCTACTTTTCGGTCAAGTCGCCCGGGGCGCACCAGTGCCGGGTCCAATGTATCAGGCCTATTGGTGGCCATAAGAACTTTAATGTTTCCTACAAAATATAAATAAAAATATATTTAAACGTTTAAATAGCAAGAATTTTAGAATAAACTGCAACAATATATTTTAAATTTAAACGCAAAATGATAAAACCTCTGGGGTCAAATCCATCAAGCTGATTGATAAGTTCCAACATGGTTCTTTGGACTTCGTTATCACCACCAGCTCCATCATCAAACCTTGCTCCTGATTATAGTTAAAAAGCATGCATGTTTAAAAGAAAATATTCGGAAAAAATGTATGCAAATAAAAATATAGACAAGTTAAAATAACATTCTATTTATATTGAGGGGCAGGAAAATAAACCTCCGATAGCGTCAATCTCATCGAAAAAGATAATGCAAGCTTTTTTAGTTCGAGCCATTTCAAATAGTTCGCGAACCATACGAGCTCCCTTGTAACAATATTACATATAAAATTAATTGTTGATGAGATACATTAATCACAAATTTAGCAAATGAAGTAAGTATTAACGCATATAGACATTGCAAATAAAAGAACAATCTTTAAGGCATTAAATAAGTATAATTAGTGTATTTTTATTTATCTTCTTTTGAATGTAATCAAATAATACATAAAGATAAAAATAATATTTTTAGGCCATCACCTCTCCTACGTATTTTTGAACAAGTTCAGAGCCAATGACTCGAATGAAGCAGGCATCGGTCCGGTTGGCCACGGCCCTAGCACATAGGGTTTTCCCCGTCCCTGGTGGACCAAAAAGAAGAACACCCTTGGGAGGTTCAATTCCCAGTTTTACAAATTTTTCGGGCTATTTGAGTATGTAAAAGATAATTAAATTACCAAAATTGTTTGAAAATATAATTTATAAATATATTAAAAGCAGTAAGTAATAAAAATATTAACAAAATTATTTCTTCTAAGAACAATCAAATTTGATAATAATTATATTTGTATCTAGTAATAGATATGATGCAAAATTTAAGAAATCAAAAAGTTTTTAACAATTCTCCTTATTTTATATAATGAAATCAATATTTTAATTAAACTATACTTGTAATAAAGGCGTTTCAACAACTTCCCTCAGCTTTTCAATCTGTTCCTTGCACCCACCTACATCGGAATAAGTGACATCGGGTTTTTCTTCAACCTGTAAAAAAAATAAAAATTTTAAAGTTATAATGGATTATAAAAGCACAAATACAGCAATAAAAATTATAGCCTACTTAGCTCTCTTAATTTAATTTTAATATTTAAATACAACCTTATTTAAAAATTTGAAATTATTTTAAACCTGCATCATTGTAACAGTTGGATCAATCTTAGGAGGCAAGGGAATTTGAATTTGATATTTGTTACGGTCAACTCTAATTAATGTAGATAGAGTGGTGTAAATTAAAAAAAGATAAATATATAAAATTCAAGGGTGATATATGTGAGTTTAGGATCAATAATATAATAAAACAAGCATACCCAACTCTCATGCCCTCTTCAATGTCTGTAGGAGCTACTGTATCTGCCAAATCAACAACAAACTTTGCAAATTGCTTCACATTAATTATATATTTAGCATTTCCTTCTGCAGGAGATTGGCCTGACTGACCTATATATAACAAACCAAAATTATTTTCCACATGGCCCTATTATTTATCTAAAAAACTAATATAAAATCAAGATTACTTTGTATTACACACAAAATAAGCCAAAGAGACTTTACTACAAATTTTTAAAACAATCAAATGTGTCAGTCAAGACAATGTTTGTATAGTGCTTTATTTTACCTAAGCTATGATTTTGATTATGAATAAAAGGGTTAAAAAACAATACAGAAAAAATTAAATTAGTTATTGTTCAATATTGCTCTAGAAAAATACCTATTTACGTTTAAAATTTTATCAAATCTCAAAGATTTATATTACCCAACATAAATATTGTTGCAATATAAAGTAACAAAACTATGTAAATATAGAACTAAGGATTTGTATGTAAAAAAAAAATAATTATGTAGGACAAAATATCTAAAAGATGCTAATTAATAAAAAATAAATCAAATAAAATAAACTAAATGGTAATTAAGTAACACTAATATATAAAGTCAAAATTCAGAAGTAGTTGAAAAATAGTCTATATAACCATCAATTGTTGATGAAGGTGGATGAATTATTTTGACACATCTAGCAACTTGCAAAGGTTGTTCAGATTGCAACACCTGCTTATCTGCATTCAGATCCCAAAGTGCAGGAGGAGCAAGACCTGTGTCTGACTCCTTAATTCCTAAAACAATAATGTTTTTTTTTATTTAAAGTTTAAACATAATTATTAAAAAGCAAAAGTTACCAGATAATTCATTTATTCTTTTCAATATTGCAGTGGTTTCATCTTCAACACTTTTAATTGACTTATCATACGGTCCAGAGCCCTAAAATATAAATTTATAACAATTCAAGCAATAACATAATATTTTAAATTTAGCCTTACATAATTTTTTAATATTGCAATGTCGGTTTCATCCAGAGCTAAAACATATATTTTAGTATTTGGTATTACATGTAGATAAAAAAAATAAGTTTACATTGAACAGGTTTCTCTTCTTTCTCATCATCTTTTTTAACTTTTCGTTGATCATCTCCCAAATAATCAGGCATAATTACAAAATCACCGAATTATAATTTTTATGAGAGTGTATAAAAAAATTTTGACACATGTTTTATTAAGATTTATGCTCATATGGACGTAAATTTAAATTTAGAAGAGATTGTGGAAAATGCTTATATTTGGGCTTGTGCTCATGGTAGTTATTAATAATTTAAATTGAATAGGAATGATTAAGCGATTAAAACCAAAGGAGGATGAAACATGTCCTGTAACATTTTTGCCTTTTGCCCTTTTGCCTTCAATTTATCCTCAAAAATGTTTTCTTCAAGCAAAAAACAATCAGCCCATAATTAACAAACTTTATTCATTTGTTGTGACATCTGATGAGTTCTTGCATATTGTATATGAAAAGTATAATCTGTTATTTTAATCTAAAACCTTTTTTTTTGTTTATGTTCATAGAAGCTTGTTTATTAAAATTTTTAAGTTTAAACTAATTTTTTAAACTTAATATAAGGTGCAGATACTATAATTCCTTTAATCACATAGTTTTTGAAATTTAATGTCAAAAATGCTATTAAAGAAAATATATGTTTTTTATAATGAAGGAGAAAGATTGTTTAATTTTTTTGAATTATATTGAAAGGCAAAAAAGATTTATAATACTATAATAACTTATTATTTATTAGACAAATATTTGACTTATTTAAGGACCTACCGTTTTAACATATTTTGATTAAGTATAATATTTAAAATTTTTAAAAAATGGCTGGTAACATTTTTTTTATGTTTGGCATGGCTTTAACATATTGTAATTTATTTTTGAAGGTTATTTGTCTAGCTATAATTTAACAAGTGATAAAACAAAAAAATATTGGGTGGCTTGACTCTTTCATTCATAAATTGAAGTTTGTTATTTGATTATCTAGAGCTGCTCAAGTTGATCCCTTTATTAAAAATCTATGGCATATATATAAACATACAATAAACAAAGAGGTACATATTTTTTTAATTTATCCACATAGGGCATTCAAATGGGTCTTATCAGATCTGATTATTTATTACATAACCCAGCTTGTTTTGGACAAGAGTGTAAACCATCTTATTATAGTGAACTTGTTAAGGAGTATAAAAATATAAAAGACTATAATGACCTTAATGTAATAAATTCCAAATTAAAAATGGTAGAAGTTAATTGTATTGCTGCCAGTTTTGGATGCATATCACCCATTACCTCCCAACTTCACAGGTTAATAAGTCTCTTAATATAAAAATTATTTTTTAGGTATAACTTGCAAAGCCTAAAACTTAAAACCACAAATGTATGTTATTTTATGTTCATATCTGTTTCAATATGCGATTTTTATATATATCAATATTCTATATATTTATGTTCTTAAATTTTGTTAACTTGGCTGCATTATTAAAAATACTCACATTAGTATTTAATTTAAAATGTATTGCATTATCATTCACAAATACAGATAATTATGATTGAAAATCAAATAATTATATTGGTAAAAAAGATGAATATACTGCATAATTTTAGCTACCTCCAAACGATACCTGTCAATTTATGGCAAATGGATTGGTCCAAGCTTGGAATTTATATGGAAACACTAAGTAATTATATATATATATTATAGTTTGTATTTTTAAGATATTTCATATATTTTTTGTTTGGGTAACGAAAGACGAGTGTTTTAAGTATGGCTGGCTGAACACCTTAGTTTTCCCTGTGTCAACTTAACGTTAAGACGATGGGCCTGTTAGGCCAAAAGGTCAGATGGGAATTTTAGCTATTCTTTTTAACAAGGCTTGAAAAATTTATTAAATTTAGAAGTTTCTTGATTTAGCCTTTGCCAGTTTTAGCAAATTATATTCTACCTCGTTTAAAAAAATTAATTTAATTTTTTTTAATATTGTTTGCCTATTTATTTATAGCGCCATAATCTTAATCGTGATTGAAGAATTTAGCATCAATGAGTTCGATCAGCGGTATTTGGAGTACGAAATACAAGCTCAGACTGAGGGGCTTGCAAAAGTTTTTAGGAGATCATTTAAACAACTCATAGCAAGCTTAAATCACAATCACACTTTAGTATTTAATGAAAAGGATAGAACCTTATCATTGTGAGTAATTTTTGTTTAATTTAGTTTTCTATTAAGCTATGTAAACGAATTATTTTGCACTTTTTGAGTCGTATTTATCCTCCTTTTTAAATTAAGTTTAATTTTGGTTTCCTGATATGAAATTGTTTATATTAATGTAGGAACAATCAAGAAATAGCCATATTATATTACCGAACAGGCTACAGTCCTCAAGATTATCCAGATGAGGAGGTGTGACTATTAAAAAAAATTTTCTTGTTTTTATGTTTTCATTATAATTAAAATTTTAGGAGGTTATTATACGCCGGATCCGAACCGATTTGACTTTACATTTTACTATCTCCTAATCCTAAACCATGCATTTTTAATACATTTAGTTTTTTTGTATTGACAAATACAACATTTTTTTCCCTACCTATTTCTCGTTTTAGGCGTGGAACTTACGTCTCATCATGGAAAATTGTCGAGCCATAAAATGCCCTAGTATCCAGTTCCAACTTGCTGGTACGAAATTGGTCCAAGAATACCTTAGTACGCACGACCTTAAAGAATTGTCCTCGACATTTTTTTCATCCTTTTGCCATGCTCAAAACCTTGAAAATCTCACTACCTCTGAAATTAATCGGTTGAAGGACACTTTCGTTCAATTTTATCCACTCGATAATGTAGGTGTTTATGTTTTGCCATCCTTCCTTACACATGCATGAGGTCTGGTATACAACTCGTGGGTGATTTCCCCTATAAATTAGCTATTGTACAACGACTTTGAAGCTGCTGAGTGGACTATTTAGTAAGTTGTTTACCCTAAACGTTATATAAAGGAAATGCCTAAATCAAACACCCAGGTCGGCTTGCGAAAAACTAATATCACTATATATCCCGACCGAAATATTAATTGTTAAACTTGATTTAAAAGAGTCACAGCCTAAAACGAGTATGGCCCTCTTTTTGGAGGGAAAGGTTTGGGGTTAACTTAAAATCCAATCATTTACGTTTGTTGAAATAGAGTGATGCAAAATGATTTATAATTATATGTGTCAATTATAATATCCGTGAATTTTGTTGCTCGGATTAGTTTACTTATAGCATAATTTTTAGCCTACGACTAAAGAAAAGAATATCGATTACGCCATTGAAAATAGTGAGAACATCGTTTTAAAGCCCATCCGAGAAGGTGGAGGTATAGTTTGTCTGACAATCTTAATATGTGTTTAACTTACAAATAATAAAGGTTCCCCTTATAAAGTCATATTTAAATTTTTTCTACGTAATATATATTAGAAATTTATAATAATGTTCAAAAAAATTTATAAATATTGATGTTTTTAGGAAACAATTTATACGGTGACGATGTTAAAGAATATCTTACGGGATATAGGCTATATCATTCTCAATTGTCAAAATCACAAACTACCAAAGATGATTTAAGAAGGTTTTGGCATAGATTTTAGGGATATACGTTTATTTACTAATACAAATTCTTTCGTCCTCTTTTTAAAACATTTTTACCGTTTTATATTACCTTATTGTACCTTTTTATTTGGCTATTAGGACATCACAACATTGGTTTACTAAAAATCTAGATTTTATGATATCTGCCGATTTACTTAAATTTAAAAATTTTTAATTTTCAGTTTTATTAACATTAAAAATTGCTGGGTTAAAAATTAACTAACATATAGTACCTTTACCTACTTGCTAGCCATCCTTATGATCTGCCCTTTATTTTGATGGAGCGTATAAAACCTGCTTCCGTGCCTAATTATATGGTCCGGCCAACCCGTCATAATAATTCCAATACTCAACCTGATGTTGCTCAATTAATTGGTGAATTGGGGATCTTTGGTGTTATACTTTGGTAGGAAAAACTTGAACATTTAAAAAAAATTTAATGATAAATTTCATTTTGTGTTTTTTTTTCTGACTCGAGGTGATATGTAAAAACTATTTCGATCGATATGTATGTCTGAAAAAAAATAATATTTTTTTAACTTAGTTAGGTTATTTATATTAAATTAAAACTAATCATATTTTTACAGCTCAAAAACTCAAGGCATCATTTCATCTCAAAGCGGAGGCTTATTACTTCGATCTAAATTAATTAACGATAACGAAACGGGTATAATGGCCGGGTTTGGCGCTTTGGATTCACCTTATCTTATATGAGAGTTTCAGTAAATAGGGGATCTTAAATTGCCACAATCATTAATTTCTTACTTTTTTTATTTTTTTCAAATATATTCAACTTAGCCAAAAATTGATAAAATTTAGAAACGGTAAGAACATTTAAAACGTATTTAGACATTTTTTATCGGATTTACTTTTAGAATTTTTTCATATTTGCAAGTAAAATGCAACCTAAATTATTATTCCAAAATTTTGTTTATACTAAAATGGCATTTTAAACTGAAGGTTAAGTTTTGAAAAATATAAAATTTGATTGCTTTAAGGTATTTTGTAAAAATTGTACTTTTTTGCCATTAAAGGGTGCGGGTAAATTCTATACCGCCGAATTTTTGATACGTTATTTGATATATTTAATCATTTTTTATTTAATTTTATCATTCATATGTATATTACTTATAATCGTTGAGATTATATTTATTCCACATTTTCGATATTCATTAAATATTTTTCTTTATTTTTAGTGCCACTTTTAATTAATGGTGTATTTATTTTTTGGTGTAAATACCGTTCATAAATTTAACAAATTTTTAATTTTTTTATTTTGTTACATAACGCATATATGTTTTAAACACCATAAGTTGTTTGTATTCATTTATATTTCGCTTCAATATTTTTTATTTATATGTGATTTGCCTGTTTATAACCCTGCTCCGAGTACTCTAACAAATTTCAAATTATGATTATTTAAGTATTATTTGGCCGAAAATTATTTTTAGAATCATTTTGCAGCAACTCTATGATAGACGCTGCTGATATACAAATCATATACAGGAAAATCAATTTTCGAAAAAAACATTGAAATGAAATAACTTACGTATGCCCATATATTTTCCTTTTTCTAAAGTTTTTTTCGCCTTCGGCTTTTTCTTAAGTATATATCGAAAAAATGGCCAATTCGACCGAATTGACAAAGACTGCGACTTTAATACCCTAAAGATAAAAAATTCAAAATTTTTTCCTATAAAAAATTTGTTATATATTGTTTATCTCACATTATGAGTAATAAAATTATTAAAGTATGTCAAGCTATAACATCAACATTTTGATTATACAAAATATCAGGTACTTCAACCTAAAAAGGACACGAAATTTATCGAATAAAAATATTATTTGAAGTGTAAATTTTGCAGTTTAGTTATAAATTATTTTCAACTAAATAATACAGCATGTTAGTCTTTGAAGTTAGCTAATAACTTTTAAAAATTTGTTAACCTGTGTTATTACCTGACCTAAAAAATATTTTTTTTATAGTTTTTTGCTTTTTTAGCAAAAAGCCCACAAGTTTGTGGCATGGTAAATGAAATGTCCCTTTTCCTGCTTAATGAAAATAAACATAATTAAAAAAATTTTTTGAAATAAACTTTCCCGGCATTTTCGTTACTATTAATATTAAGCCCTCCAATCAATTAGCTTTCATTTATTATGGGCGCTCTAAATTGTGTATTCCTTATTACTAAGTTTGTGGCCTTATATTTGCTCCATTTTCGGTCGTGATTGAATAGATATTATTGGTTACCCATGTTTTGCAAAAATACTTAAAATGATTTTTTTTTAAATTGAACGCGGTTGAAAATTACTAATTTCTAAGATATCTAATGTTCGAGTGTAATCTCCTTCTTTATTTAAAAATTTAATATTGACTAAAACGTGACTGTCAAATTTTGTGGCTCCATCTATTTTTACCGAAATTTGTTTTAAATTTTCTTAATACAAAAAATTAACAGATCAATTTAATCTGGTTTTAATAACAATTGCTAATTATAAATATTTCTAATCGTAATAAAGAGGTTGAAATATACAATTAATAATTTCTAAAAAAAATTAATGGACAGGGCTGTAGGGATTAAAATTTTAAAACCCGAAAGCCCACCCGGCTCGGCTTGCCCAAAACAAGCTGGGCTCGGCGTGGCCGAAATTTAAAACGGGTCGGGCCGGTTTTTTATACAGTGCTTAGGCCAGTATTAAAAAAATATGGTCAATGGTAACATTAATTGTGTGGACCACTATATTTTTGGTCATTATCGCAAGATTGATTACAATTAGATGATTAAGATCATGGAAAAAAAAGAAATTTACTATGTAATCATTTAGTACCATGATAAATGGATCACGATCAAAAATATAATGACCATTTTTTTTACTAACACTGGCCTAAATGTGGTCAGCACTGTATCACTATTTATAAGAAAAAATGAAATACTTGTAATCTAATAATTTTAAAGTAAAATAGTTAAAGCCTCCTATATAAATTTCCGGACCGTATTTTTATTTGACCGGGCCGGGCCTAAAATGACCAGCTTAAGCTGAAAAATATGTCGAGGGCCAAGCCGCTTGGCCCCTTTTAAACGCTAAAAAAGGCATGACATAGATTAAAAGGCGGCATTTATTAATCTGAGCCAAATAAGGTCGGGTTTTGCCAACATATTTGTTTAAGACCTTGTCTGGCGACCTAATACAAACCTACCCATTTTATTTTTAACATGCTCGGCTCTCCCCACGCGTATCTTAAAAATGTAAAAGATATTAAAGCTAAAAAAATGTTTAAAATATATAATGAATACTATGCTTACGAATATGAAGACTTATCAAAAATTATGATAATTAAGATATGAGATTCTAAGAATTTTAAGAGACATTTTTTCGATTTTACCCTTTTTTTAAGTGGCAGGTCTGCAAATTTTTAAGATTTTGAGCTAACTACAGAAATTTTACCTGCCATCTTAGGGATTTTAAAATCCGTTTGCCGTTTTATTTAATCAAATTTAGAGTGTCAGTATATACATTGAAAATTTAAAAAAAAAGAAACGAAAGCAAAAAAATATTGAAAAAAAATTATTATTGTATTTAAAACATTCAAACAGTTAAACTCAAACCTTAAATAATATATTTATTAAACTGGGGTGCCAAATTTATTGTATAAACTAAATCTTAATGCAAGAGCTTGATATACTTTGGAAATTTGTTTCTCATTATTATTTGATATATAAATATAAATTACGAAGGATTTTTATATGAAAAAAAGATTTTGAATTTTTTTTTTTTAGGGTATTCTCGAGGTCGCAAAATCTGTCAAATCGGTCAAAAAAGGCCATTTTTTTGATAAGGACGGATCTAAGGAGCCGAAGGCGGGCGAAACTAATAAAAACGCAAAATATATATGAGATAAGGTCATCATGGAGATGTATTCATACATTTAAAAACTATTTTTTTCTGACATTGATGTTTGTCGACCTTTGTTATAGGCCCATTATTTATGGCTCTGTTTCTTCCCTCAACTTTTTTAGCAAAAAAAAGTTTTGTGAATTATTGTTTTTCCAGCTCCGGCTAACACAAAATTGTGGCAAATACTGCTAATAAAATTTCACGAATTGAGGGTATTTCTAAATGATTAAATTAAAAAAATTTTTTGTTTTGGCGCCTTTTGAAAAATGGTGTTTCTGATTAATTTAGCACCCTATATTTTATAAAAAATATTAGACAGCTCCGATGACATGAAAAGTCACATATGTAGACATCAAAAAATTCATTGATATCATTTATAGTAGCCGTCCCTTTTGTTAGAATATAGAAAATATAAATAAATTGTGTGTTATATAAATTTACCATAACAAATTTTTGTAAAAGATTTTTTCACAAATTAGTTTATTGGAAATGGTTTGAGAGACTAGTGTAATAATACACAGCCTATGAGGAATATGTTTGGAATTTATGGATAATTGGGTTATGCTTGTTTTCCGGGTAAACACGACAATATTTGCAGTTGTAGTTTGTACCGTTTTCGTTTATTTCACAACTCTCGCACAAAACAAAATTGTATTGATCGTACCGATATGAATCTTCAGTGTTTAGCCATGCTGGGATGGTTCCTATAAAGATACGTAAATTTTAATACCGTATTAGTGAAAAAATCGTCATAAATTGGTGTATTCTATCAACATTTTTAGGTCAGCCCGCAACGAAATTAGGCGGGGGCATTAAAGCCTGAATCTCCTTAATGATTATTTTAGATCTAGTATAAACCTTGTTTGGACCAATATATTTTTAATAATGAAAGTCTTTTATACTTTAATATTCAAATACCCATATTGGTCGGGCCTGGTTAAATCAGGAGATAGGCATAATATGTTTCTAATTACAGGCCTTCCGCCTTAAAAAATTGGCCCAATAATAATGTAAAAACAAAATTACGCTGACTTGATTATAAGGTTAGCATTCATAAGTCTTAATATTTTTACACTCTTACCATAAATACGAGCAATATGAATCTCCCGGTTAAGATTGAGCATTTCAATACCACCGACAATTGGAATGAATTCTATTTGAACAAGGTAGTTAATCCACGTTGAGATCCTAAATGATCCATAATTCTATTAAATAAATATATAAACTATAAAAAAGCATATCTGACCAATTTTAGAATATGAATATCACCTTAGGGCACGTGCAAAGTGAGTTTTTAATTTTGTGAAATTTTTAAAATTTTGAAAAATAAATTAATATGTCATAAAATACAAATATTTAAAATAAAAAAAAATAAAAAATTGCTAAATTTTTTTTAGCTATGTAATAGGTTTAATTGGGTTAGAAAAGCATTCCATTAACAAGATTTTTTTATTGCATATATGACCAAAATGATTAGTGAACCTCATGCATATATTAAAAAAAATTAATGTCAGATTTCGTCAAACAATAAACATGGTCATAAAAAGGATTAAAAGCTCTTGTTTTGTAAGATTATTTCTGTTCCTAAATCTTGACATCTAAATAATCTAACCGCTAAAAACTTTTGCTATAAATTTTTTTAAAAATCGCTTTAAAACTGCAAAATAAGAGGTAAAGATCCCATTAGATAGGAGGTGAATAAATAAGTCTTATGCATTTTATATATACAAATATGATTTTGTTTGCAAGCATTGTTATAATTTTTTTTACATATATTTTAAATTTTATATTTATATTAGTGAGTTGTTTTTTCATTCAAATGTTGCACAAAAACCAAAAACATTTACAATTTGCTATAATTTTTTGCTAATTTGCACTTCTAACATAATCAACATCAGCAAGAAACTATATAATAATGAATATTATTGGTTGAGCAAATAAAACAAATTTAGAAATTTATTAAGAAAAAATAGGACACGGCCTAGCAAGATTGATTCATATCAAACTTGATTTTTGCTATCTTTTAATAAATGGCGAACTAAACATCTTGGTTAAAATGTTTGACCAAAAGTTAGGATCATGTACTTATTGTGTGCTTTTTGGGCTAACGAATTAGTGTTGTTAACAATATCTTAACGAATTGGAATTGTATATAATCTGTTAACATTAAAGTAAATTAATTAGGCGATATCTAATTTATAAATTAAATTTAAATTAAGTTTTATAGATAAAAAATTTAACGTGACTATTAAATAAAGCCTAGTAAACGTTTTGCAACTTTTATCAACAATTCATTAATTAATTTACACGACCAAGTTACCAAAACAGTAAAAAATGAACATGGATCAGATGAAAAATAAACCGCGTAGCTTTATGGGGTCCTTACGGACCCCAGCACATTAAATTTTGAATATCTTTAAAAATATTATTTATGGTGGACCAAATTTTGGTGGCTTTTTTTTATAAATATAGCACAGGTCAACAAATATTCATGTCACAAACGTGAATTTTATGAATAAAAGAATGCTTCCCCATGATGGCCTAATCTCATATAATTTTTTTCTTAGTTTCTTCCGTCTTTGGCTCCTTAGATCCGTCTATAACGAAAAATGGCCTTTTTTGACCAAATTTACAAATTTACCTAAAAAGAAAAAATTTAAAAATCTTTTTATGTTGTTGTTAGTAGCCCCTGTTCGTTGGACCTAAAAAGTTGGATATAGAAATGAGTTTGAGTGCTGCGAGGGCTGGGTTAAGCCAAAGATCTATCGGGGAGTAGGAGGCCCCCGGTTTGGGCAGATGAGCCAATGTTCGATACTATCAGCGGAAAAAATCTTTTTATATAAAAATTCCTTGTAACTTATGTTTTTAATCACAAATAATGGAAAATTAATTTTATTAATATATCAAGCTCTTGCATCGGCATTTAAAAAATACAAAATATTTTGCGTCCAAACTTAAATACGACTCATATATTTAATAAAATTATAATTTGAAATTTAAATTTAAACGTTTAACTATTGTGAATATGCAAAAATAAAATTTCAATTTATTTTTGTTTTATCTTTTTTGGTTTTTTGACCTTTTTTTCTAAAATTTTCAATGTTTCTAATTGACTAACTAAGTTTGATTAAGAAAAACGGTCAACGAATTCGATATTCCCTATGATGGCAGGTTTGATCTCTAAAGTAAACTCATAACTCTCAAAAAATTGTTTACCTGTGTAATAAACAAATCTTGTAAATTAATGGTTTAAGTCTAATAACAAAATTCGTGTAGAAATTATAAATTCTATTAGGGTCCATATGGACCCCACACTCTCAAGTATATAAAATTTTTGTATGTTTAATAATGATAGGAATTATCTTATTTTTTTTTTATAAATTATCTTGTTTTTAGGGTGAATAATGGGTAAAAATAATTATTTATTAGATACTATTTTTTCAAGAATCTTTGATAAAAGGTTTTATCCTACGATTTATTAAATAATATTGATAAATTTAATTTAAGATTTTAATTTTTCAGATTTTTACTTGGTATCAAATAAAATTTGTATTGTTTAATTATAAACTCTTAATAGTTTATAAATAAAGAAAGCGTTTCTCCTAAAAATAATAAAAAGACCATAGCTTTTAAACTTTAGAAGTTATTTAAGTTTAAAATTAGGGTCCGTATGGACCCCACTCGTTACAAATTTCTCACCCTACCATTCGCAGGTAAAATACTAATAAATTTTAATAATATTAAAGCAAAAATGTAAAAAAGTAGGTTATTGTAAATATACAGGCGAGCAAAATTATTCTTTTATTAACTTGGGAATAACTTTTTTTTAATATAATTATTAATATTAAAAAAAAAAAGTGTTTCGCATCAAAACTTTTTTTTTATAAATGAGGACAATAAATTGGTGGGATCTAAAAAAAAGCCAAACTGGCCAATCAGGCAAAATCACAGTCAGATTGTCACTTTTGTCATGACAACTTCTATAATTCAATTCATCATTCTATGTGTCTGACCAACATTCAAATTAGGACGCAATACATAACTCCCATTTTGCTAAAATCTTTTAACTTATCAAAGAATCCTAAATAACACAATTACTTTTACCTATGATTTAAGAGCACATAGATAATTTTATATTTAAATATATGTCTATTTCAGGCCGCATTTATCTCGAATGGGTATCCGTTAACTTAATAAAAGTGTCAAAGCCCTCACGGGTATGGCGGCCTTAAAAAAGAATAGGTAAGGTGGTGGTTTTTTAGCAGTCATTCCTAACCCTGCATGTACCTGTCAATTTTTATGGAATTACAGACAGCCGTACTGAAATTTATTTTTTATATTAACTTACCTTTTTCTCACTAAAGTACAGATCCATTTAACTCATTAAAATTAAAAATACTTAAAAGAAAAAAATTTAAATATCAAGGGCGCAAAAAACGTCACTTTTAATTTTGTAATTTCCCAAACTCTCCCTTTTGGCCTTTAATTTAAAAACTGCAAATTTGAAATTTATTAGCTAAGATTAAACATACCTCAATTTTTTTTGACCGAATATATGTCGTGTCCTATATAGGTTTGGGGTATCAAATATTTTGTATTACCTAAAGATAAGATGTAAAAGCTTGATATCCTTGAAAATTTTTTAATTAATTGAGATCAAAAATATAAGTTACAAATGATTTTAATAAAAAAATATAATTAACATCTTTTTAGGGTATTCTCGAGGTTACAGAATCTGTCATGTTGGTCAAACTTGGCCATTTTTTTTATATATATTTTAAGTCGAAGACTGAAGAAACTTTAGAAAACGGAAAATACATATGAGATAAAACATCCTGGAGTTTATTTTCTCCCTATAATTTTTCTTTTTAACTTATTGATTTATGTTTACTTGTGTGTTATATTTTCAAAATTTTACTCAGTCTTCATTCATTATAAACGTCATACGCCCATCTCTCAATTTTATCCAAAACCTGAATTAGCAATTCATGAAATCTTACGTCGTTGTCGATATACATGTAGTTGCGCTTAGGTTGCGTTCGTGATACGTAAAATGGCGTCGAAATGGCATTGGCATATCGGATTACGTAAATGGCCGTTTTGTTGTTTCTTTTGTTCTGTTCAAACCGGACCCTGGTTAATGTGACGTCTCGATCTATTTTAACAAAATTTGCTTCACTTTGTTTGCAGGTTTTGTGAGATAACATTATTTATTCAAAAGCTTGCACATTCAATGTTTTGATAGGTATTATTGTTAATTTTATGTAGAGACTTGATTTATCAAACCGCTCTGATCCATAATTTATTGATTATCCGTTAAATATTTTATGGCCTCGCGAAAATTCTCGGGAGGGGGGGGGGGGGGGGGGGGGGGGGGGGGGGGGGGGATTTAGTGAAAAATCAAATTTTTGAAAGGGCCAAATGGTAGATTTGCGCTGCGCCTAAATTGTAAAATGTGTCAAGCTGGCCGGGCTGGAATATCACGGCTCGGTCCGTTTGTCTAGGCATTCAATAAATTTTAAAAAAACAAATGAAATTAAATAAAAGTTATGAGAAATAAGAGAAAAACAATGATCTGGACATATGAATGATTGCAGTAAAAAAAAGGGCCACGTTTTGTAAAGTTAACTGGTTGCCATTGTTTAAACACTTTATTCTATGGCTAAAGTTTACCGTAATAGCCTCTCCTTTGACCTAGCCTCTCTACCGGAAAGTTGCATAAATCCTTGTTGTCACAACAAAATCGCTTATTCGTGTTATTTTCGCCATCCCCAATGTTATTTATGGGGTAGGTGCAATTTGATTTGGTGTACGTATCTGCTCGAGGAAGGCATCTATATTTTTGTTTTCGTATTTATTAGAAAACATTATCATTTTTACATATAATGTATTTTAGGAAGTAATAAGTTATTATGGATGGGCTTTTACAATTGAAAATAAGCTTATGTAAAGCTACAGTTACCTTTTTTTTAATACATACATTTTAAAAACTTATGTTAAATATATTTTAATGGTCGTTTAATAAACTATTTTATATATATTTTACATAAGTCGGTGAAAGGGGGGAGCTAAAGATGCGTGAAATCATTTTAAATGTTTGATTAAACTTTACCAATAGCGGAGTAGGAATGAAAATACAAATTTTAACTACCAAAAAATGTATCAGGCTTAAATCTAGACGTAGGCGGGAAGTCACAGACGTAATATTTTTATATGTCTCGCAGAAATTGTTATTGAGGCAGCTACTCTAATATTTTAGTTACCCGGCAGGAGAAACCTCCTCAATTGGCTGATTTAGTGTGTAATTTTGGTAACATACGCCATCCGTGAAACAAACTCGTCGGTCGCCACATACATTACAATAACATTTTAACATATTGCTTGCCGCATCTGCAAATTTATAATTAAATATTAAATGAGGCAAGATATTGTTATTGTTCATATAAGATACAACAATTAAAATTAAAGGGAAATATGTAAAAACAGATATTTGCATCCTATCTTTAAATTCGTTTACCATTTATATATTTCATTTGAGCTTTATTATGTTAAAAGTTTATCAAACTATTAAAAATGGTTCAATTTTTTTAACTCAACGCAGTAGTAATTTAAAAATTAAAAAAAAGATAGCTACTAAAAAATGAAATATATTTTCAAAAACCTTTATATTTATTTTACAGTTTATTTTGTAGTTTTAAAAAAACTAATAAAATAACTGGTTGTGTTTTAATTAACTTTTAGGTTAAAATTCTTTAGAACAAAGTAATGAAATTTTTTGTCCATAAGATAATAAAATAATTAATATATGTTACTAAGTCGCCAGAGGTCCATTAAAAAAAATTATCTTATGTATTTAATAGTTACCGTAGTTATCCTCAGCAAATGTATCAATATCTACAAATAGCATTATAAAAAAATATGATAAGATAAATTATACTTGACAACAAAATTTGGACGACCTCAAGCATTATTTATGGCAACCATTGATCTTAGTCAAGTTTTTAGTGCTGAATACAAATATAAAGTCAGAATTTTTTGTTATTTAGGGTCAAAACGTAATTTCGGTCATTTTAGGGGTATTTTGAGCTTTAATAACTTGATAACCAAAAAAAAAAAAAATTAAAAAGATATTTAGAAAGAGAAAAACTTCATTAAAAACTCAAGCTAATTATTTTTTAAAAATTTATATTTATTTTTATTTTTGTAATTTACTCTTTTTTTTAAACCTTTTTTCAGACCCAAATATTTTGAGCCAGACTATAAATTATTTTTACACTTAACTTTTCTAGACCAGTTTTTAACATGGAATACAAATATAAACTTAGTTTACCCCTAAATAATTTAGTCTTTCACAAGTGAAGAGACTTTATCAGCTAAGTACCTAAAATATACAATATAAACTTAACATTGCGCACAATATATGTAATCATAATTAAAATGTAATTTTTTAAGATCTAAAATAACTTTCTACCTCTTTCGGCTCCTCTTCGTCCGTATCCAAAATTACCTTTTTTGACAAAATAGATTTTGCCACCTCGAGAATACCCTTAGAAAAAATTTGAGACCCTTTTTCATATAACCTTCTATTTGTAACTTATATTTATCATCTCAAATATGAGAAATAAACTTTTTTAGTATATCAAGGTCTTACAGCATTTTAATGAATATCTCGCCGGCACAATATATTATCGTTTTATAAATATTATTCGAAGTTCAAATTTAACAGTCCTGTGGGCTCTAATGAAACCACGTTTACGTCGTGGAGCTATTGATCTCTACAGAGAACACAAATGGTATCAATTGTATCTCCCCTTATTTCGTTGTGTATATGCAAAAGAAAAATTTAGTTTAATTTTGTTAATCTTTTATTTTTTTGATATTTTTTTCTAAAATTTTTAATATTTAGCTGACATACTATTTTGATTAGTGTTTTAGTAAAAATTACTGTTTTGCTTTTATCTATTTATTGCGGTAAATTAAATGAATTGATCAAATATTCAAGTAAAGTTTATAAGAAAATGTAATGTGTGTAAAATCTGATATTACGATAAAGCGTAAAAATAAATAGTGTGGAAAAGTAAAATTTGCTAAAAGTGATAATATGATATTGTGCTGATTAAATTCATGGTTTATATACTGTATGTATTGGCATCTTGGAGTGATAAATATAACTAGTTAACATAAATCAAACAAAGTTGTAAAAGCACAAAATTTTAACATTTTATAATTTATTTCAGTACATTTTAGTTGGTAAATTGGAAAAAGGTTAGCTAAAATGAACAACCGTTAAAGAGTAAATGTCAAAAGTGGATGTGCCAAAAATATAAAAATATATGGTATATTTTGCGGCTAATCAATCAAAAACTTTTACTTTTAAACTTATTACTAAGACACTAAATTTATTACTAAGACACCTTACCCTATACGAAAGTATAGCGTAAGCTATCTGTTTCAATTTTAGAAAATTAGTGTGAATGTGGGCAGTCGATTAAGTCTGTTCATGAATGTTTCTATCGTAGCCATAATCAGGTATTCCCATAGTCTTGAGGTCTAGATTTGAGGTTACCGTTTTAATTGTGCATCGATTAATAACTATCCATACGTGAGCATTGCAAGTTTTGTTTTAAGGTTTGAAATTTTTACATTAACATTAACATTAACTTTTAATTATAAAGAACTTTCTGATTCTAATCATACAAAGGTGGTTTTTGCTTTGCTTTCAGTTAAAACGTTTGAAATATTTTTATAAATTATGCTTCCAACGTAACCCTAGTTTTAAAATATATGCAGCTAATTTTAATTATAATTATTTAATATGCCGACTTAATTCTTCCGTCATAGCGGGTATATCACCGTCAAGCGGGAAATAAAAACTTTGGGCATAATATAACGTTGGTTTAAATAAGCTACCTATAAAAGGAAAAATATCGTACTAAACACTCTGGACTGTCCACCTGCCAACTTCGGACAAAATGTCACGGTTCTTTATGCTTGATAATTAAGAAAAATTGAAAAATAAAGTTTTATGTTTAAACTACGTACAATTGGCGTTATTCACATTTTTAATCCGTAAGGAATCTATCTTATTATATATGCATTTAAGCTTCCCTGTCCACTGCTAAAAATTATTTTGACCTTATAAGGCATTTTATTAATATTGCAGTATTTGAATTGGGGTAATCTTTCTTATTATCATGCCATTACTTAAATAATTTTTTTGAACTTTTATATTGTACGTGAACCTTTTAAAATTTAAATAGTAAAAACGTGGGTTTTAATATTCTTTCCAAAAATCTTAGCGTCTGACGCAGCGCTTTAATAGCATGGCGAGCGTCATAGGCTAAAAAAATTTTAAAACTTGCCAAACATAATTGGGCGAGTTTAATTGAATATGAACCACTATTGTGAAAAATTGTCTATGTGGGTTGAATATCTTTATTAATAGTTTATACCATCACGAATGTTCGAAAATTTCAGAAAAATATAATGGAAACTGAATAGTTATACTAACTGTAAACTTTTGCTAAAACTGACATTCTTTTACAGAGATTGTAAAGTAGTGCAGAAATTTTTGTACTCTAGGATACCTGTGGTAATAACCTTAAGTACCGAGTATTGAGAAAAGTTCTGCTTTATTGTTAGGATCTCTCATTTTCATCAACGCTTTGGTTTTTTGAGGTAAAGGTCTGATGCCTTGTGCACTAATCTCATGTTCTAAATATATTTTTTTTTTCCGAAAAAAATGTGCATTTGTTTTGACCTAATCTCATCCCCTTTTCCTTGATGCGACCTAATGCGATAGAAAGTCTTGCACTGTGTTCCTGCATCATCTGGCCAATGATAATTATGTCGTCTAGATAGGCAAAAACATCTTCTAGGACTACAAATATTAGCGACATTGCCATATGAAATATTTGGGCCGATTCTGGGAGGCCATAGGGTAAACGTAAAATATTGAACTAAACCTATGTATGTATTGTTCAAAACAGACACTTTCTTCCGTTAATGCTAATAATTGATAGGCTTGCGAAAAATAAAGTTTGCTACAAATTTAGCAACTGAAAAAAAAAACGTGATATTATTTCATCAAACTTTGGTAACGGGTAGTTACTTTTTCTAAAAATTTATTTTTTACCGCGCCAATGCGTATTTTTTTTTATTTTCTTTGCATGAGTACTAAAAGAGGAGCACAACTATATATTCGACTAATTTAAGTATGCTTTAAAAATGACATTGAAAAATAACGTAAGAAAAGCAACGACTCTATAAACTCAAAAATAAAATAATAAATTTATAATAAATATGTTAAAAATATAAATTAAAAATGTTACCTGTAATGAATAATAATTTTTTAACCGTAATCACCAGTCCAATATCTTCTTAAAAATTCCTACATCTTAATATTAATCACGCTAGTCTGTACTGTTTTGATTTTATCGATTTATTACGGTAAATTAAATGAATTGATCAAATATTCAAGTAAAGTTTATAAGAAAATGTAATGTGTGTAAAATCTGATATTACGATAAAGCGTAAAAATAAATAGTGTGGAAAAGTAAAATTTGCTAAAAGTGATAATATGATATTGTGCTGATTAAATTCATGGTTTATATACTGTATGTATTGGCATCTTGGAGTGATAAATATAACTAGTTAACATAAATCAAACAAAGTTGTAAAAGCACAAAATTTTAACATTTTATAATTTTTTTACTAAATTTTAGTTGGTAAATTGGAAAAAGGTTAGCTAAAATGAACAACCGATAAAAAGTAAATGTCAAAAGTGGATGTGCCAAAAATATAAAAATATATGGTATATTTGGCGGCTAATCAATCAACAACTTTTACTTTTAAACTTATTACTAAGACACTAAATTTATTACTAAGACAATTAGAAATAACGGTAAACAAATTTTATCCCTAAGATTGCAAGTTTGATCTCTTTATTTAGCTCATAACTCTCAAACATGTAAAAGCAAAAATTTATAGCCTTATGTCACACCAAAACATAGCCGGCCCTTAACTTAATCAAATTAACCTTACACTAACCCTAATTTAATTCTATACATCATGCTTAGTTTACACCCCAGGGCTGTCTAATTTGTATGACTTAATAAAACACGTCGATATCATGAATGTAACGCTTTAATTAATATTACTATCCATTGATTTTTTATCTTTTCTTGAATCCCGTTATGACCATCCAATAAATCAATGTATTAATATATTATAAAATTTTTATTTAGGCTCAGACTCTCTAGCCATTATTTTCTACGATTAAAACGCGCAATCTCTAAAAAAACAAAATAACCATTATTATATGCTAAATAATCCGAAACCTTTTATATTAGGTATATCGGTGTTTCAACAAATATCAATGACACAACCGTAAATTTTATGAAAATAAAGAATTTATCCCCATGATGGCCTTATTTCTTATATATATTTCGTTTTTCAGTTTCTTCCGCCTTGGGTCCTTACATCCGTCCATATCAAAAAATGGCCTTTTTTGACCAATTTGACAGAGAGAATACCCTAAAAAGAAAAAATTAAAAAATCTTTTTTTTATATAAATATTCCACGTATCTTATATTTATCATATCAAATAATGAGAAATAAAATTTATTAGTATATCAAGTTACATCAGCATTTAGAGAATACAAAATATTTCGCGTCCAAACTTAAATACACACAATATAATATCGGTAATAAAAGTTTTATTTGAAGTTTAAATTTAACAATTTAGTTGTTGTAAAAATTCGAAAAAAAAATTTCAATTTATTTTTGTTGTTGAATCTTTTTTGTTTTTTGGGCATTTTTTCTAAAATTTTAATGTTTATTTATAGCTGATTAACTAAGTTTGATTAGATAAAACGGTAAACGGATTTGAAAATACTTAAGATAGGTTTGATCTCCTTAGTTAGCTCATATGTCTCAAAAATTTGTTGACCTGTGTTATATAATTTACAATAAACATTAACGGGCGAGATTAATAACCTGTACAAAAGAAGAATAAAATTGTGCCGATTCCATATTTTATTATTGCCAAACTCAAAATTTATTTAATAAAAATTTTGATTTAGTTGTCTTCTACAATCACTTACGTGGAAAACTTTTTTTTTAATAATTAACTGGCTAAACGCATTTATCATTATTAAAAAAATAAAATATTTGACAAAGTTAACAATTATTTTTACAATTAAAATTTTGTACATTTCTAATATAAATAAGACTTATTGCAAAAGTACATTTTCTCGCTCTTTAAAAAATGATAACGGTTATTTTACCACGAAAGATAAAAAAAATCCGGTATTGCCATGTTTTGTAAAGATTTCTTGTCGATGGAAAAATACAAGTTTAAAATAGGTCCCCCCCCCTTTTTTTTAAAAGAGGGGGGTTTTTTTTTTTTTTTTGGGAGGGGTTTTTTTATTATTTTTTTTTTTTTTTCTTTTTATAATAATAATGGTTTGTAAATCCCCAACAATCTTTAAGTTATTTAAAATAAACCGTAATTTTCTGTATGGTTGTTATGATTGCACCATTGCCCAGTGCAGCATTTTATGGTTGGGTACATTATTAAGTTAGTGGTATCAATAAACACATCGGGTGGAATAGGACACCTTTCGTATTTGGCCGACTCGTTCAAACAACTTTAGAAATATGACAAAAAAAATGATTAGCTTTATGTTTAAATTGATTATTAAAATTATGGGGCACTTATGACCGTTGGGTTCAAAAATTGCCTCTGCTAATTTTTTTGCACCCTTAAATATATATTGTTAGCTAAACTATCTTAATACACATTTATATTATAATTGAATACGATATGTTTTATTCATTAATTATACATACAGTTTTATAATCCTGCTTAAACTGGAAGATAATATACCACCAAATGTGTTTCATTAAGGCCTATACTTTTATCAGACTGTGAGGGCGGCGGGACGGGTTCACGGTCAATCCAATCTGATGCATGGGGGACGGGGGTAGGTATGTTATTAAAAAAAGCTTTTTAACAAATTTAATATGGAATGTGTGTTTAAAGCCACGGAAAGTGATTGTATCTAGTTTAAAATTTAATTCAAAATATTTTGCGTTGTTAATAAGCCGGGTCGATACCAGGCGACCGTGATGCAGGTTATTTTAAAATAATTTTTTGTAAGTCAACATTTTGATTTTAAGGAACCCAGTAGGCTTGCAGATGCTTCAATAACCAACACACTGAATGGATATACGTGCAATTAATTTTTAAAAAAGACCGGCATGGTGTCAAGATTTTAAATAAATTAGAGGGAAGGGCGTGGATTAACACTAATAGAACTTTTAGATGACCCTGACATGTTATAAACGTGAGACAGGTCTCTTATATAACATTTAATAAAAGCTAAAAAAGACTGTATATTCATATTCTAATGAACTAAAAATTGAGTTATGTACGGCATTATTTTACCCCAACTTTTTTTCATTTTTTTCTGGAATGAAATCTTCATAACACACACCATTGTTTTCCCGGCATATCTGAGAACCATATTTGCAATTTGTGCAATGACACCAAGTCATATCTAAGGTAATAAATATTAGAATTGTATACAATTTGGAAGAATGCTAAATAAACAACAATATGCTAGCACTTTAATTTTCCAAGATTTTCAGAAAAATAGATTCTTTAAATTTTTGCAGCAAAAACATTAATTGTTATTACATTTAAAAATTAATAAGTGAATGTTTAGTTTTAACAAAAAGAAGGTCCTTCCTGGGATATGGGGGCAGGCATGTATCAACCTGATGAGTCTTAGATTAATATAATTTTTATTTGTGTAAAAAGTTATTTTAACAATAAAAAATAGCTATCAATATTCATTAATATTAACATAATATTTTAAAAAATAATAATTTTTTAACAGATTTAGAAATGCAATTTTTTTAAATAAAACATGGCATAAGCGCAAATAATTTTAAATATAAAATTGAAAACTTTTTTAGACATTTACAACAATTAATCATATTTAAGCTAATATGATGAAGATAGGTGATTTTTATGGCATGCGGTTTTTGGTTTGTTTTTGTAACCCTGTTTAATTAATTCGAGAAAAAGTTAGAAACAAATGAGTAAAAACTAAAAAAAAGTATTTCGCATCCTAAAAAAACTAAATGTTGCTCTTAAACTTAAACCATTTTTTTAATCCCGGTAAAAAAAAAAGCCATTTTGAAGCGGGCGCGGAACACTTTATTACCAAAAACTGAATATTAGGGATATACAAAATTCAAAATTATTTATAACAGATAAATTAATTATATAAATAAAAAATACCTGTTACTTATAAAATTTTGAGATCGAAAAAATAATTTATTTATAATGTCACATTTTCAACTTTCTCGCATTTGCAGGGCCAAAACCGGAAATTATTAAAACGGAATAAAGATTGGCTAAAAGGCCATATTGTAGATTAATTCATTGCATAGCACAGGTCAACAATTTTTGAGAGTTATGAGTTAACTACAGAGATCAAACCTGCCATCTTAGGAAATATCAAATACATTTACCGTTTTTCCTAATCAAACTTAGTTAGTCAGTTATAAACATTGAAAATTTTAGAAAAAAAGGTCAAAAACTAAATAAGATTCAAAAACAAAAAAAATTAAATTTTATTTTTGCATATTCACAATATTTAAACTACAAATTCAAACTTCAAATAATATTTTCATTAAAAACCGATAATATATCGTGTCGTATTTAAGTTTGGACGCAAATATTTTGTATTATTTAAATGCCGATGTAAGAGCTTAATATATATATAAAATTTATTTTTCATTATTTGTGATTACAAATATAAGTTACAAGGAATTTTTATATTCAAAAATGATTTTGAAATTTTTTTCTCTTAGGGTATATTTAGATCTGTCAATTTGGCAAAAAAAGACCATTTTTTGTCGGATCTAAGGAGCCAAAGACGGAAGAAACTATGAAAAACAAAAAATATATATATGAGATCAGGCCTCATGGGGATGGATGCATTTTTTTATGTTTTCATAAAATTCACGTTTCTGACATTGATATTTGTTGACCTGTGAAGGCAAGACCTGTCTAAATGGTTTATTTTTTTCGTAAAATTCAAAACAAAATTTCCTATCTATTAAAACGCTTTTTGCGCCAAGGCAATAATGCAAAATGCCTTTATACAGCCAAGAGTTAGGTGTATTTAACTCTTTTTTAAAATTTAAAAATGTAATTAGACACTTATTATAGTTTATTTTTTAAAAAAAATTGGCCTTTAACCTTGCATTCATAATTACTAGTATATATTTTCTGTGTTTAGCTATAGCCACAGCACAATATTGACATTAACTGGACATTGTTAATTTTATTTTTGATTTTCAAAAATTAACTAGGTTAAACGACAGTATTTTTCATATTTATGCACTACTGATGCTTATATTTTTAAATGTAGGAAAAAAGTTATTTGAAATAAATAAATCACATATTACAATATATGGTTATTCTAGCAAAAGAAGATGCGAAAATATAGTTTTGAATAATTAAGAAATATATTTTTAAGTTTGAAAAATTTGTGAGCTATTTAATCCACCAATTCCAGTTTATTTCGTCATATTAGTCAATTCCCAATTCATGTTTAACTTTTGGCATTTGGCGTATGAAACACTTGCTTTGAAAGCTATGAACAACAATTATTGTATATTCCCACCCTCTCCTGAACAATTTTAAATAAGCGCATATTTACCAGCGTCATGGAATCTGATGGCTAATGTCGCAAAGCAGGCAACTACGTTGGCAAAATATACAGTTTAAATATAACAAGCTGTAAGTGAATCACTGTATTTTAAACTTCTCTAAGTAGCAAATTAAAAATTTCGCATGCAACCTAAAGAAGAGTTTTTACGATATTTATACTTAAAATTATATTTTGCAAACATTAAATTCTTTTTGTCAATGTAATAAAATTATTATAAACTGAAAATTATTAGGGAAAATAGGAAAATATTATTCAATTTTTATTGCCTGGGAAAAAAGTTTGATTGTCCTTTTTTAATACTTTAATTCTAGCTGATCGCATTGTAATAATTAAGTTTAAGGCAGTGTCAACAAGATGAATTTGAAAATACCCTAAATTGTCTCTAACTGAACCCTAATTTATTTTTTTCAAAGTGTATGTCGAACATCTATTAAGTTATATGGGCCAGGTTTTATTGATAATAAACAACAAAGTTAAAAGAGTTCCAAATGAGGCCGTTCCGTCCAAGAATCCAATGCCTGTCGACCTTGGGGAAATTTTTTTAAAAAGAGTTTTAAATTAAATCATTTATAAAAAATGACTCTGGGTAAAAGTGTGCTAGCACCCATACGCCACTTGTCTGTTCCGAATGGACATTTAAGTTTCCCGAAATATATCTGAAAAATTTGTTAAAGTTAATTTGATATACACACCTGCAATGAATATTTTCATAGAATAATTTGGATATCGAAAAATATTTTAGCAAAAATAGAGGATAATTAGTGTAGTTTTAAACAGAGATGAGCAAATATATTATCTGAGTACAAAAATAACAAAAACAAGTGCATTAAACTTAAACTTTGGTTAAAAGGAAAAAATAGTATTTTACAAAAACAAGCTTATTCTACAAATTCTATTTTTATATTTATATATTTTTATTTTGCTATGGTTTCGCCCCTCTAAATGTGGAGTTTATTCAAAAGACCAGCGCCTCCGAGCAACTCACCGCGAAAAAACTCTTAACGCCGCAAAATATTGCTAAATGCTGGGCGGTGTCGCATTTTAATTCAGTACATTCAAAAACCTTAACTATTGAAAATTTCGATTAAAGTTTAATTTATTTAGGGCATGTGTAAAGTGAGTTTTTATTTTCGTAAAATTTTAAAATTTCTGAAAATTTAAAAATTTTATTTCCAAGCAGGACCCTTTTAGGGGGGGGGGGGGGGGCCCATCAAAAAGTTTTTGATTGCCCCCCCCCCAAATTTAATTTGTCCCCCAAAAATACATTGAAATTTTAATTGCCTTCCCCGCCCCCAAATATTAAATTTGCCCCCCCCCAAAAAATGTACAAATTTTATTTTTGCCCTTCCACTCCCATTAAATTAAATTGGCTCTCACAAAAATATCAAAAATTATTATTTGTACTTTTTTTATTTTTAAAAAGTTTTTTCATTCATATCAACACTTCTCATTCGCTAAAGAGATTTAAACATAGAAATTATTTCTGTTGTAATTAGATATATAGAAAGATATGATGTTACAGAGAGCTGTATATTTGTGAAAGCAATTCATAAATCTGATGCCAAACAATCTTTTATTAGTAATCTAGAACCAAAGAACCTGATTGCACAATGCTACAATGGGGCGAACGTAATTTCCGGGGGGGGGGGGGGGGGGGGGAAAGGTGGTGTTCAAGTATTTCTAGTCAATATGGCTTGTCACCATGTCCCGTATTTTCAATACTTTAACCACCGAATGCATCTTGTTGTAAAAGATTGTCTTGAATTTTAAGTGAAGGGAAAAATTTTTTTGATATTTTTTTTTAACATGATGCAACCAAGGAAGTAGACGAATGCGGGACCATACCCCGGCTGTTGCCCCATTGGTAATGTGGTCACTACGACGCCATTTTTTTTTACATAAAAATATAAAATACTCTTTTTTAAAAAAGGTTTTGATATCTTTAGGTCACAGGGTCGAAGCGTCGGGTTTTTCGACCATATTTACAATCATTAATTTGTTTTTTTGTATTTATCATTTAAAAAATTATTTATTTTATTAAAAGTAATTAATAATCAATTTCAATGGAAAACGATTTATGTTTCTAAAACTTTTGATTTAATACACCATTGATTGTTAGATAAACAATGAAGAAATACAAATACATTTACAGATAATTATATAAAAATTGTTTTGACATATATAAAACTTTTTTAAATGACAATAATTTATTTATAAATAAAGGAAAAACTAAACCTAAAGATTTTTCAAAAGTTTGAGAATAAATTAAATATTGATGTTAAATTAAAATTTTTTAATTTTATTGATTTATTTATTAATTCTTTTATAAATCAATTTTTTCGATAATATTCATTAAAAATCTTTGGATTCCCTTTATAAATTTGATTATCCTTTTTTTAGATATAAATTTAGAGCCTCTTTTAAAAATAAGTAATATTGATAAAACTTCATTATAGAAAATGACTTAGCAAAAAAATTTCAATAAAGAAAATAAATAATTACAATGTTTTTCTAATGATTTTGTCAGATTTTTATTACAAAGACGTGTTACCTAATTTCTTTAACATTTTTCTATAAGTTTGTAATTTGGCTCATAACGTCGAGTTGTGAGGTAGGCCACATTTTTGATAATAAAAAGTTTGAACATGGATTCATTTATTGTACATGTATATTTTTTGCCGTGACCGAAGGCGGTTGACAACTTTTTTTATAATTGCGTTTTATTACAAAATACAATTTTGAAAAAATTTTCAAAAATTTCACGAAAATAAAAACTCACTGTGCACGTGCCCTTTAAACACAATTTAATTCTTTGTAATTCGGATACAACATTTTTATTGCTGTATAAAATTTTTAGATTAAAAGATGGGTAACTAAGCGAGACATTTTTTATTTATAAAATAGTTTTTCAATATTTAGGTCTATCGCAGGCCAGCCACATTAAATAGCACAACTTAACAAGTTTTTGAAATAAATAATCTAACTTTTTATGTGATTATACATTCATTTTTGCTGACGACGTGTGTAAGAAAACATTTTTAAAAAATTTGTTTAAAAATAATATACATGTCTAAACTTTTTGGCTCCATCTCATTTACAAATGTAAAATTATTTTTTAACGTTATTTTGAAAAATTTTAATTGCAGCATGAACACTGAATATGTAGTTTTCTTTATTCCTTGTCCTGTGTGGCTAATATTTTATTTGTATTCATAAAATTTTTCAAATTTATTGTTTTGACTGTCGTAACGGCATCTTTAAAAAAAATATATATTAATGACTTCATTGTATCTATTAAATTCTATAATATTAATGCTATTAATAAAATAAATTTCAATGCTGCTCACCCAAAAAAAAAATGTTTCATAAATTAAATTATAATTTTAACCATTTTCAACGAAAAATATCTCTAATACTCGCTATGGCTGTGCAAACTTGAATTACTAATTGTAAAAAAAATTGGACAAAAATGGTATTTTATTTTTAATAAATATAAAAATAGCCCTTCTTAATCAATATTTATGAGGTTGTTTTACATTTTTTTCAAAATTATATGTCACCGGTTGACCGTGCACTACATTTGGCAAATCGTCTCCATATTTTAAGAGGGCTCTTAGACTCAAACATAAGCCCATTGGGTCGCTCAGTGGGGTAAGGTATACGCTCAAATGGTTGACCATAGTCATCCAGATTTTCCAGAATACCGTCATCATAATTCAGCCAGCTAGGATCTGCCGGTTGATTTTGATTTTTAGCTACTAATCCGGGATTGTCCTCGTCTAGGATGGGCAGAAATGTACGGACCTGATTTTGAGTTTTGCGAGGGACGATGTGAATTACGGCATAGCCCGCATCAGGCAACCGGTCTGGATAACTACTACTACTGTTGAAATTAGCGCCGTTGCTATTATTATTCAGATGTATTCCTATTCCGCCATCCCCAAAATCTTCCTCATCTGTGGATGCTGTGCTTGCTCTACGACTTAGATCTCGAAGTTCAGAATAGTAACGGTGCAAAAGGGAATGATTTTTGGCACAATTCACGTTAGCCAGCAAATGGTCTTTTAGATTAAAACTTTGGGTCGTAGATCCATCGTAATATACGATTTGGAGACCCGTTAATCGTTGTACGATTGCCACCTAGAAATTAGTAAATATGTAATTTGGTGCGGCCAATCAAAATATGCAAATCACACGCCATTTGTTTTATAAATCTGCATTAATAATAAAATTTTACAAATTAGAGCTGTAGTTTTTTCCCAAATCTACTACACCCCACCGAAGCGCTTCTCAAAGCCGTTGAACACCGCATTCGTGCGAAGACGCTTCGCGCCCCGGCAAATTGATTATATAAACCCGTAAAAGCGTTTAGGGTGGGAACAACATGCACGGCGCTTTGCGCGCCCAATAGGCTTGACAAAGTCCGGGTACGCGGTATGTTCCGCATATATTTAGATGAGTATTAAAAGAAGTGTTCAATTATTTTTGATTTTTTCATTAACATGTTTAAACATACGAGGGGTGAAGATGATTATAGGTATACTCAAAACATAAGATTAAAAATATTCCTACCTATAACACAGGTCAACAAATTTTTTAGAGTTAGGAGCTAACTACAGATTAAACCTGCCATCTTAGAGATCAAATCAGTTTACCGTTTTTTCAAATCACACTTAGTCAGCTAAAAACATTAAAAATTTTAAAAATACAAAAAAGACTCAAAAAAACTGTTAAATTCAAACTTCAGATAAAATTTTATAAAAACGTTGTGTCTTTAAGTTGGACGCAAAATATTTTGTATTATCTAAATGCTGATGTAAGAGTTTGATATACTAAAAAAATTTATTTCTCATTATGATAAGATAAATGTTACAAGGTATTTTTATATAAAAAAAATTCTTACATTTTTTTTAGGGTATTCATGATATGTCATTTTAGTCAAAATTTTCGAAATGGACGGATGTAAGAAGCTAACGGAAAAAACTAAGAAAAACGAAATATATATGAGAGAAGGCTATCATGGGAATTATGTTTTAAATATTGTTGCCATTGATATTTGTTGACCTGTGTAATTCATAGGTGAGCTAATACGGGCTTATAATATACCGGGTAAGAACACAAAGGCTGGTAGTGGATTAGTGGCCAAAAGGTAAGAAAGTTATAAGGGCAAAAGGAAAAATGGAAAAACACTAGTATTAAGACCGAAAAAAGAAAATTTTAAAGGGAAAGTACAATGTTAAATAAATTATGAAATCTAAGAAAACGATTTAATAAATAAGGTAAAAAATTATTTTATAAGTTACTTAGTCTATTTACCTAGTTATTAAGTAAAAATTTCTTAAAAATATCTAAAAGAGAGTGACTTTTGAGCATTGATTTATGAGATCTTGTACATTTTTTAAAACCTATGGGTCGATTATAGCACAACATTTAAATCTTCTATTCCGTTAAATGGGTAGCAAAGTAAGTTTTATATGTCAAAGGGCCTTTAAATGGCAATTGTGGCAAACAACGAGTTAGGGAAAAAGTACTTTTACCATTGATCATAATTCTTTTATGATTTAGCCAATGTGTGCGAATTTAGGGCAATTCGCTTCAAATTTTGCACATCGGCTACAAAAAAACATTAATAAGAAATTCTATAATAATTAAGATGAAATAAAAATTTTTCTTAATTAATTTACACTTTTACAAATTTATATGATAATAAAAAACCACAAAAATTAATTAAGATATTCAATAATATCATTAAAACTACCTGAAAATTTAAATATATTTTTTTTAATGTTAATGATATGGAAACATAACTTTAATTGACTTAAATATATCTTTAAATATTATCGGCTCAGATTGCTTAGTAACAAAATCTGTCTTACAAGAGGATGGCTGGGGGATTGAATCTGTGAATAGATGTTTTTTTTTCTCCGGAAAATAGAACATATGTGCAACCACTTTGATGCTTGTGAGTCGCTTACTAAGGCAATAATTGGTAAACGATGTGCCTAAAGTGAGAGCCTAGGCTAATATCTTAGGTCGCCGGCGTTTGATTAGATTTTACCATGAGTCAAAGCCCTTAACTGGTATAGTGTCCCCTAGGGGGAAAGTTACGGGGCAAACCTCAAACTCAAACGTAAATGTGCTATCTCCGAATATTAAAACAAATATACGAGTAAATATGCAAAAATATTGACATTGCTCTAAATTTGCAAATTTATAAGGACATACCGATCGATCTAGGTAAAAGTTTTTTTCGACTAATTCACCGTTTTCCAAATTCCAGGCCCTTACTTTGCACTTTGATATAATTTGCTGCGGTGTATTGCGGATTATCTGTGTAAAGTAGAAAACCCAATTATTTAAATATTCAGAGATTGGCATTAACACTTCTTCATTCTTCAAATCGCCTCTCAATCTTTCATTGGTATCTTGAGATTGATTTTATAAACACTTTAGGTCAACATTTGAGAGTTAAGAGCTAACTGAAGAGATCAAACTTGCCATCTTAGATAATTTCGGTATTTCTAATTAAATTTTGTAAGTCAGCTAATTTTTGAAAACTGTTAATAAAACAAAAAAGATTCAAAAACAAAAAAAATTGAATTTTTGCATATTCACAACAGCTAAACTGTTGATGCAAACTTCAAATAATACTCATTAAAAACTGATATATAACGTGTCTTATTTAAGTTTGATGTGAAACATTCTGTAATATCTAAGCGCTGATGTAACAGCTTGATATACTAAAAAAAGTAAAATTTCTCATTATTTGAGATGATAATTATATTTATAAAAAAAAGATTCTTAAATTTGTTCTTTTTTTGTGTATTCTCGAGGTCGTAAAATTTGTCTATTTAGTCAAAAAAGGCTATTTTTTCGATATGGACGAATCTAAGGAGCCGAAGGCGGAAGAAACTATAAAAGAAAATTATATATGATATAAGGCAATGGTGATTTTTGCTTATACGTTATTATAAACTTAATTTTTGTTACATAATATTTGTTGGCTAAATGTGGAAGAGCTTGATATACTTATTTTATTTCTCATTATATGTGTTAAATAACATATGTTATAAATGTTTTTAATATGCAAATAAAATGCTTGGATTTTTTCACTTTAGGGCATTATCGAAGTCGCAAAATCTGTTAATCTGTTTAAAAAAAACATTTTTTCGATATGGAGAGCAAATTCTCCGAAGGCGAAAGAAATACAAAAAACGCAAAGTATATATGAGAAAAGGCCATCATGCGGATCCATTTATTTAGTATCAACTAATTTTTTTTGACAAGGATATATGTCGAACAATTAAAAAGGCTTAGTTTTTTATATTTTGTAGCTTATATTCTCAGCCTAATTTGTGTAATTTTCAGGAGTTATCTTTAATATTTTCCAAAAAAAACTTTCGAGAATCCATTAATTTAATTTGTAAACAGCTTTAAATATGATGACAATTTAACTTAAACACCCAAGATAATTTTCTATTAATTGGCATTAAATTCATTTAACAATTTGCTCCTACATAATATTTATTCAAATTTTCTCATATTCCATTATATTCACATTTCAAAATAATTAACCCGCGATAGAATACGGGAGTATGTGCATACCCCAATATAATTTTTAGATGTATTTTAATATTTAGTCTTATTTGAATTTTTAAAAGTTCTTTTCTCGGCATGAACAATATCCTATTAGATTTTATGAGATAAATTGAGTAGAATTTTTTCAATTTTAGTGACTATATTGGCAATTTTTTGGTGAGAAAATTTATGCCAGTTAGTATATTGTCTTTACTATAATCAAATTATTCATAGGGCTGTTATAATTATTAAAATGACGGAATTTCGAAAATTATACGATCAGATTAACATCTGAAGCTACTTATTACATTAATATTTATGTTAAGATTACAGCTATAAACAGCTATAATTTCTTATTATCATAAAAAAACGTGTCACACACCGTACCTGTAAAGGTTAACTTTTATTATAGCATTTAGTTAAGGGGCGGATTAATAGAATTTACCTAATCTTATAAAAATTTATATAACTAATGTAATAATTGCTTAGGAGAACATCTAAAACTTTAAATCATACAAACCATTCTAAATATTGAATAAATTAAGATGTGCTAGGGTATATACATGCCCACGTATGTAATTTCGGGTTATTTTACCAATGGATTATGCGAGAATTGCATGACAAACTCTTGAATATGCATTGCCAAGTGAGCCATAGAGCTGAGTGGATAATGGAACATGGTAATTTCGTCATAGTTTTTATTATTGTAGAGTTTGTAATTAGCTCTATACTCGTTTACCAAAAATTTGTATGGATTGCGACGTTTGACCCGAAATGGAAGTTGACTTGTATTAAAAATAGAAATAAACAAAATGTAGTCTAAAGAAATTTATAAACCAGTGAAATCTGTTTGCAAATCTCAATTCTTAGCCTTGCCAAATAAAGTTAAATTTGACAAAATTGGAAACATGCGTTTTTGGCAACCAAAAGAAACATAAAAAATTAAAATTTAAAATTTATTCGATATTAAATTGAACTGTAACTTAAATTTTTTAAAAATTAGAAAATAGATTGTTTAATTATGTCCAGCTCTAGTTGGGTTATAAAAATAGTTCCGTGTCCAGACCTATTAATGCATTTTTTTTACTATTATATTTAAAATTTCATTTTAATTGTTTCTATCAGGCTTACAAAAATTTGGCCATAGTACACCGTATTAAAGCCGATTTAAAGTAGTCTTAATACGTTAATTAATTTATATGTCCATAATTGTCGAACCAAATTTCATATCTTCAATTGCTTAACTCATAAACATTTTGTAAAAGCTGCTGTTTTTAAATGCTACCCTACTAAAAATTTGTAAAAAAAACTCTTAGCGCTAGGCTTCTAACTAAAAACAAATACAAAATTAACTATGTCGCATTTCCCGCTTTAACATTGTATAATCCGTTAGAATTGATCAGGTCACACACGTCATTTTGCTCAATGTAATATTCTAATAATACAAAATTTTAACAAGGTTTATAAAGTCTTCACCATAAATTAATTTGAAGGGTTATTTCTGTACCTCGGCGTCAGTGCGAAATATACAAAATATCTTTTAAAATACTTACCTTGTATAATTGATAATTAAACCTAAGGTAACACAGGTCAACAAATATCAATGTTACAAAAAAAAATTTAAAACATAAAAGCATGCATCCCCATAATGGCTTATCATGTATATTTTTTGTTTTGCTTAGTTTCTTCCGCCCTCCGCTCCGTTCCGTCCATATCGAAAAAATAGCCGCTATACCTGATTTTAAGATCTCGAAAATACCATAAAAAGAAAAAATAAGAATCTTTTTTTCATATAAACCCTCTTAACTTATATTTATCATCTCAACTGAGAAATACAATTTTTTAGTATATCGAGCTCCTACTTTAGCATTTAAATAATACAGAATATTTTGCGTCTAAACTTAAATACGACACAATATATTGTCGGTTTTTAATAAAAGTATTATAGTCCTCCTGTTGTGAATATGCAAAAAAATTAAATTTGTTTTTGTTTATGAATATTTTTGTTTTTTTTTTGACATTTAACCTTAAATTTTAAATATTTATAGCTGACTTACTAAGTTTGATTAAAAACGGTAAACGGATTTGATACCTAAGGTGGCAGGTTTGATCTCCGTAGTTAGCTCATAACTCTCTAAAATTTGTTGACCTGTGTAATACTTATTTTAACTAAAAACATATTTGTTATTTAATAGCCAAATCAGACTTATTCATTAATTGCAATTAAAACTAGCCTGCGAACAGGGTAAAATAAAATTTATTATCACCAGCTGTTACATAAGTAAATTAGGTTACACTGTTATATGCGTGAGGAGTATGTTGAGTATTGAGTAACATAATAATAAAAAACGTGTTCTTTTCATTGGAATGATAACACTGGGCAACAAAATTTGGACGACCTTAAGCATCATTGATGGCGACTCTCATTTTAGTCAAGTTTTTGGTGCTAATTACGAATATGAAATCAGAATTTTGGCCAATGCCTCAAATTTTTAGTTATTCGATCTTAAAGTTGAGATTTTCTATTTTTGGGGTATTTGGGCCTCCATATCATAAAACTTAAGGGTAGTAACAAAAGTTTAAAAATATATTTAGATTACGAAAACATTCATTTAAGGCATTTTTTTAGTAATATTTAATTTTTTTTTATTTTTATAAAGTAAGTGGTTTTTGTCATAAAATCCGTTTTTCATCCTTAATAATTGAAGGTAAATTGCAATAATTTTAAGCTACTTTTTTAGATATGTTTTATTTAAAGAATCTAAATATCCCAATAAATTTTTTAGAAAAATATTAGTAAAAGAAATTTTGTGAATTTTTTTTTGAACTTTTGACGCGGTTTAAAAAAATATGGAGGCATTGGAAAAAAAACTAAACCCGGAATTGTTATCGCAAGAAAATTCTCTACAAAACCCTCAAAAAATCATTTATGTTGTTTTTTTCTGCTGTCCAGTGTAATCTAAGGCATACGCTATTGCCCTAAACTTTTGCAAACCGCATAATTCCCTAAGGTGGCGATTGCATAAAAGAATATTTAGCAATTCTACCTTGCCCCATACTTTTACCTCTTTTTTTGACGAACACTCTATATTTTAATAATTTTATAAATGGGTGTTATACTATATTAGCAATTTTTATTTTTTTATATTTGCCTTATTTTAACCCTACGCTATTTTCCCTATATTTTTTGTTTATTTTAACATTAATATATTGCTGATGGTTTTCACTCCAGTTTTTAATAATACTTCGCAAACAAGCATCGCACCCGCATCACTTAAACTACTCCGTGAGCAGACATTATGGTTAATTTAAAAATAGGAAAAGTAAAAAGGCCATCTAGTTATAAGTCAAATTCAATTATAACTCTTTTTCACATGTTTTGACAAACGTGTTTCAATATAATAATTAACAAAATTATAAAAAAAGATAATATTAAATCTACGAGAAACATATTAATTTATAGATTAATTGCCCATATCTACAAAAGGGAAATAAATCTTTTACCTCGACCAGCTACTTTGGTCCAATCCGATAGGCCATATCTTTCTAAAATGTAAAAACAAATTAAACCAGGATGCGAACTCAGGTAAACATATACAAGATGCCTCTAAAAATTATAGGGGAGACCGGGGCGAAATGATCTGCGAGGTAAAATGAATTCATTTTTTTCTCAAACTTTAGATATAGTTTAGATCTTTAAGCAAACCTACTATTTTGATCATTTTTCGTATGGATGTACATTTGAAAAAATTTTTACTAAATGTGAAAAATATAAAATTGGGTGTAAAAAATTTATGAATGGGCTCTTTTAAATTTTCAAAACGATTAATATTTTATATGCTATATTTGTAATTAATTTAAAGAATGTTTAATAAACTAAGTCAATTATATATGTATATATTAATTAGAATTACTTGTAATCAAAACAGATGGTTAAATATGTCAACTTTTATTTTGCCCCATCAATGTTTCATTTCACCCCGTACATGGGGCAAAATGGTTAATAACACTAGTTTGGTTTTACCACTCATGATTCCTAAATGCGATAAAAATTTTTAATCTAAGTACTTAATTTAGATAACATAATGAAGTATCTACAGATTAAATATTTAACAAAAATTTGGATGTAATATGTGGGTACAGCATCGATTTTGCAAAACTATCGTGCCGGTCTCTCCTACGTTTATGTATTGGATTTATAAAGGTTAATAATTTAATCTTATTCGTAATAAAAATCGTACATGATATTCAACAATATTTTAATCGCAATTATAAATTTTTTATTATAGTATTAATGATCTCAACTTCATAGACTATTTTAAAATTACCTCCCCTCGCCCCTATTCAATAACACTAGCACCCTATGTGAGTTGGCCCCTGGCCTAGATTGCTTAGATTTTACTTTGCCCCGGCCTTTGAAGCATTCCAACAAGTTTTAATATAAAAGATCTTTAGATAAAAACTACCATCAAATGGAATTTTAATTACATTTACAGTTCATATGGTAAAAATTCGTAAGCTAGCTGATTAAAATTTATGAAAAATTTTTTAAAAAAACTTCAAAAACAAAACATTAAAATAAAATTTTTCAGCTAACCTATTAGATTCAAACTTTAAATGATATTTATTTATAACCGGTAAAATATCTTGTCCTTTATAGGTTGGGGTAAAAAATATTTAGGATAATCAAATGTATATGGTCAATTCCACCTCAATCCAGCAAGTCCGGGAGGGGTACCCCTATTGATTTGGCTGAAATTTTGCATGGAGGTAGTATCTAAAAGTATCTCATAATCTGGAAATTTTTTTTGACCGGAAGTGATTTTTGACGAAGATAGGGGCAAAAGAAAAAAAAATTGCAAGGTAAATTTTCACATTTAATGCAACTTTGCGAGGTTATAAGTCAAAAAGTATTATAGCTAGAAACTTAATTTTTTTTTTATTTTGAAGAAGACAATAAGGGCTATCTTGCATGTGTTTATTATTTTAAAAATGTTTTTTTGAAATTTTACAATTTTGTAAAGAACATTCAATTTGATATAACTAAAAAAACGTATTTTTAATTTCTTAAAAAATTGCTGAAATACAGTCCTTAGTATTCATTATTAATATGTGAACTCAAAAGTATAAGACCGATTAGACTTTTTAAAAAATTCAAAAAAAAATTTTTTTTTTTGATTTTTAGACAAAAATTTGCTCCCTGTACTATATTAAAATATTTAAAAGTGCCAAATTTGTTTATATATAAGAAGTTAGACATAGGGGCAAATATGTTAGGCTATAACAGTTATATTAATTTGATTTAAACTATTGTCAATTTTGGAAAGAAAAGGGGAACTTTAGAACAAAAAAATTGGTAATTTTCAGTATTTTACTCCCATCTTCTAAGCCGACTTTCTGGGTCACTACCAAACCAATTTGAAAATTTAAAACTGCATTTTATACATAAAACATCATTATATAACATATATTTCCCCCAACATTTTTTAACGTACCCATAGCTTTTTATGAAATAAAAACCAAAGTTTACCAGGTTTTTTAAAATTTCAAGGTGTAAAATATAAAAACTTAAAATTTTTATGCTAATATATGTTAACTTTTACTAGTCATTTTTAGTTTGATGAACAATATTAGAATATGTACATAATTCTCAATATTTATCCTCGGCAAAATTCAAAAAATTTGTTAAATTTATTGGATAAAAAAAAATTTAAGAGGATTTTAGAAAAAATAATAAGGTTAAAAAATTTGTAAAAATAAATTTTTTTCTATTAATTAATAGTTTTTAAATAAAACAGCCTCAACAACGTTAAATCTGACAAAAATAAGTAAAATAGAATATATTTGGCTTATTTAGAATATTATTTAACAGATTTTCTTTATTTATGATTATCAACAAACTTAAAATAAACGTAAAAAGTCAATTATTTTATGAAACATGTTATATGGTTTTTTGATATTATAACTACATAAAAGAAGTCAATTTTAGGATTAAACAACCTTAAATGATTTTAACGGGCATAATTAGCTTCAATGATGAATTTTAAGACTAAATATTAGACCCAATTTAATATAATCAAAATATAGACATTCAGTCTTTTTTACTAATTTTTACAAATGCCAAATAAGTTTTTGAAAGGCTATTTAGAGCAAGAAACACCATATATACTAACTGACCTTAATAAAGTTTAAAAACCAACAATTTAAGTTCCAATTACATTTTAGTTTTATAATATAGACGCACTAAACCTATTAAAGAAAGAGGAAATATTACTGTTACTTGATTCTATGGGCATATAGATTTGGGCATTGACCTAAAGTTTTTAAAACTAAATGCTTCCTTACGAGTTTTAACACAAAAATTTTTTAATAAATACATTAAATTACAAATTTAATAAAAATAATGATATATTTGATAATCTCATTTTTTTATAATTTACCTATCTAGTTCTTTTAAGATTTTTTATACATAACATATATATTATTTTTTTAACACTTTAACAGGCAAAATATGACTGATTATATAAATTCTAGATATTTTTAGATAATTTTGCCAAAATAATAAAAAAATAAGCTTGCACAGACGAATACAATCTGCGTTAGTTTTTTACACCTGAAAATTTGCTGTTTTTTGGCAAATTTAGGTATTTTTATTGTAGAAGCGTTAAAATCGAGTAAAAAAAGGTGGGGCTATTATATGTTATTAAGCAATATTTTATCTATATAATAAATGTTAAATATTAAAAAAGGTTGGCTGGTTAACCAGAAAGTCGATTTTGAAAACAGGCAAAATTTTCACTTTTTTTGGTTTTAAGGTTCACTTTTTCATTGTAAATTTAATAATAGTAGTAATTAATTAAATCAAACTATTATGGTCTAACATAATTGCCCATATGTCCTGCTTTTATATACTGTCAAATTTGGCACATTCGCATATTCTAATATAGTGCAAAGGGCATAAATGTGTCCCAAAATTAGTGCAAAAAATTAATTTTTTAAATTTTGTAAAAAGTCATGCCGGTCCCAAACTTTTTAAATCATATATTTATTAACATTATTAAGGGCCATATTATATAAATTTTTCAGAAAATTCAAAGATACGTTTTTTGAGCTATTTGTGTCTAAACTTGACTTTAATTTTTTAGTAACTTAAAAAATTTTTTTTTTTAATATTTTTTGCATCCAAGGTAGCCCTTATTACGATCTTCAAAATAAAAAAATATTATGACTCTAGCTACAATACTTTTGATGATACATGCGGGCAAAGTTGCCTCAAATTTTTTTTTTGCAAAAAAATGAAAATTATTTTTGCTCATATCTCGGTCAAAAATCACTTCCGATCAAAAAAAAATTAGGTTTTTATCAGCACCCAAGGACCCTACCAGTGTACCAATTTTCAGCCAAAACTGAGATTTGAAGGGAAAAAGTTTGTCGATTTGAGGTGGAATTGACCATATATATATATGGTCAATTCCACCTCAATCCAACAAGTCCGGGAAGGGTACCCCTTTTGATTTGGCTGAAATTTTGCATGGGGGTAGTATCTAAGGGTATCTCATAATCTGGAAATTTTTTTTGACCAAAAGTGATTTTACGGAGATAAGGGCAAAAGAATAAAAAATTGCAAGGTGAATTTTCACATTTGATCCAACTTTGGAAGGTTGTAAGTCAAAAAGTATTATAGCTAGAGACTTAATTTTTTTTTATTTTGAAGAGGACAGTAAGGGCTATCTTGCATGTGTTTATTATTTTAAAAATGTTTTTTTGAAATTTTACAATTTTGTAAAGAACATTCAATTTGATATAACTAAAAAAACGTATTTTTAATTTCTTAAAAAATTGCTGAAATACAGTCCTTAGTATTCATTATTAATATGTGAACTCAAAAGTATAAGACCGATTAGACTTTTTAAAAAATTCAAAAAAAAATTTTTTTTTTTGATTTTTAGACAAAAATTTGCTCCCTGTACTATATTAAAATATTTAAAAGTGCCAAATTTGTTTATATATAAGAAGTTAGACATAGGGGCAAATATGTTAGGCTATAACAGTTATATTAATTTGATTTAAACTATTGTCAATTTTGGAAAGAAAAGGGGAACTTTAGAACAAAAAAATTGGTAATTTTCAGTATTTTACTCCCATCTTCTAAGCCGACTTTCTGGGTCACTACCAAACCAATTTGAAAATTTAAAACTGCATTTTATACATAAAACATCATTATATAACATATATTTCCCCCAACATTTTTTAACGTACCCATAGCTTTTTATGAAATAAAAACCAAAGTTTACCAGGTTTTTTAAAATTTCAAGGTGTAAAATATAAAAACTTAAAATTTTTATGCTAATATATGTTAACTTTTACTAGTCATTTTTAGTTTGATGAACAATATTAGAATATGTACATAATTCTCAATATTTATCCTCGGCAAAATTCAAAAAATTTGTTAAATTTATTGATAAAAAAAATTTAAGAGGATTTTAGAAAAATAATAAGGTTAAAAAATTTGTAAAAATAAATTTTTTTCTATTAATTAATAGTTTTTAAATAAAACAGCCTCAACAACGTTAAATCTGACAAAAATAAGTAAAATAGAATATATTTGGCTTATTTAGAATATTATTTAACAGATTTTCTTTATTTATGATTATCAACAAACTTAAAATAAACGTAAAAAGTCAATTATTTTATGAAACATGTTATATGGTTTTTTGATATTATAACTACATAAAAGAAGTCAATTTTAGGATTAAACAACCTTAAATGATTTTAACGGGCATAATTAGCTTCAATGATGAATTTTAAGACTAAATATTAGACCCAATTTAATATAATCAAAATATAGACATTCAGTCTTTTTTACTAATTTTTACAAATGCCAAATAAGTTTTTGAAAGGCTATTTAGAGCAAGAAACACCATATATATCTAACTGACCTTAATAAAGTTTAAAAACCAACAATTTAAGTTCCAATTACATTTTAGTTTTATAATATAGACGCACTAAACCTATTAAAGAAAGAGGAAATATTACTGTTACTTGATTCTATGGGCATATAGATTTGGGCATTGACCTAAAGTTTTTTAAAACTAAATGCGTTCCTTACGAGTTTTAACACAAAAATGTGTTTTAATAAATACATTAAATTACAAATTTAATAAAAATAATGATATGATTTGATAATCTCATTTTTTTATAATTTACCTATCTAGTTCTTTTAAGATTTTTTATACATAACATATATATTATTTTTTTAACACTTTAACAGGCAAAATATGACTGATTATATAAATTCTAGATATTTTTAGATAATTTTGCCAAAATAATAAAAAAATAAGCTTGCACAGACGAATACAATCTGCGTTAGTTTTTTGACACCTGAAAATTTGCTGTTTTTTGGCAAATTTAGGTATTTTTATTGTAGAAGCGTTAAAATCGAGTAAAAAAAGGTGGGGCTATTATATGTTATTAAGCAATATTTTATCTATATAATAAATGTTAAATATTAAAAAAAGGTTGGCTGGTTAACCAGAAAGTCGATTTTGAAAACAGGCAAAATTTTCACTTTTTTTGGTTTTAAGGTTCACTTTTTCATTGTAAATTTAATAATAGTAGTAATTAATTAAATCAAACTATTATGGTCTAACATAATTGCCCATATGTCCTGCTTTTATATACTGTCAAATTTGGCACATTCGCATATTCTAATATAGTGCAAAGGGCATAAATGTGTCCCAAAATTAGTGCAAAAAATTGATTTTTTTAAATTTTGTAAAAAGTCATGCCGGTCCCAAACTTTTTAAATCATATATTTATTAACATTATTAAGGGCCATATTATATAAATTTTTCAGAAAATTCAAAGATACGTTTTTTGAGCTATTTGTGTCTAAACTTGACTTTAATTTTTTAGTAACTTAAAAAATTTTTTTTTTTAATATTTTTTGCATCCAAGGTAGCCCTTATTACGATCTTCAAAATAAAAAAATATTATGACTCTAGCTACAATACTTTTGATGATACATGCGGGCAAAGTTGCCTCAAATTTTTTTTTTGCAAAAAAATGAAAATTATTTTTGCTCATATCTCGGTCAAAAATCACTTCCGATCAAAAAAAAATTAGGTTTTTATCAGCACCACCCTACCATTGTACCAAATTTCAGCCAAAACTGAGACTTAAAGGGAAAAAGTTTGTCGATTTGAGGTGGAATTGACCATATGTTAAAACTTGACAAACTAAATCTTTATATCCATTTTAGATGTGAAATTGTAGTTACAGTTGATTCTAATATGTATAAAAGAATGTAATTCGAGGTCGAAAAATCAGTCTTTTTTGCCAGATTTGGTTATTTTTTAGATAGGATCTGGTGAACCATATCCCAGGGCTGATTTTAAGAACGGAAAAATATTTGAGAAAAGGCCAGCATTTAGTTTGTTATTATTCAATTACATAAACCTGCAATAATCACTGAAATTTGTGGACCTTACCCTTATAACTTTGACTTTGCACAAAAATATTTCGAAAAAATAAATTTAGTATTTTGCATTGTTTAATTTTCTAGTATTAGTGGGCCATGCTAGACCAGGTAAATTGCCCTAATTTCATTTAAAATTTTTTATGAATATTTTAAATCATTCAAGATTTATTAGATATATTACGGTTTGGAATCGTATTTTTGGTCTAGTTTGAACCTCCTACCCAGGGCTGGGAAAACAATTAGCCAAAAAACTTTGGCTCATTTTTTCCCCTAAAACATAAAAAAAGAAACGGGGGCAAAAATAAAGGGCCAAAATAAGAATTCAAAAAAAGCCCTTAATAAGAAAAGGGGTAAAAAACCAAAAGTGGCTCTTAAATAGAGCCCCAAAAAACCCATTTTATTCTTTATAATAATTTCAAAAAATTTTGATGGGTGGGTTATTTTTTCTTCAAGCTCCTAGGAGTTTTTTTTTAAAAAAAGGGGCTTTTTTTTAACATGCCCCTTTTCTTTAAGCAAGAAAAGGGGCTTTTCTTTTGCCATGCCCACGAGTTTATGGGCATTTGAAAAAAAAACTCAAAAACTTTTTAAAAAAAAGGCCATTTAGTTTTTTTTCCCAGCCCTGCTCCTACCTAACTCTCGATAATTTTAAATATTAGCACATGGGGCAGGAGTAGAAGGTGGGAGTATGTCAAAGTTTAAACATAGATCATAATTTCTCATTTGATTTTCGGAAAACACGCAAGTTGCATAGAAATTTTTATTTCTAAACTTATTCAACCCCAATAATTAATATTTAAAAAATTAAGGCAATTGTTGTAAGAAATTTAAAAATTTGCAATTGAGATTTTAAATAACTTGAGAATTAACTTTTGTATTCAACAAATTTATCAATTCAAAAACATGGCAGCCTTACTATTTGAAGGAGAACAGCTTCCTTTCCATGTGTCAACGTACGGTGCCTGCGTCATTGTGTAATTTTGATTAAGTGTTCGTGAAGGCATAGCAAACCCCAAGCGGATAAGAACGTTAAAATTAATTCCCAGCCGAATTTGTCTAGTGGAATTATCTGAACGATGCTCAAACATCTTAACACCTCGTCGGGTTTGGGTCAAGATTAGCTAAAATTTTAGCAAACTTAATTACAAGGCAGCCTATCATTTAAGATGCATCCAGGTCGAAAAGCATACGAAACAATTTTTTCGTATTAAAATATTGCATCTATATCGGCCAAGTACGTTTATAACACAGGTCAACAAATTTTTAACATACCTACTATCTTAGGTGTTTTCAAATCCGTTTACTATTTCTTCTAAGCATTTTAAGCCAGCTATAAACATTTGAAAATATATGACATATAAAAAAATAAAAAAACAAAAATTATTAAAAACAAATTGTTTTTATATTTGCAGCTAAACTGCTAAATTCAAACAATTTATTTAAAACCGATAATATAGTGTCCACGCCAAAATGTTATCAAATACTTAAAAATTTTATTTCTATTATTCAAGATTATAAGTTACAAGTGATTTTAATATAAAAAAATCTTTTTTTTTTGGGTGTTCTCGAGATTGCAAAATCTGTCTATTTAGCCAAATTTGGCTCCTTTTTCAATTTTAAAAAAAAAAGAAGTCTAAAAAATATTTTAAAAACGTAGGCCAATCATGTGGATTGTCTCCTCCAAGTTTCATCATTTTCTGTAGTTACTCAATTTTGGTCAACCTGTGTTATAGTTTCGTGTTTTCAAAAACTAATATGGCCAAATAGCCGGTAGATGCACCAGTCCCTAAAACTTTTTAAACATTTTTTTTCATTATTTCAAAGAAATTCAAAAAAAAGCAAAATATTGCCATTTTTCATCTAAGTATTTTAAATAACACCGACCATTAATATTATTTTTAATTTTGGAATTGCACTTTACAAAATTTTATGTTGGCATTTTTTATTTTTTTCCTGAGGAACAAAACTTGTTGACTCGATGATAAATCTATACTTGCCTCCCCGCCTCCAATTCATAATGCTATCAGAATATCTATAAATACTAATATCTATTTTTTATATAAAAAAACGCAATTTTTGTTCAAGTTTTAAAATGCATATTGCATAACTAGTAAACTTTAATAGTGAATTACCGTTTTTAATTCTGAAGTATTCCATTGGTTCCATAATGTGTGACAAATAATTTTTGTGGCATTCTTTGTATTGATTCCGCACATATTTAGAATATAACGGATATCGGGATCTTTTATGCTTATCTCATATTCCTTCATATATTAAATTTATATAACTGTATATTTGAAATAGTTGTAACAAAATGTATTTGAATAAATGAAATTAAAAACAGGTTTTTCAAAAATATATAAAATTGAATGCTTATTCAGGTCAACAAATTTTTGAGAATTATGAGCTATCTACGGAGATTAACCTGCCATCTTAGGGATTTTTATATCCGTTTACCGTTTTCCCTAATCAAACTTAGATAGTCAGCTATAAACGTTGAAAATTATAAAAAAAAATGTCAAATAAAAAAATTTTAAAAAAATAAATTTAAATTTTTTTTGCATTTATAACAGCTAAACTGTTGAATTCCAATGTGTTATAAAAAAAAATTTCTATTACATTTTATTTTTATTAAATTATTTTGGGAAAATACTCGTGGCAACATAGTGATGTCAGGGGTTTCGAAACACTCCACGCAGCTTTTCAGGGTAAACCAAATTTCGACTTAAAAACACTGTCTATCCGAACCATTTTTCCTGTTCGACCTTATACGATGTGAATGTGTGAGTGAATAAAACATATTCGGTGTGATGGAGCACTTTTTCGTTAAACCCTTCTACTAATGACCCTATGGATAATTTTATGCCCTCAATGTCTTACCGACGACGCTAATCCCTCGTCAAAATTATTATGCCAGCGGTTTCTTCCTTTAGATAATTTGAGTATTATTTCATTTCTTTTGATAAAAATATAATGTACAAATTTACTAAATAAACGCAATGCCGTAGGGACTGAGTGTCTCTATTGCAAAATGCAAATTTTACAGTTTTAATCAACATTAAAGCTATATATTTATCAATACTTTCGGACCACCTCTGTGTAAACAACATATGGAGCTAATCTAAAAGTTTTTGTAATTGTACATTTTCCGATATATATTCTACGCTAATCCTAGCTCTAAAAACTTTTATTGTCAAATTATGATAGTGCTAATACGATACCAAGGCAGCATGATGCAGAGCTAAGTAAGGTTTATTTGGATCCGAACCCTTCCAAACAAGGAAGTAATGGTAAAGTCCCGACGCAAAATTTAGGAATCTCGCTTGTTGAAGACTGATTTTGTAATTATCGTCGTCCCAATATAGCTTGGCCTCATCAGAACTCGAGTAGACGTCTGACGGACTTCGGCTGCAAATTCAAAAGAGTTCATGAGATACAAAGAGGTAAAATTTAATTTACCTAAATTGATCATAGAAAATTAGAGTTTTTAGCTATCCAATATAACCCCTATGTTTTTATTTTTTAATATATTGTTCTGCCCATTTAGTTTTCAAACAAACCTTGTCCTGACGGGTATGCCGTCTTTTTTAAAATTTGTAGGGCAAAGGGGTGGCGCGTCATTATGTTAGCAGGTGCATAAATCTGGCCTTCGACTTTAGAGTTGTTAAGTCTGCATACAGTTTTAATAAGAATGCGGCATCATTTCACTTGGGGGCTAAAAGAGGCACCAAATCTATCGACCCTAGGCGTTATTACCCAAAAATAACGAACCGCTAGAAGATTTAAGGAGTTACTTATTTATCGATGACAAATTGTTCAACCTTAAATATAGCAAACACTTATACTTCGATCCATGTAGCAATAAGAGCTGAGTAAAATTAATCGATTGATCGATATGCTCCATTTGACACATGTCTATTTATTTCAAAAATTCATAGGTGTAATTTATTCTGTTTATTTATCAAACACGAGTCAGCAAGATGAGCTAACTACAGAGATTATACCTGCCATCTTACAGATTTTTAAATTCGTTTACAGTTTTTTTCTAATCATAGTGAGTCAGCTATAAACATGATTTTAAAATATTAAAACAAAAAATAAACAAAAACAAAAAAAGTGAAAAATATTTGAAACAATTACACTGTTAAGTTATATTTCAAATAATGTTTTCATTAAAACCCGATAATAAATTGTGTCAAATTTAGGTTTGGGTGCCAAATATTTTTAATCTAAATGTTAATGTAAGAGCTTGTTATATTTAAATTTTATTTTTCATCATTTGAGATAAATACAAGTTACATGGGATAAAATTCTTAATTTTTTTTTAGGGTATTCTCGAGATCGCAAAAATTGTCAATTTGGTCACAAAGGCCATTTTTCAATCATAAATTAAGCGAAATCTTCGAAGGCGAAAGAAAATACGAAAAAAGGAAAATATATATGAGATGAGGCCATCATGGGGTTCCAATAATATCAGTTTCAAAAACTTCTTTTTTCTGACAGTGATATTCGTCTACCTAAATAATAAAGATATATCAGGTAATTAGCTGGATGTAGTTTTTTTAAAAGAAAAACAAGCTTAAAACAATTTTATTAAAGTAGTGCACGCATACAAAATAGACAAAAACGTATAAAGAATTCTTTGTTTAAAAGCTGTAATCAAAATTTGCCTTGACTTGACTAAACCCTTAAGATTTTGAACCCAGCCCTGTCAGCTGATAAGTTTTTTGCCGCCTGACCAATATGTTAAAAAAGTTTAAAGACACCTGATTCTTGAAAATCAAAGTTACGAGATTTCGACAATGTATTAATAAATCATAAAAACAAAAGCATGCTAGTAGTTGGGTGAGGGCCGATCGATTCTACTGAATCAATCGTGCACAAAACATATAAAAAATTAAGTTAAGTACGCTCTGCTATATCACAACAATACCTAAGCCTAAAAGGGTGGTCGGATAAAACTTTAGTACGGATAACACTAACATAAACGTTATTTTCATTTGAAAATCTTGATTCAAATTTTAATTACAAGAAAATTTTAATATTGGTATTAAATAAATGCTTATTAACAAGGTTTCAAGATAACAGAATTTTTCCGAAATAAAATAGTAAAAACCAACCTTTATATTTGGTATACCTAATTAATAAGATATTTGACCTTGTTGCTACTAAATGGATGCTTATCAATTTAATTTTTATATAAAATTACTGGGTGATAGTTGAACCATTTTTTTAATCGATATATTTAAAACACAAATTATAGAAATACTAGAGAATGCTTGAATTTAATTGATTTTTTATGATTAACCCGGTGGCATTTGTAAATATCCCCCCGGGGGCAAGGATGAAATATTAAACATAAAAAAAATTCCCATTTTTCCTTTTTGACAAATACAGGCTTTTTTTTTATAAAGTTATATACTAATAAGCATGTAGAAGCGGAAAAAGTTTAGTAATTTGAAATAAATAATTAATAATAATTGAACAAATTAAAAAACACAAAAGTTTTTTTAGCATTTCTAAATATTTATTACCTAGAAAAAAGATTTTGTAAAAAATATGAATTTTCAATTGTGTAATATTTTGTTATGCATACCCCAAAAAATTAAAAAACGCCACTAAATTCACAATTATAAATTCTACCAACCCTTGGCAAATTTTTTCATTCCCAGAAAAAGAGTCGATTTTTGCCGTTTAGTGTAATTTGTGCATTGTTCGCAGCCCACTTTTACACTAAAAATAAATGCTTTGTCGGTAGGTAAGACTATGTAGTTTAACAAAATTTAAATTTACAACTATATGGAATATATCCTTCAGTTATGCTTAAAAAATGATTGATAAAGCATTTTCTAATTCGACTTTTTTTAAATAACACAGGTCAACAATTTTTTGAGAGTTATGAGTTAACCACAGAGATCAAACCTGCCATCTTAGGGAATATCAAATTCGTTTACCGTTTTTCCGACATTAATTAGTCAGGTATAAACATTGAAAATTTTAGAAAAAAAGGTTAATAAATCAAAAAGATTCAAAAACGAAAATAAATTAAAATTTTATTTTTGCATACTCACAATAGTTTAACTGTTTAATTAAAACTTTAAATAATATTTTCATTTAAAAGATAATATATCGTGTCGTATATAAGTTTGGACGCGAAATATTTTGTATTATCTAAATGCCGATGTAAGAGCTTGATATATTAATAAATTTTTTTTCCATAATTTGTGATTAAAAATATAAGTTACAAGGGATTTTAATATGCAAAAAAAGATTATTTAATTTTTTCTTTATAGGGTATATTTAGATCTGTCAATATGGTCAAAAAAGGCCATTTTTCGTTATAGACGGATCTAAGGAGCCAAAGACGGAAGAAACTTAGAAAAACGAAAAACATATATGAGATTAGGCCATCATGGGGATGCATTCTTTTATGTTTTCATAATAATCTCGTTTCTGATAAAAATATTTGTTGACCTGTGCAATATATGTTATAACCGACATAATGAATATAAACACGAATGAGTTTTTTTGTTTATATAGGATAAATTTAACATGATTTCGATTTATAAACCATATACAAATATGCTCAGGTCCAAAGTATAATTTATTAAAAATGTAATTAAAAATAATATTTAAATAAAGTTTTATTTAATTTTATTTTGCTGCCGCATGCGGTATATATCGGTGATGGGAGGCGTAGAGCTGCCTTCATCGTTATATAATGGGGTAGTGGGGAATTGAGCTGCGGGAGATTTGTATTTTGCCAATCCAGTGGTTGAGTTGGTCTGATTTACATCAAAACTGTGAGGCGAAGTATTAGTAAAGATTTGATTTGGAGAAATATTGGAATTAGTGCAAACGTTTGGACTTGTTTTCGCATTCTGGCGTATGACAGAAGATTGATGACTCGTGTTGGGTGATTGTAATAGTGTGTTATTAGTCATATTGTCAATGTTGTTTGAGAGATGGCCAAAAGAAGCTGAAGATTTTAGTTGCTGTTGGATTACGACGTTTGTTTTGTTAGCTGTAATAATGAGTGAGAGCCATATTAAATCAACTAATGTTACAACATTTTGCTCTACTTTAAAATGCTACAAAATTAATAATAATTCAATAGAAAAAAACATAATTTTAAAAACATAATTCTTGCATGTGCTTTACCATTGTCAATCGAAACGTTAGAGAGGAGGGATAAAAAGGTATCTAGCATAACGAAAGGCCCCTATTAATAATAATTAAATTGATAACAAACATTATTTAAACTACAATAAATTTTAATTTTCAATTTAGAAGAAGGAAGTGCGACAGATCTAAAAATTTGATCAAAAAGTAATCACCCTACAGTATGTTCTGATACAAATTCCTAATTCATTTTCCGTATTCTTTTTCTTAAACTGTCATAAACATTCATTTAGTCAAAATATCAAAAATGTGTTTAAATATAAATAAGTTAATTGAAACAATTTTTGACCTGGTTTACTTATATTTAAAAACAAACGTAAAATTTAAAATAAATTTATAAACAAACACCTAAATTAAACCTAGATCGCAACTAGATTTAAGTCAAACATTCTGCAATTTAGACCTATCATATTTTAACCGTTTTTTGCCACTCACATTTTGTCCCCTCTAAGCATTGTAAAATGCCAAAAGTGACACATGGTGACCTATCAAATATGTGTTTGAATAATTATATAAAATTTAAAATTAGATATAAATATTTTGGGTCTATCATAACTTGATTATTATGAAATTATTAATTAAAAAATTCCAAGCTAAAGTTGAATTAAGAAATTGGAAAAAAAAGTAATTAGCAGTCTTGGTGTGCTTGGTTATTATATAAAAAATTGGTCAATCTGTTTTATGACCTTATTTAATAATAAATATAGGTGCGGTAAAATCATCTATCGATTACTATTAACAATTTTAAATTATTTTTATATCAATGTTAACCTTATAGGAGCTAAGTGAAGGTAGTTGTGGTAGCAAAGCCTCAACTGATGGAGGAAATGCGAAGTTCCCACCAGGTACAACGACATGTTGATTTCCGTAAGCTAATGTGCGTGTATGTATTTTAAAATGTATAAAACGCATAGCGAGGTAAAAATATTTTATTACATTTTTAATTTAAAAAAAAATAGAGCTGTTACTTAAACTTCAAAAAATATTTTCAATCGTGTCGTATTCAGCTTGGGAAGCCAAATATTCTGTATTATCTACAGGTTGGTGTAAAAACTTGATATACTTAGAAATTTTATTTTTAGAAATAAAAAAATGATACAAGTGATTTTATTGAATTTTTATTTCTTTGGGGTATTTTCGAGGTCGCAAAATTTATTATTTTATGGTCAAAAAAGTCATTTTTTAAAAAGGATCTAAGGAGCAGAGCGGAAGCTAAGAAAACCGAAAAATATAATGATAAGCCATCATTGGGATCCAAACATTGTTTTCAGTAACTTTTATTTTCTGACAATGATAATGACCAAAGTTATAAATTTATTTTTAAGAAAAGACGTAAAATCTGGTCAAATCTTAAAATTATACCACTCTTAATACACTCCCATCAGGGCTTTGATAGTTTATAAATGATGAGGCAATTTTTATTAAAATCTTTAAAAATATTGAAAACTTACGCGTAGATTTTTGTGGTTTAAACGGTAACATTTGAGTGAGATCTGGGAAAGTAGTTTGACGACTTTTCGCACTGCCAATGCCATCTTTAGAATTTGAGGATTGTAAGCCGGACGCAGATTGGGATGCCGCAAATGCTTTCGCAATTTCGTCTACGTTGAGATTTGGATCTTTTTGAAGAAGGATGGCAAGGAGGTTGGTAAGATCGTCAGTGTTTAAAGAATCTAAAAATGTTAATTAATTTATAAAAAAGTATATTATAAAATTACAATAAATACTATAATTTTTTAAATGGACCAAAAACTCATAAGTCAATGAATTTGTACCATGTTTCGAAATGGTATAAGAGAAAATATGACCACTTAGCGGTGTCACCAAAAAAGCTGTAAGAATATTTCAAAGACTTGAATCGTAATTTATATTTTAAATGAAAACAATTTAGTAAATTGCCTAAAGGTGCGATAATAAAAAATATAGTTCAATTTGGAATCAACTATTACTGAAGGTAATAAGTGGACTAAAATAGGAAATTTTTATATAAAAAGTTTTCCCGCCATACAGTATTAGTTTTGCCAAATACCTCCTTTTAATTATGTTCAAAATAATAAATATTTCATTAATCCAAAAGTTTATTGTAATTTTGCACCTCCTTGAAAACCTAACTAATAAAGAACTTTGATATTGACAGTTACTCATATCGAAGAAAGAGAAGGTTCTAATCAGAAATTTAGCATTAAGAATTAGGCCAGATAATGATTGACATTAATGCTCAAAAAGGAGTGCAAATTATAAATAAAATAGTTATATTAGATTAGAATTTGCAATCAATACTTGTTTTAACAGGTGCATTGGTGGTAGGAAGATTATAACCAATCATTCGACATTCAAGGGTAGAACAGGGCAAAAGATTATGGAACTTATAACGATCTATTAGAAACATTGTTTGGGGTTGCGAGGTATCCTTACAATCAATAAAAAATAAGGATGAATTGGTATAAAAATAGCTAAAATTTATGATAAAGTGTATATAGCAAAGTGTAAAGATCTATACTGCTTAAATATTTAAAAAAAATTCTTGCACAAACCTCAGAATAAAATAATTTCCAAATTAGTAAAATAAATTAGTTGTTATAACTTTTTGTAAGGCCATGATACGTCTTTGATCAACTTTAAGAATGTTGTTGAGATCACCAACCTCTATTTCAAATTGTAAGAAACGGTTCCATAATTCGCTAAATAAAAAGAATTAATACTCGTAGTCACGTAAAAGCAAGGCTAATTATTAAAAAAAAATTAGCCTTCCATTATTTACCATTTTAATTTATATAGCTAGTGACCACTAATACCTTATTACATACCCTTACGTATAAGAACAGAATAATAAGATCACAATCTTAGTTGATAAAAACGTAGATAATTTAATTAAATTTATTGATAAACGATGCCTTTATAATTTAAAAAAAGCAAATATATTTACGCGAGGTTTTCAGATGAGAGAATATTCTGAGAGAGGCTTAAAAGACGTTCAAAAAGCACGCGAGTATTATTATCATCTAGAGAGATTACACATCAAAATAAGAAATTCTAAAAAAGCAATGATAATAATTATCAACATTCAAAATATAACATTTATATGCAAAAATAAAATCGTAGAACATAATATTTAACATAAATTTAATAAAACAAGAAATAGGTAAATAAAATTAATTTTAATTTTATGTAACCATTTAGGCTTAAGGAAAAATCGATATAGGCTTTGAGATACTCGATATCAGAGGCAAAACGTTTGAGTCCAAGCTCAAATATTTTTAGGGCAATCGTTTTTTCCTAAATAGAACTTATATAAGCATATGCTAGAAAAACAAGAAAGCAATACAAAATAAATCTTCATTCAAACAATCTGTTGTTAAAAATTTGCCATATTAGGAACATGAGTGATTTTTCTGTACTAAATAAAAAGTCAAGGAATCAAAAAGCCAATATAAATAAAATTCAAACTGACCTAATAAATATGAGAGTTTTGGATAAAAAATGCCATCCGTACCTTACTACTATAGTATTCCATATATGCCGAACAAGTATAGATATGGTACTTTGTTCTTTCGTCGTCCCTAGCCCTTTTAAACACGGTTCGGGCCCTTTTTATACCGTGGACCCGTCGGCTAAACCTCATGTATTGAATGTACACCTTTTTAAATGACAAACATAAAAATACATATATCAAAATTAATTTAACTCTAACTTATGCGAAAAACTATTTGGGCTTCCTAAGTTAATAAAGACACAAAAATCACTTTACTTAATAAAATGATATAATATTTGTTAGATTACGTGAAAAAAATTATATTTTAATTAGGATAAATAAAATTATCAACATAAATAAAAAATTCTGTAATAAATATTTTATCTGTAATCATGAAATCCAAATTTTTTAGCTAATAATTAAACCTTAATTATATTTTTAGACGCAATCATATATATGCTTGATGAAAAATTTTAAGTTCAGCTTACAATGGCATAGTTAATTTATTAATTGAATTGATACAAAAATTGTAATGACATAGGATCAAAATGTAATACTAATGTTATGTCATTGTTAATATCGGCAGGTATTGAAGGCTCCAAGAGATTTGTGTACACTGCATCAGCTTTACTGTAATTTTGTCGGCTCTAAATTATTTTAAACAATTGATTGATATATCAGAAATAACAGTCACAAAATTAAATTTTTATTAAGATCATAGACTTTCTACAATTAAAAAATGTCATATGACTAAAAAGATAGGAGTTAGTTATTAAAATAGACAAAATAGTCAACCTCTTCAAAATCAGCCTGTACAAAATGCATAAAAACGTTAGTCTTAAAAAATGTTGTATTTGCTCGTTCGTATATTTCGCTTGTTTTGTCGAGCAAGGCTTTACTAGCAGTGTTATCCTAACAATAATAATTGGAAACTCGTAAAGTATAAAAAATATATAAATTATATGTTAATTTTCCCACTTTTGTTGAGTGAATAAAATTTAAAAAAAAACAAGAATTAAAATAAAATAATACCCCTGTGATTAGTAATTCTTTGCTAGCTTTTTGTAGGTAAAGCCCAAACTCAACCCAAAATTCGCTGTAAAAACTCATTGATAGAAGGGATTGTTCATAGGCATAGGACACTAAAATTATACAAACTTGCATAAAAATTCGTCATGTTAACAACATTAAAATAATGTAATTAATCAAATATTATTATCATATTTATAAAAAAAAATACCTCTTTTAATAATTAAATTTTTGTCGTCGTAATTAAGGGGGTTTAGCTTCTCGAAATTTATATAGCGTTTCCAAGTTTCAATCTATTAAATAAATTATAAAACAAAAATTTAAATCAAAACATTATTAGATTTTCAGTTTTCCCATAATTTTACTGCCATTCCCGTTTAGGAGTTGGACTTTTTTGAAGAAAGCAAAGCAGATCGCCGTTGGGTTAAATAGTAAAATATGCTCGCACGCAAACCCCCTAGGTACGCCTAAGCTCTCACTTAGACATATCATTGGGTATAAAGTTCAGTTTAACAGGCAAAGCTTTAAAGTGGTTGTACATGTGTGGTATATACCAAGCCACCTATGCACGAATTGAACACAAAAATGCGTCTACACAGGAATTTGATAACTACATGGTTTTAATATTAAAATAAGAATGTTATTTTATACAAAAAACCTCTAATTTTCGAATAGGGTGAAAAAATGTTAAAATGGTAATAAAACCTAAATATTTATAAACAATATCGAAACAAAGCGAAAAACTTGTTTAATTTCGTATGCGGACCCTGTGAGAGGTGTAGGGGGCGTATTCCTGTCTAACCCTCGGGTGGTAGCCTCAAGTTCTTTCAAGGTGCGTCGGGCACTCATATATTCCTTACTTAACTCATCAGTCATTTTCTTCGCTATCAACGGATTGATACCCTGAACAAGGAAAATAAAATGGTAAGAGTAAAATGCTATATTATATAAGGCGCTGTAATTTTATTAAAAATATGATTATATATAAAAAAAATATGTTATTTTTTAATACAAATAACTTATCGATAAAACATTACAGATATAATAAAAACCAGTGCTGGAAAGCCCAATTTTTGGCTAAACTTACTTTTTTTTTAATTTAATAAAGTTTAATAGAGATAGAAACTTAAACAAAAAATAGGAGATTTTTCATTAATATTTCCTCGCATAAACTTGAAACGCTATTTTCTTTAAATTTTTCGATAAACAAAAAAAAATGAATCTAGCCCAATTTTCTCAATTGTAATAAAAACTTGTTCAAAGGCCACATAGTCCCGCCATATTTGCTCGAGGTTTAACATGGGTGTTATACAGGCTCTATGATAAACTTTGCGTATAGCTGCAATCTTTTGATTTTCCGCATACGATCCAACTGCATCTCTATATTATAAATTTTATAAGGAGCCAGTATATAAAAAAAACAATTCAAAAAACGGTAAAGATAGTTTATTAATTAATGCAATGTAATTTTATTTTAGGATATAAACTATCAATGGCAAAAATGTTCATAAAAAGGTAAAAAATAGAAGGCAATTTAATTTTTAGAACCAATATTACATGTTTTTGAGGAATTCAATTTGTCCAGTCCAAACAGATGCTGCTTTAAGATCAAGACCAACTTTATCAAGTGTAAATTCATATGCTTGTGCTAGCCTTTCCCTATAAATATAAAATTTTTGTAAATAAAGTAAAGTAACCCTTTTATAAAAATGCAAAATCAGAATCAATACTTAAAGTTTGGTTGATCAGCTTTGACCTTTTTAATATAATTTAGGTAACACAGCCAAAGCTCAATACTGAGAATTTTTATGAGACATCTTTGAAAGAGCTAAAACAATATTGCTACATTAAAATAGATGGTGATTATATAAAAATAAAATTATATATACCTTTTCAACCTTTTCATAATTTTTAGCTTTGATCTGCAAATAAAGCATTTAATTTTTTTTGTTATTTTTTACATGCATCTAAAAGTGTATACCTCAGCCTCAATGTAGGTTTTCCAAAATTTCCCCTGATTTGGAAATTGGCTGACAAAACTTTCATAAATAGTTCTGGTTTCTTCAATAGATTTAGCCTAAAATTAAATAAGTAACAGACCAAACATGAAATTGTATATAGAAAAAATGAACATTTTAATATAACTACACTACAGAAGAGATCAATATTATAATACTATTAATAAATATGATATTGTAGAATTGTAAAATGAAATATAAGGAACAAAATTAAAAAATTATAAGTTATCCTATTAACTAAAGCTTGATTTCAGCAGCCTTACACTGTAAAAAATCTAATGTAACAAAAGAATTGCTGTTCATATAATACATTAGGCTATAAAAAACATTTGTTCTATTTTATATTATTTTTAAAAAGTAAAATGTATAAAGACACAGTAAAAATTTCAGAATTAAAAACTCTAATAAATTTTGTGACCATCACTTAAATAATTAAATGTTTTCTAGGCATCAGAGCTATAACCATGTGTTAAAGAAATAATGGGAGGGGAGGGATTTGTAAAAAATCATACCTTTACTGGCTGATATTTCAATTAAAGGCCACATAAAAAAAATTTGCCAGATTTTAATGGCAAAATGCAATTGTACAAATTAATTGTAAGGGCTAAACAAAAATTTCATTAAACCATTTACCCCTCCCCCTCCCCTTAATTAAGATTATGATGTTAACAAAACACTCAACTGTAATACCTTATCACCTTTTTAGAAGGTTTTTTAAAATTTAAATAAGTCTCCCCATTAAGTGAAAGTATATTAGCTTAGTAATTAAATCTTTCAAAAAAAATTTAAAAAATATATAAGTACTTGCTTCATATATCATAAAAGCTATTACTTTTTAAATATTTCAAGTTAACAAAATTAAAATTCATGTATGCTTACATATTTTATTTTCAAAATATAGTTTTTATTTAGGTCAAAATTAATAATAAAAATTATATAATCACAAATTTATACTGCTTAAAATAATAAAAAATTCTGAAAAAGTTTAGTAATTAATTTTAGCCCTCCAATAAACAATCAGTTTACCAGTGCTGAGGAAAAGCCCATGTTTTTGTAAAAAATTTATTGAAAGATTGGGCATTTATACAGAAAAACATCTAAACGTTTGTATATTTTCTCAATTAAATACCTTTATTTTTAAAAATATAGCCAAAAAAGACCTTCCAACTCAAAATGTAATTAAAAAGATAGAGTACGCGTTTTAAATAATGTTAAAGGTATACAAAGTTAAATGTGAAGAGCAGCTAAGTTTTACTTATGCTGGAATATTAAATTTTTGTATATAAAAAAAATACTTTAGCATCACGAATTATAATGTTCCATGATTCAATGTCATATGGATTCTCAGCAAGTCTGTTTTGAGCTCGAAAAAGCCTTTCAGTTGATAATCTGTTGGCCTCCGCTTTAAATCCCATCTAGCTAGTTTTTTTTCAATTCAATTCAAAGATCAGCATGTGGTGGTGAAAAGTGATTTGATCGAAAAATCTATAGCATTGAGATCTAACGTCTCTCTGCATTAATGTTCTCAGTCAGGATCCGAAAGCCCATCTAGCCCGATGCTGCCCTGCCTAAAATGTCAGACCGGGTTGGGCCTAAATATTGGGCCGGGCCGCGTTTTATATAATTTCGGACTCGGATCAAGCCGGGCCGAAAATTTTTGATGCTTAAATTTGCCTATTTTTGTGCTATCAATTATTGTTAATAATTAGATAAGTAGATTTTTGAGCAGAAAATGAAAATTATAAATGTGTATGAACGAGACGGAGTGATTCGCCAAATCCAGTCTCAGCTAGATTCTTCAATTTATCTAGGAGGTATGTTGAAAAATGATGATAATTAAAGGACAATATTACTACTTATGTAAATCCCACCACAAGGCGTAGATTATTAAAGTCTTTTGCAGTAGTGGCAAAAAAACTTCTACCTAAGTTAAATATTTATGCAAACAAAATCCTTGCCAATTCTGCGTGCTCTTGCACTGCAGAACGTACCTTTTCTACAGTCGGTCAAATACTTACCAAAAAAAGAAACTGTTTAGACCAGGAAAACTAGATTATATAATTTTTTTAAATGAATACCAAATCATATGATGCTCTTGATATTAATAATTCCAATAAAGCTTAATGTTTAATTGTTAATAATATGCATAAAAATTTTACGGGCCGATATATATAAATTTGGGCCGGTCCTGGCCGGAATGAGCCTCTTATAAAAAGACATCGGGCCGAGCCGGGCTAAAAATTAAATATTATTTTGGGCCAGGCCGGGCCACACGTAAGAAAGTTTTCGGGCAAGCCGGGCCTTATAAATACGGCCAGTTGAAAACACTAATCTGCATTCATTCTTAGATATAGCCGGCAGGTATCACATATCAAAAGGTAGAAATAATTAGGAAAGTTATTTTGACCCCTTAATTCTAAAAATATTTAAAAAAAAATTTTTGCAAGCTTAACCCGCGGTTAGCACTGTAGGGTCCATACGGACCCCAGCACATCTTAAATTTTGATTATCTTATATTATATATTATGGGCCAAATTTTGTGACTTTTTTCTTAAATATATAATAAACAAAACGAGTAATTAAAATTTGGTCTAAGTCTAGTAACACAATCGTTTAGAGATTAGAAATTCTATTGGGGTCTATATGAACCCTATACTCTCATGATATTGCCTCAATGTACTTTTAAACTGAAATAATTGCACCTTATTTTTTTAGGTATTCTGTCTTAGTAAAAATTGATTAATTTACGAATATTTGTTACTTAATTAAAATTGATTTATCATAAAGTAGTAAAATTCTGTTATCACGTAACGGCCTTTGTGCCATGATATAAATTGATTAATGATGTTTTTCTGGCTGTATTATGAATTAATTTTATATATTACCACCCATACTACTTTGCTACTTTTACAGTATTGCAAATTCAAAAAAAACCGATTTTAATTTCATCGAATAAACCTATTTCTCTTAGCTTTGAATTTCTCCTTTCATAATAGTTTTACATGTTATGCATATAAATTGTTTAATTTAGGAATGATAAAAATTATTTTATTTCTTTGATAAAATATTATGTTTTTAAGGTGGATGATAGGGTGCGGCTAATACTTCTTTCAAAATTGTAAAACATTTTTAAAATAAAAATTTTTAGCGGCAAATATCAAAAAATAAGAATTTAGGTTTTTTGGTCGTTTTAGGATACTCCTAACAAAATATTTTGGAAATAATATACATTTTCAATTTTTTTACACTAGCCGCCACAATGTTATTCAGATGCGTGCAATTTTTTTTGTCAAAACTTATTTTTCCACTAGCCGCAGCCATAGCCAAAAATAAATTTTTATTTTATAATATTTTTTCATAAAATGTTCAACCCAACCTATAATAAAAAATAAAATTGATATATTTAATTTATTAACATGAATTATTAAATGTAATATGAAAAAATAAAAAAAATCTAATTTTCAGATTTGTTTTTTATTTGTCCAATAAAACACAGACAAATTGAGATTTATAAACTAACTAGAAAGATTAACCCTGCCATATTAGGGATTTAAAAATCCGTTTAACTTTTTTCAATCAAACTTTAGTCAGCTTTAAACATAGAAAAAAAATCAAAAACAAAAATAAATTGTTTTTTTTTTCATATTTACAACAACTATACTGTATTCAAACTTAATAATAAACCGATAATGTATTGTGTCGTATTTAAGTTTGGACACAAATTATTTCGTATTATCGTAATGCTGATATGAGAGCTTGATATACTAAAAAGTTTTATTCTCATTGATATTATAAATATAAGTTACAAGGGGTTTTATATGAAAAGATTCTTAAATTATTTCTTTTTAGGGTATTCTCGATCTTTCAATTTGGTTAAAAAAGGTCACATTTTTGATATTGACGGATATAAGGAGTCAAGGCCAGAACAAACTTAGAAAAACGAAATATGTAAATAAAATAAGGCCATGAGGATAAATTCTTTTATGTTTTCATAAAATTCACGGTGCCAGTGATATTTGTTGTGTAATTTGTCATTAATAATAACTAGTAGTTTATAATTGAGGAGCACGTATTTTTTTTTAATAATAAAAAAATAAAATTATAGCTTCAAAACTTATAAAGTTATAGGTGTATTTATAATATATAAGTTAGTGACCGCGTGTAGTTTAGATAAGTTTTTGCACCCTAAAGCTATAAAAATGCATGTAAGATAATGTCCGCTTCAAGAGCTGTTTTAAATGTCAATGAGGTGATCAAACGTGAGGTCCTATTACCTTTTAGAGGACAAAAAATACCTTTTTTAAATTATAAAATATTTGCGGTTGTAAGAATAAATTAAAATTTCTAATGGTAGCCTTTGACTTGAAAATAATCCGCACTTTGACACTTTTGTAAACACCTGGTCAGGTGGACTACAGGTGTACATTTTTTCAAGAAGCCCATGGGAGTGAGAGCACTTAACAAGTTAGAAGTTGTGATTATGTTTATTCTCAAAAGATTGGTTAACATTTTCCTTAAAAAATTTAACTCGCGAATGCAAGGATGAGAAATTTGTAACAATGCAAGAGTGGGTTGCACCCTAATTAAATCTTAATAATTTCTCAAATGCTATATTAGGGTTATACGGACCCAATTTTTCTTTAACTTCAAGACACATCTAATTAAATCTCAATAATTTCTCAAATGCTATATTAGGGTCCATACGGACCCAATTTTAAACCTCTTTAACTTCAAGATTTTCAAAGCTATAATTCTATAATTTGTTATTTTGAAGAAAACTACGTGTTTTTAATTATAAACTCATATAAGTTATTTTTAAATATATTAATTTTATCTAACACAAAGTAAAAAAATGTATTTTTTTATTTTTTTATATTATAGCGCATTCAGACTCATTTCATTTTTTTGAAATATTTTAAAACTTTTAAAATTTATACCGTTTGAAATTAAACGCATTTTAACAAAAGGCCAATTTTTGGTATTCGCATCTAAATAGTTTTTCTGAAGAAAAGTTTTTAAAAAATTTAAAAAAAAATTTAAAATTTTGAAAAAAATAAAATGATTCTGAACGCACCTTTACATTAAATATATCTGTTAACTAACTAAATGTATCAAATTGATCAAATCGTGTTTTTAAGTCTAGTAGAACATTTGTTCGTAAAAAAATTTAAAATAAAATTTTATTTTTGGCTTTTAAATACCATAAAAACTCGATATTTTATATAAAAAAAACAAATTTCATATCATTATTATAAAATACAAATTATACTCTTAATATTTAAAACTATTTAAAAAAAATAACTAAAAATAAGCTTGCAATTATTTAAGATAAAATTTACATTGAGGCAACTTCATGGTCAACTTTGAAACTTACCATTTGAAGTCCTCACAGACCTTAGTAGAATTTCTAATTTCTAAACAAGCTTTGTAATTACACAGGTCAACAAATATGAATGTCATAAAAGTAAATTTTATTAAAACATTAAAGAATGCATCCCCATGATGGCCTACTCGCATATATATTTTTGTTTTTCTTAGTTTCTCCTATCTTTAGCTCCTAAGATCCGTCTATTACGAAAAATGGCCTATTTTGACCTGACAGATTTAAATATACCCTAACAAGATAAAATTTAAAAATCTTTTTTGCATATAAAAACCCCTTGTAATTAATATTATTAATCACAAATAATGGAAAATAAATTTTATTAATATATCAAGCTTTTACATCGGCATTTAGATAATACAAAATATTTCGCGTCTAAAAAATACGACAAAATAAATTATCTGCTATAAATAAAAGTTTTATTTGAAGTTTAAATTAAACAGCTTAGCTAAATATGCTTAAAAAAAATTTGTTGTTGAATTTCTCATGTTTTTTTTTGGTATTTAAAATTTCCAATGTTTATAGCTGACTAACCAAGTTTAATAGAAAAAACGGTCAACCGATTTGAAAATCGCTAAGATGGCAGGTTTGATCTCCGAGGTTAGCTCATAATCATTACTCTCAAAAATTTGTTGACCCGTGTTATATAATTAATAAAATAGGTTTGGCCAAAAACATATATTAAAAGATATTCAGATCGCGGGTTAAGCTATAAACTTTAATTTTAATTATTTTAAGATATACGTGCTCTTTTATTTTAAACTGATACAAATTATCGAAAATGTTTATTGTTAGTTTTATCTAAAAAAAGTATAAAAAAAATCTGAAAAATGGGAAATGTTTTTTAAAGTTACATATAAATTATGACAATAAACTAAATGTATCAACCTTATTTGTTAAATTGTGATTTTAGGTCTAGTAGAACATTTAAAAAGATTTTTAAATATAGTATAATGCAATAAAACATTATTTCGTGCTATAACTCACCTTACAAATTAGAATAAAAAAAATTAATTAATATTGCAACAGATATTTTAAATATGCTTAATATGTAAAACCTAAAAAATAAGGTTCCAATTTTATGTTGAAATTTATAGAGGCAATATCATGGTTTTTAACATAAATATTGACCATATGGGATCTATACAGACTCCACAATTGTTATCTAACCTTAGACTTGGACCAAAATTTAAAGTTTTAATTATTATATATTAAACTAATAAGTCACAAATAGTTAAATGATATATCATATTTTTGAGGATTTTAAAATGGGGCAGGGTGGGAATGCGATTGTCCCAAATCTAGTAAAAAGCCCAAATCCAGAAAAAAAATTTACCGCTTGGAAAAATTTAACATAATCTGCTCTGCTTGTGATATTTGCCTTTAGTATTAATTTATACCTATATTATTTATAATTGATTTAGGTTAAGGAGTTGAAACCTAGATATTTAAAGGATTTTTAGATTTACCTTTTTATCCTCTTAACCAGGGCTGTTATAAATTCCCATGGCTAAAAACCGGGAATGGGATTTCGGAATTCCATTCCCGGGAACGTTCCCGTTTTACTTTCCGGGAAACCTTTCCGAATGAGCTAGCCGGGAAGGGGAAGAAAACTAATGTTAATAAACAAAAAATTTTTAATCTCACTTACATTACATTATAAAGGGTAAAGTACTAAAAGAATAAATAATATTTTCACTTTACTCTAAATTCATAGTAAATTTTAAGCCAAGACAAAACTATTTTTAGACATCATTACAAATTTATAATTGTAAAACTATAACAATTTTTATTATAAATAGAAATTTATTTGAATTTATAAAAGTTGGTTTGTAGCGTAGTGGTGATGATCTTGGTTCTTAGTCCAAAGAGTCCAGGTTCAAGTTCAAATGAGGGGCTTTTTTAGTAAAAAAAGTACACTAAATAAAATACTTGGCGGTAGGCCCTCGAAAAATATGCTTAGAGAGTTTAAAGTCAAATCTGGATCACACTGCGTCATCAAATGGGGCTTGAGATCTAACAATAGTAGCTTAGTTTTTTAAGTTAATAACATATGCTAGATAGTAGGTAAATTTACTTTATTAACATGCATTTTAAGGTTTCCGGGAACGTTCCCAGAGTCAAAATTAAAGAAAAATCGGTGTTCCTTCCGAGTTCCGTACTATAGGAAAATAGGAAGGAATTCTTTTGTACGGAAAGGGGAAGGAACGTTCGGAATTTTTAACAGCCCTGCTCTTAACCATTATTGCTATGATTAAAGTCTCTTTTTATTATTGATATTATGTTATATGTTATTGAAATATATAATAATATAGAATATATAATAAAATAGCTGTATAGAAAAGCTAAGACCTGAATAAATTTACGTTTTTATTAAAAAATTTCTCGCTTGCTATTTAATTATAAAATAAATATTAATTAGTTTCTGACTATTTCTTCATAATTTTTATATTTTGACTTACAATTAAATTGTAGGTTTAAAAACCTATGTAATAGATATAATATTGTTGAGGCTAAGCTTGCTATTTAATTATAAAATAAATATTAATTAGTTTTTGACTATTTCTTCATGATTTTTATATTTTGACTTACAATTATTAAATTGTAGGTTCAAAAACCTATGTAATAGATATAATATTGTTGAGGTTAAGCTTGCTATTTAATTATAAAATAAATATTAATTAGTTTTGGACTATTTCTTCATGATTTTTATATTTTGACTTACAATTATTAAATTGTAGGTTCAAAAACCTATGTAATATATAATATTGTTGAGGCTAAGCTTGCTATTTAATTATAATATAAATATTAATTAGTTTTTGAATATTTCTTCATGATTTTTATATTTTGACTTACAAATATTAAATTGTAGGTTCAAAAACCTATGTAATAGATATAATATTGTTGAGGCTAAGCTTGCTATTTAATTATAATATAAATATTAATTAATTTTTAACTATTTCTTCATGATTTTTATATTTTGACTTACAAATATTAAATTGTAGGTTCAAAAACCTATGTAATAGATATAATATTGTTGAGGCTAAGCTTGCTATTTAATTATAATATAAATATTAATTAGTTTTTGACTATTTCTTCATGATTTTTATATTTTGACTTACAAATATTAAATTGTAGGTTCAAAAACCTATGTAATAGATATATTATGATTAATTATTTTTCTCACAAACTAAACATTTTTAATATTATTAACAAATTTAATATAGTTAATTATTAAAATTTCTACGTAAAGTAAAAATGGTTGTGATTTATTTGATGACTAAGCTCTTAGTATTATGTTTAAATAATAAAAATTTAAAAGTTAAAAAGATATTAAGATAATATTTATCATAATTGTTTAGAATTTATTAATAATTCACTATCACAAAACAATAAGAATATTACAAAAGATAATATAAAATATTGCTGCAATTTATTAATGATAAGGTAATTTAATTGTTTTACATATTTATCAAATAGTGAAATGAACAAGAATTGTAAATATTATCATGATTTTTGAGAATTTATTAGTAATCCACTATCACAAAACAATAAAAATAATACAAAAGATCATATATAATATTGCTGCTACTAAATTTCTTAATTATGTGGTAGTTTAATTGTTTTATAAATATATAAAAAAGTGTACAAGACTTATAAATGCTTTAAATCATTATAATTTGAAGGATGATATTTAAGGGCAAACTTATAATTATTATATTTAAAAATTCTTTGAACAATAAAAAAAATGTATAAGATTAAAATAACATAAATTAAAAAAAAAATAATATTTTTTAACTAATTAAATTTTTAGCATATTCATTAAATCTGAGTATCACATTATTTAAATGTTTTATCTATATAACAAAAAAAGACATGTAATTGCATTAAAATGTAAAAATTTTATTAATGATATTATTTAAAAATTTGATAAAAGAATCAACTTGACTAAATATTAAATCGACTAGACTATTTTAAATATAAATAGTGAATTAAAATATGTTACAAAATAAAACACTTCAAAAGCATGGTCATAAAAGGTATATAAAAGAAACTAAACTTAATCAGCTAGTAATCTCCTTTTTTTTCACATTAATTTTATCAATAAATTTATAATCATAGATAACAATGGTTGTATATTCATTTATAGCCTTTTTAATGTTTATCTCTTTCTGGATTTCTTTTATTTTTGGGTACCTTACACATTTGTTGTAGTCAACTAGATCTTTATCATGTTCATTTCTCAATTGAATTTTATATAAAAAAGCTAACGATTTTAGTAGACTTAAGTGTGACTTTCTTGTTATGAGAAAAATTGAGTGAAAACTCTCAACGTGATTATTTGTTCGCGGGCCATCAACCCCAAAACGGACCCACAAATCTCTCTTAAACCTCGCCAATGGGGACACCCAAGTATTATAAAAATAATTCATAAATCGTTGAATACCAGGTTGCCCCATTAACGAGGTATGTTCAAGTGCACTCGGGACGAAAAGCCATTTGCGTGTAATAATTCAGTGCAAGAAGAAAAATATGCACCACCAAAAGGTTTTTTAATTTGATTTAAAATATAATCCGGAGACGATAATGATTCTTCCGCACGTTCACATACAAACCTTAGATTTTTTTCAGAGATATTACTAAATCATTTAATCGATAGTAGCCACGGGGTTATTAATAACAGGGATGTTATAATGGTCATCTGATAAAAGCGAAATTAAGAATCAGTTAAAAAAACCGCATTATGCCAGAAGTTTAAAATTTTGTTCAAAATCAATTTGAATCCGGACATCTAGGGGCAACACAGACCTGTTGTTGCTTTATCTCGTGCAGTTTATAATGTCGGTGCATTTAAGAAGCCTCGCCGACAAAGTGAATCGTTGAAGTTCTAGCAAGTAAGTGTCCAGTAATTTATCAAAATTAACCAGACAAATTACTCTACCAACTAGGAGCGTCCATGCCTTAGCATTCCCTAAATCGAGAAAGAGGTAATAATTTGTCAATCTCTACAATGTCCTGGGCGGATAAGTTTTTTTTGTTGAATTAATGTGGGCTCCATTTGTAGTGCCCTTGCGTCAATAACTCCGCACTTGGGAATGCCACCGACCGTTAAATCCTTTAATGTTGTACCGACTATCCCCTAAAAAATTACCTGGCGTTCGGGGAGTTGCAGGTCGACATTGTTTATGGTCAGAAAAGTCATATCTGACGGTATAAATCGACGTTGGTTCTTTTTTATTCTTTTTTGAAATAATTATTCGCAGTCTTTCTTACTGCGGGCAGAGAATTTAACCTCCGGCACCGCATTAATTTCCTTGTTGCATTCTCTAATTCATTACATCTAATCCTGAAAACCTAGTTAGTGTGAGGTAGCTAGTATAAAAGTGCATCTAGTTTAGGGTTAGAACGTTAGACGAGTTTAGGGTTTGGTTGATGAATATAATTCCCAAGCTAAGATTGACCTAAACGTTCCGTTTTAATCTGGACAGCAAGTTAAGCCAAGACAAATAATAAGTCGAACGAAAAACCACGACTAAGCGGTCCTCTCTTGTACCCAAGATCCAATTTTTAATCTAAAACAACTTTAACCCGCAAATGGTAGAATACCCTTAAAGAATAGTTTTATGAAGAAAATAAAATAGTTCCTAGATATACATAAGGGGTGGGTTGCAATTTATTTTAAAATTTACATTGAGAATATATAATGGTTTTTAACATTGAGATTGAGAGTGTGGGATATACATACCCCCCAATAGAATAACAACATTTGCTACGACAGCAAATCAGCATCTGACGATATACAACACTGGCTCATATGCCCTAACCGCGTGCCTCCTATCACTCCTATATAACTTTGAACAATTCATCCTCAGCTGCCCGCTCAATCTCACTACCAACTTCCAACGAATGGGGCAATAAACAACAACAACTAATTTCAAAATATATTTTGTTATTAGATTTAGATCAGATTTAAATTACTAGTTTTGTTTATTTATTTTATTTGAAAAAAAAATCACAAAATTTTGGCCAATTATATATATTATATTTAAAGATATTCAATATTTAAAAAGTTCTGGGGTCTGGAAAGATCCAATAATCCCAATTGCGAATTAATATAAGCTTTTGAAGAAGGAATTTTTATGGCTGCTGGCAACTTGACTTCCATTAGATCATCTTTAAAGGAATTTGTTCCAATTAAAGGTCAATTGAGACCTACATTGCTATTAATCGTAACCTTCCCCTTGCCCGAAGTCTTGAATGTGGCCGTTTTAAGCTCCCTTTCCAGAAATTAATAATTTTTTATTCCCAGGCACGTAAGGCATGTATCCTACTATCAGTTGATAAGGCAGACGCTAGAGAGATACGTCGTTGATACAAGACCGTATAGGCACAAAGTTATTCAAGTCAACAAGTATATGATAGCAGAATTAAATAGGTATACTTTTTGGTCGTTTTAACCAATAACCATCCCCCCCCCCCTCTTTTTTCCCTATGTAACGTGGGAACGTAAGGCACGGATATATTTTGATTATGTCAAAACATGCATTTAGTGCTTGGCAAGTGTCAATTAGGTCACCAAAGTTTTTAACGTAACTTTTGAAAAAGCACTCGAAAGGTTTAAAAAATTGATCGCCGTATACATTTGCTAATCAACCTTATCAAGATGGATTTAAGCGACACAACATATTTAACGAATATATAACAAGCCAGAATGTCTGTTGAACTTTTACGCCTCGTCTGACTGACACACTATTAACTTAAACGCACAAACATACACCTATATTTAATAATAACATAAATAAGCTTCAAACAATATGAACAAGAACTACAATTGCAAGACATAAAGTAAATAAAAATATGTTAAACCTTAATGCAAATACTTTTATTATTACAAGTCAAGGTTTAATCAACAAAAAGTGGTATAAAACAAATATACCTTTTTTAATTTAATAAGAAATGGACATATAAAATTTTACCATTTTTAATTTAACTCAAATATATAACTGCAAGACACGGTTTAACAAAAACCAAAATATATTTATATTAAATTAAAAACAATAGTACAATATACTATTATAAATTAAAAGAATAAGACAAAAATAATATCAAACAATGTGAATAAAAAAGTTTTATATAAAGAAAAACAAAATCAGACGTAAGATACTAATAATACAAAACACAAATAATTGCACCGTTTTAAATATTAAATTAAATATAATAGGACATATAAAAATCACACATGTTGCTACTTTACTTTATTTGTAACGTGATATTGTCACGTGAGCCAATCAGAGGAAAACCAATAAGATGGTTTATCGCAAAATTTTACCCTC